>OX328111.1:18498369-19698369 GCA_946811185.2 Hippopus hippopus | reverse complement strand
TAACTACAGTACTTTTGCATAATATCCTTCCCAAGCCACTGGCGCCTTTCCAACACAATCATCGCTAAAACAATGATCAGCGAATTAAGAAAGAAGTAGGCCTAAATCAGCATGTATCATTTATGCGGTCCGATCTTTGTCTGCCTTCTTCGGTAAACTCCAAGTTTCACAACTCTATACAAGAAGATAAAATTTGTCTAACAAAGGATAGGAAACATTGTTTTCAAGAGCCTTCTTACCTGGGGTCGTTAAACCTAGAGGTTGTTTGGTAAAGATTTAAAGAGGAAATTTGGCGAAATTTGATTTGTAGTGAAAATAGGCGTATTCATAGGCTGCATATGCAATGATGCTGCAGTATGCCGGTTGAACGAAATACTCGGCGCAAATAGATCCGAGTAACACATAGGATCCGTGAACATAATTTATGTTTGCAAAAATTACTGACATACATCTAAGAGCTGTACTTGCACTAAACTGGCAGCCCGTTCTCGATCTTCGAATCAATATCTATCAGAAGGTTACGGAAGGTGCAACAAGTGCCTCCTTATATTTACACATGGCTTTGATTGAACCACACTACTTGTAGTTCGCAATAGATGCGAACAACAAGTAGTGTGGTGCAATCAAATATCTACAAGTGGTGTTGTTACTCTTGGTAAGCAAGACGGCTTGTTGTAACACAGGCCTTTGAGGCTCCATCTGTCTATCACGAAACACCGACATTTTCATTGCTCGAACATTAAACTGGTTCACTTTGTATCTCTCGTAACCGTATGATACAAATATCAATTACAGTTTAGCTCGGTCATCGGACAGCGCTACTAAAAATAGCTCACTTGCGTATCGCCTCTATATCGTAGTGTTATCATATACAATATTTCGTGCACTGGCAACCTGCTGTCGATCTTCGTATCAGCTATCGGACGGTTACACGAGATACAACGGGTACCACGTTAACAACATATAGGTTATGCGCCAGTGTGCTATCTATAGTACCGGTGTCCCATAAACGAGCTATGAAAATCATCTGGTGTTCCGTGGTAGACCGCTGGAACTTAGTGGCCTGTGGTTGTACATTGCATTGACATACATTTATGTGTTGTTTCTAACTAGATCTGTGATTGCACTTCATCATTTTATGTGATGCATCTAAACGTGCAGATTTTAGTATTTCATAAGGAACATGATTTTGTTGTACATACAGTCATGTATTCTGTTGCCTGTAAGAATGATTGCATTATCTTGCCTCAGCGTTTACATTTGAAATGTTGTTTCTTCAATTGATAAGCTAACACTATACAAAAATCTGCTGGCATTCTGTTTACATCATCAATGAAAACAAGACAATCGTTTTAAACTAATTTGAAATGATACTATTGTATTAAAACAAATTATAGTCGTATAACAAATTCAACTCTTTACCAAAGCGACAAAATTTTAGACTTTTTCCAATTTGAAAGTAATTGCAGCCCACAATATAAATATGATAAATATAACTCAAACAATTGGATTTGTCTTAAAGAAGTTAGAAAACATTGTGAAGAAGGAGCAAATGCTTTCAAAAGCCTTCTATGTAAGGGTCGCTAAAACACAGATTCATCTGTGTTAAAGGCTTTAAACAACAATTTCAAGTTCAGTTAATTTCAAAACTGTTGTTTTGTATTATTAATGTGTAAACAGAATGCCATTTAATTGTTGTATACTTGCACGAGGTTTTGTTGTACAAAGCATTGATATACATCCTTGTGCTGGTTTGACTATAGCTACGACTTGACAAATCTTTTCTGTTGTTTGCCTGCAAGAGTGTATTTCTTTTTCCATTAACCCTTAGGCTGATAAGCACAATTCAAAGCGCTTTTGCGGCCAGCGTAGATCAAGATCAGACTGCACAGAATGTGCAGTCTGATCTTGGGTCCCCACTGTCCGATAAGGACATATTTTTTCCCTTGAAAATAACTTTGAAATTGCAATTATTTGGTTTTGTACTAGTGACTGAAAAGTTTCATATAATTTATTTAGCCGGTTTAGAGTTAATAAGGTACATGATGTGTTATACAAAACAGTCTTGTTGTTTACCTTGATTGGTCACAGTGAAAGGTTGTTTGACAAGATTTAACGCAGACATCTGCATCCATGACCGCTACTTCGGTAAGGCTCGACTTCCGAACTGACTCATTTAACATTATCATTGTTAGAATACCCTGTCTGACCCTGGTTAAACGTCGTAAAACTGGTCTTCATGGAAACGGGCAAAACTTGTGAAGAAGTAAAATTTGTCTTTTACTTCTGTAGGTAGTAAGTACCTGGGATACCTGGGGGTCCTGTTTGGCTCAGTGGTAAAATGTAGGACCGTGACCTGGTGAGGCCTGGGTTCGAGCCTCAATGGATTCCCTGAGTTTTTTCGTGGGAGTGTCCTTGGGTAAGATGATTCACAGCCCTAGCCTAGTACTGGTGAAACCCATGAAATACATGAATATGTGAGCTGTCGCCGTGATATGACTGAAATAATATTGAAAGTGGTGTAAATCGCCACTCAGTCATTCTGATAGATTGACTAAACATTCATAGGTCAGAAACTTGTTGACAAGTTAACATCAAGAACCGACCGGGTTTCACAAAAAAGCTTACGTCTCTTACGTTGCTCAAAGCCTGAGTTAAGACAATGTTTCAGACTCAACTTAGCAAAATAATGGACTTAAGTCTGTACTTAACTGAGTTAAGTCCATTTACATGTAGATTGCTGATTTAAGCCTGAAATGTTATGTCGACTGCGGATTGGAGAACGTTACTAAAGTCTGTTAATGTCAATGAAATGCGTCTCAAATAACAAACTACACTTAGGTTGGAAAATGAGTCTATTTGTGAATTTTAGCAAAATAAGAGATTTAAGCTTTTTTTCCTCTGAAACCAGGCCCTGATGGCTATGTTACAGGATGATGATATAGTAACAGTGTCATATATCAACAATAAAATGGTTAAAAATACCAACGTAGTGCCACTTAAAACACTCGAGAATCCAGGCTGTTGTCTATATTTGTTAGTGCTATACTATACATTAGTGTTGTTTTTTATAGTGATCGTCAGGTTTGATTTTCTTCTACAAGCAGTAAAATATGTCTTTACATTAGTGTTGTTTTTTGTGATGATTGTCATGCAAGATGTTGTTCTACATGCAATGAAGTACATGTATATGTACGTACAATGAATAGGTACCTGTAGAACACACAAGTTATGAGTTAAAGAAACACAATATGACGAAATAACGACAACAAACAAGCAAACACTATGTAGATTAGGAATACAGCAACATTGAATAACATCAAGTTTTAATGCCTAAATGTCTCGAACCTTAAATCGTTATGAATTAAAAATAATTTACACTGTATCAAACTACACAATACAAAGAGAGAAAGAATTAAGAACAGAAATTAACATGCCTAAAACACCTTTAAACAGAATAAAGATTTTGACAAAGAGTAATTAAATTTAAACCTTCAACCATCATCAACAAATTATTTACACTGTATCTAGCTAGAATCTGTAAAGTAAATGGGTTGTGGCAAAAAGGAATCAATGACTTAATTCAAACCTTAAGTTTCTATAACACAGCAAAATTTTAGACTGGTCCAAACGGAAAATATATGCAGGCGACAATTCTTAAAAATGTTACTTTTAACGACCCTAAGAAAGAAGCCTTTTGAAAACATTGTGGGAAAAGGAGAAAATGCTGGTAACCAGCATTTTCTCCTTTGCCCACAATGTTTTCTACCCTTCCCAAAACAAATTTCAAATTTTCAGTCACTTTTATTTTATCGTCTGCAAATGCTTTCAATTTGGACAGGTCCAAAATTTTGTCGTCTGGTAAAAAGTTAAACTGGTTCAAATTGAAAGCATAGGCCTATGCGCAGGAAAAATGAAATATGACTAAAACGTTGGAATATTTTCATTGAAAAGTTTAACGCATTTCGGGAACAGGAAAAAATGCTGGTTACTAGCATTTTCTCGTCTTCCCTAAATGTTTTCAATAGCCATTGAAACTCAGGGTTGTGTGTAAAGAATTAACAATTTGCATTGTATCAGACTAGATTAACCCTAAGGCTGCTAAGTGCAACTCACTGACTTTTAGCGGACAGGGTAGATTAAGATCAGACTGCACATTCTGTGCAGTCTGATCTTGGAGCTACACTTTCCAATAATAAGATTTTTTCTCACCAAAAAAATAGATTGAAACAACATTTCTCTGGTTTTTACTATCAGCTGGAAAGTTTCATTTCATTTATTTAGCATGATAAGGTTTAACCCTTTTCCACACAGCAAAATGTTCAACTCATCTATATCGAAGGAATTTACAGACAATAAGTTCAAAAAAATTTTAACTGATAGAATTCATTCTCGCATAGGTAGAAAACATTTTGGGAAAAGGAGAAAATGCTGGTTACCAGCATTTTCTCCTTTTCCCACAATGTTTTCAAAAGGCTTCTTTCAAAAGGTTGCTAAAAGTCCGGATTGTGTGGTAGAGGGTTAAAGAAAGAGGTTCTGAATAAAAATCAGAGAGTTAAAAATACCTAGAAATGGACAACAAGGATGCAAAAATACATCTAATTTAACTATTAATTTAAACCTTAACACTTTACTCCACAGATACTCATTTTGACGCATCAAGAACAGACAGCTTTTGAAAACATTGTGGGAAAAGGAGAAACTGCTCGCAACGAGCAGTTTCTCCTTTTCCCACAATGTTTTCTACTCTATCAGATATCTGTATCTCCATTTGTCCACATTTTTGACATCATATCTTTATTTGCTGTTGAACTGGAGGAGTCTAAAATTGGCATATCAGGTAAAGGGTTAAAAACCATCATGAACTAATTACAACTTACACTGTACTTGGATAAATTATATTTTACACTGTACAACCCTAAAAAAACTTAAAGCATTTACAGATAGTAAATCATAATTTGAATTTAATGATGGGATTTCAATTAACAAAGGTAAACACATTATGGGTAAAGGAGAAAAACAAATGCTGATAATCAGCACCTTCTCCTTTTTCCATAATGTTTTTGAAAGCATTCTTCATCTAGGAAGTTTAATCACTAAAAACATGTAGTTTGGGAAAGGCTATTAAATTACATTATACAGATAACTATTTAATATCTTGCAGATTAAGGTTTTGACCCTTTACCACACAATCCTGAGTTTTAAGGATCTAAGGAAGAAGCCTTTTGAAAACCTTGTGGGAAAAGGAGAAAATGCTGGTAAACAGCATTTTCTCCTTTTTCTACAATGTTTCAACCCTGTGGAAAGCAAATTCTGTAATCTGAACTATATTTAATTTGTCATCTGGATATGCTTTCAATTTGGAAAAGTCTACATTTTGTCGTGTGGTAGAGTTAAAAAGATTGTGATAAAAAGAAAAATCTATGGAACATACAATTTCTCTTTAAGCCACAATGTTGTCATATGTAAACATACAAGTAATCGGAGTTCATGTTGATTATGTATGTTCAACGGGGAAATCTTCACTGTCATCTCTGTCCATGTGTAACATGAATTGATCACATAACTTTAGATTTTTTGTGAACAGCATAGATTAATATCATTAGAAAATATACATACTAGTATACCAAGACCAGACTGCAGAGAACATACTGTCTGATCTTGGACTTACACTGTGTGCTGTTCTGTGAAAAATTCCCTGAACACTTTACCAAATGACCAAATTCTAGACCAGTCCAAATTGAAAGCATTTGCAGACAACAGAATAAATCTGACTCAAATATTGAAATTTGTGTTGTGAAGGGTAGAAAACATTTTGGGAAAAGGAGAAAATGCTGGTTACCAGCATTTTCTCCTTTTTCCAAAATGCTTTCAAAAGCTCTTTTTCACAGGGTTGTTGTAAGTTGGGATTGGATGGTAAAGGGTTAAAAAAAAAACAATTAGTTGCACTGTTTTTTCAACTAAGAAAGTTCATTTCATTAATTTACATTGTGAATTACTCCAAAGGTTAAAAACATGTCTTTAGTTTGACTCCATAAAGATGCCATGAAAATCTTTAGGGAACCTTTGTATGTTAAACTCCGCACGCGCAATTTCTGTCATAGTTTTGGCATCAAGGACCAATAGAAATGCTCCTCTTCCGCTGTCAAAATCAGAACAGTTGACGGCAGAAAGTACCACACCTGAAATTATAGTATGAGTTCTAGATGATGGTGTATTTTCTGTTAAATCTTTACCACACAAAATCCCAAGTTTTAATGACCAAGGGGGAAGAGTGTTTTGAAAACATTGTGGGAAAAGGAGAAAATGTTGGTAACCAAAACGTTTTCTACAATTTCAAAGACAGAAATTATCTTCAGAGCTAGATCTACATTAAGTTTGTGGTTGCCAGCATTTTCTCCTTTTTCCACCAGTGTTTTCAAAAGGTTTCTATATCAGAGTCATTAAAACTCAGGTTAAACACTTTTCATACATAACAGGTGGAAAAACAAGGTTCAAAGATACCTCACCAAAGGACACTCCCATGAAATTTCAAGTGACCTTAGTAAGGAGCACACGTAAGACATCAGAAGTACAAATAGGACTTGTGCTGACATCCTCGGAACCCAGGTTTGAAGCATTACATTACTCTCCATGCATCTACCCCTGGGATAATTGACTAGCAATTCGTCGTTTTTTATGAATATTCATATGGTCGGGAAGTACCCTAATAGCCAATCGAAAGATCGATAACATTATGATACTCTCTTGTAGAGAGGGTAATTTCATTTCTTCCGTTATAAAAAATAAACCCACTATGGAAAAAACCCAAGGTTGTCAACAAATATGGCCCGTCGGCGTGCTTGTCTCCTGTGAGATATGCCATTCTGCAATACAGGGACGACGCTATCGATCTTCGTGTACGCCGAAAATCTCTTTTTTAAAAACGCTTCTCGAATGCGGTTTTGATGGGCGATGCCAGATTTAAAGTATCGCTAAGCTTGATTTGCAACGAATGATGTGATTAGATATCGACAAGTTAAAAATAGAAATGACGACGTATTTGTGATAAAAATAGTTTAAATTTTCTCAAGGAAAAACTGAGATCACCAATCAAAATGCTTCATGAATAATTCATGAGAACGAGGAAACGCCAGTGAAATAACCCAGGGTCCATTACAGAATGAATCGAAACTGGGTCAACGAGGATGCTGTGCCGACAGACAACCAAATTCAGTTGGTTATTAGACAAAATGAATCTGAGGGATCCAGAATGAGATCTATATGATGACTTACTTTGTTCAATAGATTACAGAAACATAATAAACTCCCTTTTGCCACAGGCCAGCTCAATATTTTGGCATATATCAACTATTTTACCAAACGACAAAATTTTAGACTGGTACAAATTGAAAGCGTTTGCAGACGACAAAATAAAAGTGTCTGAAAACTTGAAATTTGTTTTGGGAAGGGCAGAAAACATTGTGGGAAAAGGAGAAAATGCTGGTTACCAGCATTTTCTCCTTTTCCAACAATGTTTTTAGAAGGCTTCTTTCTCATGGTCATTAAAAGTCGGGATTGTGTGGTACAGGGTTAAAGAGTCATCCTCGGAACCCAGGTTTGAAGCATTACGTTACTCTCCATGCATCACCCCTGTGAAAACTGACTAGCAAATCATTGTTTCTTATGAATATTCATTTGGTCGGGAAGTACCCTAATAGCCAATCAAAAGATCGATAACATAATGATACTCTCTTGTAGAGAGGATAATTTCATTTCTTCCGTTACTAAAAATAATCCTGGAAAAAACCCGAGGTTGTCAACAAATATGGCGGCCGTCGGTGTGCTTGTCTCCTGTGAGATCACTCTCTTGCACTACGGATCATTCCCATTCACCTCTGTAGTTGGCTCAGAAAGTAGTCCGTCATCACATGATATTTTCGTCACATGACCATAACTCAAAATGGCGACACAAACGCCGGTGAAAGAAAGACCAATCAATTGTTTTGTGTGCTGTTCAAACAGCATACGGCCAATCAGACTTAGTGGTAGGAAATGTGAAAAAGAGGGATTTTCTGAAAAGCTTAAATGTCTTTTGAAGGACGATAACCTGTTTTTTTAATCTTACAAACTTAGATCCATCGGTGTGTCGAACTGTTGTCATCATTCATGGGCGCAGCCATCTCTTTTACAATTGGCGTAAGATTCTGATTAGTAAAGAAGCTTGAAAAAATAGTTCCATTGTATTCAGGTAAATTCATCAGTTTGAATGCACCTATTATGTATCCGAAATCATATTTCCTTTTTCTACTTTATTACGTTACACATGAAACAGTTAAACAGTAACAAAACATGTTTTCCTCGGTTTGACAAGATTCTTGTCATTTAGCCCATTGCAGAGATGTATGGTGAGAGTAACGAACGACAACTCTGCTCGGAGATTGCTGTGAGATATGCCGTTCTGCAATACAGCGACAACACTATCGATCTTTGTGTACGATTTTAACTGACAATCTTTCGGTGTTACCCCGAAAATCTCTTTTAAACTGTTCTCGACTGTGGTGCTGATGGGCGCCACCATATTTAAAGTATTGCTAACCTTGATTTGCAACGAATGATGTGATTGGATACTGACAAGTAAAAAATAGAAATAACTATTGTGTACTTGTGATAAAAATAGTTTAAATTCTCTCAAAGAAAAACTGAGATCACCAATCAAAATGCTTCATGAATAATTCATGAGAACGAAGAAATGCCAGCAAAATAACCCAGGGTCGATTACAGAATGAATCGAAACTGGGTCACCAAGGATGTTAAAGAGTTAACAGTAGAAGAACTTGCAGGAGATAAAACTGGGGGAAGAAAGCTACCATACCATCATCTTCAGATGTACCCTTAGGATTGGCTACAAACACAGGCTCTGAAGGATAGCATTTCTCTTCTTTCCACTCGATATATGTCTTCGTCTTTGTGTCAATTTTTGCAACCTGTAGGGGAAAAAAGATGAGTCATCCTCTGTGAAAAGGGGGTTTAATGCATCTGTAAAAAGTAATGACCAAGGTCAGCCTGGCGTTGACTTTGTAATGTATCTGCAAGAAATATCGACCTAGGTCAGCCTGCGCAGTCCACAGAGGCTAATATGGATCAAACCTTTTTGCTTTCCTGCATGTCTAAGGACTGTTCTACCTAAGGATCCAGCAGGTTGTTAGGCAAATTTGAATTTATGGATCTTTAATTGTGTGATGACTTGCGTGTTATGATGCATCACGGATATGCATTAAACCCCCTTTTACCAGCATATGGCTCAAATACATTCAACAAGTAAATAATCAACCATGTCATCACAATAATAAACCTGGCTAAAGTTGCAGTAGTGGACAGTGTAAATCAATATCAAACTGTGTAATTCCTCAGTTTCTGCTACTGTGTTACACATTCCAGCTGAAACAACCTCGAAATAGCAGTATTGCAGTTGTTTGTATCTTGTAAATAGAAGGGTCCACTTCATTTACCCTTAGGCTGCTAAGCGCCACTCACTGACCTTTTGCGGACAGTGTAGATCAAGATCAGACTGCACAGAACGTGCAGTCTGATCTTGGATCTACACTGTCCGAGAAGGAGATATTATTCCCCAAAACATAACTTTGAAATTTCAATATATGGGTTTTTATTATCGAATTGAAATTTTCATTTTAGTTATTTAGCAGCATAAGGGTTAAGTCTTTACCAAAGGACAAAACTTTAGACTTGTCTGAACTCAAAGCATTTGCAGACGACAAATGTCACTCAAATTACTGTAAGTTTCTATGAAAGTTTGACAGCATTGTGGGAAAAGGAAAAAAAGACAAATTCCATTATGTAAGGTACATTTAATTTGACGTATGAAAAAGCTTTTAATTTGTACAAGTCATTTTGTCGTTTGATAAAGTGGTAACTCTTTACCAGAAGACAAAATTTTGGTCTGGTCCAAATAAAAAGCATCTGAAAACCAGGGCCCGGTTTCACGAAAAAACTTAAGTCTCTTATTTTGCAAAAGTCAGCAAACAGACCCATTTTCCAGCTTAAGCTGAGTTTGTTAGTTGAAACTTATTTTACTAATATTAACAGACTTAAGAAACATCTCAAATCCTAAGTTAACACAAAATTTCACAGTCAACTCAGCAAAAAAATGGACTTAAGTCTGTTAAAATGACTTAAGTCCATGATATAGCTGAGCTGAGTCTGAAACGTTATGTCAACTTAGGATTTGAAAATGTTTCTAAAGTCTGATAATGTTAGTGAAATGCGTAGACCTGAAATAACAAAGTCAATTTAAGTTGGAAAATGGGTCTGTTTGCTGACTTGAGTAAAATAAGAGACTTACGTTTCTTCGTGAAATCGGGCCCTGAAATCGGAAACGTGGCTCAAATAATGAAATTTGGCGGTGACAGGATAGAAAAAATTCGTGGAAAATACTGGTTACCAGCATTTTCTCCTTTTGCAACAATTTCTTCAAAAGCACTCTTTTTAAGGGTCATTTAAACCCCAGATTGTTTTGGAAAAGTTAACTCTTTTGGACTGGTCCAAATTGAATGCATCTGCAGGGGACATATTATTTAAGGTAGTAGACCGCTAATAGAAAACAGCTATTTCCACTATGATATTATCCTACAAAATTTGCTATGATTGAAAATGAGTATTATTGTACTACTTTAACCGAGCCACTTTTTCCTGTTTTTCCTTCTTAGAATTATCATTTATAAATCTAAAACCACTATATTCTCATTACGAAGGGAGATAATAATTACCTCCCTTTTCAGGAAACTAATAAAAGTATCAACAAATAATTTCAAGATAGACATCAAAGGAATTTCTGGTCGGTTAAAAATGAGCAAAAGTATTGTATCAGTATAAATCCTTATTCATCAACTAACAAGAATATTTTATTCCATGTTGCACTAGAAGCGTTATGGGTCTATACCTTAAGCCAGGGATGTGTATATAAGATCCCTGCTTAAGCTGAAATGATGGTAATTGTCTGTGAAGGTGTAGAAGCCTTGTGGGAAAAGGAGAAAATGCTGGTTACCAGCATTTTCTGCTTTTCCCACAAGGTTTTCAAAAGGATTTTTCGTCATGGTTGTCAAAACTCAAGATTGTGTGGTAAAGGGTTAAATGAGGTACAGTAAAACCAACAACTTACGGTATGGAAACAAGGCCCTAAGTTATGCCATCCAATACCATAGGTGTATCTGTACTTCTTACCATTGTAGTGGTTGTAGTTGATTTGTGGAAATTCAAATCCTGTTTATAGATACAGATAAACAATAAAATATGGAATTTAACTCTTTAATTTACAAAAAAAAAAACATTTCTTTACATCTCTTCCTTGGCCAGCTTTTACTAGAAAAAAATCAAAGCGCTCAAAGTACTGAGCACGGCTAAAATCAAAGTTCTAAAATCACTGTAAAAGCGCGCGTATTACATGGAACGTTTGCTTGCTACAAGATAATGCTCACTTTTTCAACAAGTTTCAAAAGATGTCAATGACAGGTCTGTAAAATGTGAAGGAATGCTTTCTAATCTGAGCTTTAAACAGTCTGCTACTTTGTGACATTTTCTGGCCCCTAGCACCCTAAAATTGAAATATTGACTCATTACCAAACAAACCTGTGTTTAATCCTTTAGCAAACAATCCTGACAAAGAAGCTTCTTGAAAACGTTGTAGGAAAAGGACCAGTATTTTCTGCTTTTCCCACAATATTTTCTACCTGATCAAAGACAAATTCCATCATTTGAACAACATTTAAAATGGTGTCTGCAGATGCTTTCAGTTTGGAAAAGTCTACATTTTTGTTGTCTAGTAATGAGTTAAACAATTCCAGAGAAAAAGGCTTTTGGAAACATTGAAGGAAAAGGAGAAAGACTCTGATAACAAATGCTTTCTACCTTTTCTTAGACAAATTCCATCATCTAAACGACATTTTATTTGTTGTCTACAGATGCTTTTCAATATAGGCAGGTCTAAAACTTCCTATGCCTGCTAAAATCTTAAGGTTTTCCCTTAACTCTTTACCGTACACTGCCAACTTTTAACAACCCTGGGAAAGAAGCCTTTTGAAAATAATGTGGGAAAAGGAGAAAATGCTGGTAACCAGCATTTTCTCCTTTTCCCACAATGTTTTCTACCCTGTCAAAGAAAAATTGCAGCATTTGATCCAGAATGAAATTGTCGTCTGCAAATGCTTTCAACTTGGACAAGGCTAAAATTTTGACGTCTGGTAAAGGGTTAAAAAAAATATAGAGTGTAATACATGTAGTTCTTAGACCTAAAAACTGTTTAAAATGGTTCAGTTTACCTGTCTCTGCGATTGTCTCCCAGGTACAGAAAACTACATTGTCCTCATGTAACACTGCAGTGGTCAATGACTGTAATGTAACCAGGTTTTCTCCCATGGGCTGAAAAAGGAAAACTTCACAATATACCCCTAGCTTTATTTGCAACTTTTATTCATTCAACTTTTCAAAATTTGGGATAATTATTGAAAACTGTGTTGTTTTGTTTTCCATAATTTAAGATGTACAACAATGCCCACTACAATTTACTGCCAATGTTTTACTTCCTCTACAGTCAGCTAGTGGTTGGGATTCTTGTGGGTGTGGTTTCACTTCTCACAGCTGGTCAACTGAAATTACTAATTGACTTCTTATCTAGATTCTGCATGAAAGTGCTATACACAAAACATATATAGAACCAGTTGTAATTTCAGATGAGTCCTGTATCTTGCATTTCACAATCAAAGTGACTATGGGAATCGATTGGTGATGATAATTAATCACAAAACAGACAAACATGCTTCTTCAAGTCCCATGTTATTCGGATGAGTCCTGTATCTTGCATTTCACAATCAAAGTGACTATGGGAATCGATTGGTGATGATAATTAATCACAAAACAGACAAACATGCTTCTTCAAGTCCCTTTTATCGGCTTTGAAAGGTAACTCTATGTCTGAAATCTTTAAACGTAATCTGGTTATCAATCTTAGGCACAAGTTTGAGGGGTAACTTTTAGATATGGAACCACGTACATCAACCATTTTAAACTGCATTCCAACTTAAATTCTTACAAATTTTCCAAATTTTAAAGGAATCTAATTTCCAGTTGTGTCAGAAATTAAGAAACAGCATTACTCTCTAAATTTAGACTTTGACTAAAAAATATTTTCTGTGAGCCATGCTCTGTAAAATGAGGGTTTAATGCACCTGCAAAAAATATCAATCCTAGTCAGCATGCGCAGTCCATTCAGGCTGACCTGGGTCAAATGTTTGTTGCTTTTCGTAAATTTTCTGCATGTCCAAGGGCCTTTCTACCTCAGGATTCAGCCGTTTGTTAGACAAAATGGATATCATGGATCCATAACTATGTGGAGACTTGCCAGGTAAAATGAATCACAGAGATGCATTAACCCTTCCCCAAACAACAAATTTTAGACTCTTCCAAATTGAGAGCATCTGCAGGCAACAATTCTCAAAGTGGTACAAATGAATTGAAGCTCTATTACAGGATCTAAAACATTGCGGGAAAAGGAGAAAATGCTGGTTAACAGCATTTTCTCCTTTTTCCACAATGTTTTCAAAAGGACTCTTCTCCAGGGTTGTGAAAAAACAGAATTGTTTGGTACAGGTTATACTCCTTTTAGAAAGAATGTAGCTCATTTACTATGGTTGGTGAATACAAGCTCTGTATATTTCTTTTCAAAACATCTAGGGTCAAAATAGAAAAAAATAATCAGTGAGCATAGGAATGACAAGGGTTCCCTCGCCAGTAAGAGTTTATATAGCTGGGATTTGCTGCAAGTTAACTAGGTGTATCTATTTTTAGATTCATTCATAATGTAACTGTGGTGTAGGAATAAGTGCATGAGTCACTTACATGTAATTTACATATACGCAAACATCTTTTACCTTATCAATAACATATTGTTCAGTCTATTACTTTGTAAGTAGACATGTTCAACTAAGGTTGGTAGAGATTTTGTGGTTTGTCAAAATTGTCATATATAACAGAACTAAGATTTATAACAGAAAGAATATTTATTATGTGAGGCAGTATTTGGCAACTGTGGGGTTTTTTGTTTACATTGCATCTGGGTCAATCTGGATGCCTATAGAACAGCTTCATTAGTCTAAAAAGGAGAGATGGTGGCAATTCTACCTTGTCTTCAACATTTAATGGGATAACATATCTACGAGGCTCTGGCTCCTCTATCTTTCTCCAGTTAGCTTCACACTGTTCTGATGTCAGGTTCTTTAAATAGATATAGTTGAGGGGATCCTGGGTCTTAAAGCACACAACATCCATCACAATCTGTCCTGTTGAATCAAAAGAAATGTATAAATCAGGATGATCTTTGTCTGTCAGTCTGTCTGTCTGTCTGTCTATCCTTCCGTCCATCCGTCCATTTGTCTGTCTGTCTGTCTGTCTGTCTGTCTCCTACATTCTACATTTCCCCCCATCAATCAATGGCAGGTAGATCATTTTCATTAAAATTCATTGAAAACCATGAACATACCCAGCCTTGTTTAATATCTCTTAAACTGATGTACTTCATTCTCATTAAATTTGCAGCAGATAACTTTGAAAAAACATTATGATTGATTGATTGATTGCTGTTAAATGCTGTTTTCAACATTATTTCACTTATATCACAGCGGTCAGTGCACCAATCCATACATTCCCGGAGTTTCTTATATCAGTACTCTGCACAATATTCTTTCCAAGCCACTGGCTTCTTTCCCACATAACCATCATCAAAGCAATGATCAGCAGTGAGAGAGGAATGAATCTTGTTGCTATGACTATCATCAATCTATGGAAAGAAATGTGCCAAGGCTGGGACCAAACCAGCGACCCCTTTGTTCAAAAGTCCTGTGCCCTACCAACTGAGCTACCGGGGCTCAGCTTTTTTGATATATAGATGTATGAATTCAGTTTCAGCTCTTGAATATCTAAAGTTATGTGAAACATTTTGGCAAATAATATAAAATTGCTTAAATACTGGTAATATGTTCTTTTGCCATAATATTGTCAGAAGCTGCATGCCGCAGGTCTGCCAGAGGTATTATTACACAAAAACTTTTCAAACAATATATTTACCATTTTCTTCATAAGCATTAATGTGATGAAACACCATGCAAGGGGCTGCCTCATAACGAATCTCTGAATTGACTTCATCACCTGTTTCCCGATTTACAATCCTGAATCTAGCCTGTAAAGAAAAAAATTACGATACATAATGACATTGTATTCAGCGGATTAATTCTTAACTAAACAATCTTAATCCTGGGGAAGAAAGATTAAGAAAATATTGTGGGAAAAGGAGAAAATGCTGGAAACCAGCATTTTCTCCTTTTCCCACAATATTTACTTCCATTTATAAGACAAATGTTACCATTTGAACCACAATTACCTTATCATTGGAAAATGCTTACACTTTTGAAATCTTTCAACATGCAGAAAGTTTACTAAAGCAAAGAGTTTCAACAAAGGTCAGCCTGCACAGACAGTGCAGACTGATCTAGACTGATGCTTTTTGAAGATGAATTAAACCCCCTTTTCACAGAATAAGGCTCATTTAATTGAATATCACTACTTTGTCCTTTTTGCAAATATTAACTGTGTAATACAAAAAACATACCTACCCTTATGTCTGGGAAATATTCTATAGCCGAATTTAAGGGCTCTCCTCGGAATTTCGAAGTTAAAATTTTCAGAAGATTGATGAACATGGGTTGCTCTATGTAGACGTAGTAATGTCCTGTCACGGCAAAACTGTGCAAGTAGTTCACACTCATCTTCGCATTACATCTGATGCTGGACATCACCTTTCCATCGGGAAATGGCTGGGAGGGATCTAAAGCATAATAAAAGATGGGCTTTTACACAACAACGAAAAGGTCTATTTCTAAGCTTATAGATAGGATCCTACATGTTGTATTTCTAGCAACAGTGGCCTTGACTTTTACAAAGCTGTAAAATGAAAGCAGGTACATTTTTTAGCATACCAAGATCTATCAACATGTAGAGTTTCATAAAACTATCTCCTAGGTTGTTAAAGACATTGTAGATTTCATTTCTTATATATTGCTAGAACCAGCAACCTTGTCCATGACCTTAGTTTAAAATTAAAGACCAGCATCTCCTTATGTCAACTATCCCAAGTTGAAATTTCATGCAGAGTTAATTTAGGTTCTATATTATCTCTTTAGCAAACTTTCCCACACACATAAATACCAAGACAAAAAAGGTCTTGTGTTGGATTTACAAACCATATTTTAATGACTCATTCTTAATTCCAAGACACGACATCTGTTGTATGAAATGGCCTGCAACACGCGAAGAGGGACATTTGGACATTTGCGTAAAGTGTCGTCTCGGATCAGCCTGCGCAGTCCGCGCAGGCTAATCTAAAACGACACTTTCCGTTTTTATGTAATTTTCTGTTTTGCGCAAATCTACTGTAGCGCAAAATCTAATGTAGTCACAAAGTGCCATCTCGGATTAGCCTGCACGGACTGTGCAGGCTGATCCGATACGACACTTTACGCAAATGACCAAATGCCCCTTTTCGAGTGTTGCAGGCTAAATATCTTAGCTACTAAAATGGTTAGTTCCCATATTCACTGAAACTTTTATATGAGCCACGCTTTGATGAAAGGGGGTTTAATGCATCTCCATGATGCATTATACCAAGCAAGTGATCACACTGATCATCCATAAAATCCATTTAGTCTAACAACCAACTGGATCATGAGGTAGAATGGTCTTTTGACATGCAGAAAAGTGACCAATAGCAAAAAGTTTCAACCCAGGTTAACCTGCGTGAACTGAGCAGGCTGACCTGAGTTGAAATTGCTTGCAGATGCATTGATACCCCTTTTCACAGAGCATGGCTCAAATATTTTTCGAAATCAAAAGACTCAGCACCTTATTGCCTGAGTTATTCCAGTTTTTACCTTTGAAAGATGCTTTTGTAATACATGTACATACAAAAGTAAGTAACTGGATCTTCCTTTAAAGAAATCTAACAGACAATGTAAATGGTATAATCTAACTGCTTTTTTTTTTAGAAGGTATCTAACAAAATAGCAGATGTTGCTGATTCAAGATCAGATCACATGTTCTGACTTTGATAAAATTGAAGTCTGATCTTCATCTTAACTGTCCACAAAAGTAGCTATAGCTGTGATAGACATTCTAAGGTGTCTAACTCTTTACCATGTGACAAAATTTTGGACTAGACCAAATTAAAAGCATCTGCAGACAACAAATTAAATATAGTTCAAATCATGATTTCTGTCTTTAAAATGGTAGAAAACATTGTGGAAAAAAGGAGCAAATGCAGGTAACCTGTATTTTCTCCTTTTCTCACAATGTTTTCAAAAGCCCTCTCTTTCAAGGTCGTTAGAGCTCTGCTTTGTTTCATGAAAGGTTAAACAGATACAGATACCCACCTGACTTGGGTGGTATTTTGATCAAGCATATTTTAGGTCCATCTTTCTCCCTGTATGCATGCCCAATGTTGTGAATTGTTCCATCTGGGTCAATATGAGGATGCGCAGTGGCAGAGTTCACAGCAACATGATCTGTAAGGTTAATCTAAAACAAACAAAAAAAACACACATGAGGGTCGTATGTTACAAGAATAACGAAATGAGCTTGAATTCTAAATTTCAAGAGTAAACATTTAATTGGCAAAGATTGGTGGCGTCATTTTATACATATTTCAAAGAAGTGAATGGGTTTTGTGCATATTACCGCAGATGCATCTACAGATGGTTTTGCATCTTCTGATCAATTATTTGTGAAATATTGTTATGTGATAAAAAGAATCTGACATTCGTTGGTGTTTGAAGACAAAATTGTATTTAACTTGTCAAGAAAAGTTGCTATTGAGCTTGCCAAAGGCTCCCTTAATAACATTCTTCATTCACTTGTTTAATAAAATTTTTTGTTACATACCTAAAAATTTTCAGGCTCAAATACATGTGTCGCACACTATTAAAATATTACACATGATAGAAGAAAAAATCTGTATCCTCACAATGTGAAACTACAGTTCCAAATATGGTATGATGACATAATGGTAGCATAATTCAAATGCCAAATATGTAATCATTTGTAATTTGATTGGTCAAAATTTTATGATATTCATCCACCATCAATAAAAACTAAGTTACTAGCTATTACACCATTATTTGTTTTATTTTGTGTACCTTTTTTGAATAAAATATCAATTATTTGTAATATTTTGTCGTTGAAAGATGTACCTATATCATGTGACATCAAGTTTTCTCTTGCTACTTGAATCAAATACAATCGCCAGGAATGTCACTACAACATACTCCGTATATCTTAATTCTTTACCACATAATCCCGGGTTTTAAATAACAACCCTATATAAGAAGCCTTTTGAAAACATCGTGGGAAAAGGAGAAAATGCTGGTAACCAGCATTTTCTCCTTTTCCCACAATTTTTTCTACTCTGTCAAAGACAAATTCCGCCATTTGAGCCGTCTTTAATTTTTCGTCTGCAAATGCTTTCAATTTGGACCAGTCTTAAATTTTGTCGTTTGGTAAAGAGTTAAACCCAAACTCATGTTAGATCCTATACTTCTCCTTATCTTCTAGATGATGATCGACAAGACCCATAGCAATGTTGAAGGGTTAAAACTCCTACCTTATCAACTGTTTCCAGGGTCTCAGGGTCAATCTTGTGGATAAAGTTGGTTTCCGTGCAGGAATACATCTCTTTTCCAAACGGGAAGAAATTCACAATGGTATTGTCATTTTTTTCATCTTCTTGGAAGTAACTTAAAAACCTGAAATGAAAATATTCAAAGGGACTTTCAAAAGTTGAACAACAACTAGGAGATTGCCCGGGGGCAACATGTCAAGCCCCTCCATGGGGAATTTTAAATGGCACATCTGCTCATACAGGAGAATGCTTGTGTAAAATTATTTTTAGATCCATCGATAAATGTAGAAGTTGTAGCAAGGACAAGCTGTATCCATATTTATGACAATTCCCGCATTTGACCTTTAAGTGTTACCTCGACCTTGGACCTCCCTGTACCAATTATTCATATGGCACTTCTACTGGTAAAATCTAAAAATTCTAGAGTGTGGTAAAGGGTTAAAAGATGTTTCACAACAACAGTTGCCTTTGTGGCCAGTGTAGATCAAGATCAGCCTATGCAAATAAGCTATGCGATCCTTGATTTACACTGTCTGCTACACTACATGGTTTTCTGGACCAGAGCAAGCTTGAAATTACCATTATTTCTGTCCTTTGGTCTTACTGTACCTCGCATTTGCAAGTGTCTGTTGGTCTCATTTGACACTTTAAATATGACAAACTAATGATTGATTGAATGATTGTATTATATTTAATGCTATTTTCAAATATTTCAGTTTTGTGGCGCAGACAGTGCACCTATCAGTGGTTTCCTGGAATTTCTTTCACCAGTAATCTGCACAATATTCTTTCAAAGCCACTGGCTGCTTTCTCACATAACCATCACCAAAGTAGTTGCCAGCGGGGAGAGAGGAATGAATCCTGTCGCAATGTCTATCATCAATCCTCAGAAAGAAATTCGCCGAGCCAGAAATCATACCAGCAAAGTCCTATTCTCAAGTCCTACAGGCACTACCAACTGAGCTACCAGGGCTCAGCTGAACAAACAAAATATGTTTGCATGCAATAATAAGATTTAGATATCAAGATTATATGCATAAGTAATTTTGGAACTACTACATAAAAGTGTGAAGTTCTACTGCTCAGATTTCCAGAAAGCAGTTATCAACAGTCATAGATGAAATTTATGGAAAGTGTTTCAACAATCAATGTAAAATAAACATATCTAACCCTTTACCACACAATCACAAGTTTTAACGACCCTGAAGAAAAAGCCTTTTGAAAACATTGTGGGAACAGAAGAAAATGCTGGTAACCAATCATTATTTTAGCAACATTTAATTTGTCGTCTGCATATACTTTCAACTTGGACAAATCTAAAAATTTTATTGTTTGGCAGAGGGTTAAAATCTTTACCAAATGATAAAGACAAGATCTCTCCAAATTGAAAGCATCACTTTGTAGACAACAAATTAACTATGGCTAAAAAGATGCAATTTTTGTTTGAAAGGTTACAAAACATTGTGGGGGGAAAAGAAGAAAATGATGGTTACCAGCATTTTCTCCTTTTCCTACAATGTTTTCCAAAGCCATTTTCAGAATGGTGGCCAAAACTGCGGGTTATGAGGTTAAGAGTTGGCCAAGTTTCACATTGCTACCTTTGAAAAATATTTTTGCATGGATCAGCTACAGCCAAAGTACCAAAGCCATACACAGCAATTCTCTGTGCTTCGATGTTTCTTTTGTAAGTGTCGCCTCTCAAGTACCGGCTTTGATATGTGACCTTTTTGTTTGCTGGAATAAGAATTATGTTAGCCATTAATATGCCTTCATTCTGTTCAATTATTTTGAAAACAAACGAACGGTCTGGGCTTTTTTTTAGCCAAATGGTGCTGGTTGATGCATGTAAAAGCTCAGTTTGGCTTTTACGTAACTTGTGGAGCGTTCACGTGGAACTATGATGGGGTGAGACTGTATCAGCCATGGATGAGTGACAACGAAGAAATGTAAATTATATCAGTGATTATTAGGGGAGGATTTATATTAGCATAAAGAAATCAAAGCAAGGTTTATGGCATTTACTGCACGTATGCATTTTCCGACGTTGGTTGTGCATGTGACGTTGCTAATGTTGTTGACGGAAGTGACATTCATTGACGTTATAGACTAGATTTGTCTATTAGATCGATTTCTTTATCATCCCAGAAGGTGGAGGTGATCAGTTGTCCGCTGTCAACATCAGTTTTAACATCACATCCCAGACAGTCGGGAAACAGAAAAGGAAAACAAGAATAAGATGGCTGAGTGCAGGTTTCCCGGCTATCAGGATAGCTTTATGCTAATATAAATTCTCTCAATAATCACTGATATAATTTATATTTCTTGATTGTCACTCATCCATGGCTGATACAGTCTGCCCCCATCATAGCTCCACGTGAACGCTCCACAAGTTACGTAAAAGCCACACTGAGCTTTTACAGGCATCAACCGGCACCATTTGGCTAAAAAAAAAGCCCAGACCGGCACCGACCGGCACCATCGTTCATGTGGAGTTATTAATAGTAACACCGGCACCAACCCGCACCGCTTAATATATATATAACAGCCATCCAACTCTATCCACCAACTTCCAAAGAAGCTAATCATAGCTTCATTACACCTCTGAAGAGTTCTAACTACAGAACGAAACCGGTCAGGGATAGTATGCCCTGTGCAAAAAGCAACTCCAAGTAGACCAACGAAGACCAAAGCATGTCTCCTCCTGAAGACATGCTCCCTGATGACATGCCCCGACGCACCATAGACAGTAGCATGTCTCCCAGATCTAATGATGTCACAGATACTGACATGCCCAGAAGCATGTCTCCACAGATTAGCAAGGCTAATAGATTGACTCCTCCAGGAGACTTGCTTCCTTGCTCGGCATCGAGACCCGACCCCAGCAACATAGCTGATAGCATGTCACCAGAGTCCAGTCAAGCAACAGGCACAGCCCGTCTAGTCTCTTTCCAGCCAACATTTTCTACGACACGAAAACTCATTCAAGACCTTCCCTTTATTTCTCTCGGCTATTTAAACTGTTTCTTGTCGAGGAGAAAAACAGTAAAGAGAAGTGCTGTATTCGCATGTGATGTCTTTCAAGGCTGAAGAACAAACGTTAGCCAGATGTTTAATAATCGTTGTCTGCCCATGTCAGATTGGCAGGTCTGCTATGAGGCATCACTATCCTGTACAGGATATATATTTATATGTGGTGCATAAGTGAAAAACTCTGCCGCTGAAAAAGCAGTAAGCAGAAAATGGCTATCAATAATATGTCGGCGGAAAAACCAAGCCTATGTTTTGCTCCAAATTGCATACAAATATAATTTGAAACGGGAAAAAAAATGATTTTAAAAATACAGTTGTTTACTGCAAATCTTTGTTTGCTGTTTCTTGAAATAGACATGGAGAAAACCAGGATTCGTGCAGCAGACTTTGACCAATAATAATGTCCCCACCATGCTGGTGCTATACCAGAGCTATTTCTTATCGGGGCTGTGTTTAAAAATGATTGATGTATAGGTTACATGCACGCTAAACAATGATGCCTTTGTGTTTTAGACCCTGAAAAATATATGCTACTAAAAACACTGCACCAGAAAAGAGAAAATCTTGGCAACAAGAGTATTCTCCTTTGCAAGCACATCATTTACACCACATTTGATCTCGAGTCTACAAACGCTTTTAAAATGGACAAAATGTACAATTTTGCAAATTTTGTAAGGAGGTTAAGGATTAACCCTAATCCTGCTAAATAACTAACATGAGACTTTCAAGCGGATAGTAAAAACCCAAATGTTGTTACTTCTAAGTTATATTTTGGGAGAAAATGTATCCTTATCGGACAGTGTAGAGCCAAGATCAGACTGCACGTTCTGTGCAGTCTGATCTTGATCTACACTGTCCACAAAAGGTCAGTGAGTCGTGCTTAACAGCAAAGGATTAAAAAGAATCCTTACCGATATGAAACCGTTGAAACATGGCCATCGGGTCAAAAAGGTGGTTAAACTTATCTTCACCAATTTCGTAAATCCCCGGCCCATTTCTGTACAGACTTCCATTCACCCAGTCTGGAATGTCACCTAAAAAATGACAACACCAAAAAAAAATCAAATTAAATCATCATTGATTTTGTAAAGGCCACCAAAATACACACATAATATATAATTATAAAAGGATAAAAGAAAACACATTTACGAGTTGTTTGACATCGAAGTGTAATCGTTAGCTTCATCGTTTTTCATTACTACCAGATCATCACCATCATCATTACCATCATCACCATCAAAGTCAAAGTCAAAATAGAAAACCTTCGCTTTCATCATCATCATTATTGTCATCATCATTGCCATTGTCATCATCCATAAATATCTATATTGAAATTTCAAAGCAGCGCAATAGAAATAAAAAAAATAATAACAATAACAATCATCATCATCATAATCATTATCATCGGAATCATCCGCATAGAACTATATCAAAAATTTAAAAGTAATGCAATAGAAATGAAGAAGAAAAAAAATAACGATCACCTTTATCATCATCATCATCATCCTCATCACCATCGTCATCATTATCAAAAACAGTATTCAACACTATTTCTTCCAAATTTGCAAAGCACTGTAAGCCCTGTTTGCTCAATTGGTGCAACATGCAAAGCTTGAAACCAGGGGATCACTGGTTCGATTACCCAGCACGGTTTTCAGGATTGATAATAGTTTGTGCGACAAGATTCATTTCTCTCTCATCGCTAAACATTGTTTTTGAGATTGTTCATGTTAGACAGTAGTCACTGGTTTGAAAAGAATGTTATGTAAAGTACAGATAACAGAAACTACAGGAAAGCATGAATGAGTACACTGGCTGACCCAATATCGCTGAAATAATGTTGAAAAGGGTGTCAAATACAATATAAACAGTTTTAGATATATGTATTATTGAATTTATTTTAAACCCTTGCTATAAGATCTGCTCTCAATGCTACGTATATATTAATTAACCCTTTACTAAACAATCCCTGGTTTTCACGACTCTTTGAAAATAGTCTTTTGAAAACATTGTGGAAAAAGGAGAAAATGCTGGTAACCAGCATTTTCTCCTTTTCCCACAATGTTTTCTATCCTTCCCAAAACAAATTTCAATTTTTGAGTCACTTTAATTTTGTCGTCTGCTAATGCTTTCCATTTGGAACAGTCTAAAATTTTGTCGTCTGGTAAAGAGTTAAATTATGGGTATTGTGGCTGACAAAGGGTTCAAACATGGTACCTACCGGTAACTATACCCTCGACAGGCTGGTCATGTTCCACCTTTATTGTCTGGAAAAGCTTGTGCATGACTCACCAGGCCTCTCTACTGCTAAAAAAATTACACCAAAACCATGATTCAACACGCGGTACATATGGGTTAAGCTCAATGAAAAGGGGGTTTAATCAATGCATCTGCAAAATGTATCGACGGTCAGCCTCATTCGGCAAACCTCGGTCAATCTGGAGATCAAATTTATTGTAGATACGGAATCGGCCGAGTTGCGACGAGTGAAATCAGAAAAGTCAGCCTGTGCAGTCGGCAACTTTTTGTTGTTGTTGTTGTTGTTGTTGTTGTCGAAACTTTTTGTTGTTGGTAAGTTTCCTGCACCTCAAAAAGATCTTTCTCCTTCGTCGTTCAGTCGGTTTTGAAATAAAAGAGACCGTTATTATGGAACAACTGGCTTTTGCATGATGCACATCGAAGATGCATTAATCCTTAAAAAGCCTGCTAAGCGCAACTAACTGACCTTTTGCGGACAGTGTAGATCAAGATCAGACTGCACAGAACGTGCAGTCTGATCTTGGATCTTCACTGTCCGATAACGAGATATTTTCTCCAAAAGAAAAAGTTTGAAATAACATTATTCGGATTTTTTTCTATCGACTTGAAAGTTTAATTTAACCTTTTTAGCAGGATAAGAGTAGAAACTACATTTTCACAGCGTGCCGATTAAATAGTGACCATGTCCATGTACACGCCTTACTATTGCTCCATATAAATTTTTACCAGACGGCAAAATTTTTGACATATTTTTACCGAAAGTCTTTGCAGACGACAAACTTGATGAGCTAAAGGTGATGAATTAGGTCTTTCATATGGTGGGAAGCACTGCGGGAAAAAGGAGAAGCGCTGCTGGTTACCGGCATTTTCTTCTTATTCCACTATACTTTCATATTACTTCCTCGGGGTTGTTTAAAGGCCCATTAGTGGCCAAAAACACAATGCATGTGTTAAAATGCATTTAAATTTAAATCATACCATTTAAGGTCTACGGCCCCTAACTCTCAAATTAAAAGACGGAAGCTGCCGAGATTGGCCAAAAAGCCTTTAGGAAAACGTCGATGCTACACGATATTTACCGATGAGTTAGTGAGTCTACGGCCCCTAACTCTCATATCAAAAGACGGAAGCTGCCGAGATTGGCCGAAAAGCCTTTACGAAAACGTCGATGTTTACCGATGAGTTAGGGGCCGTAGACCTTATAAGTATGGAAAATATTGTGAGGATGACAATCGGTTAATGTGTGGTTGGTAGAAGTGTTAGTCGCTGGCAGAAAAAAAGAATTTCAAAATCAGGCAAAAAGTAAACAAAAGATAGATCTCGAATGACCAGGCAGGTTTTTACCTAATCATGAGATTAATTTGTCTGCCAGAGACTAAAACTTGGACCGACCTTACAATAACACATCGTCATCTTCACAGTAATTTTCATACTTGTAAATGGTATGTTTTAAATCCAAATGCATTTTAACACCCGCATTGTTTACTTATGACCGCTAATGTCACTGTAAATAATGGTTTGTTTGGCAAAGGGTGAGGCCCTACTTCGATCTTTCACAAAGCTTACATCCTTTTAGATAGCGTGTGACAGCTTTAGAAAACAAAGTGGAAAAAAGTAGCAGTAGCTAGTTTCAAGGAAAAGCTTTAGGCATGGAGCCATTCAGTGACCGAATGGGACAGCCTGCAAAAGAGAGGGGTTATACGGGATTTGAACATATTCATTTCGTGAAAGGAGTAGTTGCTCTTACTGTAAAGCTCTTCAACAAATCACTCGCTATCTCTAAAGTGCCAACTGCTTGGAAAAATTCGATCGTGACACCAATCTACAAAAGTGGGGATAAACATCTTCCTGAAAACTACAGACCCATTAGTATCTGCTCTATATGTTCTAATATAATGCAAAGGATTATCAAAGAAAAAATGGTGGATCACATGACAACAAATAACTTATTTTCTGAACACCAGTTTGGATTCATCAAAGGAAAATCATGTCAGTTACAGCTCTTGGAATCATTTGAGGACTGGACAAAATCACTAGATAATGGGACAGACATAGATGTGATATTCTACAACTTCAAAAAGGCTTTTGATACTCTTTCTCGTAATAAACTACTTCACAAATTACAATCCTATGGCTTTGATGGAAACATTATCCTAGATAAAAGACTTCTTAACAGATCGCAAACAGAAAGTGGTCATTAACAACACGCATTCAAGTTCCCAAATCGTCTCGAGTGGAGTCCCTCAAGGAAGTGTACTGGGGCCGACTTTATTCCTTATCTTCATAAACGACCTACCCGAATTTGCCGATACTGTTGTAAAACTGTTCGCTGACGACACAAAAATAAATACAAGTATTAACACCGCTGAAGATTTCGCAAAAATACAGCGAACAACTGATTATTTCTGTGACTGGTCACATACTTGGAATATGGATTTTAACGCAAAAAAAATGTAAAAGATTACACATTGGCAAACAGCAGTGCAACGAAAACTACTTCATGAAATCAGCAGATTATGAGAGATCTCCAATCTAAAATGTAACAGAAGAAACTGATCTAGGTGTTCTAATCGACAGAAATCTAACATTCGACTCCCCTATCACAACCAAGATAAACAAAGCAAACAGGAATTTGGGAATCATAAACAGATCTTTTACATTTATGGATAAAACCATGTTTCTCCATCTCTATAAATCTCTGGTTAGGTCACATTTGGAATACGCCAGCTCTGTGTGGTCTCCTCATCTGAAAAAACAACAAGTCGCTATTGAAAATGTACAGAGAAGAGCCACAAAGTTTGTACGAAACATCAGCCATCTCTCATACAAAGAAAGATTGATGCATTTAGGCCTTCCCTCTTTGGAATACACACGTATTCGTGCAGACATACTACAAGTATTCAAAATATTGAACAAAATTGATAAACCATCTAGTGAAGATTTACTGAAACTTTCGAGTCACAATAGAACAAGGGGGGCATAATCTCAAGCTACTCAAACCATCAGTAAATACAGAATTAAGAAAAAAACAGCTTTAGCAATAGGGTAGTTGACACATGGAATAGTCTACCGTTCGATATAGTGAACGCTACCAGTGTGAATTCCTTCACTGGAAAAAAACACCCTTATAGATTTGACCCGCAATGCTACACCAGCACATAGGGGTCCGTAGTTTGACTCCTGTCACCCATAGACTAAAACAAGGGATTTAACTGTATGCAGCCCGTTACTCGCCCCCGGTTACAAAAAAACAACGTATCTTTTCTACCCCATCAGTTATTCTCCTAATTTTTTCTACAGCCGAGAGCTAAAACATTTTTCTACCAGAAAAACACAACTGTTTGTCAGTGGCTAATGCAGTCTGGCTGATACATTCGCTCGAACTTGTAAACTCGCTCAAAAATCTTCGCCATTGACACGGGTTCGTACATTCGACACTGACGTTCGCGCATATAAACCAATGAAATTTCTCGTTCCAAACAGTGTCACCGTACTGTCACGTGACAAAAAGGTGTGAGCAGCTGTACGTAATTTCATTGGTTGAATTCACGACTGTTAGTACATATCAACCGATGAAATTTCTCGTTCCAAACAATGTCACATGACAGAAGATGGCTGCAGCTGTTCGAAATAAGAACGTGGATCACAAATTCAACGAATTCTGAGGCGTTTCGTCGTTATTGAAGATAAAGACTATAGGTCAGTAGTATTTTAAACATGTTTAAAGGGTGGATGCCGCTAATGCTGCGTTTCATTGGATCTAAAGTGCATTTTATATCTTGAAAACGGATGTACGAACCCGTGTCAATGGCGCAGATTTTTGAGCGAGTTTACACGTTCGAGCGAATGTATCAGCCAGACTGCATTAGCCACTGACAAACAGTTGTGTTTTTCTGGTAGAAAAATGTTTTAGCTCTCAGCTGTAGCAAAAAATAGGAGAATAACTGATGGGGTAGAAAAGATACGTTGTTTTTTGTAACCGGGGGCGAGTAACGTACTGCATACAGTTAAATCCCTTGTTTATAGTATATAGTCTATGGGTGCCAGGAATCAAACTACGGACCCCTATGCACCAGCACACCACAAAACAGAACAATAACAAACAGATGGACCACAAGAAGTCAGCGACTTTCCCTGGGTCCAGAAAACCGTGAGTAAACCGTGAGCAATATTTTTAGACACGGGAAGAACACGAAATCGGGTTGAGCCCAAAGGTGACGGTTGCGTGATTGAAAAATTTTTCAATCACGCAACCGTCACCTTTGGTTGAGCCAAACTTTTCATTGCTCACATTTAGATTAGTTTTGATGTAGTTTTCTTTACGATTCTTGTAACGTTACACAAAGCAACATACAACAGTCTTCAAGCTCAACAGGTTATCTTTAGGTTACGATTTCCAACAGTGAAATTGTCTTGTGTTATTTTGAAATTTAAACACAAAGAAAAGCATACAACTTTTGAAGAAGGTTTACTGGCATTTTAACCCTTATCCTGCCCTTAGCGACCACAAGAATATTTTTGCGGAGAGTGTAAAGCAAGATCAGCCAGCACAGACGTGCAGTCTGATCTTGCTTTACACTCTCAGCTGCTCCCTCATTAATTTTGGTCATATATATCACAATCGATGATAATGAACTTAACGAAATTTGTTTCAGTAACAGTCAACAATTCAAATTCGGCGGGATATGGGATAACTCTTTCACAGCAAATGGCGAGTTAAAACAAATTTTTTCGGTGTGTGTAGATTAAGATCAGACTGCACAGATCGTGCAGTCTGATCATGGATCTATGTACACTGGCCACTTTCTATCGCTTTCTATCCAATATTATCCTCATCATTAGGTATTGTGGAAATTTACTTTCACGTCGTGAGAAATATCAAAACCATTTTGTTGACAGCGAAAGATTTCACTCTTTACGTAAAAATCTCTTGTTATAACAATCCACATTGTGGGAAAAGGAGAAAATGCTAATCACCAGCACAGAAGACAAATCTTCTCATCTGAGCCGCATTTAATTATGTCATCTGCATATGCTTTAAGTTTGGGCTAGTCCGAAATTTTTGTTGTCCGAAAAATAGTTATTACAGGCAAATCAAAGCACTGAAAGTACTTTCTTCAGAGGTACAAATTAGGGGTGTTTTAGGAGGTTCACAGAGTAGTTACTCACAAATTTGTCCTTCAGTATGGTGGCATATTTCTGCCGCGAGATACGAGATAGCTATCATGATAATTTAAGAGAATTATCGTGATAAAACAAAAAAATTCACGATAAAAATATCGCAATAATGCTAACTCTTATCATGATTTTTTTTTTGCTTTCGTGCCCACAACTGACATTCATGATACCTATAATTAGATACGGTTTCGGAATACCTTCGTATACAACCTTATGAATTCTCCTTTCCCCTGTACGGTTTCAAAGTTGTTCGTAGGAGGCATTTCGAGTCGTCTTTGTGATTTTACAGGTCTCTATCATTCGGGCATTGTCAAAATTTACCAATTAAGCTACAATTGTTAATTGATGATTCGAAATTTTATTGACTGCAATCTTATTAAAGGGTAACTCCACACCAAAATTTTCATTTCAAAATCGGATAAAACGACACTAGAGTATGTTAACAAAAATCTTGTTAACGTTCTGTGATGCTTACTCCACGAGATATAGAGGTTTAAACTTTCGGATTTTCACCTGTGTGAAAGTCGCTAATTGAAAAAACCGTGACTTCCGGTAGTTTGCCGTGATCTCACAAGTGTGAGAAGATAATTATAGTCGCTATATATGAACTAACACAGAAAATTGAGAAAACTGCATGATGTTTATAAAGATATAAATCGCTATTTCATGTTTCAATCACTTGTGTACTGCAGAGTTTCAATCTCTATAGCCCCCGTCACACCAAACTAGGTCTTACAACGGCTTAACCCGTCCTGACATAATCGGAAAACGGGTTACGGTCGGGGATGAACGTATAATTTTGGCCTGATAATGGCTGAAGCCCCCTATCTCACCAAACCTATTCCCAGAAAGTCTTAACCCGGTCAACAAAATCGAAAAACTGGCTGGGATAGGACATGTAATTTCGGTCGGTAAAATGCAAACGCACTGCAGGTTATTGCCCGACCGCACTGCGTCTCTAATAGGATCGAAGTACAGCAGTTCCGTTCGTAGTACGTCCATCTCGCTTTAAGTACGTTGTTACTCCGTCTAAGCACAGGACGGGATGGATGGCAAAAAAATTTGAGCAGGCTCAAAGTTCTGGAGCACCCTTCGTAAAAGGATACTAATACGCCCACTTCGTCTAAAGACAGTTTCAGTCCGATCAGCAAAAAAATTCGGAACAGAGTGAGAACGAGTTTGGCGTGACGGGGGTATATCGCTCTTACATCTACAATCAAAGGAAAGAAATTTTGAATGAATTAGCTTAGTGGAGAAAGTACTTATAAAAAGGAATAGTTATTCTTCTGGTAACGAACATAAATATTTTGAAATTTATTTCTTGATGTTATTTCAATTGTACCACTACCTAATCAACGAGTTGTAATAGATAAATATAAAAAAAGAAATAATAAATCAAGATAATTGAATCATGCCAAAATTCTCTTCTACTAGGTCGTAGAAGGAAGAAGGAACGTTGCAATGTGAAAAGGAAATCATTCGAGTTAATTTCTAAGGCTGTTTCTACCAAATATAGGACACCGTCGATCATTTAACGGTCTACAAATCCTGCGCAGTCTGATCTTGATCTACACCATCAGTGTCAGCATTTTACATGTCTCCTTCAGCTTGGAAAGAATTAAAAGCCTTGATCTGCCTTAGAAATCTTATCCTCTCTTTAACATTCACGAACAACAAGAAATCCAGCACATATCCTGAATTTGCAGTTAAAGTTAAAAATTTTTTTTTCACTCGATCTTCATTTATTTTCCTACGTGCTTTTTTTTCATAATCTCAAATTTGTTTCTTTCATCAACAACAACGTTAAAAGATTGTCTGAATTGCCTCCTGCCTTCCTGTCCTCCATATCATGCAGTAAACATTTTTGTTCGTCAGCAAAATACAGGGTCAGTCCATTTCCTAAATACTGAGACATGTAAGGCGTACAATTTAAAAGGAAATACCAACGTGGACAAAAATTGTTTAACTGTCTTCTCCCGTGTTTCTCCCCGTAATCATATACAAGATAAGAGATGCTGACCATAAAAGCAGCGTAAATTAAAAATTTATAACTGCGTACAAACTTTACACAAAATTTTAGTGCGCCAACCTTTTATTTTTAGAAAAGAATTGTGTGTTCCATCCATGTAGAAGTACAAAGGGTTAATTCGGTGCCTCTTTTGTGATGATATCGCACCGTTGTGGTCTGACATATTTTTTTTTACCCGGCTTGCAGCTTGAGGTTAACAAGCACTTGTCATAAACATGTCATGTACAAAGTTACTCTTTTGTTTTCACGACCATATTAAACCCTTTTTCGTAAATAATGTAAATGGGATTTGGAATTTTACACAGGTTAAATGGGTAAGTCGAACGTCATAACTTTTGTATTTTCCTCATTCATACGATCTTAAATTTAAAAAAAAAAAACGCATAATCTGCTTGTCGAATTTCTTTTCTAACTACACTCTCACTCTCTCTCTCTCTCTCTCTCTCTCTCTCTCTCTCTCTCTCTCTCTCATGAAAGAGATGGATAATCAACAGTGAATTTACCATTTATTGCTTGCCTCATTTAAATTTCTGTGGGGCCCCAAGGCTGCTGAGCGCGACTCAATGACCTTTTGCGAACAGTGTATATTAAGATCAGACTGCAAAGAACATGCAATCTGATCTTATGTACAGTGTCCAATACGGAAACATCTATTTTTGTTTCTCCAAAAACTAGCACTATTCAAAATTTTGCAATCGGCATGAAGGTTTATTTAACCTTTTGAGGATTAATGGTAGATCTGATATTAAGCCATGTCATTTATTTCAGACAGACAGACAGACAGCAGACTGACAAATAAATAGTCATCTCCTGGCTCGAAATAGTGCTTAAACTCGGCACCCGGCATACGATAGGGATTTTTGTGACGAAAAAAGTCGTCTCCTGACATGAGGGAGGATAAGGCTGAGAGAAAAAAAGTCAGCATCAGATCAAATTAACAGTACACAGAAGCCGAAATAAGAGTGGCATCACATCCGGTTTATCGAACATTTCACAAACTCACACAGGTGTGCAAACCACATCTTCGCTTAAAACTCTCTTTCTACGAAAGACATTGAAATGCGATTTTTTCTATTTTAAGATGGTTTTCATTTAAGGATTCATATGTCCAAAAAAGAGATTTTGGCTGTAGTTGCCCTTTAAGTCAAAACTACCGAGTTCATCCAAATGATGAATTTTCTATTTATAGATATCGAGAAACGAATAAAACTATCACAATAATTTTATCTCGCATGTCAGCTTCGAGCACGGTGGAGAAATTTTGCGATAAAATATTAAGTTTATCGTGATATTTTTATCATGAAACTTTTCACGATCTTGATAAGATTTCCAGGAAACTTTTAATTTATCGCGATAATTTACCAAAATTATCATGATAGCTATCTCGTATCTCGTGGCAGAAATATGCCACCATACTTCAGTGTTATTTGTATTATAGTGACACTTTGATTTTGTGGGAAAGGAAGCAATGTCTTCGGAAGATTACTGTGTGCACTAGCATACTGCAACTTTTAACAGCAACATTCCATTTTTTTTTTTCCATTAAGTCTATGTAAAAGACTTAATTTTTCCTGATAAATTCATAATGATAAATGTTTTTTTTTTTTTTGTTATTAATTCGATGCCTTAGAATATCAAGGTCGTTAGTATTTCCTACGAATCCATGATGTACGATATAATTGTAAACAACATTTTAAACTCTATCATTCTGTGGTAATTGCAACGAAATCGAACCTTGTTATGTTGAACAAAACAGGCGCTGAAGGGGGTCATAAGTAAGCTATGTGAAAGAATATAGATAGTGCTAATGAAAAAATCAAATTCTCTGAAAACAGTGCTTTTTCACTTACGAGCATTATTCTAGGGCATCGAATTGTATGTCCAGAGTGCACGATATAGAACCTGAAAGTGACACGTGGCCTGTCAATGTTTTTTTTAATTAGAATCAATACATAAAAATGTGGGTTAAATTCGTTCTGATAAAGCGTTTAACTGTAGTTTTCATAGACCAGAAGCTAATAATTTAAGCGCTTACAAACGTGGCATTTATATTTGTAATAAAATCCTGAATAAAAATAAAATCCCTTAAAACTGAAACATTTATATCATACTCTGAATAAAAGGATACTAATAGCTTTATGCCATTAAAGTAGCTTCCAGGATTCTGATGACACTTAGAACGGATCGATCGTCATCACCGTGTAGTAACGACCCCAGAACATGCTATTTAATAGTATAAGATGACATGTCGACGGTAGGTAAGCGCTTGACTTCGCGATTGCGTGCAACTAATCAAAGCGTTGAAAACACTTGAGTGGCATTTGTCAAGGAAGCCATTGTGTGGAATTAATTATTTGATAGAAAAAGAGAAATATTATACTTGAAAGTCAACCTACTAAGCAAATTATGACAAAGTAAGGATTATTTGTGTATTGGTGGTCTCCCTTTGATCATTCAGGAGGAGTCAGGAGTAAAACCCTTGACATTAGGATGCATGATGGGTAGAGAGAGAAACCATATAAATATATCGAATAAAATTAAGTTTGTACCTGAAAACAATGATTTTTAGATATCTTTGGCCATAAAGATCTAATTCCCAAAATTACAATCAATTAGTTCCATCTATAAATATTCATGCACAATCAAATGGAGTATCGCGCAATCATGGGACGAACAAGCCCAGGGACGAACTGGTTTTGGAACGAAAAAGCCCGGGACCAAGCGGTCAGTAGACAAATTTTGTGTATATCATTGCGCCAATAGAAGGCTATGAGCGGGTGAAGCTATTTTCAATCAAAAATAAGTATTTCTACGATCGATGGCCTCACCCAGTTTATTTTAACATGCCATTTCCAATTACATATCTGAGTGCTATCGAAAAACTCATTTGTATGAGAAAAATTGAGTTTAATTGGGTTTATTTCCTTCGGCTTTGCACAAAATACGATACATGGTCTTCAAAATTTAATATTAAACTCATAGTGGCATTGTCTTCGACAAATGCCACAAAAATCATAATCAGATCACTCGTCACAACTCGGCCGATACCGTAACTACATCTCTAACCTCGTCCATAACAAGGAGGTCTCCATTTTAAACTGCCAATTACATGATTTTAAACATGGGGGCGCCCATGTAAATCGATTAGCAACGACATAAACAACCACGGTGAAATATTCACATCTATCAAAGATGACTATTTTTAGATTAATACAACAATTGTGAAAAACATTCTGTCAAAGTTTCATGAATCAAAATACGGCCTTTATGGCACAAACAAAGTTCTCGATGATTTGTCCAGGTGAACTCCATTTGGACTCAGGGTGACCCATAGGCCTATTCAAACCCTTGTAAGATATTTTTTCGCATTTGACCTAGTGACCTACATTTTGAAAAATATGTCACTATCTTACAAATTATCCATGAAAAGATCATGATAAAAACTGTAACTCTGTTTCACGAGCACTGGCTTGTAATTTTTGTCTCGGCAGTGCACACAAGGTCGTTATAAGATTTGACCCTTTGACCTACACAATTGATCAGACGGAGTCCCTTTCCAATCTACTCTATGGAGCAGTTTGCAAAACATTATGATTAATTAACTTGAATGAACATAAGGCTCACAATGCAACTTTGTGGGAAAAGGAGAAAATGCTGGTTAGATATTCCAGTACAAGTCGCCACGATAGTCTCAATAATGAGACGTTTAAGGTGCTTCTTCTCATATTTGGACATTTACTCTGCACTGGAGAGGATTTATCAAAAATTGAAGTCTCGTTCGGGTACAGTTATCTGTACTAGTCGCTGCGATAACTGAAATAATGTTGAAACGGCGAAAGACACCATACAAACACAAACAGAGCGGCTAGAATTGTTTGACAACACTAAACCGAGACGTTTACTGCTATACAACATACATTTCAAGGGATCTTGCGAATGTGAAATAGTTCTAAATCTGCGGAAACGAATTTGTTTCAGTTCAATTTGCCATAGAATATCATACTTTTGAGGGAAAAATGTTTTTCCTCACAAAAAGCATGATACTAGCCCTTGCTAACATAACATCAACAGCACATAAATAGATCTACTTACCCTTCGATATGAAAGCAAATTCTGAAACTTTCGCCGTGTATAAAGTCCAACACATCCAAGTTATCTTTTACCCTTAGAGCCCCATCAGTAACTGAGAAATTGCTTTTGCGGACAGTGCAGATAAAGATCAGACTGCACAGGACGTGCAGTCTGATCTTGATCTACACTATCCGATGTTATATGAGATATTTCGACAAAAGCAAAAATGTTATTGCTGTATATTGGTCTCCTTTTACGCACTATTTAAAAACAGCCATTCCAAGCTCTGAATGTTTACCCCTGTAGCGCAAAACAAATGAAATGGACATTCTCAGTCAGTTTATATTTTTCAATTTCAAAGCTCTTTTTTGTCAGATTATCTTGCAAGAAGCGGACAATGTAGATTCAAGATCACGCGGCAAGTTCGGTATAGCCTTATCTTAATCTACACTGTCTGTACAAGCAATTCAATCCGGGTTTTCAAAGCTACGAGGGTTAAGTAAAGACCTTACGCATATGGTCAGTGATAACAGGTTATCTCAAATTTATATCCTAATTCAGGCATATAGATGATTTAGAACACAAAACAAAATTATATGCAAACGTGTGTACGAACAGACTTCGTGCAGGTGTATATACGATCCCTGCTTCGTGTAAATTTAGCTATCATAAACATTTGTGGAGTTTCCCTGTTATTTCGGTTTATACACGATCGTCTGCTGTTTTAAAGTAGCTTTTTACATCCCTCAGGTGATTCGTTTATCAACTCGTCACAACTCGGCCGATTCCGTAAAGTTCTAGCATTCCCTAATGCAGCTGATCAAGTTCCTCTCTCAGATTAAGTTACGGAACCGACCGAGTGATATCTATTCTCGGAACGTTGACATAAGGGTCTTTAATCTCGCATGTTTTCCGAGTAGAGATACACCATCCATCTTGTCGATCCCAGATTTAGTTGTATATTCGTCTTGGGGTCGAGACGTAGTGAGAGGAAAGTGCCGTGGAGAGCAATTGGGTAAAAAGCACGTTAAACAAACCATGCTGATAAGCTGGCTTGAAAATCACACTGGTGCATGCTTCTCCGTGACGGTCAACATGCTATGTGCTTAGCGTTTGGATGGATGACAAGCTGTTGCGCGTGACAATCTTCAGTAGCATCTTTGAACTGGCATAAATTATTTTCTATTTCACACTTTCATTTTTTGTTTCTCCGTGTTCCCTTTCGTGGCCTAGCTCTAGCCTGGAGGTGTTACAGGCTTTCAACCGAAACTGCGCACTCATTGCCTACAAATGTACTGCCGAGATTAAGGAAGATCCCTGACGCTTGCACGAGCGCTTGACATTTTATCTCTGCAAAGTACCATTCACATGGTAAAAGGAGCTTGTTTCTGTTTGGTGTTAATGCGATTTTCATGTTTAGCTTTCGTTAACTGCTAAGTTTGTTACCATCGCCTGCATTATGATGAGACTCACTGAGGATTCGAAATAGTTTTTGTGGCATTTGTCGAAGACAATGCCACTATGAGATCAATAATAATTGTTCAATATTGAATTTTGAAGACCATGTATGGTATTTTGTGCAAAACCGAAGGAAGTAAACCCAATTAAACTCAATTTTTCAAGACAAATGAGTTTTTCAATAGCACTCAGATATGTAATTGGAAATGGCGTATTGAAATAAACTGCAAAAGGCAATCGATCGTGGAAATACTTCTTTTTGATTAAAAATAGCTTCACCTCATCATAGCCTTCTATTGGCGCAATGATATACACAAAATTTGTCTTCTGACCGCTTTGCTTCCGGGGATGTTCGTTCCAAAACCAGTTCGTCCTTGGACTTGTTCGTCCCATGATTGCACGCTACTCATTTGATTGTGCATGAATATTTACAGGAAGAAGACTTTATTGTAATGTTGGGAATTAGATCCTGACGGCCAAAGATATCTCAAAATCATAGTATTCAGGTATAAACTTAATTGAATTCAATATATTTACATGGCTTCTCTCTCTACCCATCGTGCATCCTTCCGTCAAGGGACGTTACTCCTGACTCCTCTTCAAAGATCAAAGGGAGACCACCAATACACAAATAACGCAAACTTAGGCACCAGTAATCTCCCTTTAACCAAAGAGACGTATTAATTTGCTTAGGAGGTTGATTTTCAAGTTAATATTTAAATAATATTTCTCTTTTTTTTTAGCTCACCTGAACACGAAGTGCTAAGTTGAGGTATTGTGATCGGTCATTGTCCGGCGTCCATCTGTCCACAATTCCTTTAAACATCTTCTCCTCCTAAACCGCTGGGCCAATCTTGGTGAAATTTGGCAGGGATGTTCCTTGGGTGAAGCTCTTCCAAAGTTGTTCAAGAGATTGAATTCTATCCCTTACTCTGGTTGCCATGGCAACAGAAAGGAAAAAAATAGCAAAATCTTTGAAAATCTTCTTCTCTGAAATTAGAAGGCGTAGAGCTTTGATATTTGATATGTAGCATCTCCTAGTGGACCTCTACCAAGTTTGTTCATATGATGCCCCTGGGGTCAAAACTGGGCCCGCCCCGGGGGTCACAAGTTCGAACATAGGAACAAAGAAAGAAAACTTTAAAATTCTTCTTCTCTGAAACTTGAAGGCGTGGATCTTTGATATTTGGCATCTAGCATCTCCTAGTGGACCTCTACCAATTTTGTTCATATGATGCTCCTGGGGTCAAAACTGGCCCTGCCCCAGGGGTCACAGTTTCGAACATAGGAACAAAGAAGGAAAACTTTAAAATTCTTCTTCCCTAAAACTGGAAGGTGTGGAGCTTTGATATTTGGTATGTAGCAATTCCTAGTGGACCTCTACCAAGTTTGTTCAAAAGATGCCGCTGGGGTCAAAACTGGCCCCGCCCCGGGGGTCACAAGTTCGAACAAAGGAACAAAGAAGGAAAACTTTAAAATTCTTCTTTTCTAAAACTGGAAAGCATAGAGCTTTGTTATTCGGTATGTAGTGAACCTGTTCTAAGTTTGTTAGCCCACCTGAGCACGTGTTCAGTCAGTTCAAAATTGGGTCACCTGGGGTCATAAACTAGGTCTCAAGGTTAAATTAAACTAATACTTTGTGGGCACTCTAGAGGCCATATTATTTGCTCAATTGACTTGAAAATTAATCAGAATGTTTGTCTTGATGAAATATTGGGTGAGTTTGGAATTGGGTCACCTGGGGTCATGAACTAGGTCACTTGGTCAAATTTAAGAAATACCTTGTGGGCACTCTAGAGGCCACATTTATTGCTGAATTAACTTGAAAACTGTTCAGAATGTTTGTCTTGATAAATTTTTTGACGAGTTCTAAATTAGGTCACATCGGGTGATATATTAGGTCACTAGGTCAACTTCAGAAAATTCCTTGTGGACGCTCCAGAGGCCACATTTTAAGCTCAATTGACTGGACAATTAGTCAGAAATTGAATTACGCACATGGAGTGAATTTCACCTATTGACTCAGGTGAGCGATCCAGGGCCATCATGGCCCTCTTGTTTTCAAATTATTAATTCTACACAGTGGCTTCCTTGACAAATGCCACATCAGCGTTCTCAACGCTTTGATTCTTTACATTTTTCGTTGCGGAGGTTAGGACGGGTATAAACCTTTACCACATAAAAAAAACAAGACGTGTCCAAACTGACAGCGGTTGAAGTGGACAAGTCAGATATGGTTCAAATACTTGAATTTGCATTTGACCGAGAAGAAAACATTTTGGGAAAAGGAGAAAATGCTGGTTACCAGCATTTTCTCCTTTACCCAAAATGTTTTCAAAAGCCTTCTTCTGCAGAGTCGTAAAAACTCGGGATTGTGTGGTAACGGGTTAAATGGCTGATGTAATCGTTTGAAGTATAGCAAATACTCCTAAATTTAACCCAGTTTCACATGCAAAGATGGTCTCAAAATGCATTAGAATCGCTTCTAGAGGCGTCTTGAATTCCAAGTTTTCTCCGGGGGAGGCCCCCAACATCCAACAAGGCAGTACAAGTGTCCCCTTATACAAACATAAGCTATACGTTTATATCTATCTCTGGGATAGACCAGTATACCCGCCATATGAAGATTCGTCCACAAATCTTTCAATTAATGTTACTCTATTTCTAGTAAGAGTATACTATACAAAGTTTTTAAAAGCTTTCCTCCTCATGGTCGTTTAAAGTCGAGATTGTGTGGTAAAGGGGTTATCTACGCTAATTGTCCTGTTACAATACACAGTATTTTACCGTGCCGAGTTTCAAACGAAAAACAAGTGGTTGAGTCATGCGTGGATTGATTCCATTGTTTTGAGCCAAACCTCAAATATTTGAGCCATGCATAGTGAAAAAGGGGCTTAATGCATCTGCAAATAATATTCACCCAGGTCAGCCTGTGCAGTCCGCGCAGGCAGACCTAGGTCGAAACATTTTGGTATTGGTCAAATTTCTGTGTGCCCAACGACAATTCTACCTCATGATTCAGTCGGTTGTTAGGAAAACATGACTTTATGCATCAAGAATTATTTGATGACTTGCTTAATACATCAATAATGGATCGCCAAGATGCATAAAACCCTCTTTTGCCAAGGCACGACTCAATTATGAAACCAGAAAAAAATAAAACAAAACTGCAAAATAACGGTGAACTTGATACTTGGTCACTCTTAAAACAGATCATACGTCAAGTGTGGAAAAATGACATGTAAATCTTGACATATCCGTAATTTGTTCTGTTCTTCTAGAGATATGAGCTTAATGATTGTTCCTTTTCAGTGTCCTGGTTAATACCTGGGGATATCATTCATATTCAGCGGGACGATAGTGATCATTTGACGAGACAAGACGTGCCTTAAACGACATTTTAGAGACATTGAAACATCGTAGGCCTACGACGTCAAACATGTTATATATTAGTGGCTTTTCTCTTTGCACGAATTTGTAAAAGCTCGTAAAGCATTTGAGGGTGAAAAATGATGAGAAACCAATAGTATCACTGCTTATGCGGTATAAGATTCTTTAATAGAGGAATTGGAAACGGATCTTGAAGGACAAAGAATGGCAAAAACTAATAGAGTCGACGGCAATGCAGAAAAGGAACTTAAACTAGAGGACGTCTCTCAGGAAACTCTTTTACTTGAACAAGAAAATATTCATGTTGAGCTTAAAGAAAACAAGGATTTCAAGCTTGAGAATCAATCAGCGAGAATTTCGGAAACCCAGGATAGTATCGCGAAAAGAGAAACACAAAGAACGTCAACTGTAAACTTCTATGACGTCATACTGGAAGAAGGTCATGTTGATTGTGACGAAGAAAGTAAAGATGTAGATTACGTCATTGAAAAATTTAGTGAGGCATCCATTAGAGTTGAAGAGAAGTTTGAATGCGGACTTTGTGCAAGTCCATCTGTAATAGGACGTTGTGACCAGTGCATTGAATATTTATGTCAAAAATGTGTTAATCGTCATGACCGTTTAACTGTTTCCGGTACACATGATGTGTTCTTCTTCCGATGTGCTGAGAGCATGAAGGTCAATAAAATAGTTCCAGCAACTGGATTTTGCCAAATGTGTCAAGTGTATCTGTGCGCTAAATGTGTCTTATATCATCAAGGTTTCAAGAAATTTCGCAATCACATAATCGTAACGGGAACTGAAATGCCGGTAATTAGACCTAAGCGATTGCCGGTCAAACACAAACAGAAATCAAAGAACAAGACTGATTCCGATCCTTCCAGGACGAAACAACCATTATCTCGCCTGTCCTACTTTAGGTTAACACACCCGCTGTATCAAACTGAACCGAGACTGATGTGGTCTGAAAAGAGAGGGCATTTCTCCAAGTGGTTTCAATATTAACCCTTAACCCTCTACCAGACGACAAAATTTTAGCTTTGTCCAAATTGAAAGCATTTGCAGACGACAATTTCGATGTGGCTGAAATGGGGCGATTTTCCTTTGATAGTGTAGAAAACAATGTGAGAAAATGCTGGTTACCAGCATTTTCTCCTTTTCCCACAATGTTTTCAGAAGGCTTTTTTCCCACGGACGTTGAAAGTCGGCATTGTGCTGTAAAGGGTTAAAATGCCTTCCACAACTATAGTTGCCTTTGCGGCCAATGTAGATCAAGATCAGACTACACAAAACGTGCAGTCTGATCTTTGATCTACACTGTCCGCTTTGCTGAAAATCTTAAGATAAAAGCAATTTTTAAACTGTACTTAATTTGGCCGTGTTTCTAAACTGAAAATGTCATTGTGGTTTATTCGGTGCTCTTGGGGTTAACTCCTCCTCCTCTTCCTCGTCCTCCTCCTTCTGCTCCTCCTTCACCTCCCCCTACTCTTCCTCTTGTTTTGTAGAACGAAGTTATCTAGCGTTCTTTCTACATGTCTTTGCTTAAAAAATTGATTAGTAGTAAGTACAGAGTTCGAAATAATGATATATGGTTCTAGTAAGTGTGAAAATTCGGCTCCTTCATGAATAAGTGTCATTTTTCAAAACTTTTTTTTGAGCATAAACGTAGCTTTTGTCTAGGTGCCAATGATTTTATTAACCCTTTACCACACAATCCCGACTTGTAACACCCATGTGAAAGAAGCCTTTTGAAAACATTGTGGGAAAAGGAGAAAATGCTGGTAACCAGCATTTTCTCCTTTTCCCACAATGTTTTCTTCCCTTCCTAAAACAAATTTCAATTCTTTAGTCACATTTATTTTGTCGTCTGCAAATGCTTTCAATTTGGACCAGTCAAAAATTTTGTCGTTTGGTAAAGAGTTAATCACTCCCTATCGCGGTGTATTTTGACTTAGTCTACACAAATCTTTGGCTTAAATTCGTCATTTTTTGACAAAGTAACGTCAGAATGTATCAAAGGAAAAAATGATCAGACTGAAACCCGAGTATCCTCTGTTCAGTGCTACTTCGCCAGAAGAGGATCAGTCATCTAAGCTAGTCCCAAACAGGGACCGTACATATGTGTATACGATCCCTGTCCCATCAAAGGGGGTGGGGTAGAATGCATGCTCCCCAATCTCCATCTCTGGATTCTTGTACCCATTTCCTTACAAACGATGGAACCTTTTTGCACACTACGGTATGTTGAAAGTCTTTGAAAATGTGGAAAAGGAACAATTGCGGTAGTTGTTTCAAGCAAATTATCATTTTCTCACAATGTATACCATGCTAATGGATATCAAGTCATTCCTTTCATTTTTCTTTTTTAATCTTTATGCCTGAGAATTTCCTCGAGGACTGATCTTCGCCGGTGAAATTAGGTGACAAAGCATCAGAAGAACAGAAAAATAAATTTCAGAGGCTGGTAATGACATTTGACAGAGCTCTCAGTTAATAATATCACGATGATGAAAATGGAATGATTTTTCATGGGCTATAATCACTAACAAGGGAGGTCACTGTGAAAAATTTCTGAGTTGTATGATATGAGAATTATTTACCCTAGTGTTAAGAAAACTCAGTCAACTGTGAGAATACACATTGAAATATATACGACACAATGCAGTAAGCAACAGTTTCCGTGGTGTAGTGGTTATCACATCCGCTTAACACGCGGAAGGTCCTGAGTTCAATCCTCAGCGGAAACAGTTTTTTTTTTCCCCATAGAAATATCTATGGTTCCATTTTCGCATTTTTTCTAAATAAATGCTTTTAAGATTGTTTTTACTTTTTTTTATTTCTTAATCATAGCTGAACAATGTTGGTTACAAACATTTACTCCTATTCTCATAATGTTTTCAGACACTTTTTCCTCAGGGTCGCTATTTTTAAACCTGAGATTTCTTGGTAAAAAATTAACATGTGTGCGATTAAAAGCCAGGTAGAGGCCAAAAGTAAACAATGCGGGTGTTTAAATGCACCTGAATCTTAGTCATACCATTTCAAAGTATGGAAAGCATTGTGAAGATTACAATCAAGCTGTTATTGTACAGTCAATCCAAGTGTTAGTCGCTGGCAGATAAAAATTTGCCGAGTCGCTCTATCTTTTGTTTGTCTTTAACCTGGATTTAAAACTCATTTTTCTGCCAGCAACTAACACTTTTACCGACTACACAGAAACAGATTGGCATCTTCACAATATTTTCCATATTATTTAACCCTTATCCTGCTAAATAAGATGAAACTTTCAAGCGGATGGTAAAAACCTATTTTTTTTATTTCCAAGGTATATTTTGGGGAAAGATATCTATCTCCTTATCGGGCAGTGTAGATCCAAGATCAGACTGCACGTTCTGTGCAGTCTGATCTTGATCTACACTGCCCGCTAAAGGTAAGTGAGTCGCGCTTAGCAGCCTAAGGGTTAATGGTAGGATTTAACTTAAAATGCATTTTAACCCCTGCACTGTTTACTTTTGGTCGCTATTGGGCCTTTAAGTACCATATTGTGCTATTTTTAGACATCGCTAATTTAAAGACGAATATTGCATCACTGAACGATATTTTACGCCGCTTTCAACATTATTTCAGTTTCACCAGTATGAGGATAGGGCTCTGTCTTGCCAAAGGCCACGCCCACGAAATACCCGGTGCCTGTGGGTTAATATAACAACAAGCAAACGAGCTTAATTGCTTGCAAAACAATTAATTGCACTATTTTACCCACGGTTACCAACATGCTCTCCTTTTCCGACAATGTTTTCAAAGCTTAATTCCACTGGTTCAGTATCCCTTTCGCAACTTCACTTGCCATTTGCGGCCACTGTAGATCAAGATCAGACAGCACAAAACGTGCTGTCTGATCTTCGATCTACACAGTCAGCTTTGATAAAACATACAATTATTCGGCGCTGTAGGGGTTCAATCTTGGGACTGTTTGGTAAAGAGTTAACCCTTTACCATACAATCCCGAGTTATAGTAACACTGAGAAAGAAGACCTTTGAAAACATTGTGGATAAAGGAGAAAATGCTCTCCTTTTCCAACAATGTTTTCAAAAGCTTTTTTCTTTCCAAAAGCCTTCGTCTACAGAGTCGTTAACAAAATGTTAGTTACCAGCATTTTGTCCTATTTCCACAATGTTTTCAAAAGCCTTCTCCTTTTTCAAAACCCTTCTTCTTCAGGGTCATTAAAAATCGGGATTGTGTGGTAAAGGGTTAAAACAGTCTTTGAGAAGGCCACGCAAGCTGGGTAGGGTGACACGTTTAATGCTCTTTGACAAGTATACATGTACAACGGATAATAAAGGCCTATAGATACATGAAAAGAGAACAAATGGCCATTACCACGCTCGCTAGTACGAAGTGCGACCAGCTGTTACGGTAAAATCCGGTAGGAAACACCCTTTTATTGCGCCCAGTAGTCCATCATGCCGAATATTCACTAATAATCCTATATGAGCCATACCCTGCCAAAGAGGGGCTTAATGCATCTACGAAAAGTATCGGTTCAGGTTAGCCTGCGCAATCCGCGCAGGCTGACCTGAGCCGGAACTTTTCCGTATTGGTAAATTTTCTGTATGTTCAATGACCAGTCTACCTCATGATTAGTTTAGTTGTTAAAAAAGTGGCTATGGATCCATAGTTATGTGATTCCTTGGTTGGGATAATCATTGACATTACGGAGATACACCAAGCCTCCTTTTGCCAGAACATTTCTACGGTCCCTAACTCTCATATTAAAAGACGGAAGCTGCCGAGATTGGCCAAATAGCTTTACGAAAACGTCGATGTTACACGATATTTACCGATGAGTTGGGGGCCGTAATCCTTATATTCAAGTACGTACATGTATACTAGCCGTCTGATCTGTCGAGACGTTCGCTCGGAACTGATAAATTCATGGTAGTTCAAATAACGGGATTTGTGCACGCACTTGAAAGGGTAGAAAACATTGTAGAAAATGAGAAAATGCTGGCAACCAGTGTTTTCTCCTTCCCCCATAGTGAATGTCTTTTTTAAAAAGCACTTTTCGAAGGGTCCTTTTAAAGAACTGACCGTATGTACTTAAGTTTAAGAATAATTAGGGTATTCATTAACAATTCTGAAGAATGTTCAGATTAGTTTTGTGCTGAAATTTTCTAATTTTGAAAGTAACAGAACTTTTGATTGACTAAACCATTTGGTTTAAAGGTGAAAATGCCGATTACCAACATTTTCTGCTTTTCCTGTAATGTTTTCAACCCATTGTGTCGATGATACAAAAGCAAATCTCGTCATTTCAGCCGCATGCTAGGTGAAGAGTAATCTCGTTTCTGTCAGCCCACTGTTTTCTCAGATTTATTCCAATATATGACAGTTGAGGCTAAAAATAGAATCTACTGTATGTACTGTACATAACTGATATGTGGTAATTTTTGGGAATTCCCAGAATATATATATTTAGAGATTACGTGGATACGTGACGTAAATTCTAGAGGACTGCCAAAATATTTTTGAAAAAAGGGTCAGTTCTTATAGATCTATGTGAGCCATGCTCTGTGAAAAGGGGGCTTAATTCATATGTTAAAAAGTATCGAACCAGGTCAGCCTGCACTTTTTGCTATGTGTAAATTTACTGCATTTCTAAGGACCGTTCTAACTCATGATTTAGTAAGTTGTTAGACAAAATGAACTGTATGGATCCATGATCATGAGCCATAACTGTGACGACTTGCTTAGTACCATGCATCAAGGAGGTGCCCCGTTTTGATAGAGCCTGGCTTATCTATATCTTGATAATGCAGTTTTCACTCCTTTCGTCAAAAAAGGGTCTGCAGAAGGGGCTGAATTGACAGAATATTTCATAAAGTATCGGCAACACAGTGTGAGATCCAAGCTTAGACCGTATTTTCTACATATCAGGCCCGTAGGAAGTAAAATGTGATGGGGGGGGAGGCACATGTCTTGAATAAAGCATGGTGTTTGTTCATAATGTGTGTTTGAAGTGGGGTGTATCTTTTTAAATTTGGGATGTTTTAAGGTATTTTGGGGGTGGCACAGAATTTGGCTACGCCTAAAATTGTCTTATTTTTCTAATCAAGTAAGAATTAGATCTAGAGCTTAAGATTTTTGTTGGCACTTTCAGTAACATTGGGAAATTTGGGGGAGAGGGCTGTTCATATATATGGGCCTGCATGTAGACCTACTGTATAGTCTGATCTTTGGTCTACGTTTTGCACAAAATTATCTGTAGTGGTTGTGACTAAATAAAAATTATTGGGTAAATCAATCTCCTCTCCCGCCATTTTTTTGAAATCTTGTGGACGGCGTTTATCAAGATCAGACTGCACAGAACGTGAAGTCTGACCTTGGATCTGCACTGTCTGCTATCTAATGCTATAGATCTACTTTGACCGGAATCGTGTTCAATAACTGCTGGATTGCGGTCATCTAGATCGAAAATTATTTCGATCTATTTTGCTGTGAAAGAGTCAACTAGATCGATGTTGCACATAATTATGAATGAAGATAGGATTTTATTTTGATCCATTAAAAGACAAAAAAAAAAAAAACCCTGCTCTGGCAAAAAGGGTTTTAGACGCATCTCCGTGATGCATTATGCCAAGCAAATCATCTCATAATTATGGATCCATAAAAATCCAGTTAGTCTTACAATTTAGTGAATTGTAGAATGGTCCTTCAACTGAACAAGGAGAAAATTTACAAATGGCAAAAAGTATCGACTCATGTCAGCCTGCGCAGCCAGCGCAGGCTGACATGAGTCGATACTTTTTGGCAGGTGCACTAAGCCCCCTTTTTACAGAGCATTACATTTATATGTAGCAAATCTCTGCAGTTTGGTCATATGTAGGTCTATTGTCTAAACCTTCGAATAAACAGAAAGAATAGCCAGACTATAAACTCTACGTTCTCTGCAGTCAGTGTCTGATCTTGACCTGCACTGACCGTGTTGATCAACCGTTGAGTTGTGCTGAACCAGATCTTTCAAAAGGCAAATTTGTGGCAGACGGCATTGTTAACATCCTTGTAGCCTATACCAGACTGAACCAATCGACATAAAATACATGAACCATGGCTTGGCAAGTTAGATCTACGAAATGGGTCCAGATTCTAGATCTGGTGGATCCACAAAGTGTAAAATGACTCCTTTTACTAAAACGTTCTCAAAAGATGCTTAGCTTCAACACGCGAGGTCGTCTCCTAGGATAAGCCATGAACTAATCCTTAGGCCTTACAATTTACCCTTTACCACACAATCCAGACTTGCAACGACCCTGAAGAATGCGTTCGAAAGCATTGTGGGAAAAGGAGAAAATACTGGTAACCAGCATTTCTTCCTATTCCCACAATGATTTCAAACTTGAAACCATTGTGGGAAGAGGAGAAAATGCTGGTAACCAGCATTTTCTGCTATACCCAGTGTTTTCATCTCTGTGAAAGACAAATTTTATGTTTTGGATAACATTATATCTGTCAAATGCTTTCAATTTGGAACTGGCAAAAATGTTGTAGTGTGTTAAAATTAAACGACCTAGGGGTAGAAGGCTGAAAATGGGTAAAGGAGAAAATGCCGGTTACCAGCATTATTTCCTTTTCTCACAATGTTTCCCTCTCGTCCAATGACTAACCTCATCGTTTGAGTCGTACTCAATTTTGTCGTCTGCAAGTGATCAGTACCAGTCGTACAACCCCCAAATTATGTCGGCTGATGCAGAATTGTGGAAGAAGACAAAAAAGTACATCTAGATCTACATCAAAACTGCTTTCATTATAAAACACGTACAGGAAATTCACTGTGGGTATTTTCCACATTAAACCTACGTCGCAATGTGTACCGTCTATACTTGACAGCACAAACTGGTCATTTACACATATTTCAGCCCAGCTGTTACACAAAATCCCGATCAAAATACCCTGTTATGCACCCCAGCATTCAGCATCCTGGTCGAGTCTATTATCGATAAGGCATCTCAACGTTACCCTTCTTTACCCTGCCGCTAGATGTCGCAACACCCACGTGATTAATGAACTCGACTAAAACAAATATGGCAGCACCCGGAGTACACGAGTCAAGTATCGGAGATAAATTGACACCCGAACAGTGTGAAAAGTCGACGAGAGAGGTTAGTCGGATTAGGAAAATGGTGTAGAAAATTTATTTGTGGATTACTGGTTGCTTTTGGGTGCACAAAAATGAGAAAAAAGCAGCGAAAACCGGGAAAAAGCGACGGGGTAGGGGTTTATAATATTTTGCATGTAAACAAAACTCGTACAACTGTATGTTTTTCGTCAGTGTATTTATAGCGATGGGGTTTTTATACCGTGCCGAAAAAAATGTTGGTTGTGTTCTCTGCATGTTTCTTGTTTAGAATCCTTGTATATATTTTATATAGATCTACTGGTAAAATGTTTTTGTTTTACTCATAACTTTAGCAAGAGGCTTTCGCCGCGCAGCAGACGACAAAATAAAAAGAAATTGCTCTTTTAACTCTTCACCAGACGACAAAACGTTAGACCTGTCCATGTTGAAAGTATTTGCAGACGACAATTTCAGCATTGCTTAACTGGTTGGAGTTGACCTTGACAGAATACAAAACATTGTAGTAAAAGGAGAAAATTCTGGTTACCAGCATTTTCACCCTTTCCCATTATGTTTTCATTGGCCATGGTCTTTAAACACAGGGTGGTTTAATCAAGGGTGAGTGAGCAGTTTCTTCTTTTGCATCAGTGTTTTCCACATTCATCTTCCACTTTTCATGACATTTTTCCATTTTTTTTTAACCGTTTATCTGCGGTAAATTTACTTAACTCTTTACCAAACGACAAAATTGCAGACTTAATATCCAAATTAAAAGCATTTGCAGACGACAAAATGAATGTGACTGAAAAACTGGTATTTGTTTTGGGAAGGGTAGAGAACATTGTGGGAAAAGGAGAAAATGCTGGTTACCAGCATTTTCTCCTTTTCCTACCATGTTTTCTCAAGGCTTCTTTCTTAGGGTCTTTAAAAGTTGGGACTGTGTGGTAAAGGCTTAAAGGGGTTTAGAGTTAAAATACTTGCATGTATGGCATAATGCACTTAAGCAGGAGTTCTTTCATTATAAAGTATTAGCTTCATACATTTTTAGCCTTAGATCATCTTGAATGGAGTCTGAAGTTGCCGATCAACAGAGGACTGAGGAGATAGTGAAAAGGGAAAGCAGGATACCTAGTTGTTGTTGTTCATTTGCCAATGGTATTTTGTACAGCCTATTTCCAGATATTAACCCTTAACCCTCTGACACATGGCAACATTTTAGACTCATCCATATTGAAGGAATTTAGGGGTGACATTTTAAATGTTTTCAAATGATAGTATATGTTTATGAACAGATAGAAAACATTGTGGGAAAAGGAGAAAATTTTATCCTCTCAGTGTTTTCAAAAGCCCTCTGAAGCCCCTCTCTCAGGGTTGTTGAAATGTAAAATTTTGCGGTAAAGGGTGAACCTTTAACAAATCAAGCTGGAGTTTTACAGACCCTAACAAAGAAGACCTGAAGACATAATGGGAAATGGAGAAAACGCTGATTTTAGTTTTTTTCCCAAGAATGTTTTGAAAAGCCTCATTGCTCAGGGTTGTGAAAATATGGGAATGTGTTGTAAAGGATTGAAATGATAGATGGTATTTGTCCTTGGAAGGGTACAAAACATTGAAACAAGGAGAAAATACTAGTTACAAGAATTTTCTCTGCTTTCCATGTTGTTTTCAAGCCTTCTTTCTAAGGACCTGTAAAACTCGGCCAGCTTGTGGTTAGTATATCTGACTCGTGACCTGGTGGTTGCGGGTTTGATTCCTTGTTGATGCAAACTTTCTTTGTTGTGATTTTTCTCCTCTTACCTGTGATGCATATGACAAAAGTAGACAGTGACTTTGAAAGAAAGTTTTGTCAACTGTACTAGTGTGAGGAAGCCAGGAAACAAATACACAGCTTCACTGACTGGTCTGGTATGACTTGAGCTGTTAAAATGGCATTAAACTCCAATACAAAAGCCAAAAATCTGGTAAAACATGGATTGTCTGGAAAGGATCAAGAGAGAGTAAAGGATAATAAAAAAATAATGCATATAGAGTATATTAATTATGAACCTAATTTACCGACCATTGTGTCACCCATTACTAATACACGTACAACTCTTTACGCACCTGTAGTAGACTACTTTTAATCCTTTACGACAGAATACCAAGTTTTAATGACCCTCATGAAAGATTTCAGATCCTTTTGAAAACATTGTGGGAAAGGAGAAAATGCTGGTAACTAGCATTTTCTCCTTTTCCCACAATGTTTTCTAACCTTTCAAGATACAAATCTTAACCCTTACCCAGCTGAATAACTAAAATGGAATTTTCAATTCCATAGTAAAAACCCAGATACTGCCATTTTGAAGGTATGTTTTGGGAAATAATATCTCCTTATCGGACAGTGTAGATCCAAGATCAGACTGCACGTTCTGTGCAGTCTGATCTTGATCTACGCTGTCCGCAAAAGGTCAGTGAGTCGCGCTCAGCAGCCTAAGGGTTAATAATCCAGCCACAATTAATTTGTCATCTGCCATGGATTGTCTAATTTACTCTTTACCAAACAACAAAATTTTGGACTAGTACATATTGATTATTCAAAGCATTTGCAGACAATTAAAAATAATGTGGCTCAAAGGATTAGAATTGTCCCTGATAACTTATCAGTAATAAGGTAGAAAAAACATTGTGGGAAAAGGAGAAAATGCTGGTTACCAGCATTTTCTCCTTTTCCCACAATGTTTTCCAAAGCCTTCTTCCTTTTAGGGTTGTTTAACTCTTTCACTACTGGATAGATAAATTGCGTTTCTCAAAGGCTAGAAATACATTTCCAAGATCAAGAGACAATTTGGTAATAATCTAGAATGGAAAACGCATGTGTAAGTGCCCTGACTGCCATGATATGACCTAAGCTGTTGAAACAGCATTTAACTCCTATACAAACAAAGAATACTCAAAACATGATGAGATAAGGAACAGTTGCTTGAATTAAGGTGTTCGGCTGTGTTACCAGTTGCCCTTCTCCACAATATTTCATCAAAGGGGCCGACTTCAGAACAGGAGGTCTCTGGTTTGATCCCCGGCTTGGCCAGTTTCTTTTTTAAAGATTGATGATAGTTATTGTGACAGGATTCATTCCTCTCTCACCACTGACCATTGTTTCAACAATGTGGGAAAGCAGCCAGTGGCTTGGAAAAAATATTGTGCTGAGTACTGGTAAAAGAAACACCAGGAAAGCATGGATAGCTGCGATATGACTGAAATAAAGTTGAAAACAGCGTTAAACAACATACAATCAATCATTTATACAGGAGCAAATATTTTTCCAGGGCTCTGAGTGCATTGTCTTTGACTGAGACAAGCATTATGGAGGAAAGAAGGGAATGGAATTCATTTGGATGCTGCCAAGGGTTTGAAGTGATAATCAGTGAAATCACACACGTCTTATTTTATGCATTTCGATGTTTTAACTACCCTAGTACTAAAATTAACCATTGTTTTTATGTCCCTGAGAAAACAATTCAAACTTAACTCTATACCAAACGACATTTTTAGTCTTGTCCAAATAAAAAGCATTATAATGTGGATTATAAATGAATGTGACTGATAAATTAAAAAAATGTTGTGAAAAGGGTAGAAAACATTGTGGGAAAAGGAGAAAATGATGTTTTTTTTTTTAAACATATTGGGAAAAATGGAAAATGCTGGTTACCAGGATGAAGATATGCTGGTTACCAGCATTTCCATCTTTTCCCATGATGTTTTAAAAAGCCTTTTTTTTCTCAGGGTCATCTGTTCAGAACTCTGGATTTTAGGGGTTAAGGGTGCCAAATAAATCATACAGACCAATATACTTGCAATTTCAAAGTTGCTATTGTCCATGACCGTGTCAGCAAAGTGAACATTTGAAACACTTGCACTTTGTCATCTTCAAATACTTTCAGTGTGGACAAGTCTGAAGTTTAAATTTGTCATTTGGTAACTGTAACTGTAAAGAGTTAGAACAAACCCTTGTTGATATTTCAGCACAATTGATTTTCTGACCAGAATATTCCTAAAAATTTAGACAACATTGACCAAGTCACAAGTGATCACACTGCATGTTTGATGTTGTCTGATCTTGAATTACACTGTCTAGCAAAGGAACTGTTGTTGTCTGTTGCATTTGAAGAATAAAAAGAGGCAAGCTTATGAATTTTAGTTATGATAGATTATCACAAGAGAGAGAGGCCAGACAAATTTTTACCCTTTTAGCCCTCTACCAAGCAATCCAGTGTTTTAACAACTTTGAAGATAAAAGGTTTTGAAAATATTGAGGGAAAAGGAGAAAATGCTGGCAATTGACATTTTGCCTTTTTCCCCACAATATTTTATGTCGTTTTACAGACAAATCGCTTCATATAAGCTATATCTAATTTGGACAAGTCTAAAGTTTTGTCATGTGGTGAAGGGTTAACCAGCCAGTCCTATGTTTTAACTACCCTGTAAAAAAAAAGTCACAGAGAAAGCGGAAAATGCTGGTAACCAGAAATTTCTCCTAAAACTATGTTTTCTACTCTATCACAGATAAATTCCACAGTTTAACTCTTTACCAAATGACAAAATTTTGGACATATCAAAATTGAATGGGTTTGCAGACGACAAAGGTGGCCCAAATGACAAAACTAGTCCTTGATGGGGTAGAAAACATGGTGGTAAAATTAGAAAATGCTGGTTACCAGCAATTTCTCCTTTTCCAACGTTTTCAGAAGCCTTCTTCCTCAAAGTCGTGATTCTTTGGTAAGGGGTCAACTCTGTACCAAATGACAAAATTTCAGACTGGTTGAAATTGAAAGCATTTGTAGATGACAAATTACTGTTCGAATGGTGAGATTTATCTTTGATAGGAAAGAAAACATTGTGGGAAAAGGAGAAAATGCTGGTTACCAGTATTTTCTCCTTTTCCTACAATGCTTTCAAAAGGCTTCTTCCCTATTGTCCTTGAAACATGGATTTTGTGGTAAAGGGGTAAGCCCCGTTAAATTTGTCATCTGCTAGTGGTGTCATTTTCGACAAGTCTACAATTTTTCGCCTGGCAATGGGTTAACCGGATACATTGAAAATGTTTCCATTCAGGTTTTGAGGCAGGAAGTTGTGTACATGCTGGGTTTCAACCTCTGAGTGAGTACAGATTTCCTGCTTCAAACTTTTTCTAAGTGGTTTCGGTTTAAATTGTACCCAGTGTTATGGCGACTCCGCCGAGAAGTGACCCTGTTCTATGACGGATCTCAGTCCTTAACTCATTTCCAAACGACAAAATTTTGGACTTATCCAAATTGAAAGGAATCGCAGACGACCAATTAAAGGGGGGAAATGAAACAATTTTTTTCCTTGATAGAGCAGAAAACATTGTGGGAAAAGGAGAAAATGCTGGTTACCAGCATTTCTCCTTTTCTCACAATGTTTTCAAAAGGCTTCTTCCTTAAGGTCGATAAAAGTCTTGACTGTGTGGTAAAGAGTTTATTCTTTGATAGGTGATCTTGTGTGTTAGAACTTTGCCTTACAATCTTATGTTAAAATGACGAAGAAGGCTCTTCAAAACATTCAGGGAAAAGGAGAAAAAGATGGTAACTAGTATTTCCTCCTTTTCCCACAATGTCTTCTTCCCTTTTGAATACAAAAACCATCATCTGAGCCACATTTGTTTGTCTGCAAATGCTTTCATTTGGACATGTCTAAATTTTTTCTATGCGTGTTTGGAAACAATGTTTAGAAAAGGAGAATATACATGTTCTGGTAACTGACATTTTCTCCTTTTTCCTCAAAGTTTTCTACCCTTTTATGGCTTACACATCTTTCAGTTTGGACAAGTCTCCAAATTTGTCATCCAATAGTGAGCTAACCTTTTGATGAACAATCATGCGTTTTTTTATACAACTAAGACAGAATTTTAATATAATGGGAGGAATAGAGAAAATGATGGTTAACAGAATTTTCTTCTGTATCCATAATATTTTCTACCCTGTCGAAGACAAATCCTCATCAGTTCCAGCTTCATTCAACTTGTTTGCTAATGCTTAGAATTTGCTCAGTTCTAAAATTTTGTAGTCTGGTGAAATTTTAACACTTTATGTACACAATCCCGAATTTTAAAGACTCTGATTGAAAGAGCTTTGAAAACATTGCGGGAAAAAGCAGAAAATGCTGGTACCTAGCATTTTCTTCTTTCATTCCAGTTTTTTTTTTTTACCCCTCTTCACAGAGAAAAAACTTTAAGTAGCATTTAGTTTTTGTCTGTATTATACTTTCAGTTTAGCAAAGTCTGAAATTTTGCTGCGTGGTAAAGAGTTAAATCTATAAAAGAGTGTTTTAGTCTTGTTCAAATCGGACCCAGCTAGGTAGCTCATTGGTTAGCTTATCTGACTTACAACCTGGTGGCTGCATGTTTGATACCAGCTTGAGACAAACTTTCCTTTCCGAGATTTGTTGCCTCTGACCTCTGATGCATGTGAGAAAAGAAGTCAGTGGCTTGGAATGAAAGTTGTGTTAGTACTGGTGTGAGAAAGCCATGCATAGGTGCACAGACTGCCATGAGATAACCTAAGCTATTAAAACGGCATTAAACTCAAATACAATCAAAAGCTAATGTTCAAATTGAAGGCATGTACAGTGGACAAACTCAGTGTGGCACAAATGGTCAGATTTATCTTTGACATGGTAAAAAAATGTGGGAAAGGGAGAAAACTTTGATTACCAGCATTTTCTCCTCTTTCTACAAAATTTTCAAAAGCACCCTTCCTCATGTTTGTTAAAACACAGGGTTGGTAAAAAGTTTAGCACTAAACAAATGATCATACAAACAATTTAGATCATTAGAAAGTATGCTATATCCAGGGCTATGGATAATTACAGGTACTTTGATTTGTTTTGAGCAAAATGCTTTCAAAATGGATTACTCAGTCTAAAATTATGTTATCTTGTAAATAGCTATGAAGGAAAGAGTTGGGTAGACTTAAAATAATTAAAGGATAAATTCAACTCTTTACTAGACAGTGAAAATTATTTTCATCGATTTTGAAAGGATTGGCAGATGATGATCTGAACGTGGCTCATTTTCTTTGAAAGGGTGGAAAAGATTGAGGGAATAGAAAGTACTGGTTACCAGCATTTCCTCCTTTTCCCTCAATGCTTTTCAAAAGTCCTGTATGTAAGGACCCTTCAAACTGGGGATTGTGTGGTAAATTTTAACTGCTTCCGTCTTTCAACATTTATATTTTATGATTTTGCAATTTTTTTTGCCTGGAGCTGTTCCTATGATGCAGTTTTTAGATTTAATGTGAAAGTGATCTGCTACAAAATGAAAATAAGTCTTCAGAAGATGCTAAAATTGTGTTTCATGAAGTCTTTTTGCTCGGCTGATCGAAGAAAACACAAGATATATTGTCATAGCTCTATAATGTCATCCCCTGTGACACCTGATCACCTAAAATTACTTAAAGGTGGGTATTTAGATTTTTCACATCTCATCAAATTAAAAAATATATATATCACTGAAATTTACATGAAAAAACAATACAAATCATCAATAATTAAGAATCATAAAATTACAAAAAAAAATTTTTTTGATGGTGTTCCCTTAAAAGGCTACGTAGCCTCTTAAGGTATTTTTAGATTTCGCGCCAGAAATCAAAAAAGCATTGTGGGAATGTCAAGTGACTGGCACGTGACTAATGACGCTTAAATTCCATAACATAACAAACATGTAATTATTTTCCATACTGTCTTCTTCGAACGCTATGTTTGAAGCTTCGTCTGTGTATTTTCGGTATGTAAATGAGCGAGTTGCTCATATAAAAATAGACCGTGTTTCCCATCGGTGTTGACCTGGGCCATAGTAAATCTCTATTTTCTCTTGTTGTCGGATGGTTTTCGACTACTGGGGTTTTATGAATGAAAATTAAAGGGCTTTGGGAGTATAAGGATAATTTTTTTGTATTTTTGTAAAATTTTCGTCCCAAAATCTGAAGGGCCACCTTTAAGTCTTTGGGATGTATGTTAAACCTAGGTCCTGTGTGACAACTTGGTCCTGTGTGCTATACACTGAGCATGTTAAAGAACTATGCGTAACTAACAATGGATTTTGTTCTGTATCCTGCACTATGCCTTGTACCAAAACTAATAGTCTTGGAGGGCGTATCCCGTTTGGGCAACCAATAGCAATGATAAATAAATAAATGAAAATCGGCCAGACCACAGCGTACTTGTTGTTATAAAAATCCTTTACTGAACAACATAATTTTGGACTTGTTAAAATTGAAAGCGTTTGTAGATGACAAGTTACATGTGTTTAAAATGACAATTTCTCTCTTTCATTAGAGAGAAAACATTGTGGGGAAAAGGAGAAAATGCAGGGTACCAGCATTTTGTCCTTTTCCCACAATGTTTTCAGAAACCTTTTTTTTTTCTTAGGGCTGTTAAAAGTCAGAATTGTATAGTAAAGGGTTAGAGGAGGAATTAAGGGCATCACAGAAGTGTTTTGTCCCATAACTTTAGCTGTCCCAAGTCCTGACATAATTATCCTTGTGGTAATCCTGATTTTAAGAATTTAGATGATGTTTGTGGGGTTTTAAACTTTTACAAAATAATCCCAGGTAAAAACAGACCTCGTGAAAGAAGGCTGTTGAAAACATTTTGGAAAAAGGAGAAAATGCAGGTGATTAGCACATTGTCTACCCGTTCAATGGATAACTCAATTTGACAACCCAGAAACAACAGGTATTAATCGACCAATAATAATTAGAATGTGTTGATATTAAAGTAAGAAGGCATTGTGTAAAAGAAATTTTAAGTTTTCTCCTTTTATCAAAATTTTGTAGAAGCCCTACATACTTATGGTACTCTTGATCTTGGAAAAGGAGAGGGGAGATTGTATTTTCTATTTATAAACAAAGCAAGAAAGGTTACCATTACATATCTAGTAAATGCCCTCATTTCTAAGTACAGGCTCCCCGCCTTCCCGTTTTCCTGCAGATTCTCCTGCTTCCCTCCCCCCCTCCTAATTTGTGGGTCTGATACCTATTACTGATGTTACACATGTATGTATCTGACCCATGTAAAACCCCATGAAAGGGATCTTCACTGGGTGAAAGGTAACAGGCAAAAAAAGTAGAAATATGTTTCAGGTTAGTCAATGCCAGGCTATGTAATAATTTTCTTATTAATTTTATGTCCTATGTCACCACAAATTCAAATTTCTTCAGAACTATTTTCTTACCATAGACAACACCAGAATGCACTCTGATCTCTGGTCTACCCTGTCCTTTAGTCTATTTTGGATTAATGATCAGACTGTCTGTTCATCTTGTAGCGGATCGGTTTTTATAGCCATTGAAGTACTGGTTTTACTTGTTCATACCATACCTTTGATATATTTAATCTATCTGGGAGTGTTTATTAGAAACTATACAGTAAGTTCCATGTGGTAGCCAGTCCATATTTTTTGTGAGGTAACCATGCAGGGTGTAGAGCTACTGATAAGCTGAAGTTGGGTGGATTAAACAGAAAATGGAGAACAGCTGGGTTTTGACCCACATGTTTATCAGATATACCCCAGAGGAAATTATACAAGCTGACACCCTGCTTGATGTTAAAAAGATGATTCTTACCCTTTTTTTAACTGCTTTGCCTAAACACTGTTAATCCTTTACCACACAATCCCTAAAGGACCCTAAAGAATAAGCCTTTTGAAAACATTGTGGGAAAAGGAGAAACTGCTGGTAACCAGCATTTTCTCCTTTTCCCACAATGTTTTCTACCCCATCTTAGACAGAAATCATCATTTTAGAAATATTTGTCGTCTGCAAATGCTTTCAATTTGGTCAAGTCCAAAATTTTATCGTTTGGTAAAGAGTTAAATACCAAACTGGTGATTTTCAGATGTTATTATACAGCAGACTAGCAGAGTTGACATATAGAAGAAAAATTTTCAGGAGAGTGATTTGAATCTGAATGATGTAGGAAAACATCGAAGGAAAAGCAACAGTTTGCTTGTAACAAGCAATTAGTCCTTTTTCCACATTGTTAAATGTTTATTAAGTTACATGGTGTAAAAGTTGGGTTTTACAATGTTATGTATACGTTTTGTATGAGTTAGGGTATGATTGAAGACTCACAAAGTTTGCTGGAGACTTTTTACATAAACAGTATGGAAAAACAGACATTATGTCATCAATCTGGTATGGACAAAACAAATTGTGACCATGTTACTATGTCTTATTCACATTTTCAGGTCTAGATGATGTTTTTTTTTTTGTCTTGACCATGTTTGAAAAGATTGTGGATATTAAGTAGATTTTTTTTGCTAGAAGCAATGTACTCCTCATGTCATGTTGTTCTCATATAGATTTGCCATGTTCTGTTAAAAGGAGGTTAAATACATCTGCAAAAAGTTTTGACCCATGTCAGCCTTTGCTATTTCTAAATTTTCTGCTTGTCCAAGGATCATTCTACCTAATGACTCAGTCGGTAATGAGACAAAATGAATTTTATGTGAATGACCAACTTGGTATCATGCACCCTGGAAATGCATTAAACCCCCTTTTGCAGAAACATGACTCATATTTTTTCTGTTAAAAGCAATTACTCCCTATGTTTTCCATTTTGCCACCGTTTTAACTCTTTACCAAACAACAAAATTTTAGAAAGCATTTGCAGATGACAAACCAAAGGTGGCCCAAATGCAAAATTTGTCTCTGATATGACAGAAAACATTGTGGGAAAAGGAGAAAATGCTGGTTACCAGCATTTTCTCCTTTTCCCACAATGTTTTCAAAAGCCTTCTGCCCCAGGGTCGTTAAAAGTCGGGATTGTGTGGTAAAGGGTTAACAAGGTAAGAGGTAAATTTATAAAAGGTATAAAGGAATAGTGGCAAATGTTTCTTTTCTTACAGTGATTCCAGCATAAACACATGAGCTCATCAACTTTTTTTCGCTAATTCATTTCTCTTTAAGTATCGATAATTAACTCTTTCCATACCATAGATGACACCAGGAGCTTTTGTGGACGGGTAGATCAAGATCAGACTGCACAGAACGTGCAGTCTGATCTCTGATCTACACTGTCCACTGCTGTATTCTAGATTATGACCAAACTGGCACTTGATCTTGCAGTGGACTTGTATTTTGTAGTCTTTGAGAAAATGCAATTCATTAAATACTCAGTAGTGAAAGAGATAATGAATTGTGAAAACAGTATGACAGAAAAAGAAGTTGAAATTATGGGCAAGTTCTCCTTTAGCCACACTGTTTGCAAAAGCTAGGTAAGTAGGTATATCACAGTATGCTGTTAGATGAATAAATTTCTCGTAGAAGGTATAGGGTAAAAAAAAAAAGCTCTACCTGCTGTGCTGAGGGTGGTTGGGTAGTGACAAATATTTGAAAATGGCCCTCAAGGGGTACTACTGTAATCTTCCTGATATAGATATATGAGCCATGCTCTAGCAAACGGGGGCTTAAAATTTAACCTCAGTGCAAAACTTTTTTTCAAAATCTGATAAAACTATGCTTGAGTTTGTTAACCAAAAAAATCTTAGTTTTCTGTGATGAGTATATCATGAGAAATAGATGTTTAAACTTTGGATTTTCACCTGTCTGGAAGTCAATAACTGAAAAAATTGTGACTTGTGGTAGTCAGCGGTGACGTCACAACTGTGCGATTGATTTATTGATTGTATGGTGTTTAACGCCATTTTCAACATTATTTCAGTTATATAGCAGTGGCCAATGCACCTATCCATGGTTTCCTGGAGTTTCTTTTACGAGTACTCCACACAATATTCTTTTCAAGCCACTGCCTGCTTCTGACATAATCATCGTTGAAACAATGATCAGCGGTGAGAGAGGAATGAATCCTGTTGCAATGACTATCATCAATCTTTGGAAAGAAATTGGCCAAGCCGGGGATTGAACCAGTGACCCCCTGTTCTTGAGTTCTGTATGCTACAGACTGCACTACTGTAGCTCAGCACTTAACTGTGAGAAGATATAGTTACCCAAACAATTGTGTGTTTAACTCTTTGCCACATAGTCCCGAGTTTTAACGACCCTGAGGAAGAAGGTCTTTTGAAAACATTGTGGGAAAAGAAGAAAATGCTGGTAACCAGCATTTTCTTCATTTCCCACAATGTTTTCTTCCCTAGCAGGAACAAATTTCAACTTTTTAGTAACATTTAATTTGTCATCTGCAAAGGCTTTCAATTAGGATGAGTCAAAAATTTTGTTGTCTGGTAAAGAGTTAAGTTCTCTTTACAGACAACAAACTTTTAGACTAATCCAAATTCAAAGCACTTGCAGACGACAAATCAAGATGTGATTAAATTATGGGATTAGTTTGTGAAAGGATAGAAAACATCATGGGAAAAAGAGAAATGCTAGTTACCAGCATTTCTGGCTCACCTGAGCACGAAGTGCTCAAGGTGAGCTTTTGTGATCGTGCTGTGTCCGTTGTGCGTTGTGCGTCGTGCGTCGTCCATCGTCAACTTTTACCTTGTGTACACTCTAGAGGCCACATTTTCAGTCAGATACTCATGAAACTTGGTCAGAATGTTTGTCTTGATGATATCTTGGAGGAGTTCGAAAATGGGTGACGTCGGGTCAAAAACTCGGTCACCAGGTCAAATCTTAGAAAAACCTTGTGTACACTCCAGAGGCCACAATTTTAGCTCACCTGAGCACGAAGTGCTTATGGTGAGCTATTGTGATTGTGCTGTGTCCGTCGTCCGTCGTCAACTTTTTACCTTGTGTACGCTCTAGAGGCCATATTTTGAGTCCAATACTCTTAAAAGTTGGTCAGAATGTTTGTCTTGATGATTTCTCGGACGAGTTTGAAAATAGGTCATGTCGGGTTAAAAACTAGGTCACTAGGTCAAATCTTAGAAAAACCTTGTTTACGCTCCAGAGGCCACATTTTTACTCACCTGAGCACGAAGTGCTTATGGTGAGCTATTGTGATTGTGCTGTGTCCGTCTTCCGTCGTCAACTTTTTACCTTGTGTACGCTCTAGAGGCCATATTTTCAGTCCAATACTCATGGAACTCAGTCAGAATGTTTGCCTTGATGATATCTTGGACGAGTTCGAAAATGGGTCATGTCGGGTCAAAAACTAGGTCACTAGGTCAAATCTCAGAAAAACCTTGTGTACGCTTTAGAGGCCACATTTTCAGTCCAAAACTCATGAAACTTGGTCAGAATATTTGTCTTGATGATATCTCAGACGAGTTCGAAAATGGGTCATGTCGGGTCAAAAACTAGGTCACTAGGTCAAATCTTAGAAAAACCTTGTGTACACTCTAGAGGCCAAATTTACTAATACCCTGAAAGTTGGTCAGAATGTTTATCTTGATGATATCTTGAACGAGTTCGAAAATGGGCCATGTCGGGTCAAAAACTAGGTCACTAGGTCAAATCTTAGAAAAACCTTGTGTACGCTCTAGAGGCCAAATTTTTAGTCCAATACTCCTGAAAATTGGTCAGAATGTTTGTCTTGATGATATCTCAGATGAGTATGAAAATGAGTCATGTTGGGTCAAAAACTAGGTCACCAGGTCAAATCTTAGAAAAAACTTGTGTACGCTCTAGAGGCCACATTTTCTGTCCAGTTATCTTGAAAGTTGGTCAGAATCTTTGTCTTGATGATATCTCAGACAAGTTGGAAAATGGGTCATGCTGGGCCAAAAACTAGGTCACTAGGTCAAATCTTAGAAAAACCTTGTGCAAACTCTAGAGGCTACATTTTCAGTCCAATACAGTTGAAGTTTGGTCAGAATGTTTGTCTTGATAATATCTCGGTCGAGTTTGAAAATGGGTCATGTCGTATCAAAAACTAGGTCACTAGGTCAAATCTTAGAAAAACTTTGTGTACGCTCTAGAGGCCACATTTTTAGTCAGATACTCATGAAACGTGGTCAGAATGTTTGTCTTGGTGATATCTTGGATGATTTGGAAAATGGGTCATGCTGGGTCAAAAACTAGGTCACTAGGTCAGATCCTAGAAAAACCTTGTGCACACTCTAGAGGCCACATTTTCAGTCCAATACTCTTGAAATTTGGTCAGAATGTTTGTCTTGATATTATCTCGGACAAGTTGAAAATGAGTCATGTCGGGCAAAAAACTAGGTCACTGGGTCAGATCTTAGAAAAACCTTGTGTACGCTCTAGATGTCACATTTTCAGTCCAAATTTCTTGAAAGTTGGTCAGAATGTTTGACTTGATGATATCTTGGAAGAGTTAAAAAATCGTTCATGTTTGGTCAAAAACTATGTCACTAGGTCAAATCTTAGAAAAACATTGTGTATGCTCTATAGGCCACATTTTCAGTCCAAAACTCATGAAACTTGGTCCGATTGTTTGTCTTGATGACATCTCAGATGACTTCGAAAATCGGTCATGTTGGGTCAAAAACTAGGTCATTAGGTCAAATCTTAGAAAAAGCCTGTGTATGCTCTATAGGCCACATTTTCTGTCCAATCCTAATGAAAGGTGGTCAGGATCTTTGTTTTGATAACATACAATGGGAAAATTGGCTATGGATGGCTAAAAAGTAGGTCACTGGGAGAAATTCTAGAAAAAGCTTGTGTACATGCTAGAGGCCAAATTTTCAGTCCAATAATTATAAAAGCTTAGTAGAATGTTTGTCATGATATCTCAAAAGAGATTGAAAATGGGTCACGTTTGGTCAAAAGACTGAGGTGAGCGACTTTAGGGCCATCATGGCCCTCTTGTTTTCTTTTCAAAAAATGTTTTCAAAGGTCTTCTCTAAAATTCAGGGTTGGTTTGTATTGGACTTTAACACCCATTTTAACAACTTTGGACATGTCAATTGGCAGTCAATGCCCCTACGCTGGTGTTTCCTGGCTTTCTCACACCAGTACTGACAGAACTTTCTTTTCAGGTCACTGACTACTTTTCTCACATGCAATCATAGTGGAGAGGCAAAAAATCACCGGAAAGAAGGCTTGCCTTAACTGGGTATCACACCTGCAACCAGATATGCGAGTCAAAATATTATGCTAATCACTGATCTGCCAAGGCAGATGCAAAAGTCTTAGAATATCCAGAGGTGAGGTGAACAAATTCTAGTACTAGTATTTGTCAAATCTGAAAGCATTTCTAGAGTACAGATCAAGTACATGTATAGGCCATAATTATGATGATATCCTTTTTTGTAAGGCTAGAAAACAATGTAGGAATTGATTGATTGAACGGTGTTTTATTCCACTTTCAACATCATTTCGGTCATATCACAGTGACAGTTCACATATTCATGTACTGTATTTCCTGTGTTCCGCCAGTACTAGGCTAGGGCTTTGAGGAATCTTGCTCAAGGACACTCGCACAAAAAACCCAGAGCTTCCAGTGAGGCTCGAACCCAGGGCCTCCAGGTCATGAGTCCTTTACCACTGAGCCACACAAGACCCCAAAACACTGTGGAAAAGGGATATTATAATGTTTTTCAAAAGCCTTGTACCCTAGTGTCTCAAAACATAGGACTGTATCTAGTAAAGAGTTAACCCACTACCACAAAATCCCCAGTTTTAACGACCCTGGAAGAGAAGACTGTTGAAAACATTGTAGGAAAAGGAGAAAATGCTGGTAACCAGCATTTTCTCCTTTTCCCAAAATGTTTTCTACCCTATCAAAGACAGTAATAATCATTTGAGCTACATTTAATTTGTCCTCTACAAATTCTTAAATAAATTGGGTTGAGTCCGAAATTTTATCATTTGATAAAGAGTTACAGAGTGGATTGTTGTCAAATGGTTAGGCCTCCTGTATGGATGTATGAACTCAATAGCGGTTACACATTGTAAACACGGGTTTTGTTTTATGCATGTAACAGGAAATGTCAACCTAGAAGGCTGTCTGTCTCGGAATATTTTCACAAACAAGTTTTAGTCACATGATTTATTGTGTTTCGTTACGCTTTTGTAGTAGGTTTTTAACTAATTATCATGAGGATGTAATTATGACAAAATATCCACCCATTAACGCTTTACCAGACGACAAAACTTCAGGCTTGTTGAAATTGAAAGCAATTGCAGACGACAATTTGAAGGTGGTTCAAATGATGGAATTTTTTTTTTTGATAGAGTTGAAAACATTGTGGGAAAAGGAGAAAATGCTGGTAACCAGAATTTTCTCCTTTTCCCACTATGTTTTCAAAAGCTCTCTCCCTCAATGTTGTTAAATTATGGCATTGTTTGGTACAGGGGAGTGAAATTATAAACTTAAATTTAGACTATATCAGGACAAAAGGGAGAATTTGCTCTTTTTTTGAGATGTGGAAAATAGGCAATGTTCATGCAGTGTTTTCCTAAGTTACTATTTGTATAAGTCACAAAATGTATCATGAAGAAAATGGTATAATTTATAAGTTGGACTAAAAGATAAAGAACACGAGTCAATCCTTTATTTTTCTGTACAAGATGAAAAGCATTAAATTTGCCTACGAAAGAACTGAAATTTGGTTGATATTATGACAAAATGAAAAACATTGTAGAAAAGGGAGAAATTGCTGGTAACCAGCATTTTCTCCTTGTCCCACGTTTTGTAAAGCTTTCTCTGTCAGGGTTGTTAAATCTCAGGATTATGTGGTAAAGAACATTGCAATAAAAACAGTTACTGATCTTAGATCTTAGATAAACAGAAGTGGGTATTCTTTGTCAGTTACACTACGATATATTTTTGAACAAAACCTTTGTTGTGGGTAATCATTGAAATTTGTTTCTTGTCATAATTCTAATGAGTACCCACAACATTGCTTTTGAAGAATGTTATCCTTTTGTAATCGCGACAATTACACCCTTTCATAAAAAAGGTCTGGGTGGTGCTTAGGTTATGTGTGAAGGTAGCGATGCCTTTATATGGTAGAAAAACAGAGATAAGACTCAGCTATAAAACCTTGGGGTGTGGAGAAAGTCACGTTGTAGATCAAGATCAGACAGCAATGCACTTGCACTTGATCTAGGTTCTGTTTTATTCCTATTTTATGATATATATTTGGTAAAAGTATCCTTTTATCTGTTTAGGACACAATCTTGAGTGTTTAAATGACCCTGAGAAAAAAGTTTTATCCTTTTCCCACAATGTTTTCACCTTTTCACAGACAAATTTCATCACTAAATGAGCCAAACTTGATTTGTCGTCTGTAAATGCTCTCATTAACATTTTACTACACAATCCGGAGTTTTAACAGCCCTGAGGAAGAAACCTTTTGAAAACATTGTGGGAAAAGGAAATAATGCTGGTAACCATTTTCTCTTTTCACACGATGTTTTCAACCCTTTTATAGGCTAAATCCATCATTTCAGCTATATCTAAAATGTCATCAGCAAAAGCTTTCAATTTGGACAAGTGTATAAGATTATGTTGTCGGCTAAGGGGTCCTGTGTGTTCAGTGGTAAAAGTGTGGGACTCGTAACCTGGAGGCCACTGGTTCAAGTCTCACCGGATCCACTGGGTTTTTCATGGGAGTGTCCTTAGGCAAGGCACTTCAAAGATCTAGCCTAGTACTGTTGAAACCCAGGAAATATATGAATATGTGAGCTGTCAGCCTGTTTTGACTGAAATAATGTTGAAAGCGGCGTAAAACACCTTACAATCAAACCAGTGTTGTCGGGTAATGTGCTGACTCTTCACCAAATGACAAAATTTTGGATTCGACCAAATTGAAAGCATTTGCAGATGACTAACGTATCACAAACAACAATTCTGTCTTTGATAGGGTAGAAAATGTTGCAGGCAAAGGAAAAAATGGTTACCAGCACTTTCTCCTTTCCCCACAATGTTTTCAAAAGCCTTCTCCTTTAGGGTGGTTAACTCTTTACCAAACGACAAATTTTTGGACTGGACTAAATTCAAAACATCTGCAGACAACAAATTAAAGCTTGGTAATATGAAGATTTCTGACTTTGATAGGATAGAAAATATTGTGGGAAAAGGAGAAAATGCTGGTTACCAGCATTTTCTCCTTTTCCCACAATGTTTTCTATAGGCTTCTTTCTCAGGGTCGTTAAAAGTCGGGGATTGTGTGGTAAAGAGTTAAAAAGCGGGATTGTTTTGTAAAAGGTAAAGATAAGTTTTCTATTTAAAAACAAGTAAATTATCAACATGAATTATTGTTAAACAAAATGCATGAATATGAAAATGAGTAAATTTTTCTCCTTTTGTGTCATTGTTTCCAAAGGAGTTTTGGCTAAAGGCTAAAACAAGGCTAAGTGGAAGAAATTGATGTCGGCATACTACATATTAGTTATGTTTACCCCTTACCAAACAGTACCATGTTTTAAGGACCGAGAGGAAAACTGCTTTTAAAAACATTGGGGAGAACCAGCATTTTCTCCTGTTTTCACAATGTTTTCTACCCTTCCAAAGATACATCCTTTCATTTGAGTCACATAGAATTTGTGGTTTACAGATGCTTTTAATTTGGCTAGCTCCAAAATTTTGGTGCCTGGTAAAGGGTAAAGTCTGAGATTAGAGAACCATTCTGTGTACATGGTACCCCATATGGTTGGGTTCCCATTGTTTTTGTGCAAGGGGTGGTAGATAAAACTTGAACTTTGGGAAAAAAGTAGAGTTAACCCTTGAAGCTCCTTTTCCAACTAAAGTTACCATTTGAGGCCAGTGTAGATCAAAGATCAGACCCTAAGAAGTGTAAAGTCTCATCTTTGTACTGCAATGACAGCTTTGCTGAGACATCATGGACAAGAGTAACTGTAAAGTTGCAATTGTTTGGGTTGTACGTGTTTTGTCTTTAACTCTTTCCCAAATGAGAAACTTTTAGACTCAACCAAATTCACAGCATTTACTTACAATAAAATAAATGTAGCCCAAATGATGATATCTGTCTTTGATAGGGTAGAAAACATTGTGGGAAAAAGAGAAAATGCTGGTTACCAGCATTTTCTCTTTTTCCCACAATGTTTTCAAAAGCCTTCTTCTTCAGGGTCGTCAAATCTCAGGATTGTGTGGTAAAGGGTTTATATTTATTGGGCTCACAAAGGGTTAAGATTTTTGCTAGGTAAGATTGCACCAGTCTTTGATAGCAGTTCACTGAGAGTGCTTGTAACCTGAGGTGCAAGGTAACAAATTTGAATCTTTCAGATTCTTTGTCAATTCTTCTACTATTCCATTATTTTAGTTAAATTTTCTAGCATTATCACAAATCACAAAAATTATGTGTGAAATGTTTTGGAGATCAATTACCTTAACGCATGGAACACAATGTCAGTTGCATTTGCAAGATCAGATTGTTATTAGAACATGTGCTAGCTGTTCCATATGCTGTGAACTTGTATGATGAAGCAATAGTTGAACAGATACTCCCATTTCTTGTACATAAAACAAAAACTGTTTTGTGGTCATAATTATTATAATTGTGTCATTGTGATAGAATTAATCTCCCAACTTTTATCAGGAATGTTTTAAAGTTAGTTACATTACTTTACAGAATTTATCTCGAAATTCACAGTGACGTTATCAAAACTGTTTCATGATCATTTGGAAGTGATGAATTTATCTTGTTAACTCTTTACCAGGCAATCTTGCATTTGAATGACCCTGAGAAGGATTAAAGGCTTTTGGTAACCAGCATTTATTCCTTTTCCCACAGTGTTTTCTACCCTTTCAGAGAAGAATCCAATCATTTGAACAACAGTTAATTTGTCATCTGCAAATTCTTTCAATTTAAAAGACAGGTGCAAAATTTTGGTAAAGAGTTAACACAATTACCTCCCTTTAATGAATTAAAAAAAGATAGGCTGGAGATAGCTTTTGTAGATATATAGGATCTGACAGGAGTTTGCATTTAAGATGAAATTTTATCAAACAAGTCTATAGAAAATGCTACTGAGCAACCTTTGGCAAGCTTCTTAACACTTTATATTAAAGACTTAAATAGATATTTACCTCAAAAGCCAATAAATGTCATATTTCTTTGTATCTCATAACTGTATCTAAAGAATTATAGTTTATGACATGTAAAAGCATAGACCTACAAGTTAACCTCTGTTTATTCATCACCATCTTTAGAGCAACAATGTTCAAAATGGATTTCCGTTGCCGTGGGGGCTATTTGAAGAAGAAGGGAAGAGAAAGAGATATGTTGAATTATCTTTTCAAAGTACCTGTAAGTTTTAGTTATTTTAAGTCTTGCTGTTTCATATGGATACTGTCACCCTATCTTTCCCCCTCCCTCTCCCTCTCCCTCTCCCCCTCCCCATCCCTGGAGCCTTGGGCCCATTTTGTGACAGGGTATTCCCTGGTGACCGTGGTTTTCTTAGAATTGGCCTCCTGATTTTTGATAAATTTAACCCTTTATTGCACAAACCCGACTTTTAACGACCCTGTGTAAGAAGCTTTTTGATAACATTGTGGGAAGAGGAGAAAATGCTGGTAACCAGCATTTTCTCCTTTTCCAACAATGTTTTCTACCCTTTTAAAAACCAAATTTTAAATTTTGAGTCACATTATTTTGTTGTCTGCAGCAGCTTTCAGTTTGTACAAGGGTAAAATTTTGTCATTCTGATTCTGGTAAAGAGATAAATGTTGGCCTTTTAGTCACTCTAAGATGTGGTCAAACATACAACTTTTCTCAATTGATGTTGACAGCTATTGAAAATATTGAAGGAAAAGGAGAAATGGCTTGTTTCAAGCAATTACAGGGGTCCTGCGTGGCTCAGTGGTAATGTGTGGGGCTCCTAACCTGGAGGCCCGGGGTTCGAGCGGCACTGGATCCACTGGTCCTTTCGTGGGAATACCCTTGGGGAAAACACTTTAGAGCCCTAGCCTAGTACTGGTAAAACCCAGGAAAAACATGAATATGTGAGCTGTCGCCGTGATATGACTGAAATAATGTTGAAAGCAGCATAATGCACCATTCAATCAATCAGTCAATCAATTCAAGCAATAGCTGCTCTTTCAATATTGACAAAATTTAAGACTTTTCCAAATCAAATAATTTGCTGGCAGCAGATTAACCCTTTACAACACAGTGCATAACAACCTTGAGGAAGAAGGCTTTTGAAAACATTGTGGAAAAAGGAGGAAATGCTGGTAACCGGCATTTTCTCTCTTTCACAGTGTTTTCTTACCAATATAATACAGGGCTCTTCTTTCAAGCCACATTTTTATATTCTGCAAATGCTTTCAATTTGAGAAAGTAATAATTTGTTGTTTGGTAAAGACTTAAAAATTTAGCCTATCGATGAAATTTGTGTCTGAAAGAACAGAAATAATTGAAGCAAAAGGAGAAAATGATGGCTACAAGCATTCTCTTGCAGAATCATTTAACCCTTTACCACACAATCCCGACTTTTAATGACCCTGAGAAAGAAACCTTTTGAAAACATTGTGGGATAAGGAGAAAATGCTAGTAACCAGCATTTTCTCCTTTTCCCACAATGTTTTCTCCCCATACCAAATCACATTTCTATTTTTGATTTACTGTTTATTTTGTTGTCTGCAAATGCTCTCAATTTGGACTAGTCTAGAATTTTGTTGTTTGGTAAAGAGTTAAACTCAAGATTGTATGGTACAGGATGAAAGCATTGGCAGTTTGAATGATAGGGCTTGTCTTTGAAAGGGCTGAAAATACTGTGATAAAAGGAGAAATTGATGGCTAGCAGAATTTACTGTTTTCTCCCCAGTGTTTGCAAAAGAGAAAAATCTTCATGAACAATTTCTTCTTGTGTTACAATGTATACGAAAGTAGATGTCTGCTGTCGGTAAATTTTTAAAACATTGTCAATCAGGTGTCATCCATATAAAATGTTATTTTGCAATTGCACTGAAAATGCCTAGAGGGTATTTTATACAGGAATATTTGAGTCTGAATATATTTCATATTCATCTGAGTCTGTCAGGGTTTAATTTTTCAATTTTTTTTTCCTTCATGTACGTTTTTAGCCCTGCAGTCTGATATTGAATTGCCGTATATGGCTGCAAAAGCAAATACAGATTTGATAGATGCTAGTAACCCTTTACCAGTCTGCATATTTTTATACCCCCCACCTAGCAAGTAGAGGGGAGTATACTGATTTCACCCTGTCTGTGTGTCCGTATATTGGTTTGTAGACTTTTCTGTGGTTAACTCAAAAAACCATTTCACCCAGGACCCTGAAGCTTTATACAAGTGTTGTTTGTGACCCAAGGAGGTGCCCCATTGTTTTTGGGTCAAATGGGTCAAAGGTCAAGGTCACAGTTGAACTTGGTTTGAAAATCGTTTCAGTGCTGTACGTAACTCAATAGCTGTTTGACCTAGGACCCTGAAACTTTATACAAGTGTTGCTTTATATAATGACCCAAGGAGGTGCCCTATTGTTTTTGGGTCACATGGGCCAAAGGTCAAGGTCCCTGGTTATACTTGATTTAAAAGGTCATTAGTGTTCTCTGATTGTGCTGCTTCAGTGACAAGATGCTGGTGGGGGGGGGTTAAGTCTCCTTTGCAACAGTTCTAGTTTAAGACTTGTCCATATATGTAACTCTTTATCAGGTGGCATTAAATCTTTACCCTTTACCACACAATCCCGACATTTAATGACCCAGAGGAAGAAGCCCTTTGAAAATATTGTGGGAAAAGGAGAAAATGCTGGTAAGCAGGATTTTCTCCTTTTCCTACTATGTTTTCTACTGTTATGATGAGAAATTTAATCATTTGAACCACATTTAAATTGTCTTCAGCAAATGCTTTTAATTTTAACAAGTCTACAATTTTGTTATGTAGTAAAGAGTTAAAAAAACAACAAAAAACAAAAAGTCGAAATTGAGCGCTTTTGCAGACGACAAATTTTTCGGGGTTCATATTGTGGAATTTGTCTCTGAAAGGGTAGATAACAATTGTGGGAAATGGAGAAAATGCTGATAACCAGCATTTACTCCTTTTGCTACAATGTTTTCAAAAGGCATCTTCTTGAAGGTCATTAAAACTTAGGACTGAGTGTTAAAAATTTACCAAACAACAAAATTTTAAACTGTTTGAAATTGAAAGCATTTGCAGATGTCAAATTCAATGTTACACAAATTATGAAATTTGTCTTTGATAGCGCAGAAAGTATTGCTCAAAAAAGGAGAAATTGCTGGTATCCAGCATTTTCTCCTTTTCCCACAATGTTTCCAAAAGCCTTCTTTTGCACAGTCGTTTAAAACTGGAGACCGTCTTGTAAAAGGTTAAATGATTTCCATCTATAATGATACTGGGTGTTTGATTGGCGTGACAGTAATAAGGCTTTAGTTTGTTTATATTGTATTCGGGGTATGAAAGCTTCATTAATGTATCGTGAGATCGTTTGTCTTTATTGATAGATCAAGTCATCACACCCTGAGGCTTAGAAATATATTGACTATTTTTTTTTGTGTGATGTTTTGTCAGTGTAATATTTCACGGGTAATGAAGTTGGGTTACAGTGAGACTTGGGGGGATAGACAAAATTAACCCTTTACCAGATGACATAATTTTAGACTGGTCCAAATTCAAAGAGACTGCCGGCAACAAATAAAATATGACCAAATACTTGAATTTTGTATCAGAAAGGGTAGAAAACGTTGTGGGAAATGAAGAACATGCTGATTACCAGCATTTTCTTCTTTTCCCACAAAGTTTTCCAAAGCTATCTTTATCAGGGTCGTTAAAAGTCGGGATTGTGTGGTAATGGGTTAATGGAATCATATTTATTAGATATCACACTAAAGATACAGAGCCATATGAATAAAAAAGTGCGCCAGCCTGGGTAGCTCGGTGGTTAGCATATTGGACTCATGACCTGGTGGTTGTGGGCTCAATACCTTGTTGAGGCAAACTTTCTGACTTTTGTGCCTTTAACCTCTGATGCATGTGAGAAAATTAGTTAGTGACTTAAAAAGAAAGTTTTGTCACTACTGGTATGAGAAAGCCAGGAAACACATGAGTAGTTGCACTGACAGCCGCAATATGACTTAAGCTGTTAAAACAGCGTCAAACTCCACTAAAAAACCAAACCAAGAAAAAAGTAAGGAGCAGGGTAGCATAGTCGACAACATACAAGGGGGTTCACTGGCTCAAATCCTCAGGTAGGCCAATTTCTTTTAGAGGATTGATTGATTGATTGATTGAATAGTGGTTTATGTTACTTTCAATGCTTTTTTTTCCAGTTTTATCATGGAAACAGCTCACATATTCATGTAATATGTCCCGGGTTTCACCAGTACTAGGGTAGGGTTCTGAAGTGTCTTGTCAAAGGACACTTTTGGGAAAAACTCACAACTTTAAGTGAGGATCAAAGCTGGGGCCTTCAGGTTACATGTCTAACACATGACCACTGAGCCACGCATGACGCCCTTCTTTCCGAGGATTGGTGATGGCCATTGCAACAGGATTCGTCTCTCTCTTACAACTTACCATTGTGTCTAGGGTGGTGTTGTGCAAAACCAGCCAGTTCCAAAGTATTAGTAAAAGAAACTCCAGGAAAACTTTCATAGGTGCACTGGTCACTACAATATACCCGAAATAATGTTGAAAATGACATTCAACACTATACAAAGCATATAAAAGTTTTTTTTTTTCAGTCATTCAAGATCAGATTGTGAAGAACCCAAGATTTTAGACCTCGATTACTTTTTTCAGTGTTGTTTGTTTGCGATTATTCGGCGGTAATGAAGCAAAGGGTTACAACACTTGAGGGTGATGGATTGTGGGAGTGAATATTGGTTTTAACCCAGAATGCCAAGCTTAACTCTACACTGGCCAATAGAATTAAAGACTTGTCCAAATTGAAAGCATTTGCAGACACAACAATCATGAGTTGTAAGAACCCTTAGAAAAAAAGCTTTTGACAACACTGCAGGTAAATGAGGAAATGCTGGTAACCAGCATTTTGGCATTTTTTCCACTATGTTTTCTACCCTATTACAGATAATTTCAGTAGTGTTTAGTTTGTCGTCTGCAAATATTTTCAGTTTCACTTTGGACCAGTCAGAACTAAGCTATGTCTCGGTAAAGAGTTAACCAATTACCATACAATGCCGACTTTTAACACCCATTGGAAATTAGACTTGAAAACATTTTGGGAAATTGGTTACCAGCATTTTCTCCTCTTCCCACAATGTTTTCAAATGTCCAATTTCCCAGGGTCAATAAAATTTGGGATTATATGATTGTAACTGTCATTGAAATGGTTAAAAAAAATTGTGCAAATCGAAAGATGATATTTGTCTTCAAATGGTCAAAAACATCGAGGAAAAAGAAAAGAAATGGTGGATACCAGTATTTCCTGCCTTTCCCACATTGTTTTCAACAGCCCTCATTTGCAGGGTCTTTTCAATACAACATTGTTTGGTATAAGGTTAAAGTATCTTTCATTTGAAAGCATGGTGGTATCCAATATTTTCTTTTCCTACTATGTTTTCAAAAGCTTTTTTTCAGGGTCTATAACCCTTTCGTTGTTATAAACGAAAACAGTGACTTTTGCAGACGGCATAGATCAAGATCAGACTGCACAGAACGTGCAGTCTGATCTTTGATCTATCCCGTCTGCTTGTGTAGTAAAGCCTATACAATCAAAATCTTTGTAAGTTTCAATGGATCGTATTTAGAGCCTTCGAAAGAGGTCAAGTTTATTTATTTGGCGTTGAAAGAGTTACGACATGGCATTTAGGTAAAGGGTGTAAGATTGATTGACTGCAAGGTGTGTACTGCCATTTTCAACATTATTTCAGTCACATATTGCTATGACGGGTGCACCTATCCATGCTTTCTTGGTTTTTTTTTTCCCGAAACTTTGCACAAATTTCTTTCGAAGCCATTGCCTTCTTTCCATGTGGATGGCTTTCCACAGAGCCATCGTGGAAGCATATTCACTGTTGAGAGAGAAAAGAATCCTGTTGTGATGACCATTATCAATCCTCAGGAAGAAATATGGCTAAGCTGGGGATTCAAACCAGCGAGCCCTTGATTGACTGGTCTACAGTGAAAGCACTTGCAGACAACAAATTAGATGTGGCTCAAATTATTTGATGTGTTTGTGAATGGGTGGGACAAGCAGAAATTGCTGACGTTTCCTTTTCCCACAATGTTTTCAAAGGGTTTTTGCCATCAGGGTCGTTCAAACTTCGGATTGCTTGGTAAAGGGTTAAGCTGCTTTCAATACCAATCATATATCACTTATAGATCAGATTATAAAGATATTAAATAAGGGTAATACCCTGATAGCATCTATAGCAGCGAGATATCGATCCTGGAATTGTCTACAGCTTCTCCAGAAACTGCAGGCTCTTCCACCCCATTATTTTATTGACAACAATTCCTGGGAATTTCTCAAACCAATCGCCATGGTAACCGTAAAAATACAGAAAGTATTGATTCGGTAGGAATTCAGGGTCGTTTTCTTTGGTAGGGCTAATTTAGTCGCAAATTGTGATTTAGGCAGAATTATTGATCTGAAACTACCCGCTGGTACTCTGTTAGTGGAGGAATGAGGGGGGGAAGACGGAGGTATCAAAGGGCACCGATATTTCCTCTCTGTTGAAGCCATATTGATTTTTGTATTTTCGGGGAGAAAGTTTGAATTCTTTTTTTCTCTGCCTATTTTTTGGAGAAAATTTCATGGTATTGTCCTGAATACTTAATATTTTTGGGAGGGGGGTATTTAAGGGTATCAGTATAAATGTCTGAATAATAGGGTAGAAAAATGAATTGGGTCTTTTTTTCTTTTTTCTTTTTATTCACCTTTGGTGTTCAAACAACAACTTCTGTTGCTTCTGCAGACAGTGTACAAATAATATCAGATTACCAAGCATCAGCACAGTCTATGTAGACTGATTTTGATTTATATCATCTTATTTTTCCTCCTTGACTATTGTAACTTGTGGCTATTATCTGATAGAGTTTTAAGTTTAACCATTTACCGCACAATCCCATGTTTTAAGGACCCTGAAAAAGAAGCCTTTTGAAAACATTGTGGGAAAAGGAGAAAATGCTGGTTACCAGCATTTTCTCCTTTTCCCACAATGTTTTCTGTCCTATCAAAGACAGAAATCATCATTTTAGCTACAATTAATTTGTCCTCTGCAAATGCTTTCAATTTGATCCAGGTCAATATTGTATCGTTTGGCAAAGTGGTAATGCCTTCTCAGCTGCTGTATAACTCTTTAACAAACGACAAAATTTTAGACCTCTCCAAATTGAAAGCATTGCAGACTACAAAATAAATGTGACTCAAAAATTGAAATTTGGTTTTAGAAGATTAGAAAACATTGTTGGTTACTGGCTTTTTCTCCTTTTCCCACAATGTTATCAAAAAGCCTTCTGTCCTGTCTGATTGTGCGGTAAAGGCTTAAGCCTTGACCTCTTTCTTGATGGAGTTTGTTCATAAACTGTATTATGTTGTTTACAGGTTTAGATATATAACTTTTTGTCATACATAGATTACCTATTTTGGACAAGTCAGAGTCCAAAGCATTTGCAAAGAACCAATTAAACATGTCTCAAATGGCAATAATTGTCTCTGATTGCGTAGAATGCATTGCACTGAAAAGCAGAAAATGCTCGCTATTAGAATTTTCTCCTTCTCCCTCAGTGTTTTCAAAAAGCCTTTCTCCAGAGAGTCACTTAAAGTTGGGATTGTATGGTAAAGGGTTGATTCAGAGAACACAGCTCACTAAAATTTAGTACCAGGATATGGAAACTGTACTCTGATTGGTCAGTGTGTTTATAATGAATCTAAAAATAGCATTTAAATTGGTGAAATAATTTTCACTCCATTTCCTTTACCCCTAACTCTGTACCAGATGCAATATGTTAGACTGATCCAAATTCAGAGCATTTCAAAGGGGACAAAGTAGCTACTGCTCAAATGCTGAGACTTGTCTCTGATAGGATAGTAAACATTTTGGAAAAGGAGAATGGAGTTACCTGCATTTTCTCCTTTTTTCCCTCAATGTTTTAAAAACCTTTTTTCCCCAGAGTTGTTAAAGTCAGGACTGCTTTGTAAAAGCTGAAAGTGCTACACTGTACTCTTCTCCAGCCTACATTATTTTAGACTTATCCAAATGATTAAAAGCATTTTGAAGATGACAAATTAGATGGGTCTCAAATCACTGAACTTGTCTTTGGTAGGATGGAAAACACAGTGGGAAAAGGAGAAAATGCTGGTTACTAGAATTTTAGAATTTTTGACTTTTTCCACAGTGTTTTCAAACGCCCTCTTTTTCAGGGCTGTAAAATTACTGAGGATTGATTAGGAAAGGGTTAAATGCTACATTGACTCTTTCTAAGCTGATCAAATTTTAATCTTGTCCAGACTATTTGCAGATCGAGACATATAAAATGTGTCTCAAATTATTATGATTGAATTTGTTAGGATAGAAAACATAGTGGGAAATGAAGAAAATGCTGGTTACCAGCATTTTTTCCTTTTCTCACTGTGTTATAGAAACCTTTTTTTTTTCTGGGCTGTAAAACCTTTGGATTGGTTGGAAAACCTCTTTACCAAACTCATTACCAAACGACAATATTTTAGGCTTGTCCAAATCGAAAGCATTTGCAGACGACAAAATAAAAGTGACTGAAAATTTGAAATTTGTTTTGTGAAGAGTAGAAAACATTGTGGGAAAAGGAGAAAATGCTGGTTACCAGCATTTTCTCCTTTTTCCACAATGATTTCTAAAGGCTTCTTTCTCATGGTCGTCAAAAGTAGGGATTGTGTGGTAATGGGTTAACTACCGGTATTTCAATTTGACTTTTTTCCACAATGTCTTCTACACTTCCCAAAATAATTTTCAATTTCTCAGTCACATTTTTTTTGTTGTCTGCAAATGCTTTCAACTTGGATATGTCAACGATTTTGTGGGTTTGGTAAAGAGTTCATGTTTTACTCAAATTTTAGACTTACCCAAATTGAAAAGATTTACAGACAACAAAGTAAATGTGATGCCAAACTAAAATCTGTGTTGCAAATGGAAGAAAACATTGCTCAAAAAGGAGAAAATGCTGGCAAACAGCATTTTCTCCTTTTTTCCACAAGGTTTTCAAAACCCTTTTTCTTCAGGGTATCAAAACTTGGGATTGTGTGGCAAAGGGTTAAACCTCTACCCACACTGTTCAGTGTTTTTAATGACTCAGAGGAAAATGACTGTTTGAGCCCTGTAGGATAGTGTACAGGACTTGGAACTAGGGGGGAGCTGGTTACAGAATACCAAGCATGGTGAATGTATTTCTGAAGATTGTTGATAGTCACTGTGACAGGATTATTTCTACTCTCACCTGGACAACAGCTGATGGCTTGGGCAGAATATTGTGCAAAATACCTGTGAAAGAAATTCAGGAAGGTAGGGATAGGTGTACAGGTTGCAGAGATATAAATGGAATGATTTTGAAAAGAGCTTTAAGACCATACAAATATAATATTTTGTCGTTTGGGTAAAGTAATATGTAAGTAACATGATGTCATACCCAGTCTATATATAAACATACCTGCAGAGAAAATTTGTTGACATGATTGTAGAGTACAAAAATGTGACCCGTCGGGAAGGGTCATCCAAGTTGATGTCAATCAAAACAGAGTAAAAAAGAGACATTTTATACCCTGAAACTGTCATGAATTGTACTTGTGATTGGCAGTCCATTTGGGCATTTGTGGGTACTTTGTGACCAACAGTTTGTCTGGGTAGTTATGGGTAAATACATTTAGTGTAATATGGGTACTTTTGATTTGCTGTTTTGGTCTGTTTGTTTTGTCAGTTAGCAGTAGCTATGTTTCAACGACCCTGTGTAAGAGAGCTTGAAAATATCGTGGAAAAAGGAGAAAATGCTCAGGTTACCAGTGTTTTCTCAATTTCCAACAGTGTATTCTACCCATTCACAGACAAATCTTGTCATTTAAGGTATTATTTAATTTGTTGTCTGTGAATGCTTTGGACAAGTAAAATTTTTTGTCGTTTGGTTTGGAAACACTGTTTCTGAAAGCCCCAATGCAGTTATCGACATACACAGTCATCAAACAATTTCTAAGAGATACATTTTCTCCTTTTCCCCATGTGTTTTTAAGCACCACCTTCATCAGTACTGTACTGCACAGCATGGTATCTAATTCACAGACAGGGTTGAGGGTTTTGGGTTCCATCCCAAACTCCTCAAAATTCTTTCAGAGGATTGATGATTATCATTGCAACAAGATGAAATCTTGACCAAACGACGAAATTTTAGATTCCATGGTCCAAATTGAAAGCAGATGCAGACGACAAGATAATTGTGGCTAAATTGGTAAGATTTGTCTTTGAAAGGTTTGAAAACATTGTGGGAAAAAGGAGAAAATGCTAGTTACCAGCATTTTCTCCTATTCCCACAATGTTTTCAAAAGCTTCTTCCTAAGCGTCGTTAAAACTCGGAAATTGTGTTGTAAAGGGTTAAGCAACCATAATAATTGTTCTTCTTGAAACAAATTTACCAGTGTTCCTGGAAGACGCGATGAGATATTGCATGTGTCAGAACTGTACAAACGTCACAAGATGAAATTGGCGCTGCTGAGGAATCACTGAATATGACCACTTTAGCATACAATAGTCATCACATGTTCAAGTCATCCTGTTTCGGCTTTGAAGGGCCCAAGCAGTGTATTACAATTTTTAGGTAGACCATAATATTGTGTATTTTTAGATGGACCAAATAATTGTAATAGCTGAAAACGGAAGCGAAAGGAAGGTGTCGCATAAATGCATATAAAACATTTAATGCAAGGAAAAAATTTTTTTGATGCGGTATGTAAAATATCATAGAGAAAAGCAGTAACTGCTTTTTCAAGATACTGTTCCATTTTCTGCAATGTTTTTCCAAAGTTGTATAATGCAGAGGGGTGTGTTAAAAAGTCAGTATTGTACTATAATAGTAAGGTAAAAGAAATAGAGAATATTTGTTTTTTTACGGTGAAAGATCGAAATTTATTTCATCTCGTGAACATCATCGGTAATATTTTCACGAGTGGCTGTGCCACTCATGAAAATATTACCGATGATTTTCATCTCGTGAACATCATCGGTAATATTTTCACGAGTGGCTGTGCCACTCATGAAAATATTACCGATGATGTTCACGAGATGAAATAAATTTCGATCTTTCACCGAAAAAAACAAATATTCTATTTATTTCATGCTTTTAACCCTTTCTGGGGGAAACTTAATCAAAATCCAGTACAGTTCTTTTTGGTTATTTCCCGTGGCGTACTCCCTCCGCATAGTAACGCATTTCAATGTTACGTCAAGCACGAGAAATCTAGGTAAATTACGTCATATTTCCATCTGGTTGTGAGGCACGCGCATTTTACCTAGGTAACTAGTGCGCGGGAACAACTGTTTCCGCCTTCAATTGAAGAGTTAGAATACAAAAATCGGTATTTTCACTGGTCGTAACCATGAAATATTGAAAAATATTTCACCGATATTTCTCGATAACCTACTGGAAAGCATGAAATAATACCCCATCATTGTCATTATCATAATCATCATCATCATTGATTGATTGAAGCCAATGAGCACCGTACTCTTTCATCACTTTCTTCAGTATTAAGTACATAAAGTTTGAAAATTATTTTGATCAAGTCAGTCTCTAGCCCTTGACAAAACGACAAAACTTTGGATTTGTCCAAGTTCAAAGCTTTTGCAGATGACAGAGTTAATATACCTAAATAGATGATTTCTGTCTTTGAAATGGTAGAAAACAGTGTGGGAAAAGGAGAAAATGCTGGTTACCAGCATTTTCTCCTTTTCCGACATTGTTTTCAAAGGGCGTCCTTCTCAGGGTCATTAAAACTCGGGATTATGTGGTAAAGATTTAACCCTTATCCAAATAAACCAATGCTTTGTTTAATCCGAGAAAGAAGGCTTTTGAAACCACAGTAGAAAAAAAGGAGAAAATGCTGGTAATAAGCATTTTCTCCTTTGCCTGCAATGTTTTTTACTCATTCTGTTAAAAATTCTATTATTTTATCATTAATTTGTTGTCTGCAAATGCTTTGATTGGTCATACATTATATTGTCTGGTTTGAATTTTTTACTTCAGCTAAGCCTCTACTACTTACAGTAATCCTGAGTTTTAATTACCCTGATAAAGAAGGTTTTTTAAAACATCCGGAGAAGGAAAAAATGCTGGTAACCAGCATTTTATCCTTTTTCCACCATGTTTTCTACTCAGTCAAAGACAGGATTCATCATTCGAGATGCATTTATCTTGTTGTCTGCCAAAGCTTATAGTTTTGTCATGTTTAAAATTATATCATTTGGTAAAGAGTTAACTCTTGGCCCATTCTCAAATGACAAATTTGAGACTTCCAAATTAAGAGCATCTGCAGGCAACAAATATGAAAGTGGTACAAATGAATTGATTTTCTATGACCGGGTAGAAAAGATTCTGGGCAAAGGAGAAAATGGTGGTTACCAACATTTCCTCCTTTTCCGACAATCTTTCCAGAAGGCCTCTTCAGCAGGGTCATAAAAACACAGGATTGGTTTGGAAAGGGTTCAAAGGGGAACTATACAACAAAGGCAGGTAACCCTGAAAAATTGTAAGTTATGCCCCTTTTTTAACTTATGGTTTTCTCTGAGGAATCAACTGCAGCCAAACATTGGCACCCACATGTGTTGTTGCCATTGTCTGAGATAAATGGTCATGGTGCTGTGGTATTTTTAGACTTGCTGGTAGACTTGATTATCTGATGCATACAATGGACAGAGGTCAGTGCAGGTTTATTGCAAAATGCTGTGTAGCATTTTATGGTATTGTGGTGAAAGTAGTGAAGGCAAAGGGACAATTGTTTCTAGCAATTCACTGCATACTAATTTTTCACTCAAGTCTTTGAAAATTTACACAGCTGATTTTGAAGTTCATAATGTTTGTGTATTGGGTGAACATTTGCATCCAGGAAAAATGAACCATTGATCTGCTGTTGCAAAATAACAGGTATGGTACCTGCCCCGCCCGTCATATGTAAAATTATGTGACGTGATCAAAATGGAATCAATCATTAATATGGATGAGGTTAGAAGTTGAAATGGAAGGAAACAATTGGTACAAATTGTATGATTCAACTAAAATATTATAATTGCCATTTTTTAGTATATTTATATCACATGTACCTGTACATTTGTATTTGCAACGACAATATTTTATATATTACTCATAATCTTTGAATGTTTGTATATTTTGCAATGTATTTTAATCATGTGCAAACTTTTCCAGGCATCAGAAACAAGCTTTCCTTTACAGATAGGACTTGGCATGGTGTATTTATTGCATTTGGGTCAGGCATGGACGGTGCAAAAGTTGCTTGCATGTATTTGTGACAGGTATGCTCTTACCCCACCCCTTTATTTTTCTATGGGTCAGAGATCCAGCAAAGGGGAGTGATTTTTTGGATTCAAAGAGTAATTTCTATTCCTTTCTTTGGTGAAATCTGTGTTATTTGTACTAATTAGGATTATCTTATTGAGATGATTCTAATGTGTACCCACAATTTAGGTTTTAATAAAGAAATCTTGTTCTAGAATTAGATCAAACCCCCTCCCCCCATGCGGACCTCTGTCTTTTTGTTGTAATTCTTCAGGAACTGCTGTAGGTGCACTGTATGGGAATGCTTTATATCACTATGTGCATCTTGCTGAATAAAAGAAAAGTAACTGTTCTGAGGGTTGGGCACAAGACAAAATCAATAAATACTGAATTTTGTCCCTGGGATTGTCAGCCCTTTGACTTTAGGGCCCTAATTTAATGAATTTCTCATATTAGGAATCTATGATAGATGAAAGAGTTTGAATAGATCGCCCCCTGCCAAAAATTTTTTTTGTAGCGCATTTTGTCTCTCATGAGGAAAAATTTCTTCCTTTGTCACAGTATTTTCAAATGTATTAACCCTTAACCTGCTATTAACTCTTTCACCTCTGAATAAATAAATTGCATTCCTTCAAAAGCTAAAAATACATTTCCTCTGCAAGATCAAGAGACAGTTCGGTCATAATCTAGAATATAGCAGTGGACAGTGTAGATCAGAGATCAGACTGCATGTTCTGTGCAGTCTGATCTTGATCTACACTGTCCACAAAAGCTTCTGTTGTCGTCTATGGTATGGAAAGAGTTAACTCTTTACCAAACGACAAAATTTTGGACTAGTCCAGATTGAAAGCATTTGCAGACGACAAAATAATTGTGACTCAAAAATTGAAATTTGATATAGGAAGGGTAGAAAACATTGTGGGAAAAGGAGAAAATGCTGGTTACCAGCATTTTCTCCTTTTCCTACAATGTTTTCAAAAGCTTTCTTTCTCAGGGTCGTTAAAAGTCGGGATTGTGTGGTAAAGAGTTAAATAAGTTAAATGAATCTTTCAAACCCAGACATTGCTATTTCAAAATTAATTTTGGGGAAAATTATCTTTTTATCAGTCAGTGTAGATCCAAGATCAGACTGCACATTCTGTGCAGTCTGATCTTGATCTACACTGTCTGCAATTGGTCCTTGAGTTGCTCGTAGCAGTCTAAGAGTTGATGCATTTGAATCTAATTTCTGTGGATCATTCATAGATCTACATGTATTTGACAAGGTTATTTTCAAAGTTGAGTAGTCTACCACAAATTTGTCTGAGGAAGAAAAAGAGTATATTCACAATTTTTGCAAGTGCTCGACATACTGTTAAAAAAACAATTCATTCCAAAATTCTTAACCCTTTACCACACAATCCCCAGTTTTAACAACTTAGAGCAAGAAATCCCTGTTAAAACATTATGGGAAAAGGAGAAAGTGCTATTAATTATCACTTTCTTCCTTTTGCACAAGGTTTTCTACCCTTTTAAAAAACAAATTACATCATTCGAGCCCTATTCAATTTGTCGTCCGCAAAGGCTGTCAATTTGGACGAGCCCAAAATTTTGTCGTCTTGTAAAGGGTTAACTCTTTACCACACAATCCCGACTTTTAACGACTTTAAGAAGGAAGCCTTTTGAAAACATTGTGGGAAAAGGAGAAAATGCTGGTGACCAGCATTTTCTCCTTTCCCCACAATGTTTTTTACCCTTCCCAAAACAAACTTCAATGGTTCATTCGTAATTATTTTGTCGTCTGCAAGTGCTTTGAATTTGGACTAGTTGAAAATTTTGTCATTTCGTAAAGAGTAAAAATGTAGTTAGCGTCTTCTCATTTGATCACTTCTTTAAAAGTATAAACCAGAAAAAGATGTATGAATAAAGGGATGGTGTTTTTTAAGTGGGGGGGGGGGGGGGGAAAGCAACAAATGTTTTAGATTAAGCAGGAACAAGTTATGAACTTTGACCCCACCTGTCAGAACAGTTACATTTCTCACCTGTCTGTAACCGGGGTACTTTCAACGTCTCCCAATGGAATGTGTGCATGAATTAATGGGCGATGGAATATATATAGAAAGGGAGAGAGGGCGAGCCTCGTCATCAGAAATAAGGACTTATTGTTATGATAAAAAAGCCACCCTATGTTTATAATTATAGAATGTAAAATTTTGACTTAAAACTTTACCATACATCAAAATTCTAAACTTATCCTAATTGAAAACCTTTTCAGACGAAAAACTAAGTGTTGCCCAAGTGATAACATTTTCTGTGAAAGGGTAGAAAACACTTTTGGAAAAGGAGAAAATGCTGGTTCCTGCATTTTCTCCATTTCTCAAAGTGTTTTCTAGGGCTTTCTTTTTCAGGGTCGTTAAACTCAGGATTTTCTGGTAAAGGGTTAACTTGCACAGCCCATTGTGCACACACAGATCAGACTGCATAGAACTTGCCAGTTAAAGAGAACAAGTTTATGTTTTTGGGGCTGAAAGAGTCGAAAACTTTACCAAACAATTCCATGTTTTAACAACTCTGTTGCAGAAAAGTTTTGGATATAATGTTGGAAAAGGAGAATGCATTTTCTGTTTTTCTTACAAATTTTTCTTCCCTATAAAAAACAAATCCAACCAATAGGGCAGCAGTAAGCAAGTCTGGTGAAAGTTCTTTTAATGATGACTAATACTAACGCTTTACTTCCAAGTTTAAACAACCCCAAGAAAGATACCGTAGTTTTTGAAAACACTGTGGGAAAAGGAGAAAATTCCCCACAATACTTTCTGACCTGTTTGGTTTGCAAATGCTTACAGTTTTGACAGGTAGAAAGTTTTGTTGTTTGGTACAGAGTTTATGCTGCAGTCTGAAAGACCCTAACCAATCACCCATACTCTTAGGCTGCTAAGCGTGACTCACTGACCTTTTGTGGACAGTGTAGATCAAGATCAGACTGCACAGAATGTGCAGTCTGATCTTGGATCTATAATGTCCAATAGGGAGATATTATTCCCCAAAACATAGCTTTAAAATAGCAATATTTAGATTTTTACTATCTAATTGAAAATTTCATTTTAGTTACTTAGCAAGATAAGGGTTGTGTTAGACCTTTTTTTCTTACGACTTGGCTCGCTCTTTTGTTTTATCAACAGCTGATGCAGAATAGTGGTATCTATTGTTGAGATTGAAATACTTTGTTGTAATTTTGTACCAATGTAACAGAAAAAGAAAGTTTTCATTAAATTTTATCATGGCAGGGTATCGGTTATTTCACTTTTAATTTTTCAAATTGATGTCACCACTAAATGTACCATTACAAGCACTCTACCCATCAAAATTTTAGTTATTTTGAAAAATGACAGCCTCATATTCTCCATCCCTGAAGTTGACTTATGACTGAAAGAGAATCAGTATTGAAATATGAGAAAAAATCCAAGCACTTTCTCATTTATGTTTTTGATTTGTTTCTTTAATTTAATTTTGTAAAAAAATCTGGAGTTTTTTTTATTCTATTTTTGTCACTAGCAGAAAATAGACAGCAACCAGTGTGTCAGTGATGGGTCGGAACCAAAATCTTACATAAAGCTATTGTTTTTCAATGGCAGTTGTAAAAAAGTAAATGAAAAATTGATTAGAGAATTGAACAAAATTTCAACAGAATTAGATCTGGTGCTTTTCTTTTCTTTTGTTACATAGAATAAATTAGACTTATGGTTCTTTTGCAAAGTTTTTTCCGAGTTTTTTTTTTTTTTTTCACAAAAAATTTGTAGAGTGTGGACTGAAGATCAGAACATACTTTTTGTAGTCTGATCTTTTTCAACCAAAGCAACTGAAACTGTTTGCAGCAAGTTATGTATTAAATAATAATGGATCAATCTAAATTCACATCAAGAAGGGATTGTCTGAGCATGGTAATAAAATCAAGGTAGGATAAAAATTGATTGTATTGGTTCTTTCAATTAATATATTCCAAGTCACCCAGAAGATTGAATGCTTTCATGTAAATAGCTGGAAAGTTGGTAACCATATTAGGAAAAATCCCTGGTTCTTTCATTCGACACCACATAAAGTTTGGATAGATTAGAAATTAATTATTCTCCATCGCGAGTTTTATACCCGATTAATGCATACCTTTTACCCAGATACAAGTCCATTTTTCAGTTACTCAATTCACAGGCACAATCGTGTTCTATTGTGGCAGGTTTTATGGATGGATATGTATGTGTGTCCTGTTCAGGCAAGAAGTTGTTTAGGAAAAAATTTACCAAGTTTTGAATGATTAATTCAATATGAAAGACTCACATGTGTATTTTAAGGATGAAAAGTTAAAAAGTAACAGTTATGCAAAAGACTTGTTGCATGCTGCATTATAAGATTTTATCAAACTTCTTTCAAATTTTTATCGATTTTTTTCTCTCTGAAAAAAGGAAATGACATCAATTTGATGGATTAAAAGTCGGTGTTAAGCCGGTGTATTTTTTTAGGGAAAAAAAAGTGAATAGTTTGTTTTCTTCATATTTATGCAAGTGTTTGATGAAGGAGATTTTGTTTATTTATTGAGTGAGAAAATCTTTTTTTTTCTAGATTTTTTTTCATGTTTTACATGGATGTTTTCACAGTTATCTGCTCTAAGTTTCTTTTGTGTAAAACGCAAGTTAACTCTTTATAACACAAACCCAAGTTTTAACCACCTTGAGGAAGAAGCCTTAGGACAGCATAGTGGTAAATGGAGAAAATGCTGATCACGAGCATTTTCTCCTTTTCTGACAATGTTTTATACCCTTTAAAAAAAAAACATCATTTGAGCAAAATTTAATTTGTTGTCTGCAAACATTTGTAGATGAAGAAGTCCAGAATTTTATCGTCTGGTAAAGAGGTAATTATACTGGCCAGGATTTCATTATAAAATGCCACAATGGATCTTCATTACGTGATGAAAGACTGTTTGAGAATTATTGGAAATATAGATTCAAAATTTTATTCATATGATAACTTTGTTAAGCAATCAACTCTTTACCAAACGATCTAATTTTAGACCTATCCAATTTGAAAGCATTTGCAGACGACTAATTATTCAATATGGCTCAAATCAAAAGATTTTTCTTGGAAAGGGTTTTAAACATTGTGGGAAAAGGAGAAAATGCTGGTAACCAGCATTTTCTCCTTTTTCCACAATATTTTCAAAAGCTTTCTTTCTCAGAGTTGTTAAAAATGCAGATTGTTTGGTAAAGGGTTGAAAAAAAAAACAGAAACATGAATATGATTTTATTAGCCAGACAGTCTAACATTATAAAGAAAAGATGATGGCTTTTCACTTTTTCTTGCAACAAGCTTTAAATAGACTCAAATTTGTTCCAAATCAGGATCCACTGCCTGTACTTGCAACACCTACGAAGGCTCGTCAAGATGCCAAACACAAGGAAGCAGTTGTTGAACAGCAAACTAAAAAGTTGGAACAATCTAACGCAGGATCAGAGACAGAAGATCTTGTTATGTCAGTGGAATCTATCGAACCGACAAACATGGAGACAGATACATGTAGGGATGATCCAGTTATTGATATGGAGTCGGAAGTTGTTTGTAAGGAGGAATCGTCAAGTCATAACACTCTGTCAGCTGCTGCCCTCATTTCACAGAATTTAGAAAATGCCATGTTTGCTAAACGGGTAACTCCGAGTGTGCTGGATACTGGACAGAGGGGATTACCACTCATTCCCGAACTGCTACAACAGAGAGTTATGAAAAATAAGGAAAATGAGGTCTCAAAAGTAAACAGTGAGCTTCCAAAAGATAATCTTCCAGTGAAATCACCGTACAAAGGTGTTATGGTTCCCTGCGGGAAGTTGAAAGAATATTTAGACTCGCTTCTTACGTTTAATCGAAAATGTATGCTACGGAAAGGTCGAGAGGTTCATAAGATATATGTTGACATGTTAAAAGGGGAATGTTTCCTTGACGATCAGTTCTCCTACACAGAGTTCGGTAGAATGGTGCTAACAAATGGGAGCATACGGGCAGGCAGAGCGAAAAATGCCAAACAGATTGTGGTTGCGAGGGAAACACTGTATTGCAGCGGGACAGCATCATGTAAAAGAGCCTGCGGAGGTTACGGCATCTGTCTCCAAGGTGAGTAGTCATAGTAACCATACAAAACTTTATTGCTTCTCCTAACCCTTTGCCAAACAATCCTAAGTTTGAACAACCTTTAGGGATAAGACTTTTAAAAACATTGTGGAGAAAAGAGAAAATGCTGGTAACCAGCATTTTCTCGTTTTACGACAATGTTTTCTACCTTTAGAAACAACAATAAAATCATTTGGGAAACATTTAATTAATTTTGTTGTCTGGAAATTCCTCAGTTTGTGGTATGGTGAAGTGTGATCCCTTTAGCAGACGACTAAATTTTAGCCTTGTCCAAATTGAAAGCATTTGCAGACAACAATTTCAGTGGGGCTCAAATGATGCAACTTTCTTTTGATAGGGTAGAAAACATTGTGGGAAAAGGAGAAAATGCTGGTTACCAGCATTTTCTCCTTTTCCCACAATGTTTTCAGAAGGCTTCTTCAAAAGGTAAAGAGTTAAACTTCCTTTATGAATGCTTATTGGAACTGCTTAAATTTTAACCCATGACAACACTCAACCTTTTACCAAACAAAAAACCGTGGAATCTTCCAAATTAACTCTTTACCAAATGACAAATTTATAGACTGGTCCAAATTGAAAGCCTTTGCAGACGACAAAATAAATTTGACTGAAAAATCGAAATTTGATTTGGGAAGGGTAGAAAACATTGTGGGAAAAGGAGAAAATGCTGGTTACCAGCATTTTCTTCTTTTTCCACAATGTTTTTAAAAGATTTCTTTATCAGGGTCGTTAAAAGTCGGGATTGTGTGGTAAAGGGTTAAATACATTTGTAGTGGACAATTTGAACAATGCTGAAATAATGAGAATTGGCCTCAAAGAGAAAAAATGTTTTAAGTCACATTTAATATGTTACCTGCAAATGATTTCAGTTTGGACAAATCTAAATTTTGTCATTAAATAAGGAATTAGATAGTTTTCATTCCCTGCAGCAACAGCTTTTGAAAATACAAAGAGAAATGGAGCAGTTAAGTATAAAAAGCAAATATTGCTCCTCTTCCCCTATTTTATAGGGTCCTGTGTGATGTAGAATTAGTAAACAAGAGGGTCTAAGTTTGATTCTCTCCTGAGGCACCAATTATTTGTGGAAGTTTTGTTTGGCAAGACTCTGAAGAGCCCCAGTCCAGTACTGATGAAACCCAGGAAACACATGACTGAATAATTTATTCTTGTGAATCGACTGAAATAATGTTGAAAAGGGAAGAAACACCATTCATTCTATCAATCAATCCATCTTCTCCTTGAATAACAAAAAAAAAACCACATATTTTTTTTTCTTTAGTTTCATTTCTCAATTTCTTTGACATGTTCTAGTTTTTTGTTTGTCTAAAAATAACCTTTGCTGTAATGGGTAATGGGTTAATATAGTTACTTACCCACTTAAAACAAAAATATTTTTGTCTTTCAAAGCCAGGTACATTATTCAAACTACCATATTTTCTGTAATAAATGACTCCCAATTCCTCACCTGCCCCCCACCCCCCCCACCAAAAAAAAAGACCCTAAATTATAACACACACACACACACACACACAACACATAATAGATTATAAGGATTTCTATACATTCTTTTATTCTAAATGTATGTGAGTCAAATTTTTTGTAAGAAAAGCCTTTGGAGATTCCCCTCAGTTTCAAAAATGTCATTCCCTTGCTGCATTTATTAGAGACAATATGGTATATTCATAACTTAATCGGGTGTGTTTTAACCAAATTGATAAAACCTAGAGAGCAATTTTCAAAGTCATGAATATTTTAATGGGTGAACAGCGCCTCTGGCTGTAATATCTGATTGTTTTTATAAAAGTTTGTTTTATTATTGAAAGGGATGCCTGCATGCAATCTGCATCATATTAGGGGAAAATTGAGATGCTTTGTAAGCAGTACAAAACATGATCAGACTGCACAGAATGTTTTGTCTGAACTTGGATTTGCTGTCCAGCGATTTGTGAGGCGTTCTAGCAGACATTCCTTAAAGACTGTCTGAAGAGTCTTTCACAGTTATAGTTGTAGAATACACAAAATGTGCACTATGAACTTTTGATATACACTGTCGGCTTTTCTGAAACATTCTTGACAAAAACAACCCTGAAACCACAGAACTGATTGGGTCGTAATTTTAGACTGAAAATATCTAGTAGGTTTATTTAACCCTTTACTGCACAATCCTGACTTTCAACGACCCTGAAGAACCTTTTGAAAACATTGTAGGAAAAGGAGAAAATGCTGGTTACCAGCATTTTCTCCTTTTCCCACAAAGTTTTCTACCCTATCAAAGAAAAATTGCGTTGTTTGAGCCACTATGAATTTGTCATCTGCAAATACTTTCAATTTGGACAGGTCTAAAATTTTGCCGTGTGGTAAAGGGTTAAGTGCTCGAGGGGTAGAAATAGCTATAATAGATGCTCTCTGACAAACAATCCTGCGTTTTAAGGTGAAGGTAGGTTTTGAAAAAAACAAAAGTTGGAAAAGCAAAAAAGGCTGGTAGCCAGCATTTCTCCTTTCCAAACAATGTTTTCTATCCTTTCCATAGACAAGTTCTATCATGTTAGATGCATTTAATTTTTCTGCAATTTTTTTTCAGTTCGGACAAGTGTAAAATTTTTGTCTAATTGGTAAAGAATTAGCTATGTTTACCAGAGTTCTTATATCAATTCAGGATGTGACAAAACAAAGATGAGAGGTCATAGATGTGCATACAGAATCAAGTTGACCCAGAGGCTTGGCTATGTCAACTTCTGGTTCGTGGAGGAGCTTGGTAGCCACGATCAGTTAGGTGGTGGAAAAGATAGTGATTTCAAAACTAACTCAATACAACAGGGTGGCAGTACACCTCAGTTAAAGGATGCATCCGCTCTGGATCTGTCGCCTAAAACGAATAAATCTTCGCTTGATCATCTTGCCAAGCATTCCACAACAAGTTCGGTATTAAATGGAGGGCATGAATCTGTCTCAAATAGCCCAAGTGAGTCAAGCAATGATGCTACCCCAAATTATCACTATGTTTTGGGTCTCATGCCATCGTCTTCTCCTTCGAGGGAATCCCCTTCGAGGTCGTCGCCATCGAGGTCGTTAGAGGTACCGCCAGATCTTGCCAGTAGTTCGTTGTTTAGTCAGCAACAAGATAACAGTGCCATAGATGTAAAAAGTATTGTCTCTTCAGTAGCAACAAGCTCTAACACAGTTTTAGTCAGTGTACCCTCTAGTCAGGTTGTTTCTACAGCCATGCCAAACTTGCCTGTCAGTGTTGTTAGTTTTATGCCAGAACTTTTGGGTCTTGGAGTGAGCCCACTCCAGCCAGGATTTAACCCACTTCTAGTCAAACAGGAGCCCCAGGAAGAAAGTCAAGGCCAAGGGCATTTAATGATACCCATGGTCATGCCTACAGCTCCTATTCAATACTCGCCTAGTCATCTTGCCAAAAGCCACAGTCCTTCGCCATCCCGTAACATTCGGGAAAGATCTCCATTAACACGAGATCAGACTAACTCTGTACAGAAAGGATCAGAAATTGAAGAGAAACCGAAGAATGAAGGTTCTCCAAAAATGCAAGCCAAGCAGAATACTCTTGGTCAAGTTCATAATAGGATCATGGAGCGAGCAAGAAGTAGAAAGAGTTCTCAAACTGTGAGAGTTCCACAGAGAAATTCTCCAAACAAGGATCAGACTTCAAACCCGTCAACAGTGCTAGAAAGACCTGTAAACCACAATCCTGCCATACAGGAAGCAGCCTCGGCCATCAATCTAAGCATTCCAAAGTCTGTTGGTTCTGATTATGTGAAGATGTCGGATGAGAACCTACTTGCGAGTATTCCAAGTTTCGAACGTTTCCAGACATTGAATCGTATTTTACAAAGTGATGCATTCCAGGCTGCAAAAAGCCAGCTTGAAATGAAGAAACTGCAGCTCGAGAAAGGGGACCAAAATCAGGAAACAGCACTCAACCTGACAATGAAACCAACTGGTTCTAGTCATGAAAGCAGTAAGGTTACTGTAAAGAAAGAAGAAATTGAGAACCAGACTAGTTATTTTAGATTGATGCAGGAATGGAAGGAGAACCAGTCCAAAGCAGGCGCTTGTTTTCAGAATGGTCATATTGAAGAAGATGTAGATGAAACAGACACAGAAGAACTTACAGATAATGAAAAGGTATTCAGTTTTTAGCTAGGCCATTTTGTAGGGAAAGATGGAGGTAATGTCATAGTCTTCTTGTCGCAGTGCAAAAAACTTTGACATGTTATAATATCTCTGTCATTACTGAAGATATTTACTTCGAAAACATACTAGTCAGTGCGACAGAATTAATTCCTCTCCCACTGCTGACTATTGTTTCAGTGGTTATGTGGGAAAGCAGCCAGTAGCTTGGAAAGAAAATTGTGCAGAGTACATACTGGTAAAAGAAACTCCAGGAAAGCATCGATAGGTGCACTGGCCGCCACTATATAACTGAATGTTGTAAACGGTGTCGAAAGGTGTTAAACACCATACAGTCAATCTATTGAACACATACTAGTTGTTAACTATCAAAAGGGGAACCCATACCACCAGTACAGCAGGTAACCATCAAAATACTTTGACACAGTTATGCCCCTTTTTTGACATAAAATATTCACTGAAATCAATGTATTTTGAAAAGCAACTGCAGTCAATTGTTGGCACCAGCATGCAGTGCTCTTGTTTTCTCTTGTTCCTGAACCCTTCACCAACAATCCTGTGTGTTGAGGAAGAAGTATGTTGAAAATATTGTGGGAAAGTGAGCAAATGCTGGTAACCAGCATTTTCTTCTTTTTCCACAATGTTTTCCACCCTGCTCAAAAAGGAATTCAAATTTTTGAATGATAATTATTTTGTCGTCTGCAGATGCTTTCAATTTGGACAAGTCTTTAGAGAATTCTGTCGTTTAGTAAAGAGTTAATTAACTCCTAACCACACGACAAAATTTCAACCTTGTTCAAATTGAAAGCATTTACAGACGACAAAATAAATGTGGCTAAAAAATCGAAATTTGTTTTGGGAAGGGTAGAAAACATTGTTGGAAAAGGAGAAAATGCTGGTTACCAGCATTTTCTCCTTTTCCCACAATGTTTTCAAAAGGATTCTTTCTCAGGGTTATTAAAAGTCGGGATTGTTTGGTAAAGGGTTAACTCTTTACCAGATGAAATAAGTTAGCTCTTTACCACACAACAAAAAAGTAACCTTGTCCAAACGCAAAGCATTTGCAGACGATAATTTAAATGTGGCTTGAGTGAAGGAATTTGTCTTTGATAAGGTAGGAAACATTGTGGGAAAAGGAGAGAATACATTGTTACGGGAGACCACTCCTTCATGCATGGCTTCATCCTGATTTAAATACAATACCTAACAACTGCGTTAGAGAGATATCTCTTTAGCTCAGTGGTTATGGTATTGGTCTTTTGAACCTTGAAAAACGAGGATCTTGTTTGCCGTGGGTTCAAATCCCGCCAGATGTGGTTTGTATTTCAGCTATGCATTTGTTCATTTGTTTCTTTGTTACGGACTTTGTTCGTAAGATGGGGGCTCGTCCGGGATTGGCCATTGAGCCATTAATTCAATTTGTTGTCCAAAAACGGACATTTGATGTCTAAATAATAGACTTACTGCCTAATAAAGCTTTGAGTCATCAATAAATGATGACTTTAAGAGGGGGTGTGTTATGGGAGACCACTCCTTCATGCATGGCTTCGTCCCGATTTAAATACAATACCTAACAACTGCGTTAGAGAGATATCTCTTTAGCTCAGTGGTTATGGTATTGGGCTTTTGAACCTCGAAAAACGAGGATCTTGTCGGCCGTGGGTTCAAATCCCGCCAGATGTGGTTTGTATTTCAGCTATGCATTTGTTCATTTGTTTCTTTGTTACGGACTTTGTTTGTAAGATGGGGGCTCATCCGGGATTGGCCATTGAGCCATTAATTCCATTTGTTGTCCAAAAACGGACATTTGATGTCTTTGTCCCGATTTAAATACAGTACCTAACAACTGCATCGGAGAGATATCTCTTTAGCTCAGTGGTTATGGTATTGTTTTTTTGAACCTCGAAAAATGAGGATCTTGTCCACCGTGGGTTCAAATCCCGCCAGATGCGGTTTGTATTTCAGCTATGCATTTGTTCATTTGTTTCTTTGTTACAGACTTTGTTTGTAAGATGGGGGCTCATCCGGGATTGGCCATTGAGCCATTAATTCCATTTGTTGTCCAAAAACGGACATTTGATGTCTTTGTCCCGATTTAAATACAGTACCTAACAACTGCATCGGAGAGATATCTCTTTAGCTCAGTGGTTATGGTATTGTTTTTTTGAACCTCGAAAAATGAGGATCTTGTCCACCGTGGGTTCAAATCCCGCCAGATGCGGTTTGTATTTCAGCTATGCATTTGTTCATTTGTTTCTTTGTTACGGACTTTGTTCGTAAGAACATGTACTGATTACCAGCATTCTCTCTTTACCACACAACAAAAATGTAGATTTGTCCAAATCGAAAGCATCTGCAGACAATAATTTAAATGTAGCTTTCCTCAGGGTTTTTAAAACTTGGGACTGTGTGGTAAAGTATTAACTCTTTGCCACGCAACAAAAAAGTAGCCTTGTCCAAACCCCAAAGCATTTGCAGACGATAATTTAAATGTAGGTCAAGTGATGGAATTTGTCTAAGGTATTTGGATAAGGTAGAAAACATTGTGGGAAAAGGAGAAAATACATGTACTGATTACCAGCATTTTTGCCTTTTCCAACAATGGTTTCAATAGGCATCTTCCTCAGGGTATTTAATACTTGAGATTGTGTAATAAAGGGTTCAGACTCCCTTTAATTTAGAGCATTTGCAGACAATAAGTTAAATGTTGCTCAAATAATAGTATTTGTCATTTAACCCATAACCACATAATCCCGAGTTTTAACGACCCCGGAAGATCAGACTTTAGAAAACATTCTGGGAAAAAGAGAAAATGCTGGTAACCAGCATTTTCTCCTTTTCCTACAATATTTTCTAACCTTTCAGAAACAAATACAATCATTTGTTTGGGCCACATGTAATTTGTCGTCTGCAAATGTTTTCAATTTGAACCGGCCTAAAACTTTATCGTGTGGTAAAGACTTAAAGGGTAGAAAAAAACATGGGGAGGGGTGAAATAGATGTTGCCCACAATTTCTCCTGTTTAGACAATGTTTTTCAATGCCTTTTTTCTCAATGTCATTAACCCTATATTACACAATGCAGACTTTAAGCAACCCTGACAGAGAAAGCTTTTGAAAATACACGTAATATGGGAAAAAGAGAAAATGCTGGTAACCAGCATTATCTATTTTTCCCACTGTTTTCTAACCTTTCAAAGAAAACTCCACTCATTTAAGTAATATTAAATTTTTTATCTGCAAATGCTTTAGATTTGGACAGGTCTGACATTTTGTTGTATGGTAGAGTTAAAACTCCGGATTGTTTAACCCTTTACCAAACAATCCCAGGTTTTCACGACTGAGATGGAAGCCTTTTGAAAACATTGTGGGAAAAGGAGAAAATGCTGCTAACCAGCATTTTCTTCTTTTCCCACAATGTTTTCAACCCTTCCAGAACAAATTTCAATTTTTGAGTCACTTTAATTTTGTCGTCTGCAAATGCTTTCAATTTGGACCAGTCTAAAATTTTGTCGTTTGGTAAAGAGTTAGTAAAAGGTTAGATGGAAGGAGACACCTTAAGTCTGTACCAAATGGCCAAATTTTGAACTGGACCAAATTGAAGCATTTGCACATGATGAATGTAGCTCAAGTAATGATTTCTATCTATGATAGAATTGAAAATATTGTTGGAAAAGGAGAAAATGCTGGTTACCAGCATTTTCACCTTTTCCCACGTTTTCACAAGCCTTCTCCTTAAGGATTGTTAAAAGTCGGGATTATGTGGTACAGGGTTAAAAACAAAGCTTGGTCTACCAACAGTATAGGTAATTCTTCCCCTTCTGTTACCCTTGCATATTCATGACTATATTTAGCTTATGATCTGTCATCATTTGACGGGCCTAACTTGATTGATGTAGTCAAACGACAGACTTTTTACATTCTAATGGGTATAAAAACTGTTTAATTACCATACATACGTACCTCTTGTATGGGCTGTACACGTTTGTACCGGGGTTTAGACGTAGACACAGACCTTGTTACGCTTTATTAATTATGATAAGGTACGGCTTTAACGACGTAAACAAGGAAACGTTGATGTTAATTTTGACTTGAGGTTGAAGGGGTATTTAAGGGGTAAAATTTACCGAGGGGTTTACTTTAAAGATTTTAAATAAATTGGTAACTCTAAAATTGACAAGCTTTTTTAAAGTTTTTCTTTAATTTTTTTTTTTTGTACAATTTTGGTTTACAAACTACCGGAAATTTGGACTCAACTTATGAAACTAAAAATGGAATATAGGTATAATAATGTTATTTTACAGTTTGGAAATAAAGAAAATTTAGAGAAAAACAGAAAATTTATGTCTAACTGTTAAAGTATTATGAATTTAAAAATAAAAAGGATATGATGTCAAAAAAGGTTTTGCTAAGTCTAAATTTTAAGTTGATTAATGTCATGATTTTTTAAAAACAAAACTTGGGGTAATTACAGTAAAAAGTTGACATTGATAACTAAATGTATGTGAGGGAAAGGGTTACAGGACATAAAAAACCCTAAGATGAACACATCTATATCTTGTCTACATACATGTACATGTAGAGAAATTTGCCTTACCCATTCACCCTTTGTCAAACATTCTGGTGTTTTAATAAACCCTGAGGAATTAGGCTTTTGAAAACATTGTGGGAAAAGGAGAAAATGCTGGTAACCAGCATTTTCTCCTTTTGCCACAATGTTTTCAGCCCCCTTGAAAGTTGGCTATTGATGTTTTGAGAGAATCAATATGGACACATCGAAAATTTTGGTGTCTGGTGAAGAGTTACCATACAAATAGTGACTTTTAACACCCCTGCAAGAAACAGCTTAAAAAACAATGTTGGGAAAAGGAGCACTTGCTTGTAATGAGCAATTGCTCCTTTCCTCACAATGTTTTTTTCATATCATTAAAGAAATTAAAACTTTTTTTCTGCTGTTGTTATTGTTTTTCTTTGGCACTTTCCTTTTCTTGGGTCCTGATTGGCTCAGTGGTAGCGTATAACTCAAAATCTTGAGACCCTGATTTCAGGCCTCCCTGGTAGCACTGGGCTTTTGTTGAGAGGGTCCTTGGGCAAAACACTTCAGAGCCCTAGCTTGGTACTGGTAAAATCCAGGAGATACATGAATATGTGAGCTGTTGCTGTGGCATGACTGATAATGTCGAAAGCGACGTAAAACAACATTCAATCTATCAATCAATCTTGTTAGCTCCAATGGCCGAAGGCCAGCGGGCTTATGTCATGGCCTGTTGTCCGTCGTGCGTCCGTGCGTCCGTCCGTCCGTCCGTCCGTTAACTTTTTTTTTAAAATGTCTTCTTCTCTGAAACTACCCATCCAATTTTGATGAAACTTCACAGAAATGATCCTGCCATGGTCCTCTTCAGAATTTCTTGAAAGAATTTAATTCCTTCAAAAACTCTGGTTGCCATGGCAACAAAACTGAAACATTTTGAAAATCTTTGAAAATCTTCTTGTCTGAAACCGTTAGGCCAAGGGCTACCAAATTTGGCATGTAGCTTTATCTAGTGGACCTCTACCAAGTTTCTTCAATTTATAGCCCTGGGGTCAAAATTGGCCCCGCCCCGGGGGTTACAAGTTATACATGGGCTTATTTAGGGAGAACTTTAAAATTCCTCTTCTACCTAGCCATAGGGCCTAGAGCTACCAAATTTGGCATGTAGCTTTATCTAGTGGACCTTTGCCAAGATTGTTCAAATTATAGCCCTGGGGTCAAATTAGGCCCTGCCCGGGGGTAACAAGTTTTACATGGGCTTATATAACAAGTTTTACATGGGCTTATATAGGGAGAACTTTAAAATTCTTCTTTGACCTAGCCATGGGGCCTAGGGCGACCAAATTTGGCATGTAGCTTTATGAAATGGCAATATTTAGGTTTTTATTATTTACATGAAAGTTTCATTTAATTTATTTAGCAGAATAAGGATTCAGAGGTCTGCTACATAACAAACAAAGATACTGCCCTTAAAAATACAATGATATGCTCAGTCACAAAAAGAAATTCAAAATGAAAGCACAGCTCCAGATAAGAGAGAGTGATCATATTCTAAATCCATTATTTCTCGTTCAAACCCTATGTTGTGGGTTACATATTTCAGATTCTTTGCTAAAAATTTGATCTGGCAATGGACGTGGCTGCTGTGGGCTTGGCTTTATTAAAGATTATAACTGGTTATATGATTTAAGTTTACATACTGATAAAAGGAAATAACTCTTGTTCTGTCCATGCAGATATAAATGCACTCAAAACATTGCTGTTCCAGTACATTATAATTTATAGTCTACATCTTTTTTCCTTGCTTCAAAGTATGGTGGAGAATTTTAAAATCTTCTTGTCTGAAACCATAAGGCCCAGGGCTACCAAATTTGGCATGTAGCTTTATCTAATGGTCCTCTATCAAATTCCTTCATATTATAGCCCTGGGGTCAAAATTGGCTCTGCCTTGGAGATCACAAGTTTAACATGGGCTTATAGGGTGACTGTAATTTAGAATAGTAATCAAGGGAAATAACTCCTGTTATTCAAGATAAAGTTTGTTACTATTTACCTCCCTTGATTATCAAACTGCAGTTATACGTTATTGGAGTTTGGTATTCAAGTTTTTTGGAGAGGAAATGTTCTGTTTTAAGAGAGAGTTTTTTTTAACTGTATTTTTTTTTACTGTACCAAGTTTAAAGCCATTGCAAAAAGACAAATTGAATGTAGCTTAAATGACTATTTCTGTCCTTGATAGTTAGGAAACGTTGTGGGAAAAGGAGTAAATACTGGATGACAACATGTCCTATTCTTACGATGTTTTTGAAAGCCTTCTCTTTCAGGGTCATTAACACTTTGATTTGTGTAGTAAAGGGTTAAAAAGCCAGTGGAGCGGTACAGGGCCATCATGGCCCTCTTGTTTTTTCCTGTATTGTTCTCTACATCATTACAAATATGTGATGTTCATCTTTTGATTTTGCTGTTTTGTGTCACTGGTCATTAGCACTTCTTAAGGGGTCCTGCATGGCTCAGTGGTAAGGTGTAGTAATTGTAACCTGGAGTCCTTCGGTTCAATCCTCTTTCAAAGCACCAGGTTTGTAGTTAGACTGTCCTTGGGCAACACACTTTAGAGTCTTAGTACTTGTGAAACCAAAGACATGATGATGATTGAGTGAAGCATAGCTGTGATATAAATGAAATAATGTAGAAGCTGCATTAAACTTATGTTATTGGTTAGAACCGAGTTATAAAAAGCTATTTACTCTTTACCAAACAAAAAATTTTGAGACTGATCCAAATTCAAAGCATTTGCAGATGACAAATAATATGATACTCAAATAATGGAATTTGTATCAGAAATGATAGAAAACATTGTGGGAAAAGGAGAAAATGCTGGTTTCCAGCATTTTCTCCTTTTCCCACAATGTTTTCAAATGCATATTACCTCAGGGTTGTAAGATGAGTTGCTCACCAGACGACAAATTTTTAGACTCCCCAAAATCAAAGACAATTGCATACAGCAGATGAAAAATGATTCAAATGGTAGTATATGTTTTTAAAAGGATTGAAAACATTATGGGAAAAGGAGAAAATGCTGGTAACCAACATTTTCTCCTTCTCCCACAGTGTTTTCAAAAGCATCTTCCTTCTGGTGAAACCCAAGAAATACATGAACATATGATCTGTTGCTGTGATTTAAGGTCTACGGTCCCTAACTCTCATGTTTAAAAGACGGAAGCTGCCGAGATTGGCAGAATAGCCTTTACAAAAACGTCGATGTTACACAACATTTACCGATGAGTTAGTGAGACTACAGCCCCTAACTCTCATATTAAAAGACAGACACTGCTGAGATTGGCTGAATAGCCTTTACAAAAATGTTGATGTTACACAATATTTACAGATGAGTTAGGGGTGGCAATCCTTAACTAAAATAATGTTGAAAGCCGCGTAAAACACCATTCAGTCAGGGTTATTAAAACACCATGTGTTGTTTAGGCAAAGGGTCGAGCCAGGTAAATCCTTGCTACCTGGTACTGGTTGATACCTGAGAAAAATGATGTGACATGTGGTCACTATTAACCCTTTACCACACAATGCAGACTTTTAATGACCCTGAGCAGAAGGCTGGGCTTTTGAAAACATTGTGGGAAAAGGAGAAAATACTGGAAACCAGCATTTTCTCCTTTTTCCACAATGTTTTCTACCCTATCAAAGAAAAATTCCATCATTTAGGCCACATTTGAATTGTCATCATGCTTCCAAGTTGTATGAGTTGAAATTTCTCTCATGTGGTAAAGGGTCAACTTAATGTATTATAACATCCTGAAAAAAATTTCAGGAAGATTACTTTGAAAAAATAGTCGTAAAGTTCCAAATATCCTTGCAAAATGAGAGTCAGATTGAATAAATATGAGCCGTGCTCTGGCAAAAAGGGGCTTAATGCATATCCATGATGCATTGTACCAAGTATGTCATCACATAATCATGGATCCACAAAATCCATTTTGTCTAACAACCTTCTGAATCTGGAGGTAGACCAGTCCTTCAGCATGCAGAGAATTAATCAATAGCAAAATGTTTTGATCCATGCCAGCCTGCTGATCAATACTTTTTGCAGATGGATTAAACCTCCTTTTCACAGAGCATGGCTAATATCAAATACAATCATCATCAGACTGTGTTTGGATGATAGTGGTGTAGAGATACAGTGTCGGCCTCTATCATCTGAAGTTTAAGGTTTGAATCCTGTGATGAGCAGGATCAGCCTTTGGAACCACTAACATTATGCCGTAATTATTGGGGAAAGTTTCAAGGGAGCAATCATCAAAATAGTTTTTGACACAGTTATGCCCCTTTTTATACGCCCGTAGAAGACGGGACGTATTATGGGATCATCCATGGTGCACAGGCGGGAGGGCGGGCGGTGTCCAGTTCTTTGTCCGGAGCATAACTTCGTCATCTCGAGTCCAATTGACTTGAAACTTGGCATTTGTATTTGTTGCAATAATACAGAGTGCAGTGCGAAAGAACCATAACTCTACCTTGTGCTGTCTTTGAGTAATTTCCCTTTGATCATCATTTTTACAGCATTTTCTGCTTGTCCGGAGCATAAATTTGTCATCTCCAGTCAGATTGACATGAAACTTGGCATTTGTGTTTGTTGCAATAATACGGAGTGCAATGTGAAAGAACCATAACTCTACCTCGTGCTGTCTGAGTTATTTCCCTTTGATCATCATTTTTACAGCATTTTCTGCTTGTCCGGACCATAACTTAGTCATCTCTAGTCTGAACATCTTCAAATTTGGTATGCATGATTGTTGAAAAATTACGGAGTGCAGTGCACAAGAACCGTAACTCTTCTTAGCATGAATTTTGAGTTATTCCCCTTTAGATCTTCATTTTTTATAGCATTTCTTGCTTGTCCGGAGCATAACTTTGTCATCTTAAGTAGGAATGATTTGAAATATGGTATGCTGATTTGTTGCAATATTTGGAAGTGCAGTGCGCAAAAATTTTAACTCTACCTCTTGCTGTCTTTGAGTTACTTCCCTTTGATCGTCATTTTTACAGCATTTAGTGCTTGTCCGGAATATAACTTTGTCATCTCAGAACAATTTCAAACTTGGTATGCATGTTTGTTGCAATATTACAGAGTACAGTGCGCAAGAACAATAACTCTACCTAGCGCGGATTTTGAGTAATTCCACTTTGATCTTCATTTTTACAGTATTTCTTGCTAGTCCGGAGCGGAACCTTGTCACCTCAAGTCAAATTGACTTGAGACTTGGTAAACATGTTTGTTGCAGTTATGAAAAGTGCAGTGCACTGGAGCCGTAACCTTACCTAATGCCCTTTTGGAATTATTCCCTATTCATTATTTTTTTTTTACAGCTTTTCATGCTTCTCTACAATATAACTTTGTCTTTTCATGTTGGAATGACCTGAAACTTTATATGCATGTTTCCTTAACATTAGAGGAGACATTCATGCCTATCTCAATCACTTACATGATTTCTGCTGTACTACTATTTTCCTCTACCTGCCCTTTATGATTATCATCCTCCCTCGACAACTGGCGGTGGGACGGGCGTATCTTGCGACAATTTGCTGCTCTTGTTTGACTTAAAATTTTCACAATAAGCAACTGCAGCCAAGTGTTGGCACTAGCATTTGGTGCTCTTGCCCCTTTTGCCACAGTGATTTCGTAATCTGTCAGCAGCAAGTTCAACAAAAGCAGTCCGCTGGAGGATATGGTTGTATTAACCCTTTACCATACAATGCCGACTTTTAACGACCCTGAGAAGGAGGGCCTTTGAAAACATTGTGGGAAAAGGAGAAAATGCTGGTAAGCAGCATTTTCTCCTTTTCCCACAATGTTTTATATCCTATCAAAGACAAATTCCATTATTTAGGCCACATTTATATTGTCATGTGCAAATGCTTTCAAGTTAGATGAATTGAAATTCTTCTCGTGTGGTAAAGGATTAAGATGATAAAATTATCTAGAGAACAGCTAAAAATTTCCAAATGAAATTAGGCTAAGATTCTTACATTTAACCCTTTACAGCTTAATGCCAACTTTTAATGACCCTGGGAAAGAAACCTTTTGAAAACATTGTAGGAAAAAGAGAAAATGCTCGGTCCATATTCACCAAGCATTCTTAAGAACATTCTTTTTCAAGATTTTCAAAATTTGAAAGTAAAATAATTTTTGATTGGCTGAACCAAAAGGTTTAGCCAATCAGAATTTTTTTTACTTTCAAATTTTGAAAATCTTGAAAAAACCTTCTCAAGAATGGTTGGTGAATATCCTGCACAATCACACCTAAGTCATTATAGATCAAGATCAGTTTCTACATTCTATGCAATCTGATCTTGTTCTACAAGTTGTGCTTAATTTGTATTGTGTTCACATTGTGCGTAGGCCTGCTGCTAAACTGGGTTTGTCTGCTTAAGACTGATTGTCATATCAATTCATTTAGACTTTAATGAATCAAAGTCAGGAATGCTACTCAAATGAGGTGGATTTTGAACAGAAAATGTTTTAAATTCAAGCTGTTTTTGGCCAGATTTCACTAAACATTGGGCATTCAAGATTTAAGATCTGTCTGCTGGGCATGCCAAGAGCTTGGACACGAACAGCCAAGCCTGAAAGCTCACATATGGGTTAGTGAATCTGACTTGTGGCAATTTTTCGCCTCTCATGTCACCTCTGATGCATGTGAGAAAAGTAGTCAGTGACTCGGAAAGAAAGTCTTGGCAGTACTGGTGTGAGAAAACCAGGAAACACACCGCTATTAATGCACTCACTGCTATTAATACAAAAAACCAAATGCACACAAACAAACCTGGTCATTTTGTTTTGAGATAAAGGACGAAGACAACAGAACTGAGCCATTTTATGTCAAGGGATGTGATGGGTACTTGAATGCCGTTGAGATGGATAGGGAATCTTTAGGGGTAATTTTGGGTGACTACGTACTGTGCATTGTTTTAATCCTGTACCACTCGATCCCGAATTTTAATGACCCTGAAACAAAATCCTGTTGAAAACATAGTAGGAAAAGGAGAAAATGCTGGTAACCAGCATTTTCTCCTTTTCCCACAATGTTTTCTACCCCCATCATGAACAGAAATCGTCATTTAAGCTAGTTATTTTGTCTTCAGCAAATGCTTTGAATTTGGTAGAGTCTAAAATTTTGTTGGTTGGTACATAGTTAAGTCTTTACCAAACGACAACATTCTAGACTAGTCCAAATTGGAAGCATTTGCAGACGACAAAATTTGTTTGACTCAAAAATTGAAATTTGTTTTGAAAAGGGTAGAAAACATTGTGGGAAAAGGAGAAAATGCTGGTTAGCAGCATTTTCTCCTTTTCTCATGATGTTTTCAAAAGGCTTCTTTCTCAGGGCCGTGAAAACCAGGGATTGTTTGGGAAAGGGTTAAACCCTGAGATAATCTGAAAAATGCAAACTGGATTATTGTAGTCCAAAATTGTATAAATACAACATATCAAGCTTATGCTGTAGGCTGCCTTTTGAAATATGGTTGGAAAAGTAGTGATTGCTAGAAAGAGTCAGTTGCTCCTATTTCCACACTGCTTTCCATATCCAACAAAGCAAAGTCTTTTTTTTATTTTCTCTGTGTTAGAAGTACTTATGTTTGACTTGACTTAGAGTGTCCGGTGCATTAACTTTTTACTAGATGACAAAATTTTTTACTGGTCCATGTTGAAAGTATTTGCAGATGACAAATATGGCTTAACTCTTTACCAAACAATACAATTTTGGAATCAGCCATATTGAAAGCACTTGCTGACGAAAAAATAAATGCAGTTCAAGTGTTTAAATCTGTCTTGGATAGGGAAGAAAACACTGTAGGAAAAGGAGAAAATGCTGGTTACCAGCATTTTCTCCTTTTCCCACAATGTTTTCAAAAGTCTTCTTCTTCAGGGTCGTTATAAGTTGGGATTATGTGATAAAAAGGTTAAATGATGGGATTTGATTTTGGAAGGGTAGAAAACTTGGTGAGGAAAGGAGAAAATGCTGGTTACCAGATAATTGTTTTCAGGAGTGTTTTTCTGAAATTTCTTTAAAACACGGGATGGTATGGTAAAAAAAGAGTGAGACATGACATAGTGGGCTTGTGAAAGCATGGTGGGAAGATAAGATAAAGCTGAAAACCAGCATTTTCTTCTTTTCCTACAATGTTTTCTACCCTCCCAAAGACAAGTCTAATCATTTGAGATGCATCTAAATTGTCATGGGTAATTCCTTTCAAATTTGACTAGTCATATATGTTGTCATCTGGTTATGTAGAAATGTGATAAAATTTTAGCACTTGTGACACTGTTTGTACAGGTAAGAGGTACGTTTTTGCATTACAAGTTCATAGTACCAATATGTATTGCATCTTGGATTGTATATTGGATAAATGGAGCTGTGATTTTTATTCAAGCACTGAAACGTACATACTCCAAAGAGTCCACACAGTCTCTGAGTGTACGAAGGGACATAACTAGTGGACAACATTGAACAAGGATTCAAGAGTTCTAAATCCTTTTTCTGAGATAGCGAATAAAATAGGCAGGGAAGGATCTTTCCATCATGTGTTTCTCAGTAAATTATAACCTTATAGTATCACTGCAAAAGTTACTTCTTTTATTTCTAAAGCTATACAGTCATGAATTTATTGTTTGTGCACTTGATGCTTGTTTCTAAATCGATAATGCCATCATTGATGTCAAACCATGTCAAATCATGAACTACTCAATAAAGTTGCATTATCATGGGGGAAAAGAATTGATTGATGAAAAATTTGTTAATGACTGTTTTAAAGGCACATGAATGATTGTTTTATTCATTTGATATTTTCATTTGTGGCTCTGTTGTTTGATAAAGACTTAACCCTATTGCAAACAATCCCGACTTTTAACGACCCTGAGGAAGAAGGCTTTTTGAAAACTTAATGGGAAAAGGAGAAAATGCTGGTAACCAGCATTTTCTCCTTTTCCCACAAGGTTTTCCACCCTTTCACATACAAATTTCATGTTTTGATCGATGTTTATTTTGTCGCCTGCAAACGCTTTCAGTTTGGACAAGTCAAATTTTTTCATTTGGTAAAATCATGTACAATTCAAAATGAATGGAATTGTTTGTTAGTGTCAAAAATACATCAATATTTTCTTACTAGTCTGGGAAAACAATCATGACTGTAATGATAAATTCTCCCAACCATGTTAGATAGCATTGATATTTTTAGCCACTAACATAATGTTCTCTTAAGTATGCAGCTAGAAGAGAGGGTTAAGTTAAGCTACGCTTACACAGAGCTTGCGAATGCGATGCGACCGCTCTGCGACTGATTTATCGGCGATTGGGTCTGCAACTGATGAGACCACTGCAACTAATACAGACATGATTGCCGAGCAGTCTTGCGATAAGGTTTGCAACTAGTCAGCGATTGTGCGGCAATTATTTGCCGCATATTCGGCGATTGTTCTGCGATTTGTTGAGACCATTCAGTGAGTAGTTGGCGAACCTTCGGTGACCGGTTCGATTCTGATCGGCAATTTGTACATGGAGGTGATTGAAATCTGGACTGGTGAAGTGCCTTACGAAAAGTGACAATGTGAATCGCGCTGAAGTCGGTGACCGATCTGCGCATGCTTGAAATCATGTTGCAACTTTTCGGCGACTAATCGCCGCAAGTGCGCAGATAGTTCACCGCATCTCCACCGGTTAGTCGTAGATAGGTCGGCGTAAGGTTGCCAAGAGTATTTGGCGAAAACAAACGCCGATAAATCGCTGATCAGTCAACGACTAATCTGCGATGAAGTTGAGACCGTGTCGCAACCTCTCTGCGACTAAATAATCACCACCCGGTTTTTGTGCATGTCCAAAATACTAGCTGTGATTAATTTAGTCCTGCAACCTTTCGGCGACGCCATTGCAACCTCTCGGAGACCTTCGCAACTTCACTCCGATTGTCATTTTTTTCAGTCGCAGTGAAGTTGCATCACAGTCGCAAACTCTGAGTAAGCAGGGCTTTAATGAATTTGGGACTTAAAGTTGTATTTTTTTTTCCTCAAGCAACCCAAAAGCAACCAATCTGCTGTTTTTTTTTCATACAACTGTTTTTCTTTCATTATTCAGATGTTCTTTTTTTTTTCTATGTAGGTGCTAACCTCTAGAATTTGTGCAATTTCTTTTCTCTTTTCCATGTTATTAGTATTATCTGCTGCAGTCAGTTGAAAATCGAGTTTCTGAAACAGCATAACCTATAACAGTGTATTGCCTATGATAAGGATGCCTTCAATGATCCTATACAGTGTACCAAATATGCACATGTTTTAACAACCTCGAGGAAAAAGCATTTCCACATAAATCCACAATTTTTTAACCTTTTTTAGTCTTTACCAGACCATCCCAACCTTAACAAAGAAGGCTTTTTGAAAACAGTGGGAAAAGGAGAAAAGGCTGGTAACCAGCAGTTTCTCCTTTTCCCACCTTGTTTTCTACCCCCGTCAAAAACAAATTCTATCATTTGAAACACATTCAAATTTTCAACTGCAAGTGCTTTGAATTTGGGCCAGTCTAAAATTTTGTCGTATAGTAAAGGGATAAAGACAAATTCTGTCATTTGTGCCCTGGTTATTTTGTCATCTGCAAATGCTTTCAATATGGAAAACTCGACAATTTTGTCATCTGGTAAAAAGTTAATCCTTTTTCAAACAATTCTGAGTTTTAAAGGCCCTAAGGTAGAACACTTTTGAAAACATTGTGGAAAAGGGAGGAAATGCTTGTAACCAGGGTTTTCTTCTTTTTCCCACAATGTTTTTTACCTTCCAAAAACAATTTCAATTTTTGTGTCATATTTATTTTGTTGTCTGCAAATGCTTTCTAATTAGACAAATCTACATAATTTTGTTGTTTAGGAAAGAGTTAACTCATCACCAAACAACAAAATTTTGGACTCGACCAAATTGACAGCATTTTCAGACGACAAAAATAAATGTGGCTCAAATGATGATTTTTGTCTTTTATAGGGTAGAAAACATTGTGGGAAAAGGAGAAAATGCTGGTTAATACCAGCATTTTCTCCTTTTTACCACAATTTTTTCAAAAACCTTCTTTCTCCAGGGTTGTTAAAAGTTGGGATTGTGTGGTAAAGGGTTCATACAGGTACTTGCCTATTCTTCAGAAAGTTAGTGCCTAAATATCCTCTGTACTTGTGTGTGCTTTTGGAGACAATACATTTTGTCAATATTTATCTTTTCCTTTTCTCTTTATCTGTAATAAATGAATAGGAGCTTATCAATCGAGTTCGACAGCTTGAGTCACATGTGAAACAGCTACAGAATATCGTGATCAAACGAGAATCTGATGCAAGCACCAGTCGGAGAAAGAAAGCCCAGCGAGACTTTGACTTCACCAAGTAAGTTCTGATTCTCCATTTGCAGTTTTGGCCCGTTTGACTAAACTCTTTTCTACACGACAAAAGTGTAGACTTGTCCAAATTCAAAGCATTTGCATACAAAAAATTAAATGTGGCTAAAATGGTGGAATTTACCTTTGGTAGGGTAGAAAACATTGTGGGAAAAGGAGAAATGCTGTTACGAGCGTACCAGAATTTTCTCCTTTTCTCACAATGTTTTAAAAAGGCTTCTTTCTCAGGATCGTTAAAACTTTGGATTAGGTAGTAAGGGCTTGAGAAGCTCCTACGGTATCTTGCAAATAGCTACCACCGCAGGCTTGGACTAAAGTGCAATTTTAAGGTCACACTAAAGGGTAAATGGTCAAATTGTTTCGATTAGGACTTCGAATCGGATAATTATAGAGCAGATAATTTTGCAGTTGTACGGATAACTAAGTATGGATCAACAACATGAGGTTTATCTGGACTCTTTACAACACGACAAAAGTAAAGACTTGTCCAAATTGAAAGCATTTGCAGATGACAATTTAAATGTGGCTCAAGTGATGGAAATTGTATTTGATATGGTGGAAAACATTGTGGGAACAGGAGAAAATACTGGTTACCAGCATTTTCTCCTTTTCCTACAATGTTTTCAAAAGGCTCTTTTCTTAGGGTTGTTAAAACTCAGGATTGTGTCGTAAAAAATTAAAGATAAGTCTTTACCGAACAACAAAATTTAGGATCCAACCGAATTGAAAGCATTTGCATTTTCAGATGATAAATGTAGTGTAAATGATGAGGTAGAAAAGCATTGTGGGGAAAGGAGAAAATGCTGGTTACCAGCATTTTCTCCTTTTCCCACAATGTTTTCAAAAAGCTTCCTTCTCTGGTTAGTTTAAAGTGGGGATTGTGTGGTAAAAGGTATATAAAAACCTGACAAAATAAAGACATAATTCACACCATTCCTTTTGACTGAACATGATGGCCATAAGAGCTGAAAATAAATACATAGAGGATGTTTGGTTTTTACACAGAAAGATCGGAATTTTTTTCATTGAGTGAACATTATCAGTAATATTTTCACGAGTGGTGCAGCCACAAGTGAAAATATTACCAATGATGTTCACAAGTACAGTACGGTTCTTTTCGGTTATTATTTCAGTTATTCCCCCTCCGCATAGCAACGCATTACAATATTACGTAAAGCGTGAGAAATGTAGAGTAAATGACGTCATATTTCCATCTTATTGAGAGGCACGCGCATTTTACCTAGGTAACTAGTGCACGGGAATTACTGTTTCCACCTTCGATTGAAGAGTTAGAATAAAATATCAGTATTTTCCACTGGTCGTAACCATGAAATATCGAAAATATTTCACCGTTTTTTCTCCATAAACTACCGTAAAGCATGAAATACTTGTAAATATTTTCTTCACATCAGTCAGTGGAAGGGTTTCAGTGATTGGAAAATATTTTTACAGGAATAATTAATAAGTGGTTCTATACCAAAATGGCTCATACTGTTCAGCTCAGCTGAACAAGAACAGGTTAAAATGCCTTGTATAGGGTGGGGGTGTTGAGAGAAATCCGGGCCCGGATAGACTATCTGCTTTCTCAAGTTCGGTTGGTAACCGAAAAGCCAATGAAACAGAAAGCCACTCCCTTTCTCCAGCAGTAACCAGGTCCGGGGGTGCTAGTGGTGTGACAAGTACGCGGAAAAATGTAAATAAGCAGGGCACTCTTACGTATGCAGAAGTGTCTGCTTCTCCGAGCAACACTTCACATAATACCCAAGACAGAGCAAGTCGGTCTAGGGCACCGAGACACCAAACCCGAGTAGAAGAGGTAACGTCGGCTCAGTTGGAGAAAAGGGGTAATTCAGATGATCCATTGCCTGAGAGTTCTTTACCTGATAGTCGTAGAAATACCCGTCAAACTAGATTGACAATAGGGGAAAAGGGCGAGGTCAGTGTAGCCGACATGAATTCTACCAGTAATTTGTCCGAACTGATTTTATCACTCAAGCACGACATGAATATAAACATGGCCTCAATAAACAGTCAACTGTCCAGTATTACCACAACTATTTCAAGTTTAACCGTCAAAGTGTCCGATGTTGTTAGCACCTGTGAATCACTAAAGGAGAATAATGAAAAACTATCTAAAAGTAACTCCCTGCTACAGAAAAAAGTGAATCAATTAGAATCTGTAATTGATAACCTAGAAAACCAGTCCCGACGTTCAAATTTAATTTTCGATGGACTAGAGGGATCAGCCGACGAGACGTGGAGTACTAGTGAGGACAAAATTCGCGATGTTTTGAGGCATGATTTACACTTATCCGATGCAGAAGAAATAGGAATTGAAAGAGCTCATCGCCTGAGGCGTAAAGGAAACCGTAGCTGTCTGCCTGTTATTGTAAAATTCACGAGTTATAAAGGTAAACAAAAAGTCCTTAGTGCGGCAAAAGAAAAATTGACAAGAACCAGCAACGTTTCGGTTAGGGAAGATTTTTCCCAGCGAATACGAAAACATCGATATGAACTGGGTAAACACATGATAGAAGCTAGACAAAATAATCGCTTCGCGTCAATATCCTACGACAAACTTATAATTGATGGTAATGTCTACAAATACAATGAGAACGATGATAGCTTGGTGTGTGTTAGTCAACGTAAAAGTAGTAAACAGACTACACGTGGTTTTCAGCGCGGCAACAGATCGGCTACAACCAATCAGAACGAAGAGGATTCCTCTACTTTGAATATGAATGATAACACCACACACGTCGATGGCTCGTCAACCAATCAAGCGCAAGCACGTTCTCCCACCCACGAGAGTGAGAATACTGCGCATGCGTACTGATATTCTGGCCACCACCCAGGCGCACGTGATATTTACAGTCTACAAACAATATCGTGGAATATAGCGGGGTTAAAAAAGCATGTTAACAATGAAGAATTAAAAATGTATCTTTCTCAGTTCGATGTAGTACATCTATCCGAGACTTGGAGTAAAGAAAAATCAGAATTTAAAAATCTCCTACATGATTATTTATATTTTGATATCGTGCGGGCAAAGATCAACAGAGCTTTTCGCAACAGCGGGGGAATCTCCGTATTCATAAAGGGCGATGCATTCAGGGAAATCTTCAGATGTTGAATACACGAGGAGTTCTCTGAATGCATAGCCTTTCTGTTAAAAGATAATATTTATGAGATATTCCACAGGCACTTGATTATGGTATTTGTGTATATATCACCAGAAGGGTCTGTTATTTACGACCCTGATGAACCAAATGGTATTGAAAATCTTTGTAATCATTTATTATTGTTAAGATTTGAATACCCTGACTGCCTATTTTACATAGCAGGTGATTTTAACGCCCGTACCAAAGATTTTCTAGATTACATTCCGGACGACTCGTTAGACTTTGTATTTGGTGATAACCCTTTTTTCTCAGACAGTTTTTCATTTGCTAGGAAAAATAGAGACACAAAGTATAACGAATTTGGAAAGTCACTTGTTGAAATGTGTTGCACTCTTAATATTCATATTTTGAATGGTCGATTGTTTGAAGACAGGGAGGGCAATATTACGTGTATTTCCGGTAACGGAGCTTCAGTGGTAGACTACAGTATTGCATCCACTGACTTATTTCCTTTAGTGACAGATTTTGAAATCCTGACAAGAGACGAATCTGACCACTTCCCTATTATGTGTTCGTTAGTGTTGCAGGTCAAGCAGCATCCAGGTACTAAGACGTTGGCTCAAAATTTAAATGGGTCGCAAGAAATTTTTCATAAATTAGATAAATATTATTGGAAAGAAGAAAAAAAGGATTTATTTGTCTCTACATTCACACTCAAATGTAACTTAATTTATGATGAACTATTGCAACTGATTAACCTAGATACAGCCGCAATGATCTCTAAACTCAATCATTTATACACATCAACAGCTGAGGATTTAGGTCTAAAATCAACAGTTCAACAACCTAAACCAAGCACACCATATAAACAACCAGAATGGTGGGATCAGGAACTACAGGAACTAAAATGCAGAAAGTACATAGCTCTAAAAACGTTCAGAAAGATTAATTCACCAGATAACTTGAAAATTTACAAAGAGCAAAAACAGATTTTTAAACATACGTGTTGGAAAAAGAAAAACACTTTCAGACACAAAAACAAAATGGATCTAGTAAACGCAAGAAAAAATCCTCGTACTTTCTGGAAACTGCTTAAATCAAATAACACAAATTCAAGTAATAATAACAATATTTCAGGGGCACAATGGGTTAATCATTTTTCGAGGCTTTTAAAAGGAGAAGACAATTTTAACTATAGTGTAGAAGAGCTAAATATCAATCCATGCAATGAGTCTTCGTGTGATATTCTGAACTCGGAGATTTCAGAACAAGAGATTAAGGAAGCTATCTCCAAAATCAACATAAATAAAGCCCCAGGACCAGATGGAATTATTGGTAACTTTATTGTCCTTACAAAACATACAGTGATTCCGATTCTTACTAGGCTTTTTAATCGCATTCTGACAACGGGCACAATTCCTTACCAATGGACAGAAAGTATTATCTGTCCACTACACAAAACAGGAGATATCAATGATCCAAATAATTACAGAGGGATTTCTCTCATCAATGTGATGTATAAAGTATTTTCTTCAATCCTGAACACACGACTGTGCAATTGGGCATTTATTAATAATCAAATAGATGAATCACAGGCAGGTTTCAGAAAAAATTATTCACCAGTTGATAACATGTTCATAATGCATGCACTTATCCAAAAGTATTTATCGAAAAAAAGGGGCCGGCTTTACGTAATATTCATTGATTACGAAAAGGCATTTGATAATGTCTCCCATAAAGTTTTGTTCGAAATCCTTGCAAGGAAAGGGGTGTGCTGCAACTTTCTGAAAATTCTATTAAATATATACAAGAGAAATAACTCCTGTGTAAAAGTGAACAGTGTAGGGACGGGTTCTTTCCCTTGTTCGAAAGGTACCCGACAAGGCGATTTAAGTTCGCCGATGATATTCGATCTTTTTATAAACGATATTTGTACCTATTTAAGGACAGAATGTAATTCTGGCATCTTTGTAACTGAAAATATACCCAAAATAATTTCTTTAATGTTTGCGGATGATGTAGCAAGTCCAGCCGACACGGTCGTGCAGTTGCAGCGACAAATAAACTCTATAGAAAAATTCTCGAACGAGATCGGCATGAAAATCAATCTTAGCAAAACCAATGTTGTGGTATTTAGAAATGGAGGCCCACTGAGAAAAAACGAGAATTGGTATTTTCATGACAAACCAATAACCATATCATCTTTTTACAAATATATGGGTTTGATATTCACACCTAAATTAAAGTGGTCTAGAGCGCTATTTGCCCAGGCAGCGCAAGCTAAAAAGTCACTGAATTGTATCCGCGCTCAATATAATCGATTCGGATCTATACATTATAATGATTTTTTCAAAATTTTTGATGCTATGGTAAAACCAATCCTATGCTATGGGGCAGAACTGTGGGGGTTCGGGTATAGGGATACCGTAGAAAAAATACAAATCTCAGCCTGTAAACAATTTTTGGGTGTAACTAAAAGAACAAGTAACCTGATGGTGTTAGGCGAATGTGGCAGATTTCCCCTTTGTCTTGAATATTATGTAAAATTTATAAAGTACTGGTTAAGAATAATACAAATGCCAGGCCATAGATATCCTAAACAATGTTATTTGATGTTAAAAAGGCTTGATGACGATAACAGACACACATATGCATCAGAGGTCAGAAACTTATTATTCAGTTATGGATACGGATATGTCTGGATTGCACAGGATGTAGGAGATATAAATTTATTTATTCTAGGTTTTAAACAAAGGCTTAAGGATTCTCTACAACAAGAATGGCATAATTCTCTAAGTAATTCGGGGAAAGGGCAGTTTTACACGCAGTTTAAATCACTTTTAAATGTAGAATTTTACTTATCTTTCGATCTGCCATTCTATTTAAGGAAAGCATTAGCAAAATTTCGCTGCTCCGATCATAATTTAAATATCGAAGTAGGAAGACACTATAATGCCCCGAGAGAGGAAAGGTTTTGTACTTACTGTCTTGAGACATATGGAGCCGAAGCTATTGAAGACGAATACCACGTATTTTTTCTCTGCCACCGATACGATTTTTATAGGAAAATATATATAGGCGAGCCTAGGAATAAAACATACGATTCATTCTTTAGATTTATGTCAAATCCTAATCAATTCAGTCTCCTTAATATTTCAAAGTTCGTACACAAAATTCTACAAATTAGGAACGAAATCACTTAAACAACACATCCTTTATTTACATATTCCAGAACTGTACACTTACAAAAGAGACCGGATTGTAACAAGCTGGCAGTACTTAACATTGCGTGAGATGGAGAAAATGCACGCTAAGGGCATTTTCTCCTTCTCATTCAATGTCAAATATCAAACATGGACGTGTTGAGTTTTAGACAAGGCTAAAAATTTTCACATCTGACAAGTGTTGAACTAAAAGTTTAATTATTGTAAATTTATGCATTTTTTCTGTGTAAGATATTATATCGCAAGGTTTGATCCATGGGCCGATGGCCTATAACTTAGAATAACAAATATTAAACGTAATAAGCTGATAGCACCCGAGCATTGATTGAAATCGAGGATCTGCACCCTATGAGTATTTTCTCCTTTTCCGTCAATGTCAACTTTCGCATGCAGATATTTTTGAATTTGGACAAGTCTAGAACATTCACATTTGGTAAGATAGAAAAACTTAATTATTGTGGACTTATGTATTTTCTAAGTGTATGTCTTAGAATAACCATTTTGAGTGCAACACATTTTTTACACCTGCACATTGTGTGAAATGGAGGAAATGCACATTGGGTGCATCTTCTCCTTTTCAACCAATGTCAACGGTTGACCGTAGATATTTTGTATATAGATAATTAAGACAGTATTATAAAATTTATAAGGGTCTTTGTTTTAGAATAGCCATCTAGATCGTAACAAGTTAAAAGCACCTGAGCATTGCGTGAAACGGAGAAACTGCACAATGGGGGCATTTTCTCCTTTTCAATCAATGTCAAACGCCAACCGCAGACGCTTTTAAATTTGGACAAGGCTAAAATTCTCAAATCGGATAAGTTTAAAAGGTCTAATCAGTGTGAACTTAGGCATTTTCTTTTGTAAGATAGGGTTTTGAAAATGTTTGAATCATCGGCCGGTGGACTATTGTTAGAATAGCTATTTTAATGTAACAAGTTGATAACACCTGAACATAGTATGAAAGGGAAGAAACTCACGTTATGAGTTTTTTTCGTTTTCAATCAGTGCCAACCGCCGAGTGTAGCAAATCTGGACTAGACTAGAATTTTTGATGGTAGGTGTCAGTAATATAAACGGTTTGAACTAAAGGCCGACAGCCTTTATTTTAATATTTTAGTATAATAATTTTCAATGTAATAATTTATTACATTTTGAACATTGCGGTAACCCTTTACCACATAATCCCAACTTTTAACGACCTTCCTTGAGGGAGAAGGCTCTGGACAGCATTGTGGGCAAAGGGGAAAACGCTGTAACCAGCGTTTTCTCCTTTTCTCACAATGTTTTGTCTCCTTCCAAGGACTAACTTCATCATCTGAGTCATGCTAAAATTGTCATCTGCATGCGCTTTCAGTTTGAACATACTCGAAACGTTGTCGTTTGGTAAAGAGTTAACCCATTACCACACAATCCCTACTCTGACGACCCTGAGAAAGAAACCTCAAGAGGGCGTTTTGGGAAAAGAAGAAAATGCTGGTAACCTGCGTTTTCTCCCTTTGTTACATTGTTTTCTACCCTTCATAAAACAAATTTTCAATTTTCAGTTATTTAATTTATCGTCTGCAAATGCTTTTGATTTGGACAAGCCTAGGGTGTTGTCGTTCGGTAATAAGTTAAATGGAGGAAATGTACGCTGATGGCATTTTCTCCGTTTCGAGCAATGTCGACTGCAGATGTTTTACTTTTGGACAAGGCTAAAATTTGATAAAGTGCAAAGACGAAAACAGTTTAATAATTGTTAACTTAAGCATCTCCTCTAGGTAACAGATTATATTTTGTGAGGGAATGCATGGTAAAATTGTTTATATATTATGGGCCGGTGGCCTATATATTTGAATAAAATATCTTGAATCTTGAATCTATAGCTTAACATATCATTTGTAAAAAAAATATTGATCAGATGAGCCATAGAGGGCTATCATGGGTTATCTTGTATTGCCTACTTCATTTCACCTGATCCTGACCTTTTTGCTGAATATTTAGGTAGGCATATAAATAGAACTTGGACTATTACTCAGAAAGTTAAATATATATGCGGGAAGGTACAGGTAAGCTAGTTGATTTTTGCATGCCATACGAATTATTTCCATGACCATTCGGGACATATGCCGAAGGTAGCCGCCAGTGATGTTGAGGATAAAAATAGAATTTTAATTTATGTAAATGATTCTGACCTGGGTTAGGTGAAATGAAAAAGGCAATATATACATGTAAATTTTATTTCAAATTTTCATAATGTCTTAAGTATTTGAACCATGCTCTGCTAAAAGGGGGCTTAATGCATCTGCGAAAAGTTTCGGCCCAGGTCAGCCTGCGCAGTCCGTGCAGGCTGACCTGAGCTGAAACTTTGCGCTTTTGGTCCATTTTCTGTATGTCCAAAGACCAGTGCACCTCATGATTAAGTTGGTTGTTAAAAATAAATGGCTATTATGGATCCATTATTATGTGATTGCTTGATTGGTATAATGCATAACGGAGATGCATTAAGCCCCCTTTTGCCAGAGCATGGTTCATTCTTATTCTGCCATAGCTGTCACTACAAAATTTTTCTTTGAAGATGGATGATTGAACAGTGATCCTTAAATTTCAGGTACAACACAAGACATGTAGCCCTGAAGATCATGTATTTGGGTTGTGATTATCACGGTTTTGCTGTGCAGGAAGACACAGATCGGACAATTGAACAGGCTTTGTTTGAGGCATTGAAGAAAACACGCCTTATAGAATCTAGGTATCATCTGTCACGTATTCGAGCTTATTACTTCTTTAACACTTTCCCAAATGACAAATTTTAGAATTTTTCAATTTCTAAAGATCTCGCAGAGGACAAATACAGCATTGATACAAATGAGATTAAGCTCTCTGATAGGTTAGAAAACAATGTGGGAAAAGGAGAAAACGCTGGTTACCAGCATTTTCTCCTTTTCCCACAATGTTTTCAAAAGGCTTCTTTCGCAGGGTTGTGAAAACCTGGGATTGTTTGGTAAAGGGTTAAACAAATTTTGCAGCATTTAACTTCGAAAACAATCTTTTAGTTATAAATAACTATCTTATTCAACCCTTTTGTTCTCAGTATTATTTTAGAAATATGTATATGTATGAAAAATCTCACACTTGGAGTTGGCCCGCCCGGGTGGCTCAGTGGTGAGCGTGTCGGACTCATGACCTGGTGGTTGTGAGTTCAATACCCGGTTGAGGCGAACTTTCTTTCCGGCGTATTTTCGCCTCTCACCTCTGCTGAAGCATGTGAGAAAAGTAGTCGGTGGCTTTGGAAGGAAAGTTGTGTTAGTACTGGTGTGAGAGAGCCAGGAAACACATGTGCGTCACCGACCGCCATGATATGACCTTAGCTGTTAAAGTGGCGTTAAACCCCAATACAACCAACCACACTTGGAGTTGTTATTTCCCTTGAAAAAACCTAAAGAGTTCGAGTTTGTTTCTGATTCTTACATGCATGGTTTATGTGGACAATTACTTTCATTTATACAGTGTCGTAGCATGAGTATACTGGTTAAGATTGTCTGTTATAATAATAGATCTAATGAGAACAAAAGAGTTAAGATGTAAAATATGAATTAATAAGAAATCACCATGATGAAAGGTGAAATTGCCTGTCGTCTGCTACAAAACATGTAGTGTGGAAGATCATGTATGTAGACTCGGATTATCGTATGTGTGCTAAATGAGAAGACACCATACAGTTGAACTGTCATTGTATTTAGGCCTTGAAAAAAACTTTCAACCTTTTTGATCACTTTATCAACACTATCCACACTATAGCACACTATCCTGAGTTTGACGACCCCGATTGTGTAGACTTTTGAAACATTGTGGGAAAGGAGCAAATGCTGGTAACCATCATTTTCTCTTTTTTCAACAACATTTTCTGTCCTGTCAAGGACGAATTTAGTCATTTTAGTCACCTTTTTGTCATCTGCTAATTCAATTTGGACTATTGTAAGATTTTGTTGTTTGGTAAAGAGTTAACTGTTTACCAAATGACAACATTTTAGGCTTGTGCAAATTCAAGTCATTCATGGACGACAAATCAAATGTGGCTCAAACATTTGAATTTGTCATTGAAGGGGTAGAAAACATTTTGGGAAAAGGAGAAAATGCTGGTTGCCAGCATTTACTCCTTTTCCCAAAATGTTTTCTAAAGCCTTCTTTCACAGGGTCGTTAAACCATGGGATGGTGTCGTAAAGGGTTAAAAGGGGCTTTTCAGATTTTCAGGGGAAGGCCTTTTGAAAACATTGTGGGAAAAGGAGAAAATGTTGGTGACCAGCAATTTCTCCTTTCCCTGCAATGTGTTTTATCCTATTCAGGGACAAATGTTATCATTTGTGTCAACTTTAATTTTTCATCTGCTGTTGCTTTCTTAAAATTTTGCTGTTTGGTAAAGAGTTAAGGTATTTTCAGGTTTAGTGCATGAATTTTGCAGAGGTTTGTTGGAATGTCTGTAATTGCATTTGATATGGGTAAGTGTTGTTTTTTTTTGCCTGTAATGAGTTACCCAAAGCTACAGTTGGAATAATACAAATTGTAGTATCTGTTCATTTGTCCATTTGTCATGTTCTGTGTTGTTTTATTTTCCCCCAGGGAGACTTCGAATTATCACAGATGTGGCAGAACAGACAAAGGTGTCAGTGCATTCGGTCAGGTAAGGTCCTTTAACCCTTTACCAAACAGCCAATTCTGGGACTGGTTCAAATTAAAAGCATTTGCAGACATTTTCATCCTCTGCATTGTGCAAAACTTTTGACATTTTGTAATATCTACGCTATTACTGAAGATATTTACTTCAAACTTGGACAGGTTGTTAACTATCAAAAGGGGAACCCATATGTTAGGGGAAGGTAACCATGAAAAATATTTTTGACAGTTATGCCCCTTTATTGACTAAGAATTTTCACTGAAAATCAAGTACTTGCAGCCAAACCTTGGCACCTGCATGCATTGCTCTTGTTTAAAAATAATTACAGCTGCTGATTTTTTTGTGTTAGGGACTTAGTGCTTCTTTTTTGATTATAAATTTCATTTTAGGTAATCTCCATTGACCTTCGGTCCAATTTGATCTCTGGTATAGGGGTCAAGGTCAGAGAGGGAGGAACTGCTCATGAGAGACCAGGTAAAGGCTTGATCAATCTTTGTCAACTATTCTTAATTTTGATCTGATTCTTGATTCTAAGACTACAACATCTGATTGGCTTAGACCTTATATGTCAGCCAGTTGGATGGCTAGTCTTAGAATGTAGAATTAAAGCTGATTTTATAGTGTTTTTGATGGCCCCTGATCTTTGTATAGTCTAAGTGCAAATAATGTAGGTACATGTATCATTTTATTTTTGTACATTAAAAATTTAATGTAAATCAAATTCTGAATGATAATGAGGCATTACTTCTATTAACCCTTTACCACACGACAAAATTTTAGACCTGTCCAAATTGAAAGCATTTGTAGATGACAGTTTTAACTTGGCTCATATGAAATGATTTTTCTTTGATAGGGTAGAAAACATTGTGGGAAAAGGAGAAAATGCTGGTAACCAGCATTTTCTCCTTTTCCCACAATGTGTTCAAAAGCCTTCTCTTTCAGGGGGCGTTAAAAGTCGTCATTGTGTGGTAAAGGGTTAAACATATTTATTTTACATGGAATGATAAACAACTTCTTGCAACCTATACTAATCTCTCTTGATTCTGCCACATGGAAACTAACCCAGTACTTGCGCTGAATATGTGGGCTGAATGTGTATTACTTCTATGAAGAACCATGCACAGGACACTTCCCTTCAAATTAAAAAAAAAAAGTTTGAAAAATGTGTCAAATATCTCAAAATGTATTGGGTTTTTTTTTTCCATGTTCACAGTAATTGTGTGTGTTTTACCTCTGAATATGTCTTAGATATTTACATAGGATGGAAATGAGATATAGATTTATTATAGATTTATTACAATGGTCCCTGTTATTGTCTGTCATGTTCCCAGGTCAGATGAATTATGTGGGGATTGCATAATTATTACATTGAATAAGTGCACCATTTTGCTGTATCAATGTATGTCTACTTGCAGGTGGTGAAACAGTAAGGATCAGATATTTTGGTATTCTCAAGAAAGTTCTATTTCCAGAGATACTATTCTGTAGTACCATACACAAGTTAATAAGCACACACTGTTATATGTCAATGTCTGTATGTTTAAATGAGCCATGTTCTGGCAATAGGGACTTACATGCATTTCTGTGATGCATTATACCATGCAAGTAATCACTTTATTATTGATCCATAAAATCAATATCGTTTAACATTTGACATAATCATGAAGTAGAACGGTCTTTTGACATGAAGAAAAATTAACCAATAGCAAAAAGTTTCAATCTAGGTCAGCCTGCGCGGACTGCGCAGGCTGACATGGGTCAATACTTTTTGCAGATGCATGAAGCCCCCTTTCCACAGAGATGGCTCAAATTTGTGTAATTACAGGTGATAAAACAGTAGAGATCAGATATTGTCAAATTCTCAACAAAGTTCTACCTCCAGAGATTCGGGTTCTTGCTTGGGCTCCTGTAGACCCGGAGTTTAGTGCTAGGTATGTTTTAGTTTCCTATAATGATTTGTTCGTTCCCGAGTTTAACGACCCTGAGAAAGAAAGCTTTTGTAAACATTGATTGAAAAGGCAAAATGCTTGGCTGGGAAGCTCAGTGGTTAGTGTCTCTGACTATAAGTGGTGGTTGTGGGTTCAATACAGTACCAGGTTCTTTCAGGCCATTTTTTGCCTCTCACCTCTGATGCGTATGAGAAAAGTTGGTGGCTTGGAAAGAGTTGTATCGCTATGGGGTGAGAAAGCAAGGAAACATATGCATAGGTACACTGACGGCTGTGATATTACATAAGCAGTGAAAAATACCATTAAACTCCAATACAAACAATGAAAAGAATGAAAAGAAAAGTTGAAAATGCTGATTACCAGCATTTTTTCCCCATTATGTTATTTACCATTTTGAGAGCAAATTTCATCATTTGTATCACATTCAATTTTTTATCTGAAAATGCTTTCAATTTGGACAAGTCTAAGATTTTGTCATCTTGTGAAGGGTAATTGGTCTTTAACGGCTTTTGAAAGCATATCAGTTAGATTAAACTTTACAGTTCATCTGGACACTGAGTTTATATTAATCCTTTACCACACAATCTGGAGTTTTAACAACCTTGAGAAAGAAGCATTTTGAAAACATTATGGGAAAAGGAGAAAATGCTGGTAACAGCATTTTCTTTACCAGCATTTTCTCCTTTTCCAACAATGTTCTGTACTGTATCATAGGCAAATTCCATCATTTGCGCCATATGTAAATTGTCCTCTGCAAATACTTTCATTTTGAAAGAGTCTGCATTTTTGTTGTTTTGTAAAGAGTTAACCCTTTACCACACAATGACGACTTTTAACACCTCTGATAGAGAAGGCTTTTGAAAACATTGTGGGAAAAGGAGAAAATGCTGGTTACCAGCATTTTCTCCTTTTCCCACAATGTTTTCTACCCTATCAAAGAAAAATCATTTCATATGAGCCACATTGAAACTGTCATCTGCAAATGCTTTCAATTCAGACAGGTCTAAAATATGTCGTGTGGTAAAGGGTTAAAGGTTTGTAGGGATTTTGATCTGTGCATTTTATGTCATGAAATGAATTGAATGCTGAACAGAATTTTAGACTTGTCTGAATGGAAAGCAGACATCAAATTAAATGTGGCTCAAGTTATGGGACTTGTCTTTGAAAGGGTAGAAAGCATTGTTGGAAAAGGAGGAAATGCTGGTAAAAAGCATTAAGTCCTTTTCCGGCAATGTTTTCAAAAGCCATAAGCTTTCTTCTTAAGGGCTGTGAAAACTCAGGGTTGGTTGTTAACCCTTTACCAAACAATCCCCGATTTTTACGACCCAGAGGAAGAAGCCTTCTGAAAACATTGTGGGAAAAGGAGAAAATGCTGGTAACAGCATTTTATCCTTTTCCCGTAATGTTTACTACTCTTTTAAAATCTAGTTTTAATTGTTGAGTCATGTTTATTTTGTCGTCGGCAAATGCTTTCAATTTGGACAAGTCTAAAATTTTGTCATTTTGTAAAGAGTTAACTCTACCAGATGACAAAATTTTAGACTAGTCCAGATTGAAAGAATTTGCAGATGACAAAATAAACATGACTCAAAAATTGAAATTTGATTTTGGAAGGGTAGAAAACATTGTGTGAAAAAGGGAAAATGCTGGTTACCAGCATTTTCTCCTTTTCCCACATTGTTTTGAAAAGGCTTCTCTTTTAGGGTCCTTAAAAGTCAGGATTGTGTGGTCAAGGGTTTAATGATATATTTCTACTATTACAGGTTTAGTTGTAGACAGAGGACTTACAAGTACATATTCCCAAAAGCTAACTTAGACATTCCAGTAAGTACTAGCTTCCCTATTTTGCATCAACTGCTTTCAAAGTTTTGGAGCTCAGATGGCTCAGTGATACGATTATTCCTCTCTCATAAAATTATTTCTCTTTCATCACGTAACATTGCTTTGGCTTTGTTTATGTGGGAAAGGAGCCAGTTGCTTCAAAAGAGTATTGTCTGAATGACATGTAAGGAATCTCCTGGAACACATGAATATTGGTGTCTGTGGTTGTGACATTTGATGAGACAATGGGAAGAAGCTTCTGAAGTTGTTGTTACTGCAGACAAAAGTCATTATTATACTGCAAAGAAATTTCTCGTGATCTGATTGGATAATATGCTCCGAACACATATATCATGTACACTGGCAAAACCAACGCAAAAGCAGTTTCCCTTACGGGAGCCCCGTCTACATGACTACACTATCAACACAACATACAAAATGGCGGCGGCGATCAAGATTAGCATCGAGATTATGCACCAAGCTGCACGTTTTAGCATGTATTACCAAGGTTTCAGTGATGTCAGTTCCCAGTGACGTCAGTTTTCATTGAATTGGGGCACTCAGAAGGGAAATTCTACTTTGTCAGCGTACTCAATTTTTTAAACCAAAAAACAGGTAAAATTCGCTTAACAAACCTTGGAATGGTAAAACTTTGCAGTATAATAAATTTGTTGTACGGTCAGGTGGCAGGGGACTTGGAAACTTGTTCACGGCTGTGGTGAATCATAGGTGGCGACATGATTCACCACAGCTGTGAACAAGTTTCCAAGTCCCCTGCCACCTGACCGTACAACTAATAAAGTCAGTGTGCAAAGTCAGCTTGAGACATTAAGGACTCTCTACCCAGAAGTTCTTTCACTTCAAAACTAAATATCAGCTGAAAAAAATTTGCAGTAGATTTGTTATCACATTTTTATACAATAATGAATAACTAACATGACAAAGGTTTAACCCTATACCATACAATCCTGTGTTTTTGCGATTCTTGGGAAGAAAAAAAACGTTGACAAGATTTAAAAAAAAGAAAACAAATGCTGGTAACCAGCATTTTTCACCTTTTCCTGCCATGTTTTCTTCCCTTTTGAAGAAGAATTGTATCACTGAAGCAAATTGTAACATATGTATATACTACTCAAACTTTGATAGGGATCATTTTGATATTTTGAAAAAAAGTACAATTCAGTTTCGCATTAAAAAAAGATGTGTTTCCACAGGCAGGCAGTTTAATTAGAGTCACAATAAAATATTCAAGTATTCAAAATACAGCATATTTAAAATATATGGACAAGTTCTTATGTCAATGCAGATTTTTTGAAATTGAAGGGGATTGAGGGAAACTTGGTGATCCCTTTGCAAATTTTGAGTAGTATATCATGTCCTCTGGGTGTTTCTTTAAATATGGCAGATGCTAAACATGCTAAGCCAGCCATTTCAAATATTTCAGGCAATGAATGAGGCAGCTCAAAAGTTAATTGGTGAAAAAGATTATCGTAATTTGTGTAAGATGGATGTAGCAAATGGTGTGACGAACTTTACACGGAGAATCATATCAGCAGATATATCTATGTTAAGTGACGAGGACTCCGGTTACAGTATGTGTGAACTAACGATTGTGGGCTCGTCATTCTTGTGGCATCAGATACGATGTATTGTAGCTGTCTTGATTCTCATTGGTCAAGGGAAGGAGAAAGTGGAGGTAAGTCTTACTGCCATGACCTCTTTACCAAACAACAAAAAATATAGACTTGACTATATTGAAAGCATTTGCAGATGACATAACATCAAATGAAGATCTCTAGTCAAGGGATTTGTGTTTGATAGAATAGAAAACATTGTGGGGAAAAAAGAGAAAATGCTGGTTACCAGCATTTTCTCCGTTTTACCACAATGTTTTCAAAAGCCTTTCTTCATCAGGGTCATTAAATTTTTGGATTATGTTGTAAAGACTTAACTTCTTCACTACTGAATAAATAAATTGTATTTTCTCAAAGCCTACAGATACAGTTCACAAGACCAAGTTACAAGTCAAGAACAGTTACAAAATCAAGAGATGCTTCGCTCATAACCTCGAATGAAGTAGTGGACAGTGTAGATCAGAGATCAGACTGCACATTCTGTGCAGTCTGATCTTGATCTACATTGTCCACAAAAGCCTCTGGTGTTGTCTAAGGTATGGAAAGAATTGAAGGAGCTTGAGTGAAGCCTATAACATACAAGCCTACAAAACTAGGGGTTGCTTGTTCAACTCCCAAATTGACCAAATTCTTTCCAAAGATTGATGATAGTCATTATTATTGGATTCATTCCTTTCTTGTGATGGTGTGTGATTCCCAGCTTGGCCACATTCTTTCTGAGGATTGATGATACTTAATTGCCCGGATTCATTCCTCTCTCACCTCTGCAGATTGATGATAGTCATTGGGACAGGATTCATTCCTTTTTTACCTCTGTACACTGTTATGACAATGCTTATGTGGGAAATGCTTTCAATTTTGACAAGTCTTAAATTTTGTTGTCTGGTACATTTATCAGAGTTAAACCTTTTCTAGATGACATTATTTTAGACTTGTCTAAATTGCAGTTTATTTGATTTTTAGACTTGTCTAAATTTGTCTAAAAATCAATTGTACCTCAATGACTGGATTTTTCCTAGAAAAGGTGGGAAACATTGTGGGAAAAGAAGAAAATGCTGGTTTCCAGCATTTTCTCCTCTTCCCACAATGTTTTATAAAGCTTTCTTACTCAGCGTGGTCAAAACCCAGGATTGTGTGGTAAAAGGTTAAAGGTTTGTGAACGTGTATTCACAGATAATGGATAAACTGCTTGATGTCAAAGAGAATCCCAAGAAACCACAATACACAATGGCCCATGGTAAGTTGAACATTTTGTTGCTATAGGATAGCAGCATTCCTAGTTTTCCTTCATATTTGATACAACAATTTGCTCTTTTTTTATAAAAAAAGAAAACGAGGTTTAGTTATGGTGTTGTCATTGTCTACATTGCTGCCTCTTCATGCAGAAACATTTTGTATATCGACTTAAAACTTTGCCTAGTTTTCTCAAATGGGCACCCATACAACAAGGTCAGGTAACACTGAAATAACTTTTTTCCACTTATAATTTTCATTAAAAAAGCAGGCATAGTCAAGGGTTGGTGCCTGCATGTAGTTTACCAGTATCTGCCAGAAGTAAACAATGCAGATGTTAAAATGCATTAATTTTGTAATTAGGTCTTACCATTAAAAAGTATCGAAATTATTGTGAAAAAGACAATCTGTTATTGTACAATTGGTCCAAATGGATAATTTGGTTAAAAGTTGCATAACAGAACATATTATTATATTTTCAGAAGTCCCTTTGTGTTTATATGATTCTGAATTTGGCGACAACTTTGAGTGGATCTATGAAGCAGGTATGTTACTTTGAAGGGTGATAGAGCCTATTTCAAGTGCCTTTCACAACTAAAACAGATTCACTGAGACGTTTCTTTTTTCGCACAATCAGATATTGGAATGCCCTGCCTAACAAAATCAAGGCCAGTGATAGTCTGTCAGACTTCACTACCAGTCTCAATTCTTACGTGTTCAAAGCAGCACTTCTGTTTTTATCTGTTTTTAATTATTATATAGTATCATGTAACATCTAGCTTATGACATGTTAACCTTTCCGTATAGTCAGAGATTGACTTGATAGTATCAACATAGATGCAGACCAGAGGAATTTTCAAGAAATTATTCTTATTTCACACAAAGTTTTCAAAAATGAAAATGAATGTCTGGTTTAATTTGGTATTCTGGGAGTTCACCTTTCTAAAGATAGATAATAAATGCATTTTGACTGAAAGAAAGCAAATATGATTTGAAAAACTTTTTCTTAACTCTATAGAGAATTATACAGAATTTTATACCTTTCCATAATTAATACATTTACAGGTGACAAATTAAATTGGACTTAACTCTTTACCAAATGACGGAATTCTAGACTAGTCCGAATTGAAAGCATTTGCAGATGACAAAATAAATGTGACTGAAAATTTACATTTGTGTTGGGAAGGGTAGACAACATTGTGGAAAAGGGAGAAAATGCTGGTTACTAGCATTTTCTCCTTTTCCCAGGGTTGTTAAAAGTTAGGATTGTAAAGAGTTAAATGATGGAAGATGTCTTTAATACAGTTGAAATGATTGTGGGAAATGCAGAAAATGCTGGTCTTATTTGCTCCTTTTTCCACGAAGTTTTCCGATGCCTTTTCTCATTGAGCCATTAAAATAAGTGATTTGAATATTTTGTAAAATGTTATCTATTTGCTCCCTGGTTTTAGACTGGCATGAAGACAACATAAAGCAGTTACAACAACTCTGGGCAGAGCATTCAGTCAAGTAAGGAACATATTTTACTAATTGTTGATCCATGTCAAAGTTTTTGACTGGATTTATCTAACCCATTACAAATGGCAAAATTTTAGACTCATTCTTATTTAAGGAATCTACAGACATTAATTCAGATATTTTTTTCAAATGCAAGTATTTGTAATTAAATGGATAAAAAACATAGTGGGAAAGGGAGAAAATTCTGGTTACCAGCATTTTCTCCTTTTCCCACAACGTTTTCAAAAAGCTTCTTTCCCACAATGTTTTCAAAAAGCTTCTTTCTCAGGGTCGTCAAAACTCAGGAGTGTGGGGTAAAGGATTTAAGGGTTCTCTGTGGTTTAGTTAGAGTTGTTGAATTTGAGATTCTGAAGTTGATTCTAACTTGTAAGATTAAAGTGTCCTTAACTTATAAGATGAAAGTGTCCTTGGGCAAGGCACATCTGAGCCTGCAGCCTAGATCTGGTAATATGAATGTGTGAACTGTTGCTGCTATATAGCTCAGATATTATTGATAGCCATGTTAGAAACCTTTCTGATAAGATTTGTCAAATGTATTTTTGTATTAAACAATAACTCATGTTAACCTCTTACCATACAATCTTAAGTTATAATGACCCTGAGCCCAGCGGGATAGCTCAGTGGTTAGCGTTTCCAACTTTTGTTCTAGCTTTACTATACATTTTCAACCAGTAACAGAAACTTTGACAGATTCTACTGTAAAATATCAATATCTATACTTCGATATGAGTTAAATTTGTCTGCAATTTAAACCCCAAATAGCTTACATTTTGTAGCTAGGGGGCCTTTCAGTCGACCAGACAACAAAATTTTAGAATTGTTTATTTCTTTACCAAACGACAAAATTGTAGACTTGTCCAAATTGAAAATGTTTGCAGAAGACATATCAAATGTTACTCAAAAGATAAAATTTATCTTTCACACCCTAGAATAGACACTGTGTTTGTTAAAGGTTAAAGCCTTAATTTCTTGTTTTTGAAGTTTTAATTCTTTTATTCTTTCTAAATTTAATAGAGCCACCATGCTAAAGAGAATGCTAGAGGATTTAGACAAAGTTAAAGTAGAAACAGGTTAGTAATTTTTAACATACTTTTTCAAGATGTTGTTGCTATAAAGCAACAAAAATTGTGTCATCTATAAATTCTCAGTTCCTAAATGAGTTACTGAAATAACTTGTTTGTACAACAAAACATTTTAAACAAAGAATAAGATTTTGCCATTTAAAGAATTTCCTTTGAATTCAATTATTTTCATATAGGAACTGTGTCTTTGATACTAAGATGTATAATTGCTAGCTCAAAGTGCAAAATATAATCATTAGATAAATTGAGTATTGAATTACATGATTGAAACCAATTTTGCTTAGCCCTTTACCACACAGTCCTGACTTAAACCACAGTTTTCAAAACATTAAGAAAGACAGCTTTTGAAAACATTGTGGGAAAAGGAGAAAATGCTGGTAACCAGCATTTTCTCCTTTTCACACAATGTTTTCTAACAAAGAGACAAACCTTTTGAGAGACAAATCCAATCATGTGATCCACAAGTACATGTAATTTATTGTCTAAAAATGCTTTGAATTTGGGCAAGCCTAAAATGTAGCCATATGGTAAGGTTAAAATTCAATAGAAGACTATTCAGAGAACCTGTGCATCTGCAGTATTTGTTATGATTAGTCACTTATTACAAGAGATATAGCCCTTTGAATTTTTTCCTTGATCCAGAGGCAATGCAACCAGTGAGCAGGGGAGGGGAGTCGTAGGCATACCTGTCTAACTTATCTAGGAAAAAGTGATAAAAGCACTGCTGCTTGGAAATTATACTAATAAATCGTCAGTAACTCAGAGTTTTATTTCAATCTATTCTCTGTTTTCAGAATGTGACATTGCTCCCTGGTCAGATCTTAGCCCGCCAGTGTTCAACCAAGTGGAATGGCTGACTCCAGGGAACAAACCTAGAACCTATAAACCTTTGATGGAGAGACCAACATGTGGTAATTTTTTTCTTGATAAAATGAAAATTATACAACACACTTAGGCCTAAGAAAACTATATGAGTAAAGGAGAAAATGCTGGTAACTAGCATTTTGTTCTTTTCACTCAATGTTTTCTAATCTTTCAGAAACAAATCCAATGATTTGAGCCAAATTTAATCTGTTTGGGTGCAAATCAAGGGGTTGGTGCAAAACTATTGTATTGATTGATTGATTGTATAGTGTTTAATGCCGTTTTCAACATTATTTCAGTTACATTGCGGTGGCCAGTGCACCTATTCATGCTTTCCTGGAGTCTCTTGTACTAGTACTCTGCTCAGTTTTCTTTCCAAGGCCACTTGCTGCTTTCCCACATAACTCTCATCGAGACAATGGTCAGGGGTGAGAGAGGAATGAATCCTGTCGCAATGACTATCATCAATCTTTGGAAAGAAATTGGCCGAGCCAGGGATTGAACCCACGACCCCCTGTCCTCAGGTCCTGCACTGACTGAGCTACTGGGGCTCGGCACAAAACTATTGTAAGTGCCTAACATATATAAGCACTTATAAATTGTTTTACACTAACCCCTCAAAATCCTTTAAATTTGAACCAGTCTGTAACATTGTTGTGTGGTAAAGAGTTAAAAAGCAAACAGACAAACAACAAAAACAGAACATTTGATATTCAAGAAAGATTTCTAAAAAATTCAGTGAATATAGATGTAGGAAAAAATAGCAAATCATTTGGCTTTATCCAGTTCAAACTGTTTCGAATGCAAGACCCGAAGACCAGAATCTTGTGATATACCTGTAAGCCATTTTGAATTTATTTCTAATTCTTAGAATCAGAACTTTGCAGCCAATCAGATGGTTAGGATTGATATTTAGAAAAAGAACAATATTGTGGATTTCTTGGTGAATACTGCTACACTGATTTTAAATCTAAAGTTCAAAAGTAATGTCAGTTGGTAAAAGTTATGGTCTTTTAACTCCTTACCAAACAACAAAAGACTGGTCCAAATTGGAAGCATTTACAGACAATTAATTAAATGTTGCTGAAACTATGGGATTTGTTTTGAAAAAAGGAGGAAATGGTAATGACCAGCATTTTCTCCTTTTCCCACAATGTTTTCAAAAACTTCTCTTTTTCAGGGTTGTCAAAACTTGGGATTGTGTGGTAATAAGTTAACCTTTTATCAATCAACAAAATTTTGGACTCGTCGAAATTCAAAGCATTTGCAGACAACAGGTTAAATGTAGCTCAAAAGGGAAAAGTTGTCTAAGAAGGGTAGAAAACTTTGTTGGAAATGGAGGAAATGCTGGTTACCAGCATTTTCTCCTTTTCCCACAATGTTTATAACAGCCTTGTTCCACAGGGTTGTTAAAACTCAGGATGGTGTGGCAAAGGGTTAAAAAAAAATAAAGGAAATACTTGAAATTTCATGTCAGAAATTAGAAAAGTTATTAATTTCCTTAGGTTTACTGTAACTGTTTTACGTTTTGTTTTTAAACAGAAAGTTTAGAAGAAAGAATGGAAAATCTATCAAAGAAAAGGAAGCTGAACTCCGGAGCTGCTGCTGCTACTGCTACTTCTCAAGGTGCTTTGCTGCCAGTGTCGGAAAAAGAATGAAGTTTTGATAGATTCTTGTAAATCTTCATTGAAAAAAAATGTGAAGAAGGGCTTTTGAAATTATTGAGGGAAAGGGAGAAAGTGCTGGTATCCAGTATTTTCCCCTCATCCAAAAATGTTTTCCATCCTTTTCACCCTTTACCACATAATCCAGAGTTTTAATGACCCTGTGCAAGAAGGGTTTTGAAAACATTTTGGGAAAAGGAGAAAATGCTGGTAATCAGCATTTTCTCCTTTTCCCAGAATGTTTTCTACCCTTATAACAAAAAATTACAATATTTTGGCCGCAACTTATTTTTCATCTGCAAATTATTTCAATTTGAAGAAGTCTAAAATGATTTTGTTTTGTAAAGATATCTCAAATAAATTACCTCTTCCGGGGTACATTTTTATTTATATGTATCCAGTTAACAAGATTAATCTTTTATCAAACTGAGTTTTAAAGTCCTAGATGAAGAATGCTTTTGAAGACATAGTGGGAAAAACTAAAAAATGCAGGTAAACAGCATTTCTCTCCCTTTCTCACAGTATTTTCTAGCCTTTCAAGGACAAATCCTGTCATTTGAGCCACATTAAATTTGTTTTCTGTGAAAGCCATTTAAATGGACATGTGTAAAAACTTTTGGTTACCTGCATTTTCTCCATTTTCCACAATGTTTTCAAAAGGTTTTGTTCTCAGGGTCATTAAAACCCGAGATTCTGTGGTAAAAAGTTAAGACCGTATAGAATTACAGACTTGTCCAAGTTGAATGCATTTGCAGGCTACAAATTAGATGAAGTTTAACCAATTACCAAATAGTCCTAGGTTTTAATTAACTCGGGGAAGTAGCATTTTAAAAACTTTGAGGGAAAAGGAGAAAATGCTGGTAACCAGCATTTTCTCCTTTTCCCACAATGTCTTCTACCCTTTTAAAGACAAATTCAATTAATTGATCCACAATCAATTTGTTGTCTGCAAATGTTATCAATTTGGACCAGTCGAAAAGTTTGTAATTTGGTACAAGATTAAAAGATGATAGTTGTCTTTGAAAACATTGAAAGGAAAAAAAGAATGTTTATTACGAACATTTTTACCTATTTGAGTATTCCCACAATTTTATCCGAAGCCTTTGTCTTTGAAGTCATTAAAATGACAGATTTGCATGTATAAATGATATTAGGAATTATGATACCAATGAAATTTGGGTCATGATTGTAAAAGTTTTCAAAGTTCACTGTGCAGGAATGGAAAAATTAGTGAGGGCATTTTTAGGTTGGCTATTTTCAATTGTCATAGCCCTATCATCGTCTGTATTGTTGTCCAGGTCTTGTGAAAACTTTGACACTTTATTATATTTCTGAAGATATTTACTTCAAACTGGGAGTATTTGTTTTTTTGATGCAGATATGCCCCGTTTTCGACTTGGAATTGTCACTGAAAATCAGTCTTTTTTTAAATCAACTGCAGCAGAGCGTTTGCATCCTTATGTGATGCTTTTGTTTCTGTATTATGTTAAGTTGTTACCACTTGGCAAAAATATCGACTTATTCAAATTGAAAGCATGATTTGCAGATGACAAATTAAATGTGGCTCAAATGATCCAATTTGTTTTTGAAGGAGTAGAAAACATTGTGGGAAAAGGAGAAAATGCTGGTTACCAGCATTTTCTCCTTTTCCCACAATGTTTTCAAAGGGCTTCTTCCCTGGGATTGTTAAAACTCCAGACTGCTTGTTAAAGCATTAATGAATTCATTTGCTAAGTCTCGGACAAAGTCTCAAAGACATTCTTGTAATCTGTTATGAAAGTTACTCTTTACCCCAGACAACAAAATTTTTAGACACATTCATTTTGACAGCATTTGAAGCCAACAAATTGGTCCTTGTAGTACTAAATAATTGAAATGAAGATTTTAAGTCAGTATGAAGGTAATTGCAATTTCAAAGCAGTTTTTGTCAAAATGCAAGAGAAGGACAGGAACATTGTAAATCACAATCAGACTGCATGCTGTGAGATTTCTGGGTTTCCCATGGAGTTTTCAAAAACCCTCTACCACAGGATTATTTGGTGAAGTATGAATGTACATGTATAATGATATTTTTCATATTTAAATAGACTTCATATGTGTACTGAACTAGAAACAGAATCGATAGTTAACAAATTTTATGTTATCAGATATACAAGTCATGTTCTGTGAACTATGAGTATATTTAAGGCAATTATAGGTGCTTTTGTGCATAGTGTAGATTCAGATCAGATTGCAAAGGATATAGAGATCTCCAACCACCACTTTACAATTTTTCGTGAAATATTCTAAACAAAAGCCTTAGAGTCTGCAAGATTTTGATATTTCAAAAGTAACACTTAACCAACAATTTATTGTTTTAACAATCCAGAGAAAGAAGGCTTGTAAAATCATTGTTGGAAAAGAAAAAAAAAACCCACTTGTTATTAGTTTTTTTTACTCCTTTCACCACCATATTCATTATCTTTCAAAGACAAAAACCCACTCACTGTCTCAGCATCATTTAAACCTTGAAGTGATGAACCCCGATATAGTTGCTTATGTGGACAGTGTAGATCAAGATCAGACTGGAGAGAACATTTTCCACAATGTACTCACCCTTTTAACTTTTTACAAAACAACAAAATTTTAGACTTGTCCAAATAAAAAGCATATGCAGAAGACATAACTAATGACCCAAAAACTGAAATTTTTTTGGGGAAGGATAGAAAAAATTTTGGGAAAAGGAGAAAATGCTGGTGACCAGCATTTTCTCCTTTTCCCACAATGTTTTCAAAATTCTTTTTTAGGGTCAGGCTTGTGTATTGAAGACTTAAATCTGGTGATTTCCTGGCCGTCTGCAAATGGTTTTAAATTAGATGAGTATAGAATTTTGTTGATTTGTAAGGGGCATATGAATGAACGGGATACTGTTAACAAAGGAGACCCAAGTGATGTATTATAAAGGCATGTTTTTTCGCTGTAACATGGATGAGTGTAGATCAAGTTTAGATTGTGCAATCTGATCTTGATCTAGATTTTCTGCAAAGGCAACTTAACTCTTTACCAAACGACTAAATTTTAGACCTGTCCAAATTGAAAGCATTTGCAGATGACAAAATAAATGTGATTTAAAAATTGAAATTTGTTTTGGGAAGAGTAGAAAACATTGTGGGAAAAGAAGAAAATGCTGGTTACCAGCATTTTCTCCTTTTCCCACAATGTTTTCAAAAGGCTTCTTTGTCAGGGTCGTTAAAAGTCGGGATTGTGTGGTAAAGGGTTAAGTTGGTCCAGGTATTTAAATGGTTAATTTTGAATATATAGCAGCTGATACTTACTAATCTAGTCAAATTGTATTGTTTTTGTTATAGTATAGTAAACAATATAAGATGATTTTTTTGTCTGTTAATAGTTTGATTATATTAGTGCAACTAATTCCTACATAATTTTTTTTTTTATATCTCTGTGGTATGCAGCATTTGAAAACTTTATGGGAAAAGTATAAAATTGTTCCTTTTCCCAGAATGTTCTCCATATCAAGAATAAGTTTTCTTCTGTGCAAACTATTTCTTCTTTATGTTAATTGGTCTTAAAGATGTACATTGAACTTAAAGATTATTGCATGCATGCATGTGAACATATTGGTAAACCCTCTACCACACAATCCCAAGTTTTAACAACCCTATGAAAGAAGGCTTTTGAAAACATTGTGAGAAAAGGAGAAAATACTGGTAATAAGTGTTTTCTCCTTTTCCCACAATGTTTTCTACCCTTGTAAAATCAAATTTCAATTTTTTAGTAACATTTATTTTGTAGTCTGCAATTGCTTTCAATTTTGACAGGTCTAAATTTTGTCGAGTGATAAGGAGTTAAGAAAGAGTAAATAGTTGGAAATCAACTTGAATGCTTCGGAAAGAAATATGCTGCAGAACAAAAAAAAATTCTGAGGTGCTGCCATTTACATTTTGTATTTCTGCTTTTTCATTTGTGTTAGTGCTATTTCTCCATCACAAATAGATGGAATTTGGAAAAACATCGTAGATATATGAAGTTATGTAATGTTCTGATTTATTAAACTTTTTTTCCTGGATTGTTTTCAGTTTGACTGACTGGGTATTTTGAATTTAGAATTCATTATTTTTTGGCATCTTTGTTGTATTTTTCATTTGATCATTTGAACGTTCTTGGTTACCTCCATGGACAAGATATAAATCAATAAAATGGATATTGTTTGGCCATACTGATGGTGCAGAAAGTGAAATTGAAAAAGCTTTGTTGTAATTGACAGGGAAGAAGACAGTGTAGCTCCAAGATCAGACAGCATGTTATGTGCAGTCTGATCTTGATCTACACTGTCTGTATGAGCAGTTAAGTCCAGTTTCAGCCCTTCAAGGGGTAATTTTAATATTTCCTCCTTTCAGCTTGCCACATACTCTTTAGCAGGACATGTCATTTTTGTGAATTTGTTTGTTTCAGTGTTAGAATGAAATGGTGTCTCTATCAAGACATACATTTAGTAAATGAAGTGGATGCAAGGGAACAATATGGAAAACTTTATGTGGGGAAAGCTGCAATGGCTTGTACTCATGCAGCCTTTGCTTCTTTGTCCTCAATGTTTTTTTCTTTTAGCTCAACCTGAGCACAAAGTGCTCAAAATGAGCCTTTGTGATTGTGCTGTGTCTGTCATCAGTCGTCTGTCATGCAGTCTTCTAGAGGCCACATTTTAAGTCAAAAACTCGTGAAACTTTGTCAGAATGTTTGTCTTCATAAAATCTTTGACAAGTTCGAAATTGGATTACACCTGGTCAAAAAAATGGTGACTAGGCCAGATTTCAGAAAAACCTTGTCTGCCTTCCAGAGGCCACAATTTCAGCCGGATACTCACCAATATACAGAATATTCGTCATGATGATACCTTGGACAAGTGTGAAATTGGGTCACATTGGGTCAAAAAGTAAGTCACTGGGCCAAGTCTTAGAAAAACCTTGTGTGCACTCTAGAGGCCACATTTTTGGCCCAATACTCATGAAACCTGGTTGGAACATTTGTCTTGTTAATATCTGGGATAACTTCGAAATTGGGTCACATTGGTGAAAAAGTAGGTCTTTGGGATAAATCTTAGAAAAAAAGCTTGTATGCAATATAGATCTAATATTTTCAGTCTGATACTTATGAAACTTGTTCAGAAAGGTTTGTCTTGATGACATCTAGTACAAGTTTGAAATTGGGTCAACCTTGTGTGCACTCTAGAGGCCACATTTTCGGGCTTGTATCTATGAAACTTGGTCAGAATGTTGTCTTGGTAATATTTTGGACACATCTGAAAATTGGCTCATGTCAGGTCAAAAAGTAGGTCATTAGGACAAATCTCAGAAAAATCTTGTGTGCACTCTACAGGCCACACTTTCAGTCAGATCCCCATCTCGGCCCAGTTACCATGAAATTTTGTCTGAATGTTAGTCTCAATGATGTCTCTTACATGTTGAAAAATAGGTCAGGTCAATAGAAAAAAAGGTCAATAACACTCATGTTTAACATCATCACAACCAGGATCTCTTCAGCTTTGCCAATCATAGATGACTTTACTCAGGTGAGCACTTTAGGGCCAATGGCCCTCTTGTTTTGTCGTGTTTTAGTAATTTAAGTTTTCAGTTCTGTCAAAGAATGGAATGATGTATCTCTTAAGACAAGCATTTTGTAATAAACTGATTACCAAGGAGAGTATTAAATTTCTATTTTTTAACTCTAACAAACAACAGGTTTTTAGTCAAGTCCAAATTGAAAGCATTTGTAGATGTAAAAATAAGAATGACTCAAAATTGCAATTTGATTTTCAAAAGAATAAAAGACATGGGAAAAGGAGAAAATGCTTGTTACCAGCATTTTCTCCTGTTCCCACAATGTTTTAAAAAAGTCCTATTTCCAAGGGTTATTATAACTTGGGGGGGGGGGGGGGAAGCAGCAGTGGCTTATAGCAAGCAGACTTGGTCCTTTTTCCACTTTATTTTCCTTCATGTTTTAGTAATTTCCGTTCTGTCAAAGTTAGAATGGTGCAAGATTCCAAATGTGTCAAAAACTAGGTTTATATCAGCATTGACAAGCTTTCATAGAAGGCTTTGTTGTAACTTGTTACTGCGTCCAGATCACTTTTTCTTTGTTTTGTAGTAGAGCACTGTTGAAAACATTGTGGCAACTGGAGAAAATGCTCCTAGAAGCAATTTTTCCTTTATCCACAATGTTTTCACATGCTTTACTGTATTATCTTTAGTTCATCATTATCAAGCAGGATGTCTTAACCCTTTACTGCACAATGCTGACTTTTAACGACCTTGAGAAAGGCTTTTGAAAAGATTGAGGGGAAAAGAGAAAATGCTGATAACTAGCATTTTCTCCTTTGCCCACAATCTTTTATTCCCTATGAAAGACAAAGCTTATGGTTGGAGTAACATCTAAAATGTCTGCAAATTCTTTCAGTTTGGACAAGCCTTAAATTTTATCGGCTGGTAAAGAGTTAAAAGTTGTCTGTTGCAAATTTTAGTAGAGGACTTTTGACAAATATTGTGGAAAAAAAAGAAAATGCTGGAGACCAGCATTTTCTGTTTTTCCCATAATATTTTGTACCCTTTCAAAGACATTCAACCCTCTGAATTGCAATCAATTTGTCATCTGCAGATGCGTTCAGTTTAGAGAAGTCTAAAAAATTTTATTGGATAGTGGAAAGGTATTTAGATCTGGTAGAAAGATGATGAGTTACTTGCAATAGTTTGTATAATTGCAATAAACATAGTTATATAGAGATATTATATAATAAAACTGAATGTTAAAGAAATTTTATTCATGAATTAGTTAATAGATATATGTGTTGTTATTTTTTAACATTTTCCATAGATAAAGATTATTTTGTACATAGATATGAGGCATAACTGTTTTATATGTCATTAAGGATTTATGAATGTTTTATCAGTCATGAATGTATAGTTTTCCATGGGTGGCAAATCTGTGTTCTGTTTTTCGGTCATGATTGAGTAGTCTGCTTCTAAATGAACATATGACGTTTTACCAAAAAATCTTGTGTTGCTATACCTCGTAAAAAGAAGCCTTCTCAAACATTATTTGGAAAGGAGAAAATACTATAATCAGGGTTTCCTCCCCCCACAAAGTTTTTTACACTTTCAAAAAAATACCTTCGTTTAAATTGCACATCATTTGTTGTCTGCAGATACTCTTAAAATTGAGAATTTCAAAATTTTGGTCTGGTCCATAGGTAGAGGGCATTCTTTCTTGTGTCAAGTACATGGATCTCTCCATGGATAGTTTGCTTTTTACCAAACAACAAAATTTTGGACTTGTCAAGATCCAAAGCATTTGCAGACAACAAATTCAGTAAGAGTTAAACAGTGAAAATTGGCTTTGAAAGCGTAAAAAAGAGAAAAAAATGCTGGTTACAATGTTTTCAAAGGCCCTCTTCCTCAAGGTCTTTTAAATTTGGGATTGTGTGGTAAAGTGTTAATGTGTGTGAGAAGACAAAATTTAACTCTTTACCAAACAACAAGCATTTGCAGATGACAAAATGAATGTGACTTAAAAATTGAAATTCCTTTTGGGAAGGGTAGAAAACATTGTGCGAAAAGGAGAAAATGCTGGTAACCAGCATTTTCTCCTTTTCCCACAATGTTTTCAAAAGGCTTCTTTCTAAGGGTCGTTAAAAGTCGGGATTGTGTGGTAAAGAGTTTAGGCACATTCATTCCAGTATAGAAATGAATTATGGCATATTTGAACAGGGAATACGTGTTGGACAATTGTGTTATGAGCAGAAGAGAGAGAGGGAAGGAGAGAGAGAGGAAGGAAGGGAGGGGGAGAGAGAGTGAGGGGAAGAAAGAGGGAGAGAGAGAGAAGGGGGGAGGGAGAGTGAGTGTGTTTGTGTGCGTATGTGCAGGCATGCACATGTTCTGGCAATAATATGGATGTATGGATGGACGTATGTGCTGTTGTTTTTTTACAAGTGCTTGGTCAATGGGGTAATTTCTAGTGTACAGTATAGATAGTATATTTTAAACTCAGCTGTTTTCAAAGAAAACATTGAGGTACTGCCATAGCCCTGTTGTGGTCTATGTCTGTGTCATTGTGTGAGATATTTTCAGTACGTCTGCGATGAAAGAAGACCTTATCTCTTTACTAAACGACAGAACCTAAGACTTTTCCAAAATGAAACAATAAATATGGCTCAAGTGATGGCATTTGTCACTGACAGGGTAGGAAACATCATGGGAAAAAGAAAAAAAATGCTGGTTACCAGCATTTTCTCCTTTTCCCACAATGTTTTCAAAAGCTAATCTTCTTTAGGGTCTTTAAAACTCACAATTTTGGGTAAAGCATTAAACTCGAATTAGATGAGCCCTGGCGCTGCCTGTGTGTGTTTGTTGACGTCATGCCAAAATTTTTATATTTCTTCTATCTTTGTTTTTATTGAAGATACTTACCTCAAACTTTGGCTAGTTGTTAAACTATAGAAAGGGGAAACCATACTAGAAGGCCAAGGTTACCATTATAATATTTTTGACACAGTTACTCCCCTTTTTTCCCAGTATAAAATTTTCATAAATAACGAAACTGCATTTGTACATGGGAACCCATATGGCCTGCAACAGGCGAAAAGGGGCATTCGGACATTTGCGTAAAGTGTCGAATCGGATCAGCCTGCGCAGTCTGCGCAGGCTAATCCGAGACGGCACTTTACGACTACATTAGATTTTGTCCTTCAGTAGACATGCGCAAAGCAGAAAATTACAGAAAAACGGAAAGTGTCGTCTCGGATTAGCCTGCGCGGAGTGTGCAGGATGATCCGGGATGACACTTTACGCAAATGTCCGAATGTACCTTTTCGCATGTTGCGAGCCATATGCAGTGTGTAAGTTCTTACTTTGTTACATATTATGTGAGCGTATGAGTGAACTATGATCAGGTAATGGCTGGGAAATCATGATTACATCAACCCATAGGCTGCTGAGTGCAACTAAAGGACCTTTTGCAGACCGTCTAGATCAAGATCAGACTGCACAGAACGTGCAGTCTGACCTTGGATCTACACTGTCCAATGAAGAGATACCTTTCTCCAAAAAAATACCTGACTCCTTTTTCCACAATGTTTTTAAAAGCCTTCTTCATTAGTGTGTTAAATGTCTGGATTATTTGGTAAATGGTCATCTCTTTCCCAGACAAAGTTCATTTTAACTGATTTCTGGAATGCATTAGTAAAACTTATTGTGCAAAATTTGTGTCAATAAAACTAAGATTGTGAAAAAGGAAGAATCTGCTTATTTCATGTGATTTCACCAGTTTTCACCTTGTTTTCGATAGTATAGAAATACAGAGGAGCAAAGTCCAGTCGCTCAGTAACATGTAGGGCTTGAAACAAGTGGCTTGCTAGTTTGAATACCCAGCTTGGCCATTTTTTCCCAAAGGATTGATGGTTGTCATTGGGACAGGATCCGTTGTTCTGTCACATCTTACCATAAATTCCACCATGTATGTGGGAAAGTAGCTAGAGAAGAATATTGCGCAAAGCACTTGCAAAAGACACTCCCAGAGAGAATAGATTTATTCCAAATTGTTAACATTAGCATACAATATTTATCTCAAACAATAGGATTTGTCTTTGAAAGGGAGAGAAATATTTTTGAAAAGTAGAAAATGCTGGTTATCATCATTTTTATCTCAACTGTTTTCGAAGAAAACGGCAAGTTATTGTGGTAGCCAATGGCGCCGTCTGTCTTCGTCATGCAAAAACTTGACATTTTGTTATATCTCTGTATTTACTGAAGACATTTACTTCAAACTTGGACTAGGTGTTAAGTATCAAAAGGGAACCTCATACAACAGGGGCAGGTAGCCATCAAAGTTTTTTTTTTTTTTAATTATTCCCCTTTTCCGACTTAAAATTTTCACTGAAAATCAAGCACTTGCAGCCGAGCGTTGGCACTCGTATGCAGTGCTCTTATGTTTTCAAAAGCTTTAATGCTAAGGGGTCCTTAATATGGGATTTGGGATGAAAAGGTTAAAAAGCCATATAAATCGTAGAATTTTCATTGTTCATATAAATGGTAAGTGCATTGCGCTCCTGCCAATGAATTGTTCTTGTTCTTGTAAACTTTTGAAAAAAAAAATGAATAGATATATCGGTATGTTGACCCTTTACTAAATGATAACATTTTGACTTTAAGCCTTTACCACACAATCCCGACTTTTAACGACCTTGAGAAAGAAAGCTTTTGAAAACTTTGTGGGAATAGGAGAAAATGCTGGTAACCAGCATTTTCTTCTTTTCCCACAAAGTTTTCTACCCTTCCCAAAATAATTTTCAATTTTTGAGTCACATTTCTTTTTTCGTCTGCAAATGCTTTGAATTTGGACAAGTCTAAAATTTTGTCGTTTGGTAAAGAATTGACCAAATCCAAAGCATTTGCTGAAGACAAATGTAGGCTAAATGATGATTTTTGTCTTTGATAGGGTAGAAAATATTGTGGAAAAAGGAGAAAATGCTGGTCACCAGCATTTTCTCCTTTTTCCAAACTGTTTTCATAAGCCTTCTCATTCAGGGTCAGCGTTAAAATTGGGATTGTGTGGTAAAAGTTAAAAGAACTAACTTATTATGATTCTGTTGTAGTTGATGAATGAAGGAATGTATTGTGGAAAAGAGGAACAATGGCTGGTTGCAAGTGCAAGTGCTGTTTTTCCCACAATGTTTTAGCGATACCGTTCTAAAAATGACATTTTGTTGCAAATATTTCTTCATGCAGGTCACTTGCACTAGTTTTGGTTCCACTAAGATCAACCCATATAAAAACTACTATAACCCTTTAACACACAATCCCGAGTTTTAAACTCTCCAAAGGAAAAGGACTTTTGAAAACTGTGGAAAAAGCAGAAAATGCTGGTAACCGGCATTTTTTCCTTTTTCCACAATGTTTTCTACCCATTCAAAGACACGTTTCATTATTTGTGCAATATTTGATTTGCAATATTTGATTTGGCGTCTCCAAATGCTATATGTATCGATTTTGACAAGTCTAAAACTCTTTCGTTTTGTAAAGAAGAGACAAAAGTCTGGATGTACGATCATTTACGCATTCTGAGTTTGTATTTCTCAACAATTCTGAATTTTAATCTCATTTTAAAAACTAAATTTTGCCATCTGATTGGCAGAGATATTTTTCTCTTGGCCAATCACATACAGGTAGCTAGTTTTAGAAATTCAAAATAGAATTATAGAATTAGAATTATATTCTGGAATTAGGAGAAATAGGAGAAGGGCGATACCATATCTTTCAATGAGATTGAATATTAATTCTAACATGACACGTGAATTCAGCTCTATAAACACAGTGCAACGAAATTGTGGTAAAATCTATGTCATTCTATATAGAGTGACGTCATTCTGTATAAAGTAAGTTATTCAATGGAATATAATCTGCATCCGCGTTTTTACTCTAAGTATGAACTTGTTTTCCTTTCATTAAGAGTTGGTCATGTTAGAATCGAAATAATCTTCTTTCTGTCATGGTTTATCGTTCAATAAACCACGTTGTGAGTTATGAGGTGCAATGAATAACCCACTTAGGCTATCGCCCTCGTGGATTATTTATTGTGCCTCATAACTCACAACTGTGGTTTATTGAACGATAAACCACGATAGAAAGAAGATTATTTCTTAATTACATGTGTACTACTGACTGTGTTTAAGATGGAATTTATGTGGATAAAATTATACTTTAAAAGAATAAAACTGATTAAAGCATAGAGTTTAAAAAAGCTCCTAGCTTAATATAATCCTTTACCACGCCATCCCAAGTTTTAACGATCCTTCGAGATCAGACTTTTGTAAATATTGTTAGAAAAGGAGAAATTGGTGGTAGCCAGCATTTTCTCATTTTCCCACAATGTTTTCTATCCTATCAAAGACAAATCTTCTGATTTGAAGCACATTTAATTTACGATTGATTGTCTGGTGATTAACGCCGTTTTCAACATTATTTCACTTATATCGTGGCGTCCAGTGTACCTATCCATGCTTTCCTGGGGTTTCTTTTACCAGTTCTTATGACAGTATTTTTCCAAAGCCACTGGCTGCTTTCCCACATAACCATTGACCAAATAATAATCGGCAGTGAGAGAGGAATGAATCGTGGGGCATTGACTGTCATCAATCCCAGTAAGAAATTGGCCGAGCTGAGGATTTGAACCAGCGACCCCCCTTTGGTCTCATGTACACTACCGACTGGCCCACAGGGCTAGGTTTGATCTATGCAGACCACAGAGGTAAAATTATTGAAAAGATAATTGTAGTTTTGATTTTTATTGTTGAGGTCATGACCAATTGTTCTTTCTTTTGCCAAGCCCCGGTAGCTCAGTCGGTAGCTTACAGGACTTGAGAACAGGAGGTTGAGGGTTCGATTCCCGGCTCAGCCAATTTTTTTCTGAGGACTGATGATAGTCATTGTGACATGATTCATTCCTCTCCCACTGCTGATCATTGTTTCGACGGTGGCTATGTGGGTAAGCAGCCAGTAGCTTGGAAAGAACATAGTGTGGAGTACTGGTAAAAGAAACTCAAGGATAGAAAGGATAGGTGCACTGGCCGCCGCGATATAGCCGAAATATTGTTGAAAATGGCGTTAAACACCATACAGACAAATCAAATCAAATTGAACCATAAACTGCTAAATAAATGAAAATTTCCACTTTGTAGTAAAAACCCGAATATCGCGGGTTCAAAGTTGATTTCACTGGAAAGAGAATACCATATCGGACAGTGCAGATCGAAGATCAGACTGCATGTTTTGTGCAGTCTGATCTTGATCTTCACTGTCCGCAATACTGCCCTGAGTTGCGCTTAGCAGCTTAAAGACGTTTTCTACAGTTTTGTGAAAATTTAATCCTTTCATAGAATTTTCTAATTCTTTCATATGTTGGGTAAAATTCAATGGCAAACTCAAAAATAAAAAGAAAAAGGTATGTTGACGAGTTGGATTTTCTGCAAAATGGCTGTTTCTATGGTAACCGTTTGTATCAAAACATTCAAAATGACTATATCTTCATAAAAGACAGTAATACAGTGCTAGAAAGTTTATTATACAATGCAAATATTATTTTCCATATTTAATATATTATTTCTTGATTCTGTATGAATGAAATAATAATCTGAATTCATTTTCTTTTTAAAAAATTATTTTTCCGATTTCTTGACTTGCCAAAATATAAGCAAAATCAACATGTAGTCTTCAATTAATTCAAAATTTTGAAAAATTCCTTTCATAGAATTTTCTAATTTTTTGGTATATATAGTAAAATTTAATGGTAAGTACAAAAATGAGAAGAAAAAGATAAGTTGACGTGTTAGATTTTTTGTGAATTGGCCGTTTCCATAGTAACCGTTTAGGCCAAAGCAATTTAGAATGGCAACACTTTCTATAAAGAAAATAAATTGTACCAAATTCTTTCTAATTTTTGCAGCAAACATAATTTTACCATTTGATTACTATTTCTTTTCAATCTTTAAGAATAAAAATATCAATTGAATAATTCTTTAAACAAATCTAATTTATAGGATTTTCTATAAACGTGACAAAAAGTGAGAAAATTGACATGTTTTCTGATAACAAATACAGACATTAAAAAATTCTTGGCATGGATGAATTTCAAATGAACATCTTTCAACCTCTTCCCATACTACTTGTTCAAACAAATTGAGGAAAACAGCTTTTTGAAAACATTGTGGGAAAAGATGGAACTGCTTGATTCAGGCAATTGAATTTCACCTTGTTTCACAATATTTTCTATACTATGGGTAACTTTACATCTTATTTAGATAAAAGTACCAATATTTTAATATGTTGCAAAATTCATTCAGAACTGAAATTTTTACTTATTATGGTTTTAGATAAATTCATATACAATATGTTTAACTTACTTTCAACATGCATCCGGTTCAGTCTCTATATTATTGTGGTCTGATCCGAATTTATGTTGAAAGGCAGAATTTTGGAGTCTACAACAGAGGGTAACTAACTCTGCATTTGTTTCATGGCTACTTATTGGTATGTAATAGTTTCATCTGCATTAATTTTTCTTGTGGACTTTTGCATAAATAAATATTTGAGTTCAGTCATACTGTATGAAATTGGTTATTTCCGTTTATTTATCGTCGCTACCGGTTGCCCATCTAAGCGACGCCCCCAGAAGACGGTTAGTTGTTACGGGGGATAGTGCAAGGATACAGGACGAAACTACTGAGAGCTTCGCCAGGTTCTTTAACGTGCTCGGCGTATAGCACCGTCACACAGGACCTCGGTTTAATGTCTAATCCGAAAGACAGCCGGGGATTCGAACCCACAACCTGTAGTGACCCGAAACATTGTGTTCACGAGTCCTATGCTCTACCTACTGAGCTATATCGGCCGGGGGACTGTATGAAATAAAATGACTGAACAGTTTGTAACTTCTTCTGTTTTTAACATTACCTCCAAGTAACAACCACCTGTCAAAAACCTCACATAAAAAATGCCAAGTTGGGTTTTCCATTTCACACTATCAGTTGTAAAGAGAAAGCCCTGTTTTACACTGCTAGGCATACAGAAACTATGCCATTTATTGTCTCTGATATACTATACCACTACTGTTTGTAATAATAATAATACAGTTAACCCTTTCCCACACAATCACTCATTTTTTCGATCATGAGGTATTGAGACTTATTAAAACATCATGGAAAAGGAGACATTGCTTGTAACAAGCAATTTCTCCTTTTCCCACTATGTTTTCTACCATTTCAGAGAAGTTAAATACCGTATCCGAAATTCAAGGTATTCGTCCGAACAATATACAAGTACCTTCTTTGAGAAGAGTTACTGTCTGTTATTGTCTCCCATGAAATCGCAAAAATGATGCGCAGAAATTACTACCGAATACGTCATTAAGGATAGATCTGTTTGATTGCCATGCTTTCCTGTGTGCTTTACGGCGGATAGATTGTCATGTCTGAATAGCAATTTTATTCTTGTGTCACAATGTTTCCATATGCGTCTTTGTGAAAAGAAAACTTACTGGTTATTAAAAGATAACCACAAAAATGAAGTATGAGAATCAAATGCATTTATGAAAATATAACAATGACAGTAATATGTTCATGAGTAAACTATAATGCCGTGCTCTGTGAAAAGGGGGTTTAATGCATCTGCAAAAAAGTATCAACTCAGGTCAGCCTGCGCAGTCCGCGCAGGCTGACCTGGGTCAATGCTTTTTGCTTTTAGTAAATTTTTTGCATGTCAAAGGACCAAAACACCCCATGATTCTGTTGGTTGTTAGACAAAATAGATTTTCTGGATCCATAATTATATGATGACTTGCTTCGAATAATGCATCACGGAGATGCATTAAGCCCCTTTTTGCCAGAGCACAGCTCGTGAGTGAATGTCTTTCCTGGTTAAACAAAAAATATCAGTTACAACAGAAAAACAACAAGAACTGTTGCTTGAATAATAACAATAAGGTATTGTAAGTCCATTGTAACTTGAAAATGCATTCTTTTTTTTTACCCTTTTTACAAGTTTAATTTTAATTGTGGAAAGTGTAGGTCAAGATCAGACTGCACGGAATGTGCAGTCCGATCTTGGCCCTACACTGTATGCTACTGCAATACATTTCGGGTGAAAAAATAATAAAAAGTGCAATATTTGGGTATATATACCTTTGATTGATGATGTCCATAAAGGTTTCTCTTTACCGCTGATCATTGTTTCGACGATGGTTATGTGGGAAAGCAGCCAGTGGCTTGGAAAGAATATTGTGCGGAGTACTAATAAGTCCAGGAAAGCATAGATAGGTGCACTGGCCGCCGCGATACAGCTGACATAATGTTGAAAACGGCGTTAAACATTGTACAAGCAATCAATCAATCAATCTTTCTCTTCACACTAAATGCGCCTTTCAAAACTACAATTTCTGTAGCGGACAGTGTAGATCAAGATCAGACTGCACAGAAGGTGCAGTCTGATCTCGGATCTGCACTGTCCGCAACGTTAATCCACGAAGGTGCAGTATTTGGGTGTTTTCCTGAGATTACGAATGTGTGTTTGGGTTTTTGTTGCTAGACGGGTTTTACTCTCTGCTCACTACGGTGCGCATGTAGTTAACACTGTCGTACAAAAGAGACAGCACGGCCTATTTAAGTCTAAATGCAAGTTTCTGTACACACAAAATACGTCAAATATAATACCAACAATTAAATGTATAACAATTAACATATTAAGAAGCTACCAATATGGAAAGACCAAATATTCAATTAGTTAACTTAAAGAAAAACATAATACACGTATTTTGTTAAGTTCTGTAGCAAAACCAATACTCACTGTAAATGTGCCATTGATACAAATACAGCTTGTGCCCAGCTGATAGGCTGACAACAGTATAATAACAATAATAATGATGATGATGACAATGACGACGACCATGCGGAAGACGATAATAATAATCATCATCATCACCATCATCCCCATCGCCATCACCATGATAATGATAATAATAGTAATGATCATGATGATGGCAATCATCATCATCATCAAATAATGACCACAAGTACTAATAAATACCACGAGTAAAAAATAAAAACTCTAACAAGATGCAAAGAAAGAAATAAATATTATTCTTAAGAAAACTTAAACTTTGATGATACAATGTGCCCAAAAATTCTGTGTGATGTAAACTGGCTCACAATAGCAAAGGGCGAGACAGGGACTCATCCACAAAATTTAAAATGCTTGTCACAGCTATAGTTGCTTTTGCGGCCAGCGTAGATCAAGATCAGACTGCACAGAACGTGCAGTCGGATCTTGGCTCTACACTGTTCGCTGTGTTAATTGCGTTTATTTGTCGTTATTTGGGCCCAGATATTCACACTTCAATGAATTTAAATATTGGTTGAAAAAGTTCATATGATAACGGACTGTCGATCATTGACTGATGTTGATCTACACGGTCCATAAAGCAACCAAAGAGGTATTAGGCACTCCAAAAAAAAGAACAATTAGTGTACTCCTGTACCAGTTAACGGAACAATTAATTTAAGAAAAAAATAATATGTGTTATTACTTAAAGGAACATTGATTGATTGATTGAATGTTGCTTTACGCCCCTTTTGACATTATTTCAATCATATCACGGCGACATATGCATGTATTTCCTGGGTTTTGCCAGTACTAGGCTGGGGCTCTAAAGTGTCCCACCCTAGGATGCTCCCACGAGGAACCAAGCGGATCAAATGTGGCTTGAGCCCGGTACCTCCAGGTCACGAGTCCCACACTTTACCACTGAGCCACGCAGGACCCCTACTTAAAAGGAACAATTTAATAAAGGGGAGGCGCTCGCAAATGTTTCGGATATTATTCACTGCTATCTCTGCCTCTTCTCTCTCTCTCTCTCACCCTCCCTCTCAGAAACACACACGCACACTGTCTGTCTGTCTCTCTCTCTCTCTCTCTAATACTGGCCAAACATTTTTAACAGCTGTTAAAGTCTATCCAGTGGTAGACAGAATTACAACAACAACAACAAAAGAAACTGCACGTAACAAAAATATAAACAACCAAACAAATATTTGAAAAACAGTATGATATGCCATTGAAGATAAAAACTACTGATCACAAAGGTGTATCTGTATAAGCTTCTTTCAGTAAGTCTTAAGATTTCCCTAACACAGAGGGTATTTCATATATAACCCTCCACTTGTCACAATAATTCAACCCTTTCCAAAACAATCCCGGGTTTCAAAGACCCCGAGACAGAAGACTTGAAAACCATTGTAGGAAAAGGAGAAAAGTATTTTCTCCTTTTTCCCACGGTGTTTTTCACCCTATCAAATACGAATCCCTTTATTTGAGCGACATTTTATTTTTCTTCTAAAAACGCTTTCAAGCCAGACATTTCTAAAGCTTTAAATACCGTTTAGTAAAGAGTTTACAGACGCCATTATTTGGGAACTGCCGACAAGTTCAGATCTTTTGCATGGAAGAAGAAAGCTGATGGTGTTGCTGTATTTAGCGAAATTTAACTTTAAATACAATATCACCGGTATATGTTGATCTCATGGGGCGCCAAATAAATCGCGAATACATTATCCGCTTGTAAAATGTCACGGATGTTGTAACTTCCGGTTTATTTCATTATCTTCCCATAGCATTCAGCAAACATCGGGTGATCCATTGATCAAGTCCCTCGGCTGTATCACGTAGCTTGATATGCACCTACACGGTACATTTTCTCGCCAGAAACACGCCGTTTTACCGATCTTAAAATTGTGAGGCTCCTCTTAAAAAAGAAAACATGTGTCACAATTTTCTATCGAAATCTTTCTAAATACATTTCCGTTGACAAACAGTTTTAACATTCAAATTTCAACGTGGTTTATCGATTCCGTTGGAAGTTTTCATCGACAGATTGATACGTGTAAATGACTTCACAGTTGTTGTTCATGTCGTTGCTGATCGATTCACATGGACGCCACCATGTCTAAGATCATGTGACTGACAGTATTTCTAAATGAAAACCTCCATGATACGGACGAGATTATAAGTAATTACGGAATCGGCCCAGTTTTGACAAGTGCTTCTGCTAGGTGGCATTTTTTAAAATACTGATCGGATCAATATGACATGCGCAGACAATGGGTTTATTTTGGTCAAGGTACCTGAATTCTCTTCTCAATTTCACCACCTGCAGTTATAAACGACCTTTAATTTGCCGTCGATTCTTGCCCCGCAGAATGCTGATATTTTCAGTTTGAAGGAATTTTCTTGGAAATTGTTGCTTGCAAGTGTCGGTTTTCTATGACCACCTTTTATTTCACAAACTAGTCGGTAAATGATCGGACTGTAGTCTCTGTCTGGCCTGATCTTGATCCACACAGTACGTTTAAACAAATTAGATTTTGCTCTGTACATTTGCACTTTAAAGACTTATTAAAGGACATGGAAAATGCATGGTCTTTATTAACAGTAATGAAATATTCTAGGCCAAAATAAATTAAGAATCGGTATGACAAATTGATTTAGCATGCACAGAATTTTTTTGGAAAGATCTTTTAAAGATGCATCTTCACAAGTTTTCAAGCAGTTTTCAGTCTGTGTTTACACCATTTCATCCTTATTTCATGAAAGTATAATCATTTCTGTATCTTTATGCCAAATGTTGCCCCTGATGGATGCAAGATTGCTCAGATTACGACGAACAGAAAATGCATTTCATGTTTTGGAGGCCTTCAAAGCAATCGGTGTTGTCGTTTTCAGTGTTAAATGAGGACAAATCCCGTGTGTTTTTCTATCCCGTACACTTTCAAGTTTTAAAAGGGTCTTTTCTCTCTAGCTGTAAAAGATTTAGTAGTTTGGTTTTACTTTGAATCACAAGCAACTTCAGAGTTGTTAACTGGTTGAGTGTTTAATCCTCGTACTGCTGAACAAAGTGAATGAAACTTTCAAACCGGTAGTAAAAACCCAAATATTGCTATTTAAAATCTGTTTTGGTGACAAGCGGTTTCCAATGATCAACGTTAAATTAACATACATGTACTTTACACAAATGTTTCATAAATTGCAAGATTATAATTTTGACCCCTAACTTTTTTGTCCAGTATACTTATCGAGAGCAAATGTACATATCGAGGCATGACATTGGTCTATCATAACAATTTTATTTATTACAAATCCCTATTTCTTAATGTCAGTATAATGTATAATTCCTATGAGTATTCCTAAGACGTTTAGCCAATCAGAAGACTGGTCTTGCAATGAAACCTTCGCAGTACAATTATATAGTAATTGACTGACCAGAATCTACCAAAGTAAACACAGAGTAAAATCGCTAAACGTTGTTTACAAGGGATAACACCGATTCAAAAGACAAAGTGTTGATTTTTTCTTTAAATTGTTTACCTTTCAAAGCGGCGAAATTTCGCGTTGTTTACAAGGGGTAACACCGATTCAGAAGACGAAGTGTTGATTTTTTCTTTAAATAGTTTACCTTTCAAAGCGGCGAAATCTTCAATATCCTTGAACGAAAATGCTTTAAAGTGAAAACACCTTGCCAAAAAAAAAACTATATGTTTCCTTTTAATGTTCCTTATGCCAAGATAACTTCACAGGCAACGTGTAGCAGATTAATCCACATGTTGGCCTATATTAAACTATTTTATATATCAGTTTTTTCAGCGTAGCTGAATGTGCTGGCTTTTGACCTTCTTTTAGGTACTGATAGAAAATAAATAAATAGAAAATTGCAATTGGCCAAAAATGCTGACATGTTTGTTTTAAGTGACCCTGCCTATTTGCTGGTAAATACGCTATCTTTTTTAAAGATTTTTATCCTTCGTCAAATCGATTGAACTGTAGAACTCTCGTGCAGCTTAGGCCTTTATTCACCAACCATTCTTAAGAACGTTTACAGTCTTATTCTCCAAATTTTTTCTAAATTTGAAAGTAACACAACTTCTGATTGGCTAAACCACTTGGTTTAGCCAATCAGAGGCTGTGTTTAACTTTCAAATTTAGAAAATCTTAAAGAATAAGACTAAAAATGTTCTAATGAATGGTTGGCGAATATGAATAGTGATCTAAGCAAACACACCCTGACGGGATTGTTTGTGAAAAGGTTAAAGATCGCGTGGAATATTGGATGAGATTAAAGATAAAATTCACCGAAGTCTCTTACATCAAGTTTAAATAATTTATCCTAATCATAACAAAACTTCCTGTATTCTGGTTAAATCTATAAAACTGTAACGCTAAAAACACGGAATAACAGGCACGATTTAAAGGTGATCATCTTTTCATTTTATAAAGAAAACAATCACGTGATTTTATTCCCGTTGAAGGACGAATATAACACGAGTTTCGCACACAAACCGTCCGACTCTATAAGCCAATGTTTCAACATGTCTTGTAACTCCTGTTTCTGTTTCTTATGGCGGGAAATCTCGTTAAGTATCTTGTCTGCACGTGCGCGCGGTATCTGAAGCACGAAACCGGAAATGCAATGACTGATGGACCAGAGCCCGGCGTTTACAAGCTGTTCTTCACTGTCACCTTGCCACAGCGACCACAGAAAACGTCCTGTAAAAAATAAGTCAATCTGATATTGGTACCAAAACTTCGGAGCCTCAAAAACTTTAGCGTCCGTATTGACCAACCTCTCTAAACATTGCACTACATCTGAATTCCAAAACTAATCACATGTGTGGCCTAGACTTTCGTACAAAAAGATTCCCGGCCAAAGTTAAAGTCACAGTAGCAGCCAAAAGTAAACAATGGCGGTGTTATAATGCATCTAAATTTAAATTATAGATCTACCACTGAAAAGTAAGGAAATTATTTTGAAGATGACAATCTATTATTGTTCGGTCGGTTCAAGTGTCAGTCGCTGGCAGGAAAATGAATTTTAAACTTACGTAAAAAGTAAACAAAAGATAGAGCGACTTCGCATTTTTTGACCTAGTTTTTAAGGTACATTTACCGCCAGTGACTAACACTTGGACCGGCTGTACAATAATAGATTTTCATCTTCACTGTAAATGTCATACTTTTAAAGGGTAGTATTTAAATCTAATTACATTTTATGTCCCTCATTTTACTTTTGGCCACTATTGAGCCTTTAAATAGCTGCAAAGTGCGATGATCCAAGAAAAACGAAAGTATGTATGTTTCTATAGATATTGTTTGTGTGCAAAATGGGCAAGAAGTTAGTTCTTCACACTTAACTCATTTTCCCCGTAAACAACTTTGCATCAGACAAATTTGCACACATACAAATGAGCTATGCTCTGTGAAAATGGGGTTTAATGAATTTGCAAAAAGTTCCGACCCAGATCAGCCTGCGCAGTCCGCGCAGGCTGACATGGGCCAAAACCTTTTGCTTTTGGTCAATTTTCTGTATGTCAAAGGACCGGTGTACCTCGTAATTCAGTAGGTTATAATACAAAACGAATTTTATGGATCTCAATACAGTGACGACTTGCCTGGTGTCATGCATCACTGAGATGCATTAAGCCCCCTTTTGCCAGGACGCAGACTGCGCAGGTTGACCTGAATCGATACTTTTTGCAAATACATTAAATCCCCTTTTTCCGAAGTACGATTCAAAAATACTTTCAGAGTGGTTAGCCAAGAAAAATGAAAATAGAGGTAATTCATAATTTCACAAAAAAAAAAAAAAATACCTCGATATCTTCTCGTAATAAATAAAGTTTCATAAGCACAAAGAAGTCACCTGAAAACATTGGGTCAAAGGTGACACGGCTCGTTACGAGCTTGAAGCGAAAACATTTGGTCGCCTGCTTGGGGTTTTGACTCCAAAACTTAAAATCACAATCATATAAAGAGTGTCTACCTGCACAGACAGCTCCGACTCCTAACGACGCTCTTTGAAAGAATGTCTTGTCTGCAGACGCTTTCTGTTCCACTGCCATGGTGACCTGTTTCAGAGGAGTTTCACAAGATCGAACTAATCTCCATATTTGTTCCGTTTGAGTCATTATTGCCTTGGAATCAAACTGATTCATTTGAAAGTCATTTTTGTCTCTGATATGTTTTATTATGTCTATTTCAAGCCTGACGGTTAAATCCTGCATGTTTTCAACATTGGAAATTAAGTCACGCAATTTGACCTTCACCTTTGGTGACGTCACTATGATTGAATCTATGGCAACTTTGCATACATCACTGGTAGCTGATAAAAACAGAGTTTCTGATATTAAAGTAACTATATGTCGAAAGAACGATAGTAAATAATACGGACATTCTGAATTTTGTAGACGGTAAAACCGTTCAAGCTGTGATACGAATTGGTGGCTTCGGAGATAGAATTCTGTGTTTCCATGGAAACTGCCGTCGAGAAATTCTTGAAGGTAGTCATTTAGAAAGTCGAGGATGGGAAGGTCTCCCTCGGCTAACTGAACCAGTAGTTTTACACCTGTTCAAAAAATATTCAAAATATTAATACCAAGAAAAAAATGCTACAGAATTGAATATGGCGATGACCAGTCAATAGAGCGCAAACCAGAAAAGATATTGAAATTCATCTTGTTTATACATCTTAACATGTCATTAAAAGATCGTAAATTTTAAATTCACCCTTGATGCTTACAGAAGTAACAATGTAATAGCCAAATACACAACGCCATTCGATGCTTTGACTCAATACCATAGATATAATATTTTTAGATGTACAGTGTACACTGAAATCAATATGTGATTGTTCGCATATTTGTATGGTAATTAGCTTCCTGTTCAACATTATTTCAGATATATCGCGGCGGCCAGTGCACCTATCCATTGGAACAATGATCAGCGTAGGCCTCTAAGCTACCTATATTTGAAGTTAAGCACCGATATTTGAAGTTAAGAAAAATATAAATGATCTGCATCCAGGGAAAGGTGGATTTAACCATAAGGCTGCTAAGAGCGGCTCAAAGACCTTTTTCTGACAGTGTAGATCAAGATCAGACTGCACAGAACGTGCAGTCTGATCTTGGATCTACACTGTCCGATCAGAAGATAGTTTTCCCCGAAAAAATACCTTTGAAATCGCAAAACATGGGTTTTTACTATCGGCATGAAAGTTTCATTTCACTTATTTATCAGGTTAAGGGTTAATGCGACTTAGTCAAGCATTATACCAAGCCAGTTGTTGTAAAATATGGAGCCAGCATGTTTTTCTAAAAACCGACTGAATCCTGAAGTAGAATGGTCCTTTGACATGCTAAAAATTTGCCTATTGAAAAAAAGTGTCATCCCATGTTGGCGTACGCGGGCTGACATGAATCGATACAGTTAGCAGATGCGATACTCCATCTTTTTTCAGCGAATGACTCATATTTTCGGGATTGGATTGGTCTGTTCGAACAAGGATAACGCCATACAAACACCGCTGTTGCAACGAGTAGCATTTTACACTCCTGCACATGCATAGAATCGCACAATTTCAAGTGAGACCGCTGATTGTAAGATTCGGACTTGTTCAGGGTGCACTCCATTCGTTTAAATCCAGCCCCATCCCAACCCAAAATTTTGCCGATCTTCGTTATCGTGCAAAAACTTAACAAGGCTTCCTTGGTGTCACCAAGAAAGAGAGGAAGTGGGACGACAGTTCGTTGAAACCATCGTGCAAAACCTGAATAAGGTTTCCTTGGTGCCATCAAGAAAGAAAGTGAATGGGACGATAGTTGGTTGAAACCGGCATGCAAAACCTAAATAAGGCTTCCTTGGTGTCACTAAGAAAAAGAGGAAGCGGGACGATAGTTGGTTTAAACCATCGTGCGAAACCTAAATAAGGCTTCCCTGGTGTCACCAAAAGAAAGAAAGGAAGTGGGACCACAATTGGTTGAAACCATCGTGTAAAACCTAAATAGGGCTACTTTTGTGTCAACAAGAGAAACAAGGAAGTAAAAGGACAGTTGGTTGAAGCAAGCGACATCAAAAGATACGGGCAGGTAATGACAAAAAAAGTTTGTCATACAGTTTCTGCAAGTCTTACGTTACTTGGTGCTTGGTGCTTTTCCGACCAGTTTAGATCAAGATGAGACTGCAGAGAAGGTCCCATACTTCGTGAGTCGTTTTGCGCGAAATTTACGACCAGACAGAGAAGACCTTAGATCAGAAAGCACGCTCTGTGCAGTTTGATCTTGACATGCCATGTACGAAAACACCTGTACAATTTAAAAGCTAAACATTTAAAGGATTTGAGTTAAAAAGTTACATATGCTTTAGTGTACATGTATATCCTTTTCAAAGGTACACCGCAAATGTTGCTATTGAAATTAAAGATATATTCAAAACAAACTTTATTTTTTTTCAAATTTTAAATTAACCAATAGGCTGCTCAGCACAACTCAAAGACCTTTTTCGTACAGAGTAGATCAAGATCAGACTGCACAAAACATGCAGTCTGATCTATGATCTACTCTGTCCAATAACGACAGCAAAAAAAAAATCTTTGAAATACCAAAATTTTGTTTTTTAACTATCGGCTTAAAAGTTTAATTTTACTTATTTAGCAGGTTAACCCTTTACCACATAATCCCGAGTTTTAACGACCCTGAGAGTAGTAAGCCTTTTGAAAACATTGTGGGGAAAAGGAGAAAATGCTGGTAACCAGCATTTTCTCCTTTTCCCACAATGTTTTCTACCCTATCAAAGACAAAATTCATCATTGAACCACATCTTAAGTGTCGACTGCAAATGTTTTCAATCTGGACTAGTCTAAATTTTTTCCGTTTGGTAAAGAGTTAAGGGTTAAAACCTGCCTATTCAAAAAAAATAAAGAGTATTGCAAAACGAATCCTGTATCTTACAAATACGACTTTTTACATCCTTACATTAAAAACATGTTTTTTATTTAACCCTTAGGCTGTGAAGCGCGACTCAAGGACTCTTTTCCGGACAGTGTAGATCAAGATCAGACTGCACAGAACGTACAGTCTGATCTTTGATCTACACTGTCCGATTAGGAGACATTTTTTCCCCTAAAAGTAATTTTGAATTATCAACATTTGAGTTTTTACTATCGATTTAAAAGTTTCGTTTTTATTCTTTAGCAGGTTAAGGATTAAATATACGCATTTATTGAAGTGAAGGAAGTGCTTGTGACAAGCCCTTTTCCTGCAATGATTTTCCATATCATTTAGGAAACATTTTTCTTTCTCTCTGCGTCGGTTTGTTTCATTAAAAATCAGTAAATCTAAAACCATTCTTTATGTTAGTAGCTTAACCAATTTCAAAACCATCTTCTGATCTTGACCTTCACACAGACGACTTTTTCTTTTAATACATTGTGGAGAAAGAAGAAATTCTGATAACCACACAAAGACCAGAGAGAGAGAGAGAGAGAGAGAGAGAGAGAGAGAGAGAGAGAGAGAGAGAGAGAGAGAGAGAGACATTTATAAGACAGGTCACTCAGACAGAAACTGGGACAAAGACCAGAGCGAGAGAGAGAGACAGAGAGACAGAGAGAGAGACAGAGAAAGTTATAAGACGGGTCACTCAGACAGAAACTGAGACAAAGACACAGATGACACGCGGAGACAAATATAAATGTAGGGACGACCTACATGTTAATTATAGATAATTACAGCACAACACTATAATTACGTAAATTGTATTGCCATTAAAAGACACTAAGACACTCGTTTGTCAGCTCTTGTCAACCCCCCTCCCGCCTTAACCCTTACAGCACCAAAGACCAAAACATATGCTTTTCTGGACGGCAGAGATCAAGATGAGACTGCACAGAAGTTGCTGTCTTATCCCAGATTTATACCGGCCGTTCTTTTAGTCAAGGTTATAAGATTAACAATATTCCTGAGTGTCAACTGATCGCATTTACAATCGCCGAAAGCGGTCTATACTTTATATATTTGGCGCTGAAAATGTAAGAGAGAAAACCGTAGATCTGACAGGTTAGAAAACATAGCGGAAAGAGAGAAAATACTGGTTAACAGGATTTCTTCTTTTCCCACCATGTTTTCTACCCTATCATAGACAAAAAGCATTAATTGACACATAGTTACGTTGTCTTCTGCAAATAAATGGACAAGTCTAAAATTTTGTCGTTTGGTAAAGGATCAAATGAAAGTTTGATCCCAATGTTATTGTTTTTCAGACTTTAGGGATCCTGCGTGGCTCAGTGGTAAAGTGTAGCACTCGTGACCTGGAGGCCTCGGGTTTGAGCCGCACTGGATCCACTGGGCTTTTCGTGGGAGTGTTCTTGGACAAGATACTTCAGAGCCTAAGCCTAGTAATGGTGAAACCCAGTAAATACATGAATATGTTAGCTGTCGCAGTGATAGGACTGAAATAATATTGAAAGCGGCGTAAAATACAATTCAATGAACGAATCAATCAATCAATTTTCAGACTTTATTTAGCTGTTGTACTACTTGAGTTCCAATAAAAGAGGAACAAAGCACATTTACCGATTCATGTTATAACAATCAATAACATGGACTTCTGCCCAGCCTGTTGGGCATATCGATTGCGTATGTTATAAATATCTACCTTCGCTCTTCTTTACCAGCTCGAATAAAGAGCGTAGAGCGTAGGTCTTGTAAACTTCAAGCCTTGAGCCACTTAAAGGTGTGGGTTCGAGCCCCATGGCTGGCCATCTAAAATTACTAACAGTCTTTCGGATGAGACGTTAAACCGAGGTTCCGTGTGACGTGTGCTATACACCGCGCACGTTTAAGAACCAGTCGTAACTTAGGATAGGTTTCGTCCAGCATCTAGCACTTTCCCCCGTAATATAACTGTAACATTTTTCAGAGGGTCGCCTATATGGGCAACCGGTGGCGACGATAAATAAACGGAAAATTGATCGATTTTATTTACCAGGTACCATACTGGTGATATATAGCGTAAGTGAAACAAGAGCTCAGTATGCGGGTGCCAACGCTCGGCAGAAGTAGCTTGATTTTCAAAGTTAAAAAAGGGGCATAACTGTGTCAGAAATACTTCGATGATAACCTGCACTTGTAGTATGGATTCCCACTTGACAATGAACAACTTGTCTGAGATTGAAGTAAATATCTTCAGTAATGTCAAAGATATAAACTGTTAAATTTTTTGGAAATGTCAAAGCTTTTGCTCGACGACGTAGACGACGATGACGACGCTGACAAGGGCGCCAAGGCTACGGCAATACTTCAAAAATGGAGAAGAGTTTGAAGGAAAGGATGATCTTTATTTTCAGTGCCAAACTTTGCGGGAAAAAATCTTGCATCATTCTTTAACAATCTTTTCAAGCGCTGTGCACGACAGACGTACTGTACACTGCAGTAGCGGGTTATGTGCACAGTGTAGCCACAGGTTTTACGTGTCGGACCCTTGAAGAAAACGCTTTTGAAAACATATTAGCAGAGCTCCAGTTAAGGGGGAGTAATGATATTCTAACTCCATTATTTCTCTTTCAAACCCTATGTTGTGGGTACTCATTAGAATCGTCTCGTTGATTTTAATTTTAAAATCAAAATCACTCCCTCTATCTTGAGCTCTGATATTAGGAAAAAGATATTTCAATTGTTAATAACCAGTATTACCTCCTTTTCCCCACAATGTTCTCTTTTATTTCAAAAACAAATCCCAGGGGCCTGAGCGATTCTAAGTTGATAGAAATTGTGGTCCAAACCCAATTACCACTCAGAAGAAATAAAATATGATCAAACTAATTCCGACAACATTTAAATTGTCGTCTGTCGATCGTTTGAAATTGTCGTCTGTCGATTGTTTCAATTTTTAAATCTCTCAAACTTAGTCGTCTAATTAAAAGACTTAATTTAATACGCATACGGTAGCAATTGGTATTAGACTGTTCTCATTTCTTAAAGGATTAGAAAATGTTCCTATAACATAAATATGTGACCCAGATCAGGGGCTCTATGTATACAGAGTCCATCCTAAGATTAATTCATAACCTAAAAAAAAAACATGTTTGTAGCATACGACTCTTGACCACTAACCTGTTAATTAAGTGAAATGAACTGCACGTTCTGTGCAGTCTGATCTTAATCTACACTGTCCGCAAATGGTCACAGAGTCGCGCTTAGCACTCTCAGGGTTAAAGCACCCTGGTGAAGTATGCATAGTCAAATGAATTTGACTTTCATACACGACTACATGCAAGTAACAAATGAAAAGATTGCTCGTTCCAGGCAATTTCTACTCTACCCTTCACCACGCAATCCTGATTTTACACAACCCTGAGGAATTGGCTTTTTGAAAACCTTGTGGGAAAAGAAGAAATGCTGGTTACCAGCATTTTCTCCTTTTCTCACAATGTCTACTACACTATCAAAGACAGTTGCCATCATTTCAGCTGTAAAATGTAATATATCGTCTGCAAATGCTTTCAATTTAAACCAGTCTGAAATTTTGATGTCTAGTATTTAAAGAGTAAAGAGTTAAACCCTAATGTTTTCTAAAGTGTCGCTTCGAGACGAAAAAGTCGTCAACTGCTTGGAAATGTGCTAATATGCAGATATAAGGATCGAGGAATCAAAAAGAAGAAAAATTAGCACATTAATCGATACACAACCAACTAGAGCTAGCCAGTCTTGTATGCCATACACAAATAAAGATAAAATCTATTCTTACCGTGTTTGGTCTTCTCCGGCGTATCAGTTAAATCCTCTTCGCTTCTTGTCCGTCGTAAAGACACAAATTTAGCCATATTTGGTGAACGGTAAGATCTGATAGACCTATCTAGCCCATATTAGCAACTTTATCGGCATTTACTCGGTTTCCATTTTTTATTACAGAAAAAGACATATCGCTCCCTTTCAAGGTGAGAATGGGGACGAGTCATTATCTGTCACGAATCATACAGGTGTATTCTGGGCCAGTAATTCTATTTATAAACATCTAGTGACGTATGTATGCGAAGCTGAATGAGTGTACTTGTAAAGTTGTGACAGTGAAGTTGAATGCCATATTGATGCATTTGCTCAGTGTAAGAAAATATTTATTTCTTTGAACGTACGTGTATGTCCATTCAATTTTCAAAGACTTAGTGCACATTTCAACAGTTTACAGCCACCCGCAGCTTTTTCTAGTTGCAGCCTTTTTCTTTAAATTTACAACTTTTAAACCGCGGACCTGTATTCAAAACCACCGACATTTAATTTTTCTATGGTCCGTAACCTGGTTTAAACCTGAATTAAGAGACTACCCAAAGAAATCATTAAAAGTGGTCTCTTAAAGCAGGTGGTCTCTGAAAAAGGTGTTCTAAGCGAAGACTGTGAGTTTTGGAGTCAAATAAAATTTCATGGCATTATTGTGTGTATTTTCCTCTGAATTTGTATTAACGGGATGATTATAAATCATAACAATTGAGCCATGACCTGGTGGGATTTAAAATGCATCTCCACCACAGTAGATCTATTATGGATCCATAAAATCCATTTTGTATAACAACCCTCTGAATCATGAGCCCACGCAGGTCCATGACATGCAGAAAAATAACAAAAAGCAAAACTTTTCGACTCAGGTAAACCTGCACGGACTGCTCATGCTGACCTATGTCGATATTTTTGCAGATGCAATAAGCCACGACCCCCCCCCCTCCCCCGTAACAGAGCATAGCTCAGATATAGATTTATAGGAATCTGCATTTATTTATAAATAATCAACATTGTTTGTTTGTTTGTTTGTCTGTTTGTTTGTATTGGAGTTAAACACTGTTTTAAGATCTAAGGTCATATCACGGCGCGGTTAGTGCACCTGTGCATATGTTTCCTGGCTTTCTCACAACCAGTACTGATACAACTTTCTTTCATAGTCACTGCTGACTACTTTTCTCACGCATCAGAGGTGAGAGGTGAAAAGTCGCCTAAAGGAAAGTTTGCCTCAACCGGGTATCGAATCGACAAACACCAGGTTACGAGTCGGATACACTAACCTCCGAGTTACCCGGCTGGACATCAATATTTGTGCAAGTTTGATTTTTACATTTTTTTTTTTTTTTTTTTTTTTTTTAATTAAAAAAAAAAAAAAAAAAAAAATCTGACAAAATTTATAATCCAAATCCATCGTTCTGTTCAACCCTTTTATAGCATGTCAATATCTCTTGAACACTGAGTAAATAAAAAATAAACGTTCTGACTAATGAAGAAAGAGTTCTTACAGTCAATTTCTTCCCTTTCCCACAGTAATTTCTACTTTAACAAGCAGCATCTACTTCTGTATTGTTATACATGTATTTTCTACATGTTTTTTTACAATTTATAAAGTTTCTGTAGGCTTTCAACATGTTTTAGATAATGTCAGATTTATTGTCTCTGTACAGCTCCAACTACAACATTCTGTACACCAGAAATCAGTGTTCACAAAGGAGAAATAGCCGTTCTTGAGCAATTTCTCATTCATGATTTATTTTCGATTTTAAGCAGCAGTTAGTGCTTAACAGTTTTTAAGTTACAGATTCGTAATTGCTATAATTCGTAATAGTTGCATTAATTTCGTTTATTTATCGTCGCCACCAAGTGCCTATATGGGCGAAGCTCCCACCCCCAGAAAATAGTAACTTGTATAATGGGAAATAGCTCAGGACGTTTGACGATGGCCATTCCAAGTAACGTGTGCTTCTCATAAGTGCTATACTCGTGAATGGCACCACCGTTATACGGAACCTACGTTTGACCTCTCACACGATTGATTATTTGGTAATAATAATATAACCAGCTGTGAAGATCGAACCCACTTCTTCTAGTAGCCATAAACTCGACGTTTACAAATCTCATGCCCGCCTGAGCTAAATGTATTGGATGTATTGGAGCTAGTCACAGTTCAAGAAATTTCAGCGTCAGCTGATATGGATTGGTTACCTCCCCTAGTATGGCAAAGTGAACAGGGATATATTGTATATATTTACAATAGCAACCAGTTCACAGCTGATATACCTACACAAGCTTCCCCTATACTATGCATAGTCTATCTCATTTGCATACCTAAAAGGGAGGTAATTTTGCTAGCCAATCACTTCCCTTCTTTCCGTCAATGTTTTATTGACGCAAAGCTTTTTTTTTTCGGTATTGTGTTGATGAGTCCTTCTTTTGACGTCAAGAAGCCACTTTAGCATGAACTGACTAATAACCAATCCTAGCCTTATATTGTAACGACCAGCATAGTCGCAACAAGGAGGAAACGAGACATGCCTGGCATAAATGGCGAAATAGCCTCTTTAGAAATGAGCCATGCACTAGCATAAGGAGGTTTAATGTATCTCCGTGATGCTTGATGCCAAACAAGTCATCATATAATTAGGGATTTTTAAAGTCTATTTTGTCTTACAACCAACTGAATCATTAGGTACACTTGTCCTTTGTCATGCAGAAAATTGACCGATAGCGAAAAGTTTCGGCCCAGGTCAGCCTGCGCAGACAGCGCAGGCTGACCTGTGTCGATACTTTTTGCAGATGCATTAAGCTCCTCTTTTCACAGAGCATAGCTCATATGCTTCATCAGCCTCAGCTGATGTACTTACACAAACACCCCGACATTTTTGCCCAAAGCCTGTTCTTTTCTGTTAATTGTAACGGTGGTCATTCTGCCAGTCAGTTTACACATTTTTTACCCTCATTAATTCATTCCAAATGTAAGCAGAATATGGAACTTGTTTCTTTATTGTGTGATTCCACGTTTAAAATTACGATGTTTTCAGTTTAGTACTGTCGCAAAAAAAGAACTTGTCTTTCGCATAAAATGTCAAACGATGTAGATTTAAAGTCATTGACCAGCCTGCAAAGCTCAGGTGGTAGAGCGTAAGACTTGTAAACATCAAGTCTTGGGGCACTTGAGAATGTAGATACCAGCCCCACGGCTGGCCATCTCAAATTACTAATAGTCTTTCGATTGAAAGTTGAACCAAGGTCTCGTGTAACGGTGCTGTACACCAAGCACGTGAAAGAACCAGGCGTAACTTAGGATGAGTTTCGTCCTGTATCTTGCACTATCCCCGTAACAGCCTTCAGGGGGCGTCGCCCATATGGGCAACCGGTGGCGACGATAAATAAACGCAAATTCAGTTCATCTAAAGTCAGTCTGCACGTAGTGTGTGGTCTTCACCTAATGTTTTTAGTTCGTCTATGATCACAGTAAGTTAAAAATAATACTGTTTTTGAAGATATTATGAAAAAAACCAGTTGCATTACATACTATAGACATTCTTACATGAAACCTCACACCGGGCTGATGCGCAGTGAGAGACTCAGTTCTACACAAAATCACAAGAAAAACCGAAAAAGTGCATCTGGAATACACTCTCTGCATACATGCAGCCTAAATATTGCTCAATTTATAGAGGAAAACTCTTGGCCAAACTGAACCGAAAACACAAGAAGTTTGTTTATAAACGTCCATGAGATTTGTTTGAAAAAAGATAAAACATGTGTTCCTTGAGATCATCTTGGGTCCTTCAAATTACGGACGGACGGGCAGACGGGCAGGCAGACGGGCTGGCAGACGGGCAGGCAGAAGGGCGGGCGGGCGGGCATGCATGCAGACAGACAGACAGACAGACTGACGGACGGACCAACCGACGGATAGATAGATGGATAGATAGATCTTTAGTTAAAGAAATTAAAAATGCTGGGAAAAATTGCCTGTCGTGGGACTCGAACCAACGACCTACAAAACCCTAGTCTGCGACTCCACCAACTGATGGCCTCGGCAATGTTTCTTGTTAAAAATGAGCTATTCTCTGTGAAAAGGGAGCTTGATACATCTGCGAAAAGTATCTGTCCGCGCAGGCTGACCTGGACCGAAACTTTTCGCTTTTGGTCATTTTTTTGCATGTCAAGGACCATACCAACTTATGATTAAGTCGGTGTTTAAAAAAGTGGTTATTATGGATTCATAATTATGTGTTGACTTGCTTGGTATCATGCATCACGCAGACGCATTTAGCATGTGTGAAATGTATTTATTGATATTTATCAAAAACCCCAAATATAAACTACTTCAAAGTTACTTTTAGGGGAAAAATACCTCCTTATCGGACAGTGTAGATCAAAGATCAGACTGCACGTTCTGTGCAGTCTGATCTTGATGAACACTGTCCGCAAAAAGTCTTTGAGTCGCGCTTAGCAGCCTATGGGATAGAAAAAAAAACTCGGTAAGTTTTCGTATTTTCTTTGTCTTTGCACACAAATGAGAATAAGTAGTCTGCATTTAGGTTTTCTGAAAAAATTTTAAAAAAAATGCGAAACTAATTCGGGTTTAATGATTCACATTTTTATATCTACTCATGGAATTGCTCTCATCGATTTAATAAACAATGTAATGAAATTGTCTCATCCAAGCAAAGACCACGAAAAAGCTTTGAACAACGTCGTTATCGGTCTGGGAAACGTGTTGGAGTTGCTCGCTCTTACTTTTCACCAGTAGACCTACAACATCTGATAAAATTGTCGTCACACATTCCGTGGCTTTCCTGCCATTTTTTACAATATCTCGAACACATACAACTTGTGGGCTCAATTCTGCAGCATTTGATTAGTGTAGTCGAATTGCTGCTGCAAACTCCGCTCTCATATTCGTTTGTTTCGCACGAAGTTCTACAGGTGAAATTGCATTCATCTTCACCTAAAAGGATTTAAAACAATAACGTTAATCAACAATTTTACAGTAGTTTATTCTTTCGCAAGAACTACACTACGTAGTAGAAACAAAAGTAAGGGAACCTTTGTATTTCATCTTGAGGTAATTCTTATTTTATCTAAAAAATAATAACAGATATGAAATCCAAGTCAATATCGGGTGTGACCCTCATTGAATCTGCTGAAATATACAGAGGTAAATTCACCCTGTTGTAATGTCATGTCAGAAGAAACAAGTAACAGGGTTCCCTTAATGTTGGGGCTAGGTATATTTCCCAAGATGTTTGTTACTTCCTGATCATTCTTAAGCGTCAAATGCCTTATTTAACCCTTTACCAAACAATCCCTGGTTTTTACGGCCCAGAGAAAGAAGCCTTTTGAAAACATTGTGAGAAAAGGAGAAAATGCTGGTAACCAGCATTTTCTCCTTTTCCCACAATGCTTTCTACTCTTCTAAAGTCAAGTTTAATTTTTGAGTCACGTTTATTTTGTCGTCTGCAAATCCTTTCAAATTGGACAAGTCTAAAATTTTGTCGTTTGTTAAACAGTTAAAGGCTCACTATAGCGACCAAAAACTTTGAAAATAGTTTTAAGGTTCATTTTTCATGCCAGCGACTCAAGCTTTGACCAGACTCTAGATACCGTGACACATTTTCAGCGATGTCATTTCTCCGCTTAATTTTGCCGATGTCGCCCTTGACGTCAATGTAAAGACGTTTTCGAAAATAATCATTATTTTTGAGGTTGTTGCATTTACATCACACTTCGGGCCTATTTGCGGGCATTTTCATGAAACCGATATACAAGGACTGGTTCTGTTTAGCTTTACCCGCGGCGCTTATTTAAACGTAAACAATTAGATATGATAGGGGATAATCCTTTTATTCTAACAGTTATTGATTGATTGTATGATGTTTAACGCCATTTTCAACATTATTTCAGTTATATCGCGGCGGCCTGTGCACCTATCCATGCTTTCCTGGGGTTCCTTTTACCAGTACTCCGCACAATGTTGGCGGTTTTCCCACATAATCATCGTGGAAACAGTGGTCAGCGGAGAGAGAGGAATGAATCCTGTTGCAATGACTATCATCAGTCCTTGAAATTGACCGAACCGGGGATCGAATCTGCGACCCCCTGTTCTCAAGTCCTGTACGCTACCGACTGAGCTACCTGGGCTCGGCTTTTTAACGATTAGTAATTTTATATTTTCATACGTTACTCTATGACCCATTACTGTAATCAACGATTCTCCAATTTCTACAGGTATTTTCAGACGCTCTATTCTTAGCAGCAACTGCTACTTTCCCAGCATCGGGTTGGATTAATATCTAATCTTGAAAAATATTCCTTTATTGAGTATTTCACTTTTCATCAAAACAATCGGAAAATAAGGGCATGGTAACTTATTATTTCTTTTTATATTGAAATCATTTAATATCAGTTGTTTTCATGAACATTGGCGAGTTCTGATTGGCTGCAAAAAATTTTTCATAGCTCCATGAAAAACAAATATCACGTTGTTCCGGAACTACTTTTGCTGAAGGTTACTTTTGCGGGTCCTACACACTGCTGTGTTCGTTTACTTTCGTTCTATTGGTTAATTTTCAGTATTGGGAATCTGAAAACTGCTTCCCTATTTTATTCTTGCGCCATACAAATATGATTGGAAGGGGCTTTAGAAACTCCAACGTTAGATTTAAAAATAAAGAAAATGAATGCAGTTTGAATTATTTCCGTGGGTGTATGTTGTCTGTAATATTAAATTATAAGGAATGAAGAGAATTTTATTTTTTTCATGGAGGTATGAAAAAAAAAAACCTAATCACAAAAGTGTGATTAGGTTTTTTTTTTTTTCATACCTCCATGAAAAAAATAAAATTCTCTTCAATCCTTAAATACAAGAGAGATTCAATATTGATACTCCAGTATATGCAGTACCTCTTGTACAGATAAAATTCCCCGAACGCAATTTCAGTATTTGGTGGGTCGCCTCCGGGTACAAAGACGATCGCGAAAAAAAAAAAATGGTTGAAATCTCCGCACAGATTCTGTGCGCACGGTTAAAAACTCTTTAACTTTTTACAGATTGTCGACAAAATAGAATTTTAACATTTCTGTTGCTTGCGTATTCAATAATCTTGATGTAAACGCTCCCAAAAATAGACACAATTTGGCCTCCAAACACGATAAATTTCGTTAGTTTTTCGAGATTTACAAGTTATAAACGACTTCTGTAAAAGTGCTTTAGGTAATGAAACGTTTATAATAATTTGTCCTTGGTCATATGTGTCACTAAAAATAAATTGTATTTCGCTGCAACACAGATTAACCCTTTACCACACAATGACGCCTTTTAACACTCCTGAAGAAGAGGCCTTTTGAAAACATTGTGGGAAAAGGAGAAAATGCTGGTAACCAGCATTTTCTCCTTTTCCCACAAAGTTTTCTACCCTATCAAAGAAAAGTTGCGTCATTTGAGCCACTATGAAATTGTCTTCTGCAAATGCTTTCAATTTGGCCGGATAGGTCTTAAATTTTGCCGTGTGGTAAAGGGTTAAACAAACGATACAGTACAGCCCTGTCTGTGGCTTTTCTACTGGAATCTTCGGATGGTTGAGACGGTACGCTGCACAATAAATGTCTAAATTAAAAAAAAAAAGTAAACGTCTCATTGAGATTACCGGTACCCCTTATCCCGTCTATTTTTTATTAAAAGTTTTTAGGAGAATAATGAAGCCCTTATTGAAAATGCTGGATCTCGAACCATATACATTTGTATATAGATAACAATGCACTTCCAGCTATACGCGTTTTTTTCTCCTCTTTTTTATTGACTGTAACCCGGAGCTTTAAAAAAAAAGATTGTTTCAGTCGTTTTAGTATTGTTGAAACATATTTAATCCTTGAAGAACAAACTTCAGTATTATCACTCGTATTCATTTATAGAATATCTCGATTTTGCATCAAAATAAACCGTCCTCTGGGTATAAGAGACGATTAAAACTTAAACTACAACTAACGTGAAAGGGAGAAAAAATCAGAAGTATACAACCAAATATTGCGATTTCGTAGATTTTCGCAGGAAAACTCTCATCACAAAAGCGATTCAGACGAAAAACGTCGTATGGATGAAGTAATTTGTTCAAAGAGAAACATACGAGTATTTGAAGGCGACGATTCTTCTTTTTCTTTTTGTCGTGAATCACGACCGACAGAAACAGAAGAATCATCGCCTGAAAATACTCGTATGTTTCACTTGAACACATTACTACATGCATGTAACTTTTTTCATTCTGCAGTTGAACAATTTTGAATGAAATGTGGCAAAGGGGATTATTTTGCAACAAGCATTTGTCGTTTTGCGATGGTATTTCCTCGTATATTCATAGCAAAATCTTAACTCGCGGTGGTTATTTATATTTCACAAAAATGCTGGCTGCAAATGCTAGTACTTTTCGAGAGGTTATAGACTTAATAGTGAGATTTCACAGGAAAATTGTAAGATCAACGACGAAGAAAACGACGAAGAAGTAGAAGAAAAACAAGAAAACGATGAATAAGAAGAAGAAAAGGAAGAATAAGAAGAAGGGGAAAAAAAAAAAAAAAGAACACGAATAACAACAGCAACAACGACAAAGTCTCCTCTACCTCGAGTCTTACCAGAAGTTTTGACCACCTCGAGTGTTAACAACAAGAGAAACGCCACACGAAACATTGTTCTAGACTTTGTACATCCGTATATCGCGCACGGACCTGTTTTATATCCCCGAGATCATGCAACGTTCCACCTGCACAACTCGGCCGATTACGTATCTACATCTGACTTGATCAACGGCATTCGGCATACCGCGGGTGATCCGTTGATCAAGTTAGATGTAGGTACGGAATCGGCCGAGTTGTGACGAGTGGATCAACGGATCACCCGAGGTTTGCTGAATGGCATCGTTCCCGTTATAAACCCATGTAGTCAGTAGCAAACTTTGTGCGTTTAACAAGAGTATATGCATTACCAGGCGACAAAAAACTCATCTGTATTGAAAGCACATCCAGACGACAAACTAAATGGCGTTCAAATTATGAATGTGACTGTAGAAGAGTAGAAACATTGTGGAAAAAAGGACAAAATGCAAGTAACCATGTTTTAAGTCAGGATCGCTACAACTCGGGATTGTGTGGTAAAGGGTTACATTTATCATTTTCGCTTACTATCATCTGACGATGACGATTTTGGCCCCTTTGAATTTACAATTTTCAGAAAATTCGCGTTTCAAAGACACCGAAAAAAAAATGTTTAGAAATCATTGTGGGAAAAAAGGGGCCTTCACATTGTTAGTTTATAAGCACCATTAGTTGTCAATTGTACCAGGGATCGTATATATAGAATCCCTGATTGTACCAAAAGGATAATTTTATATTCTTCTCCGTAACAGAAGACAAATTAAATTGTTGTACTGTTAGATAGTGAGATAGTGAACGCATTTTTGTAATAATCTCTCGTCCCCTTCCCCCCCCCCCCCCCCCCGATTAAAAAAAAAAGAAGAATTGTCTTTGAAACTTTGAAATAAAACACATCACCAAGAGAACTTGCTTGTCCCCAGTATTTCAGGATCGTTAAAACACTTGGGCGTTTGGCAAAAGGATTTAACCCCTAAGCTATTAAGTGCGACTCACTGCCCTTTTGCAGACAGTGTAGATCAAGATCAGACTGCACAGAACGTGCAGTCTGATCTTTGATCTACACTGTCCGATGAGGACATATTCTACCCCTCCTCCCCCCCCCCCCCCCCAAAAAAAATATCCTTTGAAATAGCAGAATTCGGGGTTTTTTCTATCGGCTTAAAAGTTAAATTTCACTTATTCAACAAGATAGAGGTTAACATCAGTCATAGGCAGTATGTTCCGTGCATAGAGAAGTTGCGCAATAGAGAGGTACTTTGATATTAATGAAAAAAAAAAACTTGATGTGCCTGATAAAGGAACTCTATTAATTTAAATCTCTTTACCCAACCACAAAATTTTAGACTTGTCAAAATTGAAATCCTTTGCAGAGAACAAATTAAACGTTACTCAAAAAATTGAAATATGTTTTTGGAAGGACAAAAAACACTGTGAGAAAAGGAGAAAATGCTGGTTTTCAGCCTTTTCTCCTTTTCCTCACAATGTTTTCAAAAGTCCCCTACCTCAAGGTCGTGAAAACTAGGGATTGTGCGGTAAAGGATTATATCATTACACGTTAATTTACGTTTGATTTGTTGGGATCGATATTCTTCATTAAATGAAAGTTTAAATTTAGTGATATTTAAAGGTATTAGTCATACATCTTTTACGCTGTTAAAATTTAAAAGTGTGTAGAATGGCTTAGCTGTGTAAACATAGATAAACTACCATTTTGTATGGTGTAAGGGGTTTGTCCACATATAAAACCAGAAACGACAGCACCGATTGCTTTGAAGGCCTCTAAAACATGAAATACATTTTCTATCCGTCGTAATCTGCGCAACTTTTCAGCCATCAGGGGCAACAGTTGGCATGAAGATACAAGAATGATTCTAGTTTCATAAAATTAAGATGAAATAGGTTAAAAACTAGCTGAAAGCTACCTGAAAACGAATATAGAGGTATCTTTAAAGATATCCAATCACTTTCGGTTTTTAATACACCATAATTTCTTTGAACTGGTTCATGAATTTCCATCTGTCTGTCTACATTATTCCGGCTCCAATGCATAACTTTATGACTGCATGCTGCTCCATGTAGCCTGGGTCCAGGCGGCAATAATTTTAATTACTCCGTATCATGCTTTCCTTAGAATCGCCGTCTATTTATCGCTTTCGTCATTATTACCGCCTGGGGACGTTCGAGGGTCTCCCCATGATTATCAGTTGTGCCGATAGTCTAATTATATAGGCTTGTTTACCGCGTGACGTCATAATGTTAATAATGATGGATTCGCGCTTTTTCTTCGACTCATTCATCGCGACCTTTAACAACACTTCTTACAGCATCCGTTTTAAAAGCTTTCATAGTGAAACAGCGGAAATGATTGGCAGCTATTGTTAAACTATCCTCTAAAGTCATTATGAATAAAGTGTTTGAATTTTTGTCGTCAATATTTTCAAAGATGGCGCACATTCATGAAGTAATCAAACCGAAACTAGTGGAATTTCGGTATATATTTTTAACTATTTACATTCGAAAACCGATTGCAGCGACATGTTCTTTATCCCACTGTGAGATGGGGTAAACTAGATGTCGTTGAATTCGGTTTTCGAATGCCCCCCCCCCCCCCCCCATTATCTCCCGCTAGATGGCATTCTACAAATACACATCTATCTAATTTGGGCATTCTGGGTACAGAACCGGACTACTTTTCAAAACAACAACCCCTATTACTTTGAATTTCAAAATGAAATAAACGTTTACTCAATAAAACGCTACCGGGTGCGATTCATTCAGCTATGATCGGCTAGCATGTAACCTAAGCATCGGCCATTTATTAAAACAGCCCCTACATGCTTGGGTAATAGGCTAATAGCTTCGGTATAAGCCCTGCTTTTCTCAGATATACGGGGGTGGGTGATGCGTCATAGCAGACAGGTCGAATCTTCGAAGAATATGACATGCGCAGACAAAGGGTCGCCTTTAGCCGGCCGCTTAGAGAGACCACGAATTTCGGAAACCCTTCCGCCGAGACCAATTTGATGTAACTGCAAGTCGCATGAGGTTTTACTTACAGTGTTTTAACGCTTATACATGCTGTGGTGACCTTATTACAAAAACTACTTTTAATCCAGATAAGCGCAAGAATAGTTACCAGTAGTAAACAGGTAAACAAGTAATCCCATGCTTTATTTTTCAATTATGTAATAAACTGTGGTTAAAGTTTGGTTAGAGTGTTGAATTATGTCCTAATACCAGTATCATGAAAATCTCTGGCTTAACATATCGCGGATAATCAAGTGATCACTTGGTGACGTCCTGGACAAAAATCCTTTTACGCAGTTATCTCCCTTGGACAAAACTGTCGTATGTAATGAAGAACCATGTTCGCTCACTTGCAAACTTCCTTGTGCATACATTCGAGAAGCGACGAAAATTTACGTATTGCTAATCTCTGGAAGTCTATAATTTTGTTTAATAGTTATCCAACATGTGAGTTAATATACGTAAACATATTAAAACTGACGGTGACTTATAAGCCCATGGGGCCGGGTGTGTGTTTGTCATTAATTTTGTTGTATATTTTGTATGTTATTCTGTACACATGTCACTATAATAAACCACTTACTTACTTACTTATTTACACTTACTTACACTTACTTACTTACTTCATCATTGAAAAACAAAGGATTTTTAAATGTCAGTTAAATTATACACAATTCAACATCTTTGCTGATAATAATTATTATGGTGATGTAACTTTCCTGGTGCCTGTATTTGCCTCTCACTGCGTAGGAAAATTTTGGCATCAGATATCAAATTTTCACACGAGGCTCGAAGCAAATTCTAGACATGAAAGGAAAGTTACTACATTATTATGTACTTTGGTATTGTCCTCATGTTTTTGCACTGGATGAAGGTATGCAATATTTTTTCATATAAAATTCCGTATATATTTAACATTACACATGATCGAACTAGACTTGTCAAAATTAAACCAGGCGCGCCCGGGTAGGTCAGTGGTTAGCGCATCTGACTCGTGACCAGGCGGTTGCGGGTTCGATACCCGGCTGGGGCGAACTTTCTTTCCGGCGATTTTCGCCTCTCACCTCTGATGCATGTGAGAAAAGTAGTCAGTGGCTTTGGAAAGAAAGTTGTGTCAGTACTGGTGTGAGAAAGCCAGGAAACACATGGCTGCGTCACTGACCGCCGTGGTATGACCTAAGCTGTTAAAACGGCGTTAAACTCCAATACACACCAAACATAATTAAACTTAGTTTAAACATATTTAATATACATCGATTGAGAAACAAGCTCTTACAACTTATACTAATATCTCCCGATTCCGCTTCCTGGGAACTACACCAGTACTCGCGCAGAATACATGGGCCAATGAACAATCCCGAGTTGACACCCGCTCCCGAGATGCCGACGCTCTACCTCATAACACCACACATAATAAAACTTGACAGTGCCTTCTAGAAAAAAAAAAATGCTGCAGGTGGCTTTCACAATGCATTTACATATAAGCCATGCTCTATTATAAGGGGGCTTAATGCATCTCCGTAATCCATGATATCAAGCAAGTCATCACATGATCATAAGTCCATAAAATCCATTTTGTTTTAACAACCGCCTGATTCATGAGGTAGACTGGTCCTTGGGCATACAGGAAATTGACCGATAGCGAAAAGTTTTGGCCCAGGTCAGCCTGCGTGGACTGCGCAGGCTGGCCTGGGTCAATACTTTTCGCAGATGCATTAAGCCCCCTTTTCACAGAGCATGGCTCATATATATATTTGACCCACACTCTTAGAAAAGGTGACTTAATGCAACTGCAAAAAGTATCAACTCAGGCCAGCCTGTGCATCCGCCCAGGCTGACCTAGGTGGAAACTTTTTGAATTTTGTATTTTTTTTTTGTATTTCAAAGGACCAGTGTACTTCATGATCCAGTCAGTTGTTAGACAAAATGGATTTTATGGATCCATAGTTATGTGATGACTTGCTTTGTGTGATGCATCACGGAGATGCATTAAGCGCCTTTTTTGCCACTGTATGGTTCATCTACAACATACGATAGAGAAGAAAAGAGTGTAGACAGCCAGTGCAGTTTATTTACTTAAAGAATCTTCTAGCTATTTGATCAAATGTAGAGAACGTTACGTAAACTTCTACAAACTCTCTCTCTCTCTCTCTCTCTCTCTCGCTCTCTCTCTCTCTCTCTCTCTCTCTCTCTCGTGAAAATTAAAAAAAAAAAACATGCCATAGATTTGTTACTTAAGAGTGGATAGATTTCAGGATAGGCAACTTTCCCGAATGCAAGAAGTTTTTATCTGAAATTACATTTATATCAAAAAGATACATGTTTGAACAGACGTTAACATTCAGTTCCTGCCCTAACCACCCACATCGAGATAATTTTACATAAAAATTCAGAAATTAGTCCATTTTTGCTTTCAAGACCGTCTCTCAGATTATTTTAGAAAGAAAATCTCATCAAAGTACATAATCTTGAGCTTAAGGTACGCCAGGGATAGTACAGTCTTGGCCTATAGGCCTATGATCCCTGCCTGCACAAAAATCATTAAATTAACAAAATCCGTGTCATTCTAACCATTTTGAAATGAACTGTGTCTATTCATTAGGCTCGTTTTATTTCAGCATCTGTTCCGTTTTCTCAGGAAATAATGTTATCAAAGTAGGAATATAAAAACAAATATCAAAGAACTGTTCAAAACAACTCTATAATGCGTATCATTGTATACCTAACCAAGGAACTCTCTAGTTAACACTTTACCTGAGTAAATCATGGGCAGGGCTGAAGTACGCATTGGAATTTTTAAGGCGAAATGGACGAAACGGAAATCGCCATGATTTGAAATTTATGGTATAGCAGGGCCCGCGCTGCCGTTCGCCATTTTCGCCAAATGCGAAAATTCTGAACAAGTGGCGAATTTTTTCTTTAACTGGCGAAAATAAGTGGCGAAATTTTTTTTTTTATAGGAAATTCTTCAGTTTTTGTCTCAACTCACGAGACAAGTGGAGAAAGGGTGAAGCAGGGAGCAAGCTACAGGGCGACGTGGGCGAAGAAGTCACCTTCACTGGCTCAACTTTGCCTCGTCAAGCTTGCTCGGCGAAAAAACTTCGCCTTAAAAAATTCCCGACCTGGCTATATTCATGAAATATTGGCTATCTAAGACAAAAGGTGACGCCAGTTATCCTTTATCAGCTTTGTAAATTTAGACAAGACAGCAGAGTTTTATGATCCATATCTGTTACTAACTCGCTAAATCCACCCCTTTATCCCACGAAAACCTGTCTTTTTTTCCACAGGTAAAGCGTTTGCTTATTTGTTTAAATGACGTCAGACGATCAGTACTGATTCTCAATACATGAATAGTCGTAAAATAAGGCAGAATTACCTCTTCTTACTGCTGGAGATATTCTTTACAAATATTTTTCAATAAATTACAATGATGGATGGTAAACCAAAGGATTAAAAAATCCTGAAAACAATCATTTGCCTTCCTCACATCGGCAGCTCAAGCAAAATCTGCAGTGCATTGTTCTATTTATAGCATTCTATTTTTAGAATACACTACACCTTTTCCTTCGATCAGCTGTTTTATTGACTATATAGATTACATCTCTGTAAACCTTGTTAAGTTTAATTCTTTTAAATTTTACCAAGTCCTAGTTATGTTTTTGAATCAAAATTGTGGTTGGTCCTCATTACAGCCGTGAAGAAGTTTTTTTTTTTTTTCTTTTCTCATCACTCTGGAGGACATTATTTGTAATCTGATGAGAAATGTAAGGGTTTGAAGTAATGTGTGACTCTGCATCAATGGGGTCATAAATTACAAGGCAATCAAAACCCAAAGGTCAGATAATGTTCTTTTGAGTCAACAAGTAGATGAAAATCCTTTCTCAGTTTTTTCTTTGATAAGCAAATCATATCCAAAAGTGATAGTAAGATTCAACTGTTTTTCACTCAAGGTAGGCACACAGAAATTCTTTCATCACATACTATAATTTCTCCTGTAAAGTTCATGGAAGAAATACTGTCTACTTGCAGCACAAGTCTGCTTCTAGATTCAAACAGAATTTAACTACATTGCATTTTTACCATGGTTTTTTTGTTTTGTTTGTTTTATCAACCCACACAATGCCAGCTTTTTAACAACCTCAATAAAGGAGACTTATGAAAACATTGTGAGAAAAGAAAAAAATGCTAGTAACCAGCATTTTCTCCTTTTCAAATAATGTTTTCTGTCCTATCACAGACAATCTTCCACTATTTCTGCAACATTTAAAATTGATGTCTGTATATGCTTTGGGGTTGGATGTGTCTAAAATTGTGTCATGTGCTAAAGGATTAAATCCCCATCATGAAATTTTCATCATTCATGTTTCCATGTTTGTACAAATGAATTAAAATTGAAAAAAAAAAAAACCCTTGTTTTCTGTGTCTGATACCTGAACGGAATAAAGGGGGATAAATGGTGGTAAAAGGGAAAGTAGCGAAAAAGTAGAAAGAAATGGCTCATAAATTAAGAAAAGTGGCGAAAGAAATGGTAATAAATTAGGAAAAGTGGCGAAAAAAATGGCTCATAAATAAAACAAGTGGCGAAAAGTTTTTTAAATTGGCGAAAATAGTGGCGAAAAAAAAAAAAAAGCCAGAGCAGGCCCTGGTATAGGGAATTTTCTTTACAACAAAGTTATGATATGATATAACTTAAATCAGTTTAAAATGAAAATAAACTAATTCAAATATTAACATTATCTAAACCATTTTTTTTTTTTTCACCCTTCTTACCTGTGCAAATGGGTGGGCGAAATGGAAATCAACATTAATATGAAATTTTAAAGTGAAATGAATTAGGAGTCAAAACAAAGAGTATTTCTCAGATAAAATAAGATTACACAATTTAAGTAATTTTTTTTTTTCCTGTTGTATTCATTCGTGTTTAAATGTATCATTTTCATTTAATAAATCTTATCTGTGCGAAATGCAAACAGGAAGTGGTGGGCCATAGTAGAAACCAATTGCAGCTAGGTAAGAGCTGAAAGAAATCTAAGTAATGACTCGACAAAAAAAATGTCCTTTTCTGATGAAACAGGAGAATGGGGCTTCATAAATCTATGTAATGGAAATTGTAAGGTACTGTGTGAAAATGATGGAAAATTTCCATTTCCGAGATAGGGAATAAAATGCTTGTGTCCATACTATGGTGATCTTTCTCACAAACACAAAATATTTTTCTCTAAATTGTAGAAAATTACACTCAAAAGGTTTAAAAAATACTCGCATTGCGTTTTAATCAGCAAGTTATTGCTTTTTATAGGTGTTTATTAACACTAACGAATTCCAATTCGTCTATTTCGTCGAAAAAATTTCAATGCGTATTTCTGGCCTACCGGTAAATTATTCCGGAAGTTACCCTTACGTCAATATAATCTCATTTGCATACATTTACTAACAGTCAGCCATATTGAGGGGTACTTTTTAATCGTTTGCTTAATAAACAACGAAACTTGGAACTGATAAACAATTTTTGTGTTGTTGTGCATGACTGCGAGTCATGATGAAGGGTTTAATATGTAAATTCTTGTTGTTACTGGGCATTGGACTTACTTCAGCGATGTCGGGTAAGGAAAACTATTTCTTTAATTCCAACTCGTGTCGTTAAGATTAATTGATGCATTTTGTTTTGAGAAACAGTGTAAAAAGTGGTGTTAGTAGCAGCTTCATTCTACATGATTTTTTTTTAACGACTTTATAAAGTTTCAGGAATACGGTAGATTACATCACTGTATCAGCCGTTTCTGGATAGATCAAGAGCAGGTACTGTATTGTGAGTCATACTGGTCTGGAGAACGTTGTCAAACTCTTCGAGAGAAATGCATGTGATAATAGGGGAGTCCTAGTGATTAGTACACTGGACCACAGGTATCTGACATGTCTGCTATCATACAACCCTTCTATATAGATATAATAAAGACTTTATTATATCTATATAGAGGGATTGTATGATAGCAGACATGTCAGGCACCTGTGCACTGGACTACCAGTCCTAAGGTCAATGATTGCATTCTCAATCATAGAGGATGATTTTCAGAGACATTTTGTGTTTACCACCTGACAAGAGGTGAGCTGTTTAGAAACGGATTGGGGTCAAAACGGCCCACTTCCAAAACGGCCCAGTACCAATGCAGCCCAATGCCGTGACGGCCCGGTACCAAAACGGCCCACTTCTTTATCATAAATAGACTAAAAAATAAACATTGAAGATTCGATGTCATATGGATCATGTGATTAGTTTCATGAAATTGACTATTAAATTCAGTTTTATAGAATTTACTTACATAATATGAATTTTATCATGTGAATCAAGCGAGATGGTCTCCATCTATGAATTAATTTTTGTAAACATGTACACAGTGATGTATCCTTTCTAGAACATTTAGAGCTGTCATTTTCAACATTAGTAATTTGTGCATGACAGAAGGTAAAAGGACTATTAAAAAAAAAACCCAAACGCATATATTCTTCCAGAATTCCAGTTGATCAAGAGAAAAGAATGGGGGGAGACAAATGAACTCTCATAATAAGGTAACATCTGATAGGAATGCTAGTACAGATAACTGTCCCCAAAGGCAATGTTACTTTCTGACTGGTCGCCTCTGGATACAGAGACGATCAAGACAAAATCAGTTGAAAGCTCTGCACAGATTTTGTGTGCAAGTTTGAACTCTTATAATTTCGAAAATAGAGCACAAAACTAGGATTTAACCCTTTACCACACAATGACGCCTTTTGACGCCCCTAAAAAAGAGGCCTTTTGAAAACATTGTGGGAAAAGGAGAAAATGCTGGTAACCAGCATTTTCTCCTTTTTCCACAAAGTTTTCTACCCTATCAAAGAAAATTTGCGTCATTTGAGCCACTATGAAATTGTCGTCTGCAAATACTTTCAATTTGGATAGGTCTTAAATTTTGCCGTGTGGTAAAGGGTTAAACATACCTGTTGCTTGTGTATTTAATAACCCTTCGTTTGAAATACAAATATTTTCAATTTAAACGCTGTATGTAAGAGAAAATGATGCATTTCATCTGTTACTTGCAAAAACACACAAAATGGCCGCCATGCACAATAAATTTCGTCATTGTTTTTTCTGAGATTTACATGTTACAAACAACTTCTACAAGCTCTTCAGGTAATGAAAGGTTTTAGTAATTTATCTTTGGTTATGTTTGTTACTAAAATGTAATTGCATTTTGCTGCAATACAGATAAAACTGACGAAACAGAAAATCAGTATAGCGCTCTATCTTTGCTACCTGAAAATTTACGATGGACTTGAGACAGTATGGTACACAATAAATGTCCAAATATGAAAAAAATCACTGTAGCGTCTCATTATTGAGACTAAAAGGAATGCAGAGTACAACCCACACAAGTATGGAGAACCGATGCCCAAGCTCTAGAAAAACATTCATTATTTGAAAACAGATCAGAGTAAAGAAAGTTATAAAATGCATTTTGTTAAAATTGATGGAAATAACAATAATTCGTAGTTCAGAAGTGGGCTGTTTTGGTACCCATAACAGTGGGTTGTTTTGGTAAAGTGGGCCGTTTCAGACGGGACTGTTTTGGAAGTGGGCCGTTTTGACCCTCTCCATGTAGAAACCCAGAGGAAGCCTTGAATGTATTGGTGCTCTAACACTGAGCATGTTAACCCTTTACTAGACAACAAAATTTTAGCCTTGTCAAAATTGAGAGCAATTGCGGATGACAATTTTAGTGTGGCTGTAATGGTGCAATGTTTCTGTGATAGGGAAAGCATTATGGAAAAAGAAGAAAAAAGTGGTTACCAGCATTTTCTCCTTTTCCAACAATGTTTTCAAAGGCTTCTCTCCCAGCAAGGTTGGGCGGTCAAAACCAGGGGTGGTTTTAACCGGTTAAAACCGCCCCAGTAAATACTCCAGAAGTGGTCAATAGTGGTCGATTGAATATATTTGGTGGTCATTTGGAAATTTTGATGGTCAGATGAGTTTTAAGAGGATAGTTATGATATTTAGTGGATGATTTATTGTGGGCATTTTTTTTTGGTTCTCAATTTGGTTGAATTCATCAATATGTAAGAGTTGAATTGAGCAAAAAAAAAAACTGTTTTACCCCTGCCAAGGGTACTCATCAGCTGGCTTTTGCCAGTTTTCATTAATTGATTGAATTTGCGTTTATTTATCGTCGCCACCGGTTGCCCATATGGGTGACGCCCCTTGAAGGCTGTTAGTATTGTTATGGAGGATAGTGCAGATGCAGGACGAAACCCATCTTAAGTTACGCCTTGTTCTTTTACGTGCTCGGTGTATAGCACCGTCACACGGGACCTCGGTTTAACGTCTCATCTGAAAGACTATTAGTTATTTTAAATGGCCAGCCGTGGGGATCGAACCCACACCCTCAAGTGACTCGAAACATCACGTTTACGAGTCCTACACTCTACCTATTGAGCTATGCGGGCTGGTCAGTTTTCCATAACTGTGTAGAAGAACCATATAAGGTCTTTAGGTTTCATTTTTCACACCTTTAATAATTGCTTGATGATAAGATATATCTTGATTGTCAATATTTCACACTTTAGAAATAAAGCCTGGTGTCAAGTATAATACCCCAAATAGGGACACATGATTGGTCACTTTGGTAATTAAATTTTAGCCATATCCACTGGGGGTAGAAAGGGGCAACATATGTACTTCAAAGACATCAATGTATCCTTACCCATTGTTTGGTTAATCAGTTACAGCCTTCTCCATGTGTACCTCAATATTCATAAAGATTAATGACAAGTGTATTTTACGTTGGCTTATGGGTGACACTTTTTTCTGCAATTCTACATGAAAAATATATATTAGTTGCTTTTTGATGCTACCTTTAACATTTATGATCAAAAACGTATTTTAAATAATCCATATTTTAAAAATTAAGGGGGGGGAGAGAGAGAGAGAGAGAGAGAGAGAGAGAGAGAGAGAGAGAGAGAGAGAGAGAGAGAGAGAGAGAGAGAGAGAGAGATGCAGAACTATAAACAATTATCTAACCTATAAGGAATGATGATAGATAAAAATTGTTTGGTTGAAAAGAAATGAACTGGATGTAAGTTCAAATAGGAAAGTAAACCCAATCAACCTCATCAGTTGACCAGAAGTAAATGTCTTTTGAATTATGATTAAATAAAAAGGGACCTTATTGATAAAAACTATGATACTGAGGATAATATTTAATATACCTTCATGTGCAGGATGTAGGAGGAGAGCTTTTAAGACTAATTCAGAAACAGGACAGGTATGTAAGCCAGTGATTTAATCGACCCAATCAGCCACTTCAATCGACCACTTTTGACCAGTATTGACCGGTTATAACCGGTTAAAACCGCCGGCCCGGTCAATATGAGTATTGACCGGCTTTTTGCCAACCTTGTCTCCCAGGGTTGTTAAAAGTCTGCAATGTGCTGTAAAGGTTTAAAGAATCAAGGGAATCAGTTTCTACCATACCCGGAGACACCAGGGAGATAGGGTGATGCAGGATATTTACCATTCCACCAGTATTTGCCTCTTGAAAGTACCTTTTAATGCTTTATAAGTGAACTGGGTCTTAGTTTGACCTGTAAACTGGGATTTTGATGCACAAGAATCTTTAGAAACCCTATTTTGACGCACAAGAAATTCCAATTTAGGGGTCATTTTGACTCCCAAAAATTTTCAGAGATGCGTCACAAAATATATCAAACAACAATCATACCAAAAGATAATCATTTTAAATGCGTGAAAATCATCAGAATGGTGTTAAACATCAATTACACTTCTGCATATATTAATCAGGGATCATAAATTGTATATGATCCCTAATGTAATTGGAGAAGTGTGACCGGAAGGTGATAATTGACTTGTTACCTGAAATAAGTGTAGGTTTATAACCCTGCTAAAAGTGATAGCAGCAATTTATTCAATATGGGTGCATTCTTTTCAAGTTAACTCTTTACCAAATGACAAAATTTTAGACTGGTTCAAATCGAAAGCATTTGCAAACGACAATTTCAGTGTGGCTCAAATGGCAGAATTTTTCCTTGATAGAGTAGAAAACGTTATGGAAAAAGGAGAAAATGCTGGTTACCAGCATTTTCTCCTTTTCCAACAATGTTTTCAAAAGGCTTCTCCCTAAGGGTCGTTAAAACCAGGGATTGTTTGGTAAAGGGTTAAGCAATGATTTATGAATATATTGTAAAGCATCCTCACTTGCTGTCCACCACATAGCTGGATATTTGTACCCAGTAATGATCATATCTTGAATTTTGAGTTAATAAAAGTAACCTGTGAAATATAGATTTATATCTAAATCTCATTACACACAAAAAGATGCCTTAAACTGTTCTTAATATGAATAAACTACTTTAATTATTCAGGCCCAAGAAAATTATAATACCTTACATAATTCTGGATGGTACTAGAAATCTTGTCTTTATTTCAGCAAAGTTTAACAAAGAAATTCTTAGTGAAATTTATCATCCATAAGTTTCTTACTGATTGCTTAAGTCCACAAGGTTTTAACCTTAGCCTCCTGGAACATATTGTGCTTGGGGGAGGGGGAAGGGAAGTGGGGGTTCTCTTTGCGGGGTATGGACAAAACCCCACCAGGACAAAACGAAAACCCCACCTGACAAAACCCCACCACCAAAATTGGCAGGGTGGACAAAACCCCACCACTCATTATATGTTCTCATAAATTAGTATTATAACTTTATGTAAAGATAATATTCCAGTCCAGTCTAAAATTTTGTCGTGTGGCAAAGAGTAAGGCCAATATGAGTCAGTTCTGATGTGGAAATCGTTATCAGATTACAGAAGCTTGGGTTCCCTGCATTTAATTGTAATAAAACATTTTGGATACTGGTATTTTTGGTATTTTTAGAATTATTATTTTGGCTTCTTTTGGATATTTTTAGAATTTGATTTGTAGGATTTTAGATATTAATCAAGAAACCCCTTTCTGTGAAGTGGGCAGTGCACATTCAGTTTCAAGGGCGAAAATAGCTTTGCACAAATTTACCAATTCAACAGATTCCAAATTTTTAGGGTCTTGGGCTCAGTATGAGAAAAAAAATTAGGCAAATCCCAGTATTTTGCCACCATTACTTCTGAACTTTTAGATCAGGAAGATCTCTTACTACATGTATGTGCTGATTTGTAGCACAATTCAGTGTCTTGTTTGAATGGTGTTTTATGCCTTTTACAACTTTATTTCACTTATATCACAGCAACAGCTCACATATTCATGTATTTCCTAGGTTCCACTAGAACTAGGGAAGGAATCTGAAGTGTCTTGCCAAAGGACACTCCTTCTAAAAACCCAGAGGATAGAGTGAGGCTTGAACCCAGGGCCACTACGCCATGAGTCTTACACTGAGTCAGGCAGGACCCTCAATGTATAGATAGTAGGAAAACAAATCTAACCCTGAGCGATGTTGAATCAACTTAAGAACTAAGACCCAAATAAAATTCTTATTTCTAGGTTATTATAATCCTGAATGTCTAGACAGTGGACAGTCTATGCAGCCTCTGATTTTCATCTACACTGGTTGCAAAGGCAACTTAGATTGAGAAAATCACTATGAGGGTTAACTCTGTATCAAATATCACAATTTTAGACAAGTCCGAATTTGAGCATTTGCAGACAACACTACAAAATGTGAATCAAAAATTGAAAGTTCTTTTTGGAAGGGTAGAAAACATTGTGGGAAAAGGAGAAAATGCTGTTTACCAGCATTTTTTCCTTTTCCCACTATGTTTTCAATTTCAAAAAGCTTTCTTCTCAGGGTCGTTAAAAGTCAGGATTGGGCAGTAAAGGGTGAAGTAGTTTATAAAGGATTTAGGTAAGATGTTTGATGTTTTGGCTGTAGGTGTTAATCCTGATCAAATAGTCTTTTCTGTGTCAATACACAGTTTTTCAAAGGAATTTCCTGGTCCATTATCAGTCCTACATTTGACTGAATTTTGACAATGAAATTTTAAATATTTGTTCACATAGTAGTTTAAGAATCTAGTATTTAAGTGTATTAGTTCATTTACCACCCAAACAAATCTGCAGGAGAAGACTCTTAGAAACATTCTTGCAGGAAATAGTAACAATTTACCATGCTGTAAAATTTCAGATTTGTCCAAATCCTAAGCATTATTTTGTAGATGAGAAAATTATTAAAATGTGGATCAAGTAGTGGAAAGTTTCTATGAGAAGGTATAAAACATTGTTGAAAAAGGACAAAATTCTTGATGCCAGCATTTTTCCTCATCACACAGTGTTTTCGCAACTACGCTTCAGGGTCGTTAAAACTCAGGACTGTGTTGTAAAGATTTCTCTTTTCCAAGCAGTCTGTGTTTTTAGCGTGGCTGTTTTCAAAGAAACAATGAGCTATTGTCACAGCCCTGGCAACATTGTCGTCATGCAAAAACTTGGATATTTTGTAATATCTCTGTTATTACTAAAGATATTCATTTCACGCCTGAACTGGTTGTTAACTATCAAATGGGGAACTCATACAAGAGAGGCAGGTAACCATCAAAATATTCTTGACACAGTTATGCCCTTTTTCAACTTGCAATTTTCACTGAAAATGAAGCACTTTCAGCCGAGCATTGACACACCAGGGTTTTCCCTTGACAACAAAAATAGGGGGTCATTGTGACCCCCTAGTCAAAAATAATGGGGGTCATTTTGGAATTTGTGGGGGTCACAACAAAATGTAATTGGCTTAGATAAAAGCAACTATTTGTGAAATAATGTGTGTTTATTTGTGTTTTCTATGCACTGTAAATATTTTTATACCCTATATGTTTTATTACATGGTGATATATAAACAATAACACCAGAGATTCTCTATATAGAGGGAGCTTACAGCCTAGATGGTACCTTTTTCATAAAGAATATCTGGCGTATGCGTTATGTACACCTGTTTTTAACAAGCAAATATGCCCAAGATAGCTGCAGACAAGCTGTCAGATCTCAAAGTGATTTTAATTTTGCAAGGGTATCATCATGACCGCTACTCAGTAGTGTTTTGATCTGGCACAAGAGTTGAATTTTGAAGTTTCTGCATGTGTGGTAAAGGGTTATTTTATTTTGTTTTTATCACAGGAATTGACCGTTTAATTGGTGAAAATAGCTTGTTGTCCGCCGGATTGGGAAGTCTCTATTGTTTATCTTGATAGAGATATCCATTTCGGCCGAAAATACACGACTTTAACCAATTAAACTGCCGATGCTTGTGGTTTGACACACGGGTCGCATTCATGCCGCGGTTTTTAACGAATAAAAAAGTGTATCTCTTTAGTTAATTTACGGTAAACCCTCGAGACCTTGAAATGATTTTCTAAGTGCTCTTACCAGGCGTTTTATCGTCTGATCTTTGTTTAAGGGCTATTCTTCCTTGCAGACAGCAAGAATAACGTCGATTTTGACAGAGCCATATTGTTTTCATTAGAGATCGACTGGTTTAGTTTCGAGCCATGTAAAGACGGACGGTTTTCTGGAAAAATCAATACACAGTCCTGTGTTTCGTCCCAGTTTTACTTTGTACTCCAGATTTTTCATCTACTCGCGGTGTCACATTGTCGGTAGCATATACGATCGTTAGTAACTCTTACCGTATTTGTGCATCAATAATGGCGCACTGTTGAAAAAATAGCGCGTCATTTTCCTTAAAAATGCGTTAAAACGCACAAAATCGTGCGTCAAGGAAAACCCTGCACCCGTATGCAAAATTTGTTATGTTATAACAACCATTACTTATTACTGTTTACCACACGACAAACATGTAGACTTGTCTAAATTGACAGGATTTTCAGACACCATTTTAAATGTTTTCTACCATTAAGGCATTTGAGTGACAAATGTCACGTTTTAAGTAACATCAACTCTTTACCAAACAACAAAATTTTAGACTATCATAGCCCAAATTGGAAGCATTTGCAGACGACAAAATTAGTGTGACTAAAAAATTGAAATTTGTTTTGGGAAGGGAATAAAACATTGTGTGAAAAGGAGAAAATGCTGGTTACCAGCATTTTCTCCTTTTCCCACAATGTTTTCAGAAGGCTTCTTTCTCAGGGTCATGAAAACCAGGGATTGTTTGGGAAAGGGTTAAATTTGTTTTCTGCAACTGCTTGGATAAGGCTAAAATTTTGCCATCTGGTAAAGGGCTAAGGGACATTTCCAAAGTCATTTGACATAAACCTCTGAACCAAATGACAAAATTTTAGACTGGTCCAAACTGAAAACATTTGCAGACGACATATTGAATGTAGCTGAAATGGTGATTTCTGCATTCAATAGGGTAGAAAACATAGTGGGAAAAGGAGAAAATGCTGGTTACCAGCATTTTCTCTTTTTCTCACCATGTTTTCAAAAGTCTTCTCTTTCAGGGTTGTTAAAACTCAGGACTATGTTGTAAAGGGTTTTAACTTATTTACCACACAATCCCGAGTGTTTAAGACCCAAGGGAAAAAGCATCTTGAAAACCTTGTGGGAAAAGGAGAAAATGCTGGCAACCAGCATGTTTTCCTCTTCCAATAAGGCTTTCTACACTTTCACGGACAAATTTCATCATTTCAGCCCCATTTGATCGTTCATCTGCAAATACTTTCAATTTGGACAAGGCTAAAATTTGTTGTTTGTTCAATACCGGTAGTTAACTATTTTAGGACATTATGAGAAAAAGGGTGGGATATTACTTCATTTCCTCTAGTCTGCTAAGTAAAATTGGAATTGATTTATCCTCCTCCCAGGTTTGCAGGGTTTTGGGATAAATTCATCACCTTGGATAATTTAGCTTGTAATAGAATTTGTTCTGTCCTGTAATTTGTCAGTGAGTTATTGGAACTGTCAGCCCTGAGTTAAGTCTGTACCAGACAATCCCATGTTGTTACAAGCCTATGACTTTTGAAAACATTGTTAGTAAAGGAGAAAATGCTGGTAACCAGCATTTTCTCCTTTATCCTCAATGTTTTCCACCTTTTCCAAGACAACTGCCGTCATTTTGTGTCAAATTTGGTGTGCTGTCTGCAAATTATTTGAATTTTGAGAAGTCTAAAGTTTTGTAGCATGTAAAGAGTTGAGGTTTGGTCACACCGAGCTAACAGATGAGTAACAGATAAAAAGTCATTTTATCCATTTGTGTCCGTTTGTATCTGTTTTATGTCTGTTTCTTATCTGGTGAATCCGCTACTTGTCTGGCGATGTTGGGTGATGTCTGTTCCGTCCGGTGGGAAGTTTTGAGCATGTTAAAAAAATTTCAACTGGACAAAACGGACAGAGAAGTGCAAATGACAGACTTTGGATGCATCTGACTATTTATACCCTTGGCATGACCGGTACGTTCCTCGTATGTTGGTGTTCGGTACATTTCTGTTCATTGTACGTTGGAAAACATTCTATCCGTATCTCATGCGTTGCACTTCCGTTTTATCCTCTACGAGTCCGTTACTCGTACAGTGATATCCGTTAATAGACCGTTTATTATCCGGTACATATTCGGTAAATGTGTGTTTTTTCCGTTACATGTGCGGTACTCAAGCGGTCATTGTGTGGCTTCTTCGCTCCACACACCAATGGCTTGAGCCTCAAGCAGCAGAGGAGATGAATTTTGTCACTGGATAACCAAATTCTGCATGTTTTTGTCCGTTTTCCCTCCGTTACATATCCGTTAGCCAGTCTGACCAAGCCTTTAGGTTTTTACCAGACAAGGAATGCATTTGCAGTCAGGACAATTGAAATGTGGATTATTTGGGCTTTGCATGGCTCAAAGGTGGTAGTAAGTGAAACAGAGAGGTCCCAGGTTCAATTGCACAATGCCCCCTGTCTAGAATAAACACTGCTTATATTGTGTTGGCCAGTACACCTATTTATACTTTCTTGAGTTTCTTTTGCCAGTATTTTTAGCTCACCTGAGCACGTAGTGCTCAAGGTGAGCTTTTGTGATTGCCCAATGTCCGTCGTGCGTTGTCCTTCGTCCACAATTTCTTTAAACATCTTCTCCTCCTAAACCACAGGGCCAATCTTGATGAAACTTGGCAGGGATGTTCCTTGGGTGAAGTTCTACCAAAGTTGTTCAAGAGATTGCATTCCACCCATAACTCTGGTTGCCGTGGCAACCAAAAGGAAAAAAATAGCAAATTCTTTGAAAATCTTCTTCTCTGAAACTAGATGGCGTAGAGCTTTGATATTTGGTATGTAGCATCTCCTAGTGGACCTCTACCAAGTTTGCTCATATGATGCCCCTGGGGTCAAAACTGGCCCCGCCCTGGGGGTCACAAGTTTGAACATAGGAACAAAGAAGGGAAACTTTAAAATTCTTCTTCTCTGAAACTGGAAGGCGTAGAGCTTCGATATTTCTTATGTAGTATCTCCTGGTGGACCTCTACCAAGTTTGTTCATATGATGCCCCTGGGGTCAAAACTGGCCCCACCCTGGGGGTCACAAGTTTGAAACATAGCAACAAAGAAGGAAAACTTTAAAAATCTTCTCTGAAACTAGAAGGTGTAGAGCTTTGATATTTGGTTTGTAGCATCTCCTAGTGGACTTTTACCAAGTTTATTCATATGATGCCCCTGGGGTCAAAACTGGCCCCGTCCTGGGGGTCACAAGTTTGAACATAGGAACAAAGAAGGGAAACTTTAAAATTCTTCTTCTCTGAAACTGTAAGGTGTAGAGCTTTGATATTTGGTATGTAGCATCTCCTAGTAGACCTTTACCACGTTTGTTCATATGATGCCCCTGGGGTCAAAACTGGCCCTGCCCCGGGGGTCACAAGTTCGAAACATAGGAACAAAGAATGAAAATTTTAAAAATCTTCTTTTCTGAAACTGTAAGGTGTAGAGTTTTGATATTTGGTATGTAGCATTTCCTAGTGGACCTCTACCAAGTTTGTACATATGATGGCCCTGGGGTCAAAACTGGCCCCGCCCCGGCGGTCAAAATTTTAAACATGGAAATAAGAAAGGAAAACTTTAAAATTCTTCTTCTCTGAAACTAGAAGGTATAAGGCTTTGGTTTTTAGCTAACCTGAGCACATGGTGCTTGGGGTGAGCTATTGTGATTGGTCAATGTCCGTCGTCTGTCTGTCTGTTTGTCCGTCCGTCCGTAAACAATTACTAAAAAATCTTCTCCTCTGAAACCGCCAATCAGATTTCATTGAAACTTCACAGAAATGATCCTTAGGTGATGCACTTCCAGAATACTTCAAAGATTTGAATTCCATGAAGAACTCTGGTTGCCATGGCAACCGAAAGAAAAAACTTTAAAAATCTTCTCGTCCCAAACTGTAAGGGCTAGAGCTTTCATATATGGCATGTAGCATCATCTTGTGGCCCTCTACCAAAATTCTTCAAATTATGGCCTTAGTGTGGAAATTGGCCCTATGTTGTGGGTTCTTGGATTTCACATAGAGATAAAGAAGGAAATTTTTAAAAATCTTCTTGTCCCGAACCGTAAGGGCTAGAGCTTTCATATTTGGCATGTAGCATCATCTAGTGGCCCTCTAGTAAAATACTTCAAATTATGGCCCTAGTGTTGAAATTGGCCCTATGTTGTGGGTTCTTGGATTTCACATAGAGATAAAGAAGGAAATCTTTAAAAATCTTCTTGTCCCAAACCATAAGGGCTAGAGCTCTCATATATGGCATATAGTATCATCTAGTGGCCCTCTACCAAAATACTCCAAATTATGGCCCTAGTGTGGAAATTGGCCCTATGTTGTGGGTTCTCGGATTTCAGGTGAGCGATTTAGGACCATCATGGTCCTCTTGTTACATTTTTCCTTTCAAAGCCAGTCTTACTGCATTCTGACATAAATATCATAGGTTTTCAAGCCCTATACAATTCCTAATAGAGTTGATGGCAGTGAATTTGCTCAACAAGTAAGGCTTAAAAAAAATATCTCTGTTAAGGGTTCCCTACCCTACCTAGAAAATGCTGTCAACTCTAAACTTTTTATGCCAAGATTGGAAAAAAAATGTCTGTTGGGTGTGATTTTGGTACATGGTATTGTAAAAAGTTTGTGGAAAAAAAAATCCCTACCTATCCTACCTATAGCATCTCAGACGGAAACCCTAAACACAGATATTTTTTTGTTAGGCCTAATTGATGGGAGTGGAGCTTTTATCTTCACTAATATTTTATTCCTTCAGAAGACAGTCTGCTGTAAATGAGTCAGAAATCAAAGGGATGAGAGGAAGACATTATCTTACTCACTGAATCCCTCCTCATGACGGTGTCTAGGCATAAACAGCATGTGATGGACCAAAATATATGCATTATTTAACCCTTTGACTTACAATCCTCAGTTGTTATGGTATCCAGCATTTACTCCTTTTCTCACAGTGTTTCTCTTCATTGATGGACAAAACCCATTATTATACCCCCGCAAAACGAATGTTTACGGGGGTATACTGGAATCAGCCTGTCTGTCCGTGTGTCCATCTGTTTGTCCGTCCGTGTGTCAGTCTGTGCGTCAGTCTGTGTGTCCGTCTGTGTACAAATAATTGCCTGTTTCTGTCAAAGCGCTGGCGGGGGTATTAAGTCACATTCAGTGACAGCTCTAGTTTTAGCTACATTGAAATTGTTGTCTGCAAGTACTATGAATTAGGGCAAGTCTTAAATCATGTCCTATGCATAACTCTTTACCAGACAACAAAAATTTAGACTTGTCTAGAGTGAAAGCATTTGCAGACCACAGTGTGGTCCAAATGATGTAATTTATCTTTGACATGGTAGAAAACATTAGGGAAAAGGAGTAAATGCTGTTTAACAGCATTTTCTCCTTTTCCCTGAATGTTTCCGAAGCCTTTTTTCTAAGGGTTGTTTAAACTCAGGGTTATGTGGTAAAGGATTAAGAGCAGAAAGAAAAATAAGAATCTTCCTTTCTTTTCAGAACCCAATGCCTATGCTCCCGTAATTGTGTCAACATACAAGAACAGCAGGGACATACCACTTTTCAAAGGGAAGATACGGGAAGATGAGACCACGGTGAGGCTGGATCCACCGCTCTCTGCTTACGATAATGACACAGTTGGATCTGCAAGTAAGATTACTCTTGACTTCCTTTCGACATAGTTTAGATAAATGCATTTCCTTCTGTGGGTGACATTTTTTTTTTGCATATCTGAATGTGCTGGCTTTTGACCTACTTTTTGGTACTGATAACAAATGAATGAATAGAAATTTGTGATTGGTCAAAAATGTAGACATGTTCATTCTGAGGGCCCCTGTCTATTTGCTGGTGAATTATTGCTGTACATTTTTTTTTGAAGATATTTCTTGTTTTGGCTTGCAGAAGACCACTTTTGAAAAAAGTAATTGCAGCAGAGTAGTAATCTCTTTTAACTCTTTACCACACAACCCCAAGTTTTAATGACACGGAGAAAGGAAGGGTTTTGAAAACATTGTGGGAAAAAGAGAAAATGCTGCTAATCAGCATTTTCTCTCTTTCCCACAATATTTTTTACTCTTTCAAAGACAAATTCCATCTTTTGAGCAACATTTGATATGTCATCTGCAAACACTTTCAATTTGGACAAGTCTTAAATTTTGTTGGTGATAAAGAGTTCACCCTGTACTAAATGACAAAGTTTTAGACTTGGCAAAATTAAAAGCATCTGCAGACGACAATTCAAATACCGCCAAAAAGTTGGAATTTGTTTTCAAAAATATAGAAAACATTGTTGTAAAAGGAGAAAATGCTGATAACCAGCATTTTCTCCTTTTCCAACATTGTTTTCAGAAGCTTTCCTCCTCCGGGTCGTGAAAAGTTGGGACTGTGTGGTAAAGGGTTAGTAAGCTAGTAATTATGTATCCTCTGGGAGGACACATTTTTCTTTTGGTAGAGACCAGATTTCTCTGTCAGTCCATCAATCTGTCTGTAACATTTTTTTGCCTGTATAATGTCTGCTGAACCCGTGTTCTGCTTTTAAATATGTTTCACACATCTGTCCTACATGATGAGGCTGAGCTCAGTCAGTGCAGTCAGTGACTTCAGACCAAGGGTTTGCTTGTTTGAATCCCCAGCTTGGCCATTTTCTTTCAAAGGATTGGTTTCATTCCTCTGACCACTGATCATTGCTTCGGCAGTGGTTTTGTGGGAAAAGAGCCAGTGCCTTAGGAATAATATTGTGCAAAGTTCTGATAAAAAACTACAGGAAAGCATGGAGAGGTGCGCTGGCCACCACAATGTAACTGAAATAATGTTGATAACAGCATTAAACACCAAATACATAAACCACCAGGAGGAGATTGCATAAGAGAGTTAGGTTTCACTTAACAGCCTCCAAGATCAAGGTCATAATGGGGACTCAAATGTTATTTTTGGGACACAACAGGGGTTTGAAGGTAACATATATTTGAGCTGTGCTCTGTGAAAAGGGGGCTTAATACATATGCGCAAAAAAAGTATTGACCCACTGGTCAGCCTGCACATTCCACACAGACTGACCTAGGCCGAAACTTTTAGCTATTGGTCACCTTTTTTGCATGTCCAAGGACCTGAGTGTACCTTATGATTGATTCAGTTTGTTGTTGGACAAAATAGATTTTATGGACCTGTAATTTTATAAGATGACTTGCTTGATATCATGCATCAGGGAGATGCATTAAGCCCCCTTTTGCCAGAGCATGGCTGTCATACTGTTTGCTGAAAACAAACATCTAGTTCATTTTGTATTTAATTTAAATGTTTCAAAGTGATTTGGGGCATTTCTTCATAGGGGTTTGAAGCACAGTGTCAGTTTCTTTCATGTGGTATCCAGTGGTGCAAGAATGGGAAGATGGGAGGGGGGGTTGACTATGGTGTTGTGTTTGTTCTAGCAAACCCTAAACAAGCACATCTGAATGTCAAACTGAAGCAAGAATCGTTGCTGCTCCAATTTAAGTTTAGGTCGCTTGAACATGGTTAGTTTTGAGTGGCAGATAAAAGGCTTGTATAAAATAATTAATTAATCCCTAAAGTGCCATTCACAGCTAATGTTGCTTTTGCTGCCAGTATAGTTAAAGATCAGACTGCTTAAAACATGAAGTCTGATTGTTGATCCACACTGTCCACTTAGATTAATCACTACAGATGAAATGTAATTATTTGGATCTTAGTCCATGTCCAAATAATGTCCATTGGCTTTATTCGGTGCTCTATGGGTTAGGATAATTAATAGTGCAGGCTATGGTATTGTTGGTGGGGGGGAAATACAGAAAATAAGCCAAAAAAACCCCCAAGTAGTCATACAAATGTACATACAGGCTATTTGGTCTAGTAAAATTCAGACCTATCACAGAAAAACATTTTCACTATACAAAACTCCCATTAGAAACCGGTGGGAATAATGGTGTTTTCCTGTTTCACTCTGTGGTAACATGAGTTAACAACAGTCAACAGATTTCTAATAAAGGTTAAAGTATCATGTGATGTTAACCCTCTACCATACAACAAATTTTAGACTTGTCCTAATGGAAAAAGTGTAGACAAAATGTGGCCTAACTCTTTACCAAATGACAAAATTTTAGACTAGTCCAAATTCAAAGCATTTGCAGAAGACAAAATCAACATGACTCAAAAACTGAAATTCTTTTTGGGAAGGGTAGAAAACATTGTTGTAAAAGGAGAAAATGCAGGTTACCAATATTTTCTCCTTTTCCCATAATGTTTTCAAAAGGCTTTTTTTTTTCCATGGTAGTTGAAACTCATGATTGTGTGGCAATGGGATAAGTGATGGGTTTCATCCATGAAGGGTTTGAAAACAAGGAAGGAAAAGGAGAAAATGCTGTTCACCAGCATTTTCTCCTTTTCCCTCAATGTTTTGAAAAGCCGTCTTTGGGTTCATTAAAACACAGGATAGTTTTGTAAAGGGTTAAACATGCATTTCCTTGTAACACTCTTTGTTTCGTTTAGTCATGCTTTACAATGCCCAATGTGTATTTATGTATACTGTATACCAGGTAGTTGGTTGTCAGTGGGAAATTTTGCTTGTATCAAATGCTATGTCTGTGGAATTCATGGAATGAATCAACCCAGAACTTTCAAACAAAACACTTGTCCTTCCACCAAATTTCTTATTAACCCTTCACCATGCAAGCTAATTTGAAACTTTTAAACAAACACAAGTAATCAGTATATTAAGTGTGGCTCAAATTGATGTTTTAGAAGGACAGAAAACATTGTGGGAATAGGAGAAAATGCTGTTTACCAGTATTTTCTCCTATTCCCACAACGTTTTCGTAAGCTTTCGTGAAAATAGCATTGCTTGGTAAAGAATAAATTTTTGGGGTGGGAAAAACACAGGCTGTAATATGAATCTGTCTTCCTTGTCTTTTGTTGATTTTTCTTCGCTTATGAAAGGGGTTCTGTCTATGTTTGTGGAAAAATGTAGGACTTGTAACCTTGAGGCCCAGGTTCAAACCTGTGTGGAAGCACTGGGCTGAGTGTCCCTGGCTAAGACAAGACACTTTGAAGCCCTTGTCTAGGACAAAGATGAATATGTGAGCTGTCACCATGATATGACTAACCAGTGGCTCGGTCAGTGATGTACAGTGCTTGAGATGAGGAGGTAGCTGGTTTGAATCCCAAACTTGGCCTATTTCTTTTTGAGAATAAATAGTAGTCATTGTGACAGGGTTCATTTCTCTCTGACATAGCTAAACAGTGTTTCAACATTGGTTTTGTGGGAAAGCAGCCAGCGGCTTCTGAAAGATTATTGTGCAAAGCACTGGTTAAAGAAAGTTCAGTAAAGCATGTGCTCTGGTGGCTGCAATATAGCATACTAGTAACTGACACTAGTTTAACTCTATACCACACAGTGCCATGTTTTAATGACCCTGAAGAAAGAGCCTTTTGAAAACTTTGTGGGAAAAGGAGAAAATGCAGGTAACCAGCATATTCTCCTTTTTCCACAATGTTTTCTACCCGTCTTTCATTTTGCACCAGTCTTAAGATTTTTCTGATTGCTAAAGGTGTAAATAGAAAATCTGGTTAACCAGCAAAGAAGACAGGAACAAAGGCCGCCAATATTATTCAATTATACACCCAACTTGACAGCCTGTCAGTTTTGAAAGGCCAGAGTATTGATATCAGGGGTATTAGTTCCATGTTACAACATGGAGATTTTTGGGTTGCGGCATACAAGCCTGTACTCTGAATTTGGTTATAGATTTGCTGAATAATGTTTTATGCTGCTTCCAACATGATTTCAGCCATATCGTGGAGTTACTTACTTCTTTGTGTAAACCCAGGGTTTCATCGGTAAAAGGCCAGGGCTCTGGAGTATCTTGCCCAAGGACACTGCCATGAAACACTTAGTTCCTTGAGTGAGGATAGAACCCAGAGCCTCACTGAAAGCTTTATTGACATGCCTAAGATGAATTTCTGATTTTTAAACTTTAAAGTTCTTTACAAAACTGTAGAATTTTGAAATTGTCCATTCTGAAAGCATTAATCAGTATTTTGCAGACAACAATTTAGGTGTGGCTTACATGTAATTCATGGAACTAGTTTTTGAAAAGGCAGAAAATATTGTTGGAAAAGGAGAAAATGCTGGTTAGCATGATGCCTTCTAAAGCCTTCTTTTTTTCTCAGGGTTGTTAAAACCTGGTTTTTTAGCTCCACTGGCCGAAGGCCAGCGAGCTATTGTCATGGCATTGTGTTCGTCGTGCGTCCGTCCGTCCGTCCGTCCGTTCGTTCGTCCGTGCGTGCGTCCGTAAACCTTTTCTTTAAAAAACTTCTCCTCAGAAACTATTGACTGGATTTTACCAAATTTCACAGGAATGTTCCTTTGGTGGTCCTCTTCCAAATTCCTTCAAATAATTGTGTTCCATGAAGAATTCTGGTTGCCATGGCAACCAAAGTAAAAAACCTTTAAAAATCTTCTCCTCCCAAACCGCTATTTGGATAGCATTATTATTTTGCAGGAATGTTCCTTAGATACAGGTTTACAGAATTCCTTAAAAAAAAAAAGATCTGTCAAAAAACATGGCTTTTATGGGAGACTCATTTTCCTTTTATGGTATAAAGTAAAATCTTTGAAAAATTTCTTCTCTAAAACTATTCATTGGATTTCATTGTTGTTTTGCAGGTAAGTTCCTATGGTGGTTGTCTACCAAATTGTTTCTTCAGTGAGCTAAAATGCAGGATTGAATGATAATTGTTAAAAACTTCCTTTCGCCATTATAGAAATATCAGGCCTGTGGAGCGATACAGGCGCTCAAGCGCCTCTAGTTTTTTGGTAAAGAGTAACAGATGACAAAATTTTAGACATGTTCATATTGAAAGCATTTGCAGATGACAAATTAACTGTGTTTCCTTTACCTCACAATCCGGATGTTTTACAATCCTGAAAGAGAAGGTTTTTGAAAACATTGTGGGAAAAAGATAAAATGCTGGTAACCAGCATTTTCTCCTTTTCCCACAAAGTTTTCTACCCTATGAACGACAGAAATCACTTGAGCTACATTTAATTTGTCCTTCCCTTTTACTGATGTTTCAGCTGATTTATCAGTCTAAATTCTCCTGGGTATTTTGCATTTTGCATATTGATCTCTATCATAAATAGAATCTCTTTTGCATATTGGCAGTCTCTACTGATTAATCTCATTACGTAACTTTTTACAACGCATTATCCTGAGTTTTTATGACCTGAAGGAAAGAGGCTTTTGAAAACATTGTGGGAAAAGAAAAAAATGCTGGTAACCAGCATTTTTTTCTTTGCCCACAATGTTTTCTTCCCTTTAAAATAGAATTGATCTTTTTAGAGCCAGTATTGTAGATGTAGTCTGCAAAATTAATGCTTCCAATTTGGACTAGTCTAAAGACTTGCTGTTTGATAAAAGGTGAATTCTTTACCACATGACAAAATTCAAGTCTTGTCCACATTGAAAGCATTTGCAGATGAAAAAATAAATGTGCCCTGAAAATTGAAATTTGTTTTAGGATAGGTAGAAAACATTGTGGGGGGAAAAAAGGTAAAGTCTGATACTTTTGTCTCTGGTGTTTTAATATTGATCAGTTCATGGCAAGAACGCAAGCAATTGTATTTTTTTTTGTCCTAGAAGCAAGTTTTCCAGAAAACTGTTATAACAGAAGGATTTTTAGCTCACCTGAGCACAAAGTGCTCAAGGTGAGCTTTTGTGATCGTGTTGCATCCAGCGTCAGTCGTGCGTCATCTGTGGTGTGGTTGTCAACATTTACCTTGTGTGCACTCTAGAGGGCATATTTTCAGTCAGATACTCATGAAACTTGGTCAGAATGTTAGTGTTGATAAAATTTTGGACAAGTTCAAAAATTGGTCATGTTGGGTCAAAAAGTAGGTCACCAGGTTAAAGCTTAGAAAAAAAATTCGTGCACTCCAGAGGCCGCACTCTAGAGGCCACATTTTCTGTCAGATGCTCATGAAACTTGGTCAGAATATTTGTCTTGTTACAATCTTGGACAAGTTGGATTTTGGGTCTTGTGGGGTCAAAAAGTGGGTCACTAGGTCAAATCTTAGAAAAAGCTTGTGTGCACTCTAGAGGCCAGTCATTTTCAGTCAGATACACATGAAACTTGGTCAGAATGTTTGTTTTGATTAAATCTCAGACAAGTTAGGCATTGGGTCATGTGGGTTCAAAAAGGTCACTGGGCCAAATCATAGAAAAAGCTTTTGTGCACTCAAGAGGCCTTATTTTCAGCCTGATACTCTTGAAACTCAAGCAGGATGTTTGTCTTGGTAATATCTTGGACAAGCTCAAAATTGGGTCATGTTGGGTCAAAAAGTAGGTCACTGGGCCAAATCTTAGAAAAACCTTGTGTGCACTCTAGAGGTCTTATTTTCAGCCTGATAATTATGAAACTAGGACAGAGTGTTTGTCTTGATGCTTTCTTAGACAACTTCGAAATAGGGCCATGTTGGTCAAAAAGTAAGTCACTTACAGGCATGCTTTTTACATTATTAAAACCAGGGTTTCTTCAGCTTTATCAACCACAGATGACTTTACTCAGGCGAGCACTTTAGGGCACTGACTCATGTCTAGAGTATTGGTACAACAAAGTGTGACTCAAAATCTAATGATGAGATTTGACTATTGTAATGTGAGAAAATGAGATACAATTGTTACAAGCATTTTCCCCTAATATTTTCAAAAGCCCTCTTTTTCCAGGTCATTTAAATGTGGCTTCATTTGGTTAAGGATGAAAAACTTAGCTGCTGAAAAGTGATGGCAGGTAACTGAAACTCTGTTGCAACTGGCATAGAACGCCATCCATACTTAAAATTATTCATGTACTGTGTACATGTGATTTATAGTTTGGAAAAAAAATGTTTAACATACGTGGGTTGTTCGATATGTAATGTGTATTGTACGATATCTCAAAAGCATTTGACTCAAATAGTGAAATGAACATTTCATCCCTTCAAAGTATTCTCCATGGTTTGAAATACATAATTTCAATCTCTGAATCCATTTCTGAAATGCGTCACGGTACGCTGATTTAGGTAGACCTCTGAGGCACTGACTGATGGCTGAGCTAAGGGCTTGTCGGGACTTGTAACGACGACCAGATAAGAATTTTTTAAGTTTTGGAAAAAGGAAAAAGTTGCATGGGGCTAGATCTGGAGAGTATGGTGGGTGTGGCAAGACGGTAACCTTCTCCGACTTCAAAAATTGCTTCACAAGCTCAGATGTATGTGATGGAGCATTATCATGAAGTAGACGAACATGCCTAAATCCTGACACAGGGCGTCGTTTAAGATAATATTTCTTGACCTTTTTTAGTATAACATCTCGGTAATACCGACCTGTAACACTTTTGCCCTTCGGCACCGGAATTTGTACGGCTATACCATCACATGAGAAGAATATGCAATAAAGAACCTTCTTTGTGCTTGTGCTTCTATTGGCAACTACAGGCCTTCTACCGTGTTTAGTTTGCAATATTTTGCTTCCAATTTTTCTTACTGGTTCGAAATAGTGAACCCATATTTTGTCACCAGTAACAATGTTTGAAAATTGTTTTTGATTGAATTTTGGAAACATTTTGAACAATTGCTTAGTGGTTTGTACTCGTACCCGTTTTTGGTCATCTGTCAATATATGAGGTATCCATCTGGCAGATATCTTTCGTACTTTCAAAATACGCTTCAAAATGAAATGCACCCGCGATATCGATATGCCAACAGCGTTGGCAATATCACGAATTGTGTATCTGCCATCACTTCCAATTACTTCCCTGACTTTTGAGACATTTGCCTTGCCTGTTAAAGTCACAGGTCAGCCAGATTTTGCTGCATCTTTGACAGACTCTGTGCCAGTCAGAAATTTCTTTCTCCAACTACGGACTGTCTCATAAGATACCTTATCAGACCCATAAACTTCCCCCAATTCAGTAAAAATCTGCATTACTGAATGACCAAGTTTTGTGCGAACTTTTATATGAGCTCTACTTTCTTCAATATTCTTAATCCGTTTCCCAACCATTTTTACAAGAGTGGTCAACGACTAGCTCTATTTAAATGACTATAAGTTTAAAACTATGTGGAGCTGAAGGCTTGTGTTTATACTGTTGGAAAGGTATTGAATAGAGCTATTCAAGCGTATCATCATCCATGAAATCGTGCAAAGCCTTATTGCGCTGTGGTACAATACACATTACATACCGAACAGCCCTCGTATTCTAATGAATTCACAATGGTTTCTTTTGTTTATTACAAGTTGGTGTGGCTTGTTTACTGCAGTTGTCACCTCATATAGTGCATGATGAGTCTTAGCTTTATTCCTTACCAGACAACAAATTTTTAGACATTTTCAAATTAACCCTCAGACTGCTTAGCGCATAACTCACACACCTTTTGCAGACAGTGTGGATCAAGACCAGAATAAGCAGTCTGATCTTTTATCCACCCTGTCATTCAGGATATATTCCCCCCCAAAAATAACTTTGAAATAATAGTATTTAGGTTTTTACTTTAGGCTTGAAAGTATCATTTATTTTATTTAACAGGTTTAGGGTTGACAAATCAGTTATGGCTCAGATGTCAAATGATGGAAGTTTTTTTTGAAAGGAGAGGATATTTTGTAAGAATTGCAGTGTTTATTCTAGAAACTGAAAATGAGGGGGGAATTTTCCCCTTCAGTCTGAAAAGAAGATTTTTGAACAATACCCAGAAAAATGGGCCGTTTTGGTGAAGTAAGCTGTTTAGGACAGGGCTATTTTGGAAGAGGGCCTTTTTTCACCCACTGCGTGTCAATTGTAAGGCTACTAAATTCTTGGACATAATAAGTTGTGAAAACAGCTCCAGTAATGATGCAGTTTTATTCAAAATAGTGGTATTTTCTTCATGGCAGGAGTAATTTTTTGGGGGGCAGGGGGACTTTAAAATTTAATTATCTATTTTTTATGTGGGACTGTCATGCATTGGGTCAAAATTTATGCAGGATCTGAAAAAAAATTGCAGAAATCCCACACATGAGCATTCTAGAATAGACACTGAAAATGGATAAAATACAGTAATGACATGGGATTGTATGGTAAAAAGTTAACGGTCTTTACATACAAGTTTGCTTTTACCTTATGTGCTAACCATGTACATGTACCAAGGCATTGTTTGACTCTGTACTGCACAATGCCATTTTTTTCATGACCATTAAGAAGACAACTTCAGATAACATGGTGGGAAAATGAGAAAATGCTGGTAATCAGCATTTTCTCTTTTTCCAAGAATGTTTTCTATCCTTTGAAAGACATGTTTCTTGTTTTGGGGAACATTTAAATTTTGTTCTGCACATGCTTTCAATTGGACTGTAGTGCAGTCTGTTGTGTACAGGTCACTTTAAACCAAGGAGTTGCAGGTCTGAGTTCCAAACTCAGGCAATTCCTATCCAAGGACTGATGATAATCATTGGGACAGGTTTCATTTCTCTCTCACAGCTGATCATTGTTTTGACAGTGGTTATGTGGGAAAGCAGTCAGTGGCTTGGAAGTAAATTATTGGTAAAAGAAAACTCCAGGAAAGTATAGGTAGGTGCACTCAGGCTGCCTCGATATAACTGAAATGATGTTAAAAAGGGCATGAAATACCCTTCAATCAATCAATTTGGACAAGACATAAAATATTGTCATCTGACTTTTAGAGTAAATCATTCAGTTGATGAAAAGTAAGTCTGTTGGGAAACAAAGAAGCCATTGACTGATTTTAGTTTTGGTTTACAGTTGCTGACTTTTATAGCTTAATGACCTTAAAATGCACTTGAACGTTAGGTGAATAAATCTTATGGTTAGAATATGTTGATTTTGAATTTTAATATCTCCTTGAGTCATGCCCTTCATCCATGTTCAACAATGTATGTTTCACCTTTAACTCTTTACCAAACAACATAATTTTAGACTAGTCCAAATAGGAAGCATTTGCAGATGACAGAATTAAGGTGACTCAAAAATTGAAATTTGTTTTGGAAAGGGAAGAAAACATTATGGGAAAAGGAGAAAATGCTGGTTACCAGCATTTTCTCCTTTTCCCCACAATGTTTTCAGAAGGCTTCTTTCTCAGGGTAGTGAAAACCAGGGATTGTTTGGTAAAGGGTTAATTTAATTCTACCATATTTATTTTACATCATTTGAAGAACAAGCTCTTGCAACAGTACTAATCTCTTGATTCTGTTGCATGAAACCACACCAGTACTAGTACCAAATATGTTAAGGGCCAATGAACAGCAACAAAGTTGACACTGGCTTCTTGGAATTGAACTTGGGACCTTGGGAGGCTAGCTGATCTCAACTTTGAATTAGTTATGGTTCTTGAACCATAACCAAAGTTGACACTGGCTTCTTGGAATTGAACTTGGGACCTTGGGAGGCTAGCTGATCTCAACTTTGAATTAGTTATGGTTCTTGAACCATAACCAAAGTTGACACTGGCTTCTTGGAATTGAACTTGGGACCTTGGGAGGCTAGCTGATCTCAACTTTGAATTAGTTATGGTTCTTGAACCATAACCAAAGTTGACACTGGCTTCTTGGAATTGAACTTGGGACCTTGGGAGGCTAGCTGATCTCAACTTTGAATTAGTTATGGTTCTTGAACCATAACCAAAGTTGACACTGGCTTCTTGGAATTGAACTTGGGACCTTGGGAGGCTAGCTGATCTCAACTTTGAATTAGTTATGGTTCTTGAACCATAACCAAAGTTGACACTGGCTTCTTGGAATTGAACTTGGGACCTTGGGAGGCTAGCTGATCTCAACTTTGAATTAGTTATGGTTCTTGAACCATAACCAAAGTTGACACTGGCTTCTTGGAATTGAACTTGGGACCTTGGGAGGCTAGCTGATCTCAACTTTGAATTAGTTATGATTCTTATCCTGGAATGAAACGGTGTCGGAAATGTTTTAGCGCTTTAACCCATTACCAAACAATCCTATATGTTACAAGGATCCTTAGGAAGAGGTTTTTGAAAAAATTGTAGGTCAGGGAGAAAATGCTGGTAACCAGCATTGTCTCCTTTACCCACAATGTTTTCTACTATTTTCTAACAAGACAAATCTTATCATTTGAGCCAATGTCAATTTTCGATTAATCTAAAACTATGTAGTTTGGTATAGAATTAAGGCTTATTCAAGATGCATTGTTTTATTTCTCCCATGTTATATTTATCTAAAAAGAATGAAACACCAGTCCTGTGGCCTACATTTTTGGGCTTTAAATCTTTTTTTTTTAACTCGTTTACCACATGATCCTGAGATTTAACAACCCTGAGAAAGGGTCCCTTTGAAAACTTCTTGGGAAAAGGAGAAAATGCTGCTAACCAGCATTTTCTCCTTTTTCCAAAATGTTTTCTCCGTAATTGCAAATGCATTTCCAGCCATTTGAGCCACATTTAACCTGTCGTCTGCTATTGCTTTCAAATTCGGATGTGCATGAAATTGCACACCTGCACACCTTTTCAAACTAAATAGTAGGGTTAAATGCAGTGATGACTATCATGCTTCCGTCTATTGGCACTTTATGCCTCACTGTGCATATAATTGTTTCAATCCTGGCTACGCCTATAACATATAATATACATCGGCTTGCCTAGCAGTTGTTGCAGATAGGAGCAACTGGTTGCTTTTACGGTAAATCTTTACCAGATGACAAATTTCTAGGCTTCTCCAAATTGAAAGAATGATTTACTGTGGCTCAAATGATGGAAATTATATTTGAAAGGGTTGAAAACACTGTGGGAAAACGGAGAAAATTCTGGTTAACAACATTTTCTCCTTTTTCCCACTTTTTCTTCAAGTTAAGGTCTTTATAGTGTTGTTAAGATACAGGATTGTTTGATAAAGGGTTAACTCTTTACCAAACGACAAAATTTTAGACTGGTCCAAATTGAAAGCACTTGCAGACGACAAAATAAATGTAACTCAAAAATTGAAATTTGTTTCCAGCAGGGTAGAAAACATTGTGGGAAAAGGAGAAAATGCTGGTTACCAGCATTTTCTCCTTTTCCCACAATGTTTTCAAAAGGCTTCTATCTCAGGGTCGTAAAAACCAGCGATTGTTTGATGAAGGGTTAAGCAAGCAAAGGTAGCCTGAGTCCATGAGAGCACTTCTTGATTATATTTGATTATGGATCAGACATTTTGTACAAAAATATCCTTCTTCCTTTAACCATTTACCACACAATCCTGAATTTTGACGACCCTGAGGAAAGAGGCTATCGAAAACATTGCGGAAAAAGGAGAAAATGCTGGTAACCAGCATTTTCTCATTTTTCCGCAATGTTTTCTACCCTATCAAAGGCAGAAATCGTCATTTGAGCTACCTTGCAAATGCTTCCAGTTTGGTAGTGTATACAATTTTGTCATTTGGTAACAAGTCATCTAGATTTTGGTGCTGATCTCTGATGGACTCATTTACAATCATATCTCAGTGTCCTGAGCGGTTCAGTTATCAGATCCAGGTGAAGGTGTAACATTCATGTGTTACTAGTATGGGGGCTCTGAGCTTGATCCTGTGTTGAAGGGCTGAGTTTTACATGGAAGGGCCCTAGCCTAGTTCTGATAAAAGCAGTACAAACATGAATAAGTGAGCTGTTGCCGTGATTTAAGTGAAATAAAATTGAATGTGGCGCAGTATATCATTCAGTCAATTAACCCTTTACCAGACGACAAAATTGTATTCTTGTCCAAATTGAAAGCATTTGCAGACGACAATTTCAACGTGGCTCAAATTGTGCAGCCTTTCTTTGATAGGGTAGAAAACATTGTGGGAAATGGAGAAAATGCTGGTTACCAGCATTTTCTCCTTTTCGCATAATGTTTTCAAAAAGCTTCTTTACCAGGGTCATTAAAAGGGCATTGTGCGGTAAAGGGTTAAACAACAAGAACAAAACTCTGTGAAGTCTTATTATTCAGTACATAAAATAAAAAGAGTGCCTTGGTTCATCCTCTGAACAGTTCATGATGTTTTGTCAGTGGCCGCTTTCAACATGATTTCAGTCATATTAGAGAAAAAGCTGACATTTCTGTGTGTCCTCGGTTAAATTCTCTAGCACAAGGCCAGACTCTGAAGACTGTCTTTGCCAAGGAGACTCCAATGAAAATCCTGGTGCCCAGAGTGGAATCTAACCTTGGGCAACTGGTTTAGTGGTAACCATTCAGCACTCAGAGGTATGCAAGACCTGACAAAATGCTAAAAAGATATCTTTGACCCACATTTCAGATTTTCGTTCTGTTCTGCAGGCTGATAATAAAGCTTTATACACTGGTTTGTATTGTAATTTAATGATACAGTATTTTTTATCATTAATCATTGTCTCTGTTCAAAATTGATATAACCAATTTCTGCTTGTACATTGGTTTTGGCCCTCTTAAATAGTAAAGAAATCAAACTGAATGTTCGCAGAGGAAACAGTATTTTATGCCAGATAACTCATTTTAAACTTTTCTGGATTGAAAGCCCTTTAAGATGACAACATACATGTAATCTAGCTAAGATAAAGGATTTATTCTTAACCGTTTACCACACAATGACAACTTTTGACACCCCTGATAGAGAAGGCTTTTGAAAACATTGTGGGAAAAGGAGAAAATGCTGGTAACCAGCATTTTCTCCTTTTCCCACAATGTTTTCTACCCTATCAAAGAAAAATCATTTCATATGATCCACATTGAAACTGTCCTCTGCGAATGCTTTCAATTCGGACAGGTCTAAAATTTGTCGTGTGGTAAAGGGTTAAAGGGTTGGAAAACAATGTGGCAACAGGAAGAAAACACACCAGAGAATTCCCAGGAAATTATCATAAAAAAATTTTCTTTTTCTCTTGTGTGAACAGAAGAAAATGTTTGTTACATTGCATTTTCTCTTTTTCCCACAATGTTTAGTTGAATACTCTTCCTCATGCAGATACTGAAAATACAGTATGGTTTGGTAAAGGCACAAAACAAGTGCCTCAGTTTAAGGAGGTAAAAAAACATGACATTATCTTGATCATTTCAGGGACTGATAACAGAATGTCAAAAAATTTCAATAAAGATAAACATTGTCTCAGAGAGTTTGTAAAATCCATTACCGAACAATCCAGTATTATAAAGGTTGTGAAAACATTGTGGGAAAAGGAAAAAATGCTGGTTACTGGCATTTTCTCCTTTTCCCAAAATGTTTTATATTGTCTTAAATCATTTCAGCTGCATCTTGTCATCTTCAAAATTCATTGCTTCAATATGGGCATGTCCACTGTTTTGTCATTTTGTTAAAAGGTTAATATAACAATTACTGTACAGTTTTTAATCAACTGAGAGGCCTAGGAATTGTCTCTGAAAAAGTAGAAAACATTGTGGAAAATTGAGAAAATGCTGGTTTCCAGAATTTTCTCCATCACTTTTTATAATGGCAAGGTAGCTCAGTCGGTAGCGTGCAGGACTTTAGAACAGGGGGTCGTGGGTTCAATCCCTGGCTCCGCCAATTTCTTTCCGAGGATTGATGAAAGTCATTGCAACTGTTTACAGGATTCATTCCTCTCCCACCGTTTGCCATTGTTTTGATGATGGCTATGTGGGAAAGCAGCCAGTGGCTTGGAAAGAAAATTGTGTGGGAGTACTGGTGAAAGAGACTCCAGGAAAGCATGGATAGGTGCACTGGAAGCAGCGATATAAATGAAATAATGTTGAAAACGGCATTAAACACCATACAATCAATCTTTCTATAATGTTGTGACTCTACCAGATGACAAAATTATAGCCATGGGTAGATTGAAAGCATTTGCACACAAAAAATTATTTGTTAGTCAAAGCATGAAACTTCTATTTCAAAGAATAGAAAACATTGTGGGGGCGGGGGAAGAAAATGCCAGTTACTAGCCTTTTCATTATATTTGTTTTCAAAAGCCTTCTTCTTCAGGGCCGTTGGAAGTCGGGATTGAATGGTATAGGGTTAAAAAGCCTACATTGAGTCAATTAAACACAGGATTGTTTAGTAAACGGTGAACAGATATTAACAGAGTGCCAGTTTAGTTTGCTTTGGAAGATACTATAGATCAAATTACCGTAAAACGCTGTGTATACCACGCAGGCATGTATAACACGCAGGCCTTTTTCAGCATCAAATCCGAGGAAAAAAGGTTGTTCGGATATACAACACACATCAAAAATTGACCAAAATATCGTAACACGTGAAGCTTACGTCGCTATCTTGAAAAATTGTATATGGCGATACTTTATCAAAGGGAAATAACCATTTTTAATCAAAGTGGAAATGGTAATTATTCGAGGTGTGCTTTATTTTGTGGCTGTGCTTTTATTAATAAATGACAACATTGAGAAGCTATCCGTCAAAAAGTTGTACTCGGGGGATTATAAAAACATGCCAGCTTATGGCATGTTGCAAATTCACACATTGAACTGACGACCATATCGAAGTTAATTTCCTATTTTCTCACCTCGATCGACAAATGTGACAGGTGTGAAATAAACATAGATCTATATGATGTAAATCACGGTTTTTGTAAAAAGTAGCGATAAATATATATATTTTTTAAATCATTCATTTCTTTCTGGATCATTATTTTACTCTTTTATAATTGTTCAATTTTAGCTATTAACAAAGAAAAAAAAAATATGAGACGAATCAGACGATAACAGTAAATCAATATTTATCATTCCGGGGTACGTTCGCCATTGCCAAAATGGCTGATAGAATCTGGAAATTATGAATCCTAATCCACAAATTAAGAATGTACAAATACATTTTAACAAAATTAAAACATAATTTTTGTTTTTAAATCGGTAAAAGTTGAAATGGGATGATGATGAAAGTTAAGGCTGTGGCGAGAGAACTTCGGCCGTTTTGTACCAAACACCCCCCCCCCCCTTTGAACAGGTAACCTTTTTGATATACGCTTTTTGATATACGACCGATTTTCAAGGAGGAGAAAAGAGGAGAAAAACATGGTTTTGCCTATTGTAGTGTACCGGTATAACACGCAGTCCCCAGTTTGAAATTATTCAGAGCTGAAAAAATGTGCGTGTTATATGCACCAAAACACGGTAGACTAAACAGAACATACAGAGTTATATTGAATCTATACTGTCACTTTGTTAGGCAATCTGAGTTGAAGTTGAAATAGTTTTACATTGTTCATTTAATCAGGTGTTTAATTTAGGATTGAAAATGATCATTTTGTTTAGTTCGACTTTTTAACAGCTTTTTCAGTTCACATTTGTCATACAAAACAAAGACACACCCATCGAAAGTGAAATCTGATCTGTTGTTTTAAACCCCTTACCAAACTATCTCTGGCTTTATTTTTATAACCCTGGGGAATTTTAAGCCTTGTGAAAACTTTGTGGTAAAAGGAGAAAATGATGGTAACCAGCATTTTCTCCTTTTACCACAAAGTTTTCTACCCTTTCAAAAACAAATTTCATCATGTGGACAAGTCTAAAATTTTGTCGTCTGGTAAAGAGTTAATTCATTACCCTCTACAGATGACCTTTTACAGTTTGTTGCCAGCTAATGGTGAAAACATTGTTGTAAAAGGAGAAAATTACAGTAACTCATGATTAACAACGATTCCTCTGGCCACATTGTTATGATGAGTTATGATTGTATTAATGTATGAGGCTTTTAAATCTATGTCTGTTTTCTCAGCATATGAATTAAATCCTTTACAATATTTTATAGAAAGTTGATGGGAATTTACTGTGATTGAAATGGCTAGACACTAAGTTTTAGGGCAGGTGTCATATTGAAGTCAGGTTTCCCTGCTAATTTCTGTGGCAGTGTATGAGGGCAAAAAGAAACATTATATAAGGCTATAGATATTATAATTTATTGCGGCAGTGCACTGACTAAAATTCTAATATCAGACGTCATCTTTGGAGGGCAGAGCCTGGTTGCTCAGTCTGTAGCATATTGGGCTTGAAACCTGGGGGTTGCTGGTTTGATTCTCCAGCTTGGCCAATTTCTCTACTAGGATTGATGACAAGTCATTGCTACAGAATACATTCCTCACCACTGTTTGATAATGTTTTTTTTTTCGGGAAAGCAGCAGCTGGCTTGTGAAGAATATTTTGTGAAGTAATTGTAAAAGAAATTCCAGAAAAGCATAGATATGTGCACTGGCTGCTGTGATATAACTGAAATAATTTTGAAATAAGTGTTAAACATCACACATTCGAACAAACAAACGAACAAACAAACAAACAAATTATGCATGTATTTGGAGGAGTCTGATCGTCATCAACTGTCCACCACAGCAACTAAATATAACCCAAACAGTATTCTAGATCAAAGATCAGACTGCATATTCTGTGCCTGTTAATCTTGATCAGTACAGTATGCAACTGTATGGGTGTTCTGTACTCACAAAGGGTAAATGACTGATTGTGCATAATAAAATTCATAACTGATCACTCATAGTGGAGGAAAAATGCTTGAGAAATATTTTTGTTAATTATGTTTATGCCTTAAATTACCTCTTTTTATCATGAAGCCCTATTGGACTGTTATATCTTAATCCTCTCCCACACAATCCAGGGTTTTAACAACCCTGAAGAAGGCGGCTTTTGAAAACATTATGGGAAATTGAGAAAATGCTAGTAGCCAGCATTTTCTCCTATTCACACATTGTTTTTAGCTCACCTGAGCACAACGTGCCCAAGGGGAGCTCTTAGGATCACCCTGTGTCCGTCGTCTGTTGTGCATCGTCAACAATTCTTTAAACACCATCTCCTCCTAAACCACTAGGCCAATGTCAACCAAACTTGGAAGAAATGTTCCTTGGGAGGTCCTCTTTAAAAAGTGTTCACAGAATTTGATTCCATCAAAAACTCTGGTTGCCATGGCAACCAAATGGAATTTTCTAAGAAATTCTTCAAAAATCTTCTCCTCTGAAACTGCTGGTCAGATTTTGAAATAATTTCACAGAAATGTTCTTGGGTGACCCTTATCAAAATTGTTTGCGAAATTTTGATCCGTCGAAAAACATGGCCGTGGGGGGAGGCCACGGGCTCTTTGCACTGTATGGACTTAAAGAAATTCTTTGAAATCCTTCTTCTCTTAAACCACTTGTCAGATTTTGAAATAATTTCACAGAAATGTCCCTTGGATGCCCCTTTTGAAAAATTGTTCATGAAATTTTGATCCGTTAAGAAACATGGCTGTGGTGGTGGGGGGCTATTTGCACTATACGGACATGAAGAAATTCTTAAAAATTCTTCTTCTATGAAACCACTGGTCAGTTTTAGAAATAATTTCACAGAAATGATCCTTTGGTGCCAAAATATGCCCCTTTTTCGACTTAGAATTCTAACTTGCTATTCAGCACTCAACAGCCAGTTGTTGGCACCCGCATGCGGTGCTCTTGTTTTTTTTATTAAAGTTATTGAAGAAAAAGTTTTGGAATAACAAAAAAAAATTGGCTATGGTCCTCTCAAAAATTCAGGTGAGCGATCCAGGGCCCTCTTGTTTACCATTTCTAGATAAATCTCATCATTTCAGCAATGTCTTTTGTTGTCTGCATAAATTTTGCTTTGCTTTTGACAAGTCTTAACCCTTTACCAGATGACAAAATTTTAGCCTTGTCCAAACTCAAAGCATTTGCAGATGACAATTTCAGTGAGGCTCAAATGGAGCCATTTTTCTTTGATAGGGCCGAAAACATTTTGGGAAAAGGAGAAAATGCTGGTTACCAGCATTTTCTCCTTTTCCTACAATGTTTTCAAAAGGCTTCTTTCCTAGGGTCGTTAAAAGTCAGAATTGTGCGTTAAAGGGTTAAAGCTTGTTGTCTGGTTAAGAGAAATAACTTCTATACATTCTGAAGCAAAGTTGCAGCCAACTTGGACAACACCCATGTAAACTTCTCTAGCAATAATTCAACACAATAAATGAGTATGGCACATGGGAAATATCGTGGTAAAAGGAGTAAACTTTAAGTGGTTAACCCTTGTAATCAAACATTCACTTTTATAACTTAATGATCTTAAAGAAAATTGCTTTTAAAAACTTTGTGGGAAGGGAAGAAAAAAGCTTGAAACCAGCAATTTCTCCTTTTCCAACAATGTTTTCTACCCTTTCAATGACAAATCCCAATATATGAGCCATATTGAATGTGTTGTCTGTAACTTTTCTATTTTGATGAGGCTAAATGTTTGTCGTATGGTAAAGAGTTAAAGATAAATTTGTGTGGCAAAGGGTGGAAGTAAAGATATGTGGAGAGCTTATTTCTTCCATTCATGTGAAATAATTCTAACTTGATCCGTGTTGTTTTATTTTCAGGATTAATTTGCCGATACGAAATTGTGTCATACAGAAAAAACATTCCATTTATTGTTGAGTTGATCAATAGAGAAACAGGGGAGGCAACTCTGAAGTTAAAAGAAGGAGCAAAGCTAGATTATACGAAGAGAAAACATTATAAATTTAACTTATTTGCATATGATTGCTATGATGAACCATACTCACTGAGATCAAAGAGGTAAGCAAGGTTTATCTTTGTCTTTTGCCCCTATATCTCATTTTGTCATTAAAAGTACCATAATGTTACAGTGCAGACTGCTTATTTTAAAAGGCTTTAACCCTTTACCAGAGAATGCCAACTTTTAACGACCCAGGGAAAGAACAATCTTGAAAACATTGTGGGAAAAGGAGAAAATGCTGGTAACCAGCATTTTCTTCTTTTTCCACAAGGTTTTCTACCCGATCAAAGAAAAATTATACCATTTGAGCCGCATTGAAATTGTCGTTTGCAAATGCTTTCAATTTGGACAAGGCTAAAATTTTTTCGTCTGGTAAAGGGTTAAAACATTTGACAGACATTGTTTCTGTACCAAAACATTACCTCCTGAATGATACTCTTATCACGGATTCTTTCAAACCATTTTATCAGACTCGACCTTGTACCAAACAATTTCAAGTTGTAAGACCGCCAAGAAAGAAGGTTTTAAAAAGTGATACAGAAAATGCTGGTAATCAGCATCTTCTCTTTTCCCTTAATATTTTATATCCCTTCAAAGACAAATCTAGTTAATTGGGGCACATTCTTTTTTTATTTACAATAATTTATTACTTGACATACTGATTTTAGACCTGTTACTGACCAGAACATCTAATGACTAAGATCTCAGAGAATTGTTGTAAATTAAAGATACATCTTTACAGCCAGAGAAAAGAAAAATGCTGTTAAAACTTATTGTGTTGAGTGGTTCAAATATCTGTGTAAATTTAGAAAATATCTCTATAAATATGGTTTAGGGAATAAAAAAAAATACACAAGAGATTTGTCCTTGATTTAAAACCAGAAATGACAACAGTGTTTCCTTCTATGTCCCCCAAGAGAATGAAACGGATTTGCAACTGTCTGGGGCAAAATTTGGCATGAAGATACAAGAATGATTATAGTTTCATAAAATAAAGTTGAAATGGGTTAGAAACTGGCTGAAAATGAGGAAAGATGCATCTTTAAGGGAATGAACTTTGACTATAGAAGGTATTGTTTGAAAATAAATATTGTTTGGAAAAGAGCGGTTGAATGCACTAGTTATATTACAGAATAATTAATTTATCAGATGTTATACAATCACAACCAATGCCAAGTGTGGTTAAATATGAAACTATTCTAAAGATATTGTTTTTCTTCTTGCACAGGGCTGTGGTAACAGTGAAAGTTGAAGATGTGGACAGATATGCCCCAGAGTTTGAGAAATCCACCTACTTTGTGGAAATGGAGGAGGGCAAGGTCTACAGCAGTCTTCTCAAACTGTCCACTGTAGATATAGACAGAGCCCCGGAAAATAAAGGAATCTGTGGGTACCAGATACAGACCCCTAATGTACCATTTACCATTGATAAAGAAGGTATGTATTTCAATTGTTTCCAAACCCCATCCCACCCCACCCCACCCCCGATCTCCCACCTCTTTGTGAAGAAAGGCAGAGGGAAGTTAGTTTGGCATTGTCCCTCTTTTTTTTTTGCTTGGCTGTTTTCGAAGAAAACTACGAGTTACTGTCATAGCCCTGGCGTCATTGTGGGCCTCATTGTTGTGCAAAAACTTTGACATTTTTGTAATATCTCTGTTATTATTGAAAAAACTTACTTCAGTTTTGGACAAGTTGTGAACTATCAAAAGGGAAACTCATACAACAGGGGCAGATAACCAGCAAAATATTTTCGACAGTTATGTCCCTTTTTTACTTAGAATTTTCATTCAAAATCAAGCACTTGCAGCCAAGCGTTGGGACCTGCAGGTGGTGCTCTTGTTCTGTCCATTCAAACCATTCATCTGTCAGGCCACTTGCATACATAATTCTACATTTTGCAGCAGATTATGTCTGAAAACATTGTGGCTTAAGGACAAAATTGCCTGTCTCAGTGGTAAAAAGTTAGGACTTGTAACAATGAGGCCCTATGTCCAAGCCTAACTGGAAGCGCTTTTCCTTCTATGGGCTGTTAATTGAATAGGACCTTTTCAATTCTGAAAAACCACTAAAATATTACCATTTCCAGGTTGTGTTGGCCAGAGTATGTGACACATTAATGGACAATGTAATGCAAGATGAGACTGCACATTCTGATCTTGATCTATGCTATCCATGCACATTCTGATCTTGATCTATGCTATCCACAAAAGCAACATAAACTGCTTAAGCTTGTTCCAGCACTTTAACAATTTACAAAACAACAAAATTTTGGACTTGTCAAGAATTCAGTGGATTGCAGACAACAAATTAAATGTGGATCAAAATAAATGGTGAAATTTGTGAGTGAAAGGACAGAAAACTTTGTGGAAAAATGAGAAAATACTGGTTAGGTAAAGCGTTAAGGGTTAAATACCTGCTTTTTACAGGAAATCTAAAAGGCTTCCAAAATCTTTACCTTGGCCAATACAGCAATCAAACCTTGTGTCCGGTCCCCCCACCCCATTGCGGACAAATGATAATCTTATTACTGTCTTATGTAAATCAAGTAATCATTCTGTCCACACAATCTGATATGATTGATGTGACAGCCATGGGAGCGTGATTGTATTTGCTCAGAGCTCACAAAAGCTTGACCAATCAATAGACCATAGGTCAAGACTCTACTAAATCTTGTTGTCATCTGTCTGAATTCTAGGAATTCCTGTGAAAGGATTGTTTTTCCTGTTTTGTTTTGTTTTTCTGCTGCTCATTATTATATTGTAATGGTTTTGTATGACATATATCATTGTACCGTCTTCTGCTGTGATTGTATTGTCTTTTGTAAATTACGTGCTCTACTGATGAATAAAATGAGCCATGCTCTGTGAAAATGGGGCTTAATGCATCTACAAAAAGGATTGACCCCGATCAGCCTGCGCGGACTGCGGTGGCTGACCAGGGCTGATACTTTTTGCCATTGGTCAATTTTCTATATATCAAAGGACCAGTGTACCTCATGGTTCAGTCGGTTGTTCTATACGAAAGTGATTTTATGAATCCATAATTATGTGATGACTTGGTTAGTATCATGCATCACGGAGATGCATTAAGCCCCCTTTTACCAGAGCATGGCTCAAAAGTGTTTAAGTCTTTCCTAAGTTTTAATGACCCTGAAAGAGGAGGCTTTTGAAAACATTTAGGGAAAAGGAGAAAATGCTGGTAACCAGCATTTTCTCCTATTCCCACAATGTTTTCCAACCTATCGAAAACAGAGATCATCATTTTAGCAACACTTTATTTGTCGTCTGCAAATGCTTTCATTTTGGACCAGTTTTTAATTATGTCATTTGATAAAGAATTAAACTAAAGCTCCTTGGACATCCTTGCATTAAATAAGAAAACTGTCCCATCATGATGAACACAGGTAGGACTGGGTACCTATCAAATTTGTATGGGAATTAGTTTCAAGGGCATCTTGCTTCACTTATTTTGATAGTCTTCAGGTTCTGCAAGTTTATGGGACAATTGTCCCATATCATGGTTACAATCAATGGTAGATTACTGACTGTAATTTGAAGGAAAATAAGAAGGAATATGGATACAGAGGATGAGGATAATCCATCTTGTTCCATTGTTTCGACAATGGTTTTGGGAAAGCAGCTTGGAAAGAATATTGTTTGGATTAGAGGTAGAAAAAACTCCAGGAGAGTATGGATAGGTGCACTGGCGGCTGCGATATATCTTGTTGGTGCAATCAATATGCATTGAGATCAACTACTGCAAATAAAGTCAATCTCAAAGACTTACAAAAAGCTAAAATATGGAAAGAGCAAGTATAAAACTGTGTAAAGTAATTGATATATCTATACAAGACTGAGACTGTTCATTCGTGGAATCATGGCCAAGATGGTGGGTTCTATGAGTCACAAGTTGTTGTCTGGAAATGATTTCAATTTTGAAAAAGTTTGAAATTATCTTGTTGGGTAGATTTAACTACTTCTTCATAGATTCTGTGCAATCAAAGTGAAATTATTCTGGCTTTGTTAGAAATAAAATTACAGCAATTGGCTCAAAAGCTTTCAATAGCTTTCTTGGCTCTTGATGAGTCCCAGAGGAAATTAGGTCAACCCAGTACAAGACATCTTGTGGTTCCTCTTAAGTTCTAAACCCATACAGTGCTCAGCATATTTTATGTTGCTTTTGCAGACAGTGTAGAATATCAGAATGTAGTCTGATCCTAAATCAATACTGTCTATTACTTTGTATTCAGGCCAAAACAAGCTTGATATTGCAAAATTTCAGTTGTATTTTCTAACTGAAAATATCTATTTCATTAACTCTTTCCAGGATACTGTAGATGACACAGGATCCTTTTGTGGACAGTGTAGATCAAAATCAGACTGCACAGAACATGCAATCTGATCTCTGATCTGCACTGTCCACTCTTCTATACCAGACTATGAAGTGAAAGAGTTAATGAAGTGCTGCACGGGTTAAGATGGAAATTTTTGACCGACTTCATGTCTGAACCTTTTCCCTAAAAACTATTTGCTGAAAATGTATCTAAGGATCTCTATTTTTGATGATTTGAGATAATAGTCTGACAAAATTCAGTTTTTTAAAGCAGATTTTTTATGTCTTTGTAAATAATATTGACAGACTGTCTGGATGTCTTTCGTTACATCAGATTTTCTAAGGTCAAAAGTAGGTTAAACTCAGTACATCAACTTATACAGGCCAATAATTACCATCATTAGGGTTTATTGTGATTTGATAATGCATTAAAATTATGGTGGATACCTGTCCATAGTTGAAACTGCCAGTCACTTAACCCTTAGCATGCCAAATAAACTTGAAATTTCCATTTTGGGGGGAAAAACCCCAAATATATGTCCCTTCAAGGTTACAATTTGGCAGACTGTCTCAGCATAGTAGACTGTGTAGATTCAAGATCAGACAGCACATTTTATGCATTCTGATCTTTTCCTCAGCACTGGCGACAAAAACAGCTTACTGTGATGGGCTATTTACAGCAGGTTGAATAATGTCTTTTATCATATCTAAAAATACTTGAGCTATGCTTTGTGAAAAGGGGGTGTAATGAGGCTGCAAATTACAAGTATCAACACAGATCAGCCAACACACTCAGCAGTCTGGCTGACCTGAGTCGAGGCTTTTTGCTGTTGGTCAATTTTATGCATGTCAAATTTATGCATAATTTGATCAGACTAAATGGATTTTATGGATCCATAATTGCTTGGTATGATGCATCACAGAGATGCATTAAGCCCCCTTTTGTCAGAGCATAGCTCAGTTCTAGCTTCATTATCATGTCTTGTATTTTATGAAATTACTTCACTCAGCCATTTGTCACATAAGTGATACAAAATGATGCTTCATAACATTGATACCGAGACTTCAAGATGACCAATGTATGTTTTCAATGAATATGACTATTAGATGCTATGTAATGTTTGACCATATTTTCTCTCAAGGTGGTTTAGATTGAACACTCAAAACCAGGAGATGCTGGTTAGAGTCCTGGCTCGGCCAAATTTTTTCAAAGGGTTTTTGATAGTGATTGCATTCCTTTCTTACCACTGACATTATATTTACAATATTTATAATATTTATGTGAGAAAGCAGCCAGTGGCTTAGAAAGAATGTTTTGTAACTGGGTAAAGAAACTCAGTATGGATACATGGATACTTGTATGGATATGTTTGCTGCGATATAACTGAAGCTAAACATACAGACAATACAAGAGCAGAATGCAAATTCTAACAAAGCTATTTTAAGGAAAAAAGTATAAGATAAAGATCAAACTGCAATATAGTCGAGTGCAGTGACTGACCTGTGACCTGGTGGCTGCAGGTTCGATACCCGGTTGAGTCAATCTTTCTTTCTGGAGATTTTTCTACCTCTCATCTCTGATGTATGTAAGAAGAATGGTCAGTGACTTGGAAAGAAATATGTGTCATTACTGGTGTGAGAAAGCCAAGAAAGATGTGTGGAGGTGCACTGACCACCGTTATTTGACCTAAGGTGTTAAAACTGCATCTCCAAAACTGCAATACATTTTAACAAACAAGGTAGCTCTTTTCCAGAATGTCACAGCATAGTTGATAGTGGAGATCAAAGATCAGACAGCATATTTTGTAGTCTGATCTTGATCTATACAGGCCAAAACCAAAGTAAGTGTAGGTGAGAATGACAGGGTTAAAAAGAAAATTAGGAAAGAGAGGAAATTAGAGAAAAAAAGACAGCCAGTGTAATTTATCTGTGCTGATAATGTTGATAGGTTTCCTCCAAGGCTTATTTACTGGTCATCCACCTAAAGACATTATCTAGCTGTCAACCAGAGAAAATAAAGCTGATTTCATCACTGGAAGATTGATTCCTGGATCTGTGAACCCTTTATTGAAAACAATCACAGTGTTTTATGAGGACTTTTGAAAACATTTTGAGAAAAGGAGAAAATGCTGGTATCCAGCATTTTTTACTTTTCTCACAATGTTTTCTACTCCTTCACAGGCAACTTTTCTCCATTTTTTTCATGTCTGATTGTTTGTCTAGCGATGTTTTGGCCTCCACAGGTCTAAAATTTGGTCATCAGGTACAGAGTGAAGCCTCCTTCACTCCAGCTGAACATTCACTTATTACTCTCATTTTTTTGTTTTCTGTGATTTTTTTTTGCGCCCCCCTCCTCCGCTTTGGTTTCATTCGTTGGTCAGTAGACATTGGAATTCCTCGATTTTCCTTAATCCTTTGCTGAGGGGTACTGTGTGGCTCAGTGGTAAAGTGTAGGTAGGACTTGTGACCTGGAGGCTTTGGGTTCCAGCCTCACTGGATCTACTGGTTTTTTCATGAGAGTGTCCTTGGGCAAGACACTTTAGAGCCCTAGGGTAGTGCTGGTGGAACATACATTAGTATGTGTGCTATTACTGTGATATGACTGAAATAATGTTGAAAGTGGCCTAAAACACCATTCAATCAATTAATCCATTACCAAACAATCGGGACTTTAAACGATTCTGAGGGAGAGAGCTTTTGAACAAATTATGGGAAAAGAAGAAAATGCTGGTACAAGCATTTTCTCTTTTTCCTACAATGTTTTCTACCCATTCCAAAGGAAAGTTCATTTTTTGAGTCTCAAATTTTGTCTTTTTGTAAAGAGTTGATGTTCTCTCAATGTAATTTGTTTGTACTAGAATTTAACACCGTTTTTTAACAGGTTAGGTCATATCATGGCGACCAGTGCACCTAGGCATGAGTTTTGGCTTTCTCACACCAGTACTGACACAACTTTCTTTCCACGCCACTGACTGCTTTTCTTCCATGCATCATAGGTGAGAGGTGAACAATGGCTAGAAAAAAAGTTTGCCACAACTGGGTATTGAACCCACAACCACCAAGTCATGAGTCAGAAACACTAGCCATTGAGGTACATACAAACAAACAAAAGCATCTGTTGATGATAATTGAAAGAAGGCTCAAGTTATTGCATTTTTTCAATCACAAGTTGAAAGAAATAGAGGATATTTGTTTTTTTCGGTGAAAGATCGAAATTTATTTCATCTCGTGAACACCATCGGTAATATTTTCACGAGTGGCGCCGCCACTCGTGAAAATATTACCGATGGTGTTCACGAGATGAAATAAATTTCGATCTTTCACCGAAAAAAACAAATATTCTATTTATTTCATGCTTTTAACCCTTTCTGGGAAGAACTTTATCAAAATCCAGTACGGTCTTTTCAGTTATTCCCCGTGGCGTACCCCCTACGCATAGCAAAGCATTACAATATTACGTCAAGTGCGAGAAATGTAAGGTAAATGACGTCATATTTCCATCTGGTTGTGAGTCACGCGCATTTTACCTAGGTAACTAGAATATAAAAATCGGTATTTTCACTGGTCGTACCCGTGGAATATCGAAAAATATTTTCACCGCTATTTCTCGATATCCTACCGGAAAGCATGAAATAAAAATAGGAAAAAGAGAAAATAATGATTTAACAGCAGTTTTGTCCTTTTCCCAAAATGTTTTCAAAAGCTTTCTTTTTCAGGGTCATAAACACTCATGATTGTGTGGTAAAGGGTTAACATACAGATGAGTTTTGTAAGGGTTACATTTGGATAATCAAAAAAATTAATTAAAGATTTCAAGTCTTTACCCAACGATAAAATTTTAGACTTCTCTAAATTGAAAGCACTTGCAGATGACAAATGTAGCTGAAATGATACTAATTGTATGTGAAAGTGTAGAAAACCTTGTAGGATAATGAGAAAATGCTGGTTGCCCCTGTTACCCACAAGGTTTTCAAAAGCCTTCTCTTTCAGGGTTGTTTAAAGTGGGGATTGTGTTGTAAAGGGTTAAATTGTCGCTTGAAGATTTAACTCTTTACCAAACCCCGGGTTTTCATGACTGAGAAAGAAGCCTAAGGCTTTTGAAAACATTTTGGGAAAAGGAGAAAATGCTGGTAACCAGCATTTTCTCCTTTTCCCACAATGTTTTCTACCCTTCCCAAAACAGATTTAATTTTTTTAATCACTTTAATTTTGTCATCAGCAAATGCTTTCAATTTAGACAAGTCTAAAATTTTGTGATCTGGTAAAGATTTAAGTGAGAAAACAAAATGATGGACTGTCTTGATGTATCATTTCTGTGAAAAAAAAAGGAAAAACTAAAAAAAAATATTGACAGATTGGTCTGGAAGATGGTTAACCCCCATCAGACAGTAACATTTTAGACTTGTACATTATGAAAGCATCTGCAGAAGACAAAAGAGATTGATTGATTGGTTGGTTATACTGTTCACCTATCCATGCTTTTCAGGAATTCCTTTTACCAGTACTATTGTATTTTTTCCAAGCCACTGGCAGCTTTTACATACAGCCATCGACAAAGAAATGGCCAGCAGTGAGAGAAGAATGAATCATGTCACAATGACTATCATAAATCCTTGGAACGAAAATGGCCAAGCCGGGGATCAAACCTTGTTCTCAAGTCCTATATGCTAGCAACTGAGCTACTGGGGCTCAGCAGAGGACTAAAGAGATAAAATGTAGCTCAACTGATGATTTGTCTCTATGAGAAGGGTGGGAAATGTCATGGGAAGAGGGGAAATGCTGAATTTTCATTTTCTCTCAGTGTTTTTGAATTACTTCTGCTTTGTCATGAAAATTCAAGATTTTTTTGGTAAAGGATTAAATTCTTGATGGATGAATTTTGTAAAAGACGAAAGAAAAACTTCAAAAAAGAAAGATAGATTGGTCTGAGAGATGGCATAGCTGTTTAAGTTCTAGAAGTTCTAGATGATTAAAAAGGGCATTTTTTGGTCAGCAAAAAAGACAAAACTGTAACTGCAAATCTAAGGTTGTTCTGACATGAGATTCTGTCAGGCTATTGGACAGTGTAGATCTACTTAGTTAAGAATGCATTATAAGTCTTACTTGAACACTTTTCCACACAATCTGGAGTTTTAACGACCCTGAAGGAAGAGGCTTTTTAAAACATTGTAGGAAAAGGAGAAAATGCTGGTCACATTTTCTCCTTTTCCCTCAATGTTTTTAACCTTTCCAAAAACAAATTTCAGTTTTTGAGTCACACTTATTTTGTTGTCTGTAACTGCTTTCAATTTGGGCAAGTTTGGAATTTTGTCGTTTGGTAAAAAGATATGAAAAGTGATTTCAACTTCTTCAAAGCTTCAGAGCCATCATTTTCAGTCCCTTTTTTTGGCCTGGGGGATTGGGGGGGGGGTGATCATTAGGGTGTAGGACAAAAGCCCAGTAGGACAATAGCCCACTGGACAAAAAGCCCACTAGGACAAAAGCCCACTTTTAGTTATAATCATGTATTTAATTAAAAAAATTTGCATTTATGATGTGACTTGTCTTTAGAAGAGTAGAAAACATTATGTGAAAAGGAGAAACTGCCAGTAAGCAGCATTTTCTCCTTATCTCACAATGTTTTCAAAAGTCCAGCATTAAAGTCCAGTTATTTCTGTTGGCGAATTAACTCTTTACCAAACGACAATGTTTTAGACTGGTTCAAATTGAAAGAATTTGCAAACAACAAATTAAATATGGCTAATATGATCAGATTTGTTTCTGAAAATATTGTGGGAAAAGGAGAAAATGCTGGTCACCAGCATTTTCTCCTTTTCCCCCCAATGTTTTCAGAAGCTCTCTTCTTCAGGGTCATATTAATAAAAGTCTGAATTGTGTGGTAGAAGGACAAGGGTAAAATGTTATTGCATGGTAAAGACTTAATTAATGTTGACAGTTAATTGTTTCCTGTTAACATCTAAGGATGGCTGGAGGACATAATTTTCTAATAACATTTTTTCTGGTAAATTTGTCAATATATAAATTACTCTAAATAGCAGTTGCTAGGGGCAACATTTGGCACTTTCGTAGATGCTGTGGAATAAGATCAGAATGTACAAAACTATCAAACTCTTACTTGAATTTGGATCAGCTATGGTCCAATACTTTAATATATGATTTATATTCTGAGTTGAGGATTCCTTCATGGCTCAATAATGAAGACTGAATCTGATTCACAATTCAAAAGGTCCTTGGTTTTGCGCTTTGAGCTAAGTTTTCCATGAGAGTTTCCTAGCACAAGACACTGTAGGGCTATGGCCTAGTTCTGGTGAAACCAGGGACCAGGGAACACAAGTTGCAGAAGCCATTGCAACAGAATTTATTCCTCTCGTACTGATGATCAGAGCAGCCAGTGGCTTGGGAAGAATATTGTGCAAAATACTGGTAAACAAACCTCTAGGGAAGTACTAACAGGAGCACTGGCTGCTCTAATTAACTGATATAAAGTTGAGAATGGCATTTAAATACCTTACAAATACATTCAACTTGTCTGCATGGATCCTAGATATTGGGAAAAAATCAGTAAAACATGATTCATCATCCAGTTAAATTCTGCATGGGCATCATCTGGTTTTAGCTTCAAATTAGGCATTTCGCAGGCAAGAGGATCTCATTTTAGCGGACATAGACACATTACAAGTCGTTTATTTTCTCACAAACCTGTAATTAGTAATAAAAAAAGAAGAGTAAAGTTCTATAACAAACAACAAAATTTAAGACTTGTCCGAATTGAAAGCGTATTGCAGGCGACAAAATTAATAAATTGTGGATCCAATAATGAACTTTATCTTGAAAGGGTAAAAAACATTATGGAAAACAAAAAATGCATTTTCTCTTTTTCTTGCATTGTTTTTAAAAGCCTTCTCCTTCAGTTGGTGATGAACTCTTTACCACACAATCCCGAGCTTTAACAATGCTGAGAAAGAAGCCTTTTGAAAACATTGTTCGAAAAGGAGAAAATGCTGGTAACCAGCATTTTCTCCTTTTCCCACAATGTTTTCTATGCTATGCAAGAGAATCGCCATCAGTTTACCCATTTGGACAAGTCTAAAATTTTGTTGTGTGGTAAGGAGTTAAAAATTGGGACTGTGTGGTGAAGGGTTAGTATACAATTTATGTTGTTGTTTACAGGTTTGTTCTTCTGCTCAACATTTTAAGTACTCACAGACAACTTTGATAATCTAACAGTACACATAATGGCTTTTGTGCTAGAAAGGCTAGAAAACCTTGTTTTTCCACAATATTATCATGGGATTTCTTTCCCAGGGTTGTAAACACTTGGGATTGTATGATGCAGGTTTAACTCTTTACCACACAACAAAATTTAAGACTGGTCCTAATTCAAAGCATTTGCAGATTACAAAATAAACATGGCTCAAAAAATGAAATTTGTTTTGGGAAGGGAAGAAAACAGTGTGGGAAAAGGAGAAAATGCTGGTTACCAGCATTTTCTCCTTTTCCCTCAATGTTTTCAAAAGCGTTTTTCTTCAGGGTCATTAAAACTGGGGATTTTGTGGTAAAGAGTTAACCATGTGAGTGGGGAATAAACTCAACAAGCATTTTCAGTCTAGAAATAAAACCTATGTTATTGCAATTCAGAGGTTTACTGCCGAGCCCCGGTAGCTCAGTTGGTAGAACACAGGACCTGAGAACAGGGGGTTGCTGGTTTGATCCCCGGCTCGGCTAATTTCTTTCTGAGGATTGATGATAGTCATTGCAACAGGATTCATTTCTCTCTCACCATTGACCATTGTTTCGATGATGTTTATGTGGGTAGCAGCCAGTGGCTTAGAAAGGATATTGTGCAGAGTACAGGTAATAAGAAACCCCAGGAAACCATAGGTAGGTGCACTGCCACTGCGATATAACTGAAATAATGTTGATTAGGGCATTAAACACCATTAAATCAATCAATCAATCAATCAATCAGAGATTGATGTTGTCTAGAAATTGTCTCGGTACAGCAGACATGGTAGATTATAGATCAGACTGCATATTTTGTGTCGTCGTATCTTGATCTATACAGGTTGCATTTTTAAGGCAACTTAAGTTGAAATGCATTCTCTTTATGGGAAAGGGTAGACTTCAGAAGAGTTTAGTTGCAAATAAAGCTTGCATGGGAAAATAAATAATTCTTGGGACAATGTTCTTGATTGATAATTAATAACCTAAAGTGTATATATAGTATGTAATGTATAGGCTGAATTGTTAGTCTTGAACAATGGGATGAAAGCGTTTTGTAGAAATATATGCAACAAACTTGTATACTTAGAAAATTAACCCTTTACCAAACAATTACAGGTTTTTCATGACCCTGGGATGGAATGCTTTTGAAAACATTTTGGGAAAAGGAGAAAATGCTGGTAACCAGCATTTTCTCCTTTTCCCACAATGTTTTCTAGTCTATCAAAGACAGTTTCTACCCCAATTTGTTGTCCGCAAATGCATTCAGTTTTGTCTGGTCGAAAATTTTGTCATTTGGTAAAGGGTTGAAAGTGTTGGAAAAAGAAGGCTTGTAAAAAGGTGAAATGCTGGTAGCCAAGTTTTTCTCCTTTTTCCTACAATGTTTTTTATCCTTCCAAGAACAATTTTTGATTACAGGGTCACATTTATTTTTGTCGTCTGCAAATGCCTTCAATCTGGTCAAGTCTAAAATTTTGTTGTTTGACAAGGAGTGAACTCATTACCAAATGACAAAATTCTGGACTGGACCTTATTGAAAGCATTTGCAGGCGACAAATTGAATGTAGCTCGAATGACAATTTTTGTCTTTGATAGGGTAGAAAACATTGTGGGCAAGGGAGAAAATGCTGGTTATCAGCATTTTCTCCTTTTCCAACAATGTTTTCAAAAGGCTTTTTCCTCAAGGTCATTAAAACTTAGGATTATGTGGTAAAGGCTTTATTAAACTCATTACCAAACGACAAAATTTTAGGTTTGTCCAAATTGAAAGCATTTGCAGACGACAAAATAAAAGTGACTGAAAATTTGAAATTTGTTTTGTGAATGGTAGAAAACTTTGTGGGAAAAGGAGAAAATGCTGGTTACCAGCATTTTCTCCTTTTCCTACAATGTTTTCTAAAGGCTTCTTTCTCAGTGTCGTCAAAAGTAGGGATTGTGTGGTAATGGGTTAAAAATTAATAGGCCTGTCTGTAGTTCGGTGGTTAGAGGATTAGATTTGCAAACAGGAAATTTATGTTTGATCCTCACTGGGGTATGTTTTCAAAAAGCTTCTTTCTCAGGGTTGTTAAAAGTTGGATGTTGTGGTAAAGCGTTAATCCATTCCCAAACAATCCCAAATTGTAACATTATCCTAGGAAAGAAGACTTTCGTAATGACTGTGTGACAAGGAGAAAATACTAACCATAGTACTAACTATAGTAACCAGCATTTTCTCCAGAATGTTTTCTGCCGTGTTATAGACAAACTCCATTATCTGAGCTACACATCATTACTTTTTGTCATTTGCAAAAGCTGTGGATATTGATGAGTAGTCAGTTTTAGTTGTGTGGTAAAGGGTTCAAATTCAAAACACTTCTATTTCTTTTGCTTCCATTAAGATTTCAAAAGCAGGAGTACTAGGGCTTGGGGTAAGAGAAGTGGGATCTGAAACTATGGTACATGTACTAGTTACTGTCCATTGGTCCATCTGTAGACAAAATGGGACCAGTATTTTCTCCTTTTCCCTAACCATTTGTTCAAACAAAGTCTTTCTCAGAGTGATTAAAGCATGGAATTGTTTGGTAGAGGGTTAAAATGAAGAAGCATTACATTTAACCCTTTACCGATCAATTCCGGGTTTTAAACAATCCAAGGAAAGAAGCCTAACGAAAACATTGTGGGAAAAGGAGAATATACTGGTTACCAGCATTTTCTTCTGTTCCCAAAATGTTTTCTGCTCTATCAAGCATAAATTCAGCAATTTGAGCCACCTTTAATTTGTCGTCTGCAAATTCGTTCAATTTGGAGACGTCTCAAATTTTGTTGTTGGGTAGAGTTATATGATTGTCAGAACTAAATAGTAAGTTATGTAAAAAAACAAGATGTTCTTAAGGCACAGTTTTTTCCCAATGAGGACATCGGATTGCTCATACTTTCTCCAAGTATACTGATTTTTGCAGGCATTTTGTTGAAGTATTTGGCCTCAGAGCCTTGTTATTATAGCACTGATTTTATAGATATAGAATTTCTTTGTTGACCTCTACAGCATAGAACAAAACAAATGGACATGTTTACTAAGAGTTAACCCTTTATCAAATAATCTTGCATTTCCATGACTGAGGAAAAAGGCTTTTTAAAACACTTGGTAAAGGAGAAAAATGCTGGGAACCAGCATTTTCTCCTTTTCCCACAATGTATTCTACCCTTTCAAAGACAAATCTCATTAGTTGAGTTGCATTTTTTGGCGCTGCTGAATGGTCTGGCTTTTGATTTACATTTTGGTAGTGAATGAATAGAAAACTGCAATTGCCAATAAGCATGGACATGTTTATTCTGTTATTATTGCCTGTAGGCAAATTTATGCTGTCTATCTTTGTTAAAGATATCTATAAAGATGTTTTGTCTGCAAATCCTTTCAACTGGGACAAGTCTATATATAAAGACTTACATCTTTCAATTCAAATTCAATTTATGGTCAGAATATCTCATAAAGTACTGGTATTTGGTTGAAAAGAAATCCAAGGTCAGATTGCAAATTTTGTGAAGTCTGATCTTGATCTACACTGCATAGCAATCAATTTATTTTATTATTCTTTATTATTATTATCTTATTATATTATTCATTTATTTATTTTGTGTAGTGCTGAGTGGTCTGAAGATAAGCTTCTAACTGCCATGGGGGTTCTTCATTCTCTTGGCATTAGACGATAAAATGATACTCTGAAAGGAAGATAAAATCTTCAATGACATTTTGAAATAAATCCCCAAGTCGATGATTTAACCCTTTTCCAGGCAATCCCGAGTATAAACGACCCTGATGCAGATTAGGCTTTTGAAAACATTGTGGCCCGGCCGGGTGGCTCAGTGGTTAGCATATCTGACTCGTGACCTGGAGGTTGCGGGTTCGATACCTGGTTGTGGCGAACTTTCTGGCGATTTTTCGCCTCTCACCTCTGATGCATGTGAGAAAAGTAGTTAGTGGCTTTGGAAAGAAAGTTGTGTTAGTACTGGTGTGAGAAAGCCAGGAAACACGTGGGTGCGTCACTGACCGCCATGATATGACCTAAGCTGTTAAAATGGCGTTAAACTCCAATACAAAAAAAAAAGGAAACATTGTGGGAAAAGAGAAGACGCTTGTACCCATCATTTTCTCCTTTTCCCACAGTGTTTTCCATCCTAGGACAAGTTCCATCATTTGAGCCACATTTAAATGTTTGTCATAAAATGCTTTTGATTTTGACAAATGTAAATTTTTGTTGTTTTGTAAAGAGATATCGAGACATCTTACCTCCAGTATGTTGTAAATTGTCTCTGAAAGTTGTGATAACTATAGTAACAACTATTTTCTTTGGTCAACTCTTTTGAAATGAAGTAAATAAATGTGACTTTGTTTCGAGATCTATCAGTTGCGGACTAGATCAGGTGGCTAGATCAAAGATCAGACTACAAGTTCTGATCATGATCTAAGCTACTGGCAGGTAAGTCTACATTGGCAGTGAAAGAAATAACCAATAAGCCCTCGTTTCCAACCACTCGTTTTTACCTGCGCGGGTGATGCGGATTTTCTCCGCACAGAGAGTGAAAATAAATGGGCAAGTTAAATTTCATTGTCTCATTTTCAACCAAGCGTTTTCACTGCGCGGAGAAAAGTCCATGCGGGAAAAAAACCAACATGTTGGTTTTTTACTACATGGTAAAATATCTGCATACCCTTATATGGAACGTGACGTCGGCAATGCTGACATATTAAATGAGGTTTGTCTGTTTACATGCCACTAAAAACATAGCTACCAAGGGTTGAATGCCAGCATTGTCCATTCAACAAATGGAAAAACTGATATTGTTGGTGCAAGAACACTCAGGTCTCTATGACCAAAGCTTGAAAGAACATAAGAATCAAGTATGCTTCCTCCTCCAATTTCTTCTAACTATTGTCTTTATAAACTCTATCATTACGTTATTATGCCTTTTTCGTCTTTGGAGAAGACTCAACAAATAGATGGCAACCATGATTAATAGGCAAAATTGAGAGATTACCGCGCAGTTTATTGCTGAGGAAATCAAGATGAAAACACAGGGTTGGAAATGGTCTACCGCGCGGGTCTTACCCTGCAGTAATTGTCTGTGCGGGTAAAAACGTGTGGTTGGAAACGAGGGCTAAATCAACAGATTTTCATCATAATGTCACATTAAATTGGTGGTCTTTCAAATTGGACTTGTTTAATCCTTTACCACACAATGCAGACTTTTAACGACCCTGGGAAAGAAGCCTTTTGAAAACATTGTGGTGAAAGGAGAAAAGCATTTTCTCCTTTTCCCACAATGTTTTCTACCCTATCAGAGAAATTGTACGATTTGAACCTCATTGAAAGTGTCGTCTGCAAATGCTTTCAGTTTGGACAAGGCTAAAATTTTGTTGTCTGGTAAAGGGTTAAATTCTATCATCTTGTACAGGTTTAACCCTTTACAATACAATGCCATGTTTTATAACCCTGAAAAAGTTGAAGGAAAGGAGGAAAAAATCCCGATTACCAGCATTTGGTAACCAGCATTTTGTCTTTTTTTTCCCCAGATGCTTTGCACTCATAAACAAAACCAATAATTTTAACCAATTTTGCCACCTGCAAAAGCATTGATTTGTGTCACGTCCAAAATTTTATCCTTTACAAAAAGAGTGAAAGACTGGTCTGTGCATTTTCTGATTCTGTAATTTGAATCTACACTCACTTGGAATTACTAAAGAAACTAAAATGAGGACCGTAACAGGCTTTTTAGCTATCAAGGTATTGTCATAGCAGACTGTCATCATGTAATAGGTTCATCATGTTTGTTATGGTTGAAGATGTTTAATCCAAACATGTTGATTATCTAAAGGGGAACCCATTCAAGAAGGTCAGGTAACTAAAATTTTTGTTTGAATTATTATGGCCCATTTTCTATGTAGAATTCTCTCTGAGAAGCAACAGCAGCTAAGGGTGGCATCCAGTATATGTTGCTTTTATTGTCAATTATGTTGGAAATGTTCGGAAGCCATCTTCGCCAGCCAAGGTGATGATCACTACGTGGATCTTATAATAAGATACGTAGTGATCGTCACCTTGGCTAGCGAAGATGTTAGGAAGCATAAATTTGTCCACAAATAGGCAGGGACCCTTACAATAAACATGTCTCCATTTTTGACCCATCACAAACTTCTGTTAATTCTTGTTTTATGAGTACTAAAAAGTAGGTGACAGCTATTCCATGTTCGGATTGAATTAGGACTTAAGCATACCTGTTGCTTGCGTATTCAATAATCCTTCATTTGAAATACAAATATTTTCAATTTAATTAAATGCTGAACATAGGAAAAAAAAAACAGTTCATTTCATCTGTTATTCGAGTAATTTACGTTCTCGAAAACACACAAAAGGGCTGCCACTCACGATAGATTTCGTCAGTTTTTTTCTGAGATTTACATTTTATAAACGACTTCTACATCCTCTTAAGGTAATGAAAGGTTTAATAATTTTTCTTTGGTCATGTTTGTTACTAAAAGTTAATTGCATTTTGCTGCAATACAGATTAAATTTACGAAACAGAAAGTCAGTATTATAAGCGCTCTATCTTTGCTACCGGAAAATTTACGATGTACTTGAGACGGTACGGTGCACAATAAATGTCCAAATGTGAAAAAAATCACCGTAGCGTCTCACATTATCGAGACTAGTCATCATACGATATTAGAAACCGTATTTCTCAGTGTGTCAATGTGGAATTTTTTTCCATTTCAAGTTATTTGTGTGTGATGCATCTATATTTGAGTTGGAAAGTTTTCAGTTATATAACAAACTAAGATATACAGTTTGGATCTAAGATCTGGTTTCACATTCTGTGTAATCAGATCTTAGTCTACACTATCTGCAAAAGCATCTTTAACCCTTTACCGCACAATGCTGACTTTTAATGACCCTGAGAAAGGAGCCTTATTGAAATCATTGTGGGAAAAGGAGAAAATGCTGGTAACCAGCATTTTCTTCTTTTCCCACAATGTTTTCTACTATATCAAAGAAAAATTGCACTATTTTAGCCTCAATAAAATTGTCGTCAGCACTTGCTTTCAATTTGGACTAGTCTAAAATTTTGTCCTTTGGTAAAGGGTTTATGGTTATGCCTACAAGGCTTACGGTGAAAAAGGCAAATTTCTCAGCAGAAGACGTTTCCGTTATGAAAGGAAAAATGCCTTAATTACAGTTTGGATCGATATTTTTTCTCTCAATCAATGGTAGCTGGAGGTACTCCTTTACAACAACACAGCATTGTTTTTCTAATGGATATTAGTGGATCATTATCAGCTCGGCATATTACAATCTTAGCTTATTATCTTGTTCTAGTATTGTTGGAGTTGTCTGAATGGAGTGGGAAAAAAGTAACTGAAAAACCTGTATAGTTACATAGCAAGATCATCATTGTTTGAACAAGTCACTGGATTTGTTTTCAGTAGAACAAGGGTTGATGCAGAGAAAATTAATGTCACCTCTGTTATATATGTTTCTCACTTACAAAATTTTGCTGAAAACCCTTTTTAACCCTTTACCACACGGCAAAATTTAAGACCTATCCAAATTGAAAGCATTTGCAGACGACAATTTCATAGTGGCTCAAATGACGCAACTTTTCTTTGATAGGGTAGAAAACTTTGTGGGAAAAGGAGAAAATGCTGGTTACCAGCATTTTCTCCTTTTCCCACAATGTTTTCAAAAGGCCTCTTTTTTAGGGGCATCAAAAGGCGTCATTGTGTGGTAAAGGGTTAAGACAACCTCTTGTGTGTACAACCCTGAAGAAGAAGGCTTTCTAAAACATTGTTGGAAAAGGAGAAAATGCTGGTAACCAGCATTTTCTCCTTTTTCCACAATGTTTTCTACTCTTTCCTAGGTAAATTCCACCATTTCAGCTACTTTCCACCTGTCCTTTGCAAAATTTTGTCATCTAGTACAACGTTTGATAACTTAACCCATTACCACACAATCCCGAGTTTTAACAACCCTAAAGAAGAAGCCTTCTGAAAACATGGAAAAAGGAAAAAAATCGTGGTAACCAGCATTTTCTCCTTTTCCCACAGTGTTTTCTACCGTATCAAAGGACATTATTTCCTCAGTTGGATCACTTTTAAATTGTCGTCTTCAAATGCTTTCAATATGGACAAGTTTAAATTTTTCTTGTGTGGGAAAGAGTTAAATGAGAAGTACAGATACTTGACTGTTATGTTACAAACAGCATGCCTTTCACAATCCATCACTTTCAATGTACCTATACTTTCATTAAGAGAGAAGCAAATGATCACTTTTTTGACTAGAATTCTCTCACAACTTTCTAAACTGTGTGGACCCAGATCAGACATTTTGCTACAGTATTTCAGCCATATTATGGCAAGTGAGCATGACATCTCTTGCATGAGAGAATTTTGGTTAGTACCTAAAATATAGGCTCCTATGGAAAATTAATATCCATAGTATTGGAATACTCCTCATGCAGATCCCAAACTCACTGAAGGACAAGCTTCAAGGGCTAGTTAAACTAAAGACATCGAGGTTGTGATAACCAAACCACTGAACAAAGTAGCAATGTGGTGTAGATCCAAGATCAGACTGAACATTCTGATGTCTGATCTTGATCTATGTCAGCAAAAGCAATGCCAAGGTTTATTGACCTTGACAAAGAAGGCCATTGGAAACATGGAGGGAAAAGGAGAGCCTGTCTCTAACCAGTATTTTCTCGTTATCCTACCGTTTTCTATCATTCCAAATACAAATCCCATCAAGTCACAGTTGATCCCTCATCTGCAAACGTTTTCAGTTTGGGGAAATAAAATATTGTTGTTTTGTGAAAAGTTGATGCTATGGGGATTGCATGAAGGGCAGAATTTTTTTTCAGACAGGAAAATTAATGTCTTTCTCTAAGGAGTAAACTACCAAATATGGTGTGAAACTGATGCCAAGAATGTTTAGTATGCTGTACATGATTATTGTATGAAGTAGGGTTTTCCCAGAAACACTTTCTTACAAATATTAATCACTCCTGAGGATCCCTTTCTGGAAACCTTAACCCTTTACCACACAAAAAAAAATTTGAGCTTGTTCAGATTTGAAGCATTTGCAAATGACAACTTCATTGTGGTTCAAACGATGGTAGTTGTCGTTGAAAGGAGGGGAAATATTGTGGGAAAAGGAGAAAATGCTGGTAACCAGCATTTTCTCCTTTACCCACAATGTTTTCAAAAGCCCTTTTCCTAAAGGTTGTGAAAACAGGACTGTGTGGTAAAGGGTTGACCAATACTCATGCTGTGAAGTTGGCAGTTACAGTCAGGTTGACCCTGCTTATCACAGGATTCAGACCCAGAACCAGACCTATGGTGCTAGAAGCCAATGCATTTTGTTTGTTTGTATTGGAGTTTAATGCCGTTTTAACAGTTTTGGTCATATCATGGCATTCAGTTGTGTTTCCTGGCTTTTTCACACCAGTACTGATAAAACTTTCTTTCCAAGTCACTGACTACTTTTCTCACATGCATCAGAGTTGAAGGGCAAAAAATTGCTGGAAAGAAAGTTTGCCTCTACCATGTATCAAACTTGCAATCATCAGGGATGAGTTGGGTAGGCTGACCACTGAGCTATCCAGCCAAGCCAGCCAATGCTCTACCCTTTGCAACTGTCTCCCTACATGGCAGCAGTAAAAAAAAAACTTGGATGAGATTTAAGTGTAGGAAATACCTGATAAAGTTTTGGCATTGAGCTAAGAGAAACATCTGACATTATTTTGAAAACCTTGAACTTCTATTACCATGATCTTTATTGGCTGTGTGTGTATGATAAGTTATAGCTAATTTAACACTTCACAAAACAACAAAATTTTAGACTTGTCCAAATTGAAAACATTTGCAGACGACAAAATTAACATGACTCAAAAATTGAAATTTGTTTTGGGAAGGGTAGAAAACATTGTGGGAAAAGGAAAAAATGCTGGTTACCAGCATTTTCTCCTTTTCCCACAATGTTTTCAAAAGGCTTCTTTCTCAGAGTCATGAAAACCAGGGATTGTTAGGTAAAGAGTTAATACAGATTTATCAGACATAATAATATGGGCCATATCTACAGTCTTTAGTTTCTGAGAAGTAAATATCAAATAGTCAAGGCTTTTAGCAATCCTATGAAATATCCCTTTTGAAAACACTGTGGGAAAAGGAGAAAATGCTGGTAACCAGCATTTTCTCCTTTTCCCATAATGTTTCCTATCCTTTCAGAAACAAATCTAGTCATTAATAGAACCACTGTGATGATGATGATTAAATTTGTTGTCTGTAAATGTTTTCAGTTTGTACAAATTCGGAATTTTATGACAAATTAAACATGATTCATTTAAGGATAAGCAAGATTGTATGGGAACAGGTAGAAAACATGTTTTACAGAAGAAAATGCTGCTTACCAGCATTTTCTCTTTTTTCAACAATGTTTTCAAAAGCCCTTCTTCTTTGAGGTCAGAACCAATGAGGATTGAGTGGTAAAGAGTTAATGTTTTACTAAAAGACCAAACAAAAGTTCATACTTGGCAGGTGACATATAAAACATAGCTCACATGATCGGATAGGTCCTAAAACGGTTTAAAACATTGAGGGAAAAGGAGGTAATGCTGGTTATTGGCATTTTCTCCTTTTTCCTCAAAGTTTTCTAAGTGGTCTTAGCCTGAAAGGAAGTTAAAACATTAATTTGGATTGTTTGGTAAAGGGTGAAGGACATTTAGTTCCTCTTGTATCACAATGTTGTGCAAAGACTTTTGAGTCTCCCCATAATTACTCAGTGTTATTTCACAATGAGTCTGTGGATTGATTTATGTATCAGTGAAACAGTCAAATATCTGCTTTAATATGAAGATTATTACGCAACAATTGAGGAAAAAAATGTGAAATCATGTAAAAATTGGATGATACAAGGGGAATGGAGGAATAGTCGAAGCTTGATTTATTAGTAACTACCTTATCTAAATAAAGGCACACTTCTGTTACTAATTGCCTTTTTTTTTTAGCTGTTTTTTGCCTTTAATTTTCTCATAAGTAACTCTTTAGTAAACAAATGCAAGTTTTAAAGCCAGGTGAAAGAAAGCCTTTGAAAACATTGCAGTTTAAACCAGCATTTCCTCCTTGTCCCACAATGTTTTCTCTCCTTTCTTAAACAGAGGTCATTTTTTGAGTCACATTTATTTTATTTTGTTCTTTGCTTGACAATGCTTTCATTTTGAACAGATCTAAAATTTTGTGGTTTCATCTAAAATTAGTTCATAAACAAATTTTCCCAAGAGAGATAATGTGAAAAATATGAAAATTAATATTCAACAAAAGTAAAAAACCTGTTGCTTTGTAGAAAATTTTCTGCATTATTGGATTATAAAAAGTGCTTCCCTTTTTCCCAAAAATATTCTTCCATGCAATAGTGTCAACTTGAACAAAATTATTGAGGTATCTGAAAAAAGCTGGGAGGTTGATGGTTTAAAAAAAGTATTTAACCCTCCGGTTGCTTAAAGTGCGACTCACTGACTGTTTGCGGACAGTGTAGATCAAGATCAGACTGCACAGAACATGCAATAATGTGATATTTTTTCTCCAAAAAATAAGTTTGAAATAGCATTGTATACCTATAGGTTTTTACTATCGGCTTGAAAGTTTCAGTTAACCTTTTTAGCGGGTTAAGAGTTAAGTTTGAGTCAGAATTTTCTAATCAAATTACTTGTTATAATGATACTTTTGATAAATGAGGAGTAGATTAAAACTTCTGTGGAAAGCACCTGAATTTGTGATAGGGCTTAGTGAACTATTGCTTCCCCCCTACAGACAAAATTGCAGTCATAAATTCTCACAGAGATGCAATATTATCCATGTGCCAGACTATATTTGGATGATATGTGTAAAGAACTCCTCTTTTGTGACTTTCTTGGAGGAAGATTGTCAGTTAAAATTACAGTTTTCATTAACAAGGCCTTCTCTGTCTGGAAAACAAAGTATTTAGACTTGTTTATGTCTGAATTTTGCAGTTGTGCTGGTGTGAGTATAGGAAAAAAAGGACTGTTTCACCCCATGGCCATATAAATGCTATTTTATTTCTATTTGCTTCAAAAGACGGGAAACAGTGAGTGTCCTTAATCTTTTACCACACTTTAATGATACTGAGAGTGTAGAAGCCTATAGATAACATTGTCGGAAAGGAGAAAATGCTGGTAACCAGCATTTTCTCCTTTTCCAACAATGTTTTTTGATCTAAATTGGACAGAAATTATCATTTGCACAGCAGTTAATTTGTCGTCTGAAAATGCTTCCAATTTGGTCGAGTCCTAAATTTTGTCCTGTAAAGAGTTGAATATATAGTACACAGAAATTGAACATAATATTTCAAACATAATAATTTACTTAAAGTATCTGTTTTACAGGTAATTTGAAGAACACAGCAGCAGTGAGTTATGCTGAACGATACAACTTCATCCTGAAAGTTGTTGCCCGAGATTGCGGAGGAATAGTGTCCGCCCCAGCGTTTGTCAACATTAAAATCAAAGAGACATGCAGAAATGGATGGAAAGGTGAGTCTTGATAAAATTGTATTGATGCAGTGTCTATTCCAGAGACTAAAAATGAGGGGTGAATCCCACTCAATCTTAAATATAGGAGTGCTTTTTCAAAAATTAATGGGGACAATTTTTGAAATGGGCCATTTTTATGCACTCCCTCCAAGAGTGGTTACTTTAAAGTAACAATAAAGGCCAAAAGTAAACAAAGCGGGTGTCTAAATGCATTTAAATTTATATCATACCATTTAAAAATATGGAAATTATTATGAAGAAGACAATCTGTCATTGTACCGTCGGTTCAAGTGTTAGTTGCTGACAGAGAAATTAATTTCAAAACTAGGTTAAAACCTGCCAGGTAGATGTGTCTTTTGTTTACTTTTTGCCAGATTTTAAAATTCTTTTTTTCTGCCAGCAACTAACACATGGCCCCACCACACAATAACAGACTGTCATCTTCACAATATTTTCCATACTTTTAAATGGTATGATTTAAATTTAAAAGTATTATGGCTGCTGTTTTGATATTTTGGCCTTTACTGGGCCTTTAATGGACATAATATGTTCTGAAAACAGCTTTGGCAAGATTCCATTTTTAGCTTACCTGAGCACAAATTGCTCAAGGCGAGCTTTTAGGATCACCCTGTGTCAGTCGTCTGTCGTCCATCATCTGTCGTCAACAATTCTTTACACGTCTTCTCCTCCTAAACCACTGGGGCAATTTGGACCAAACTTCGCTGGAATGTTCGTGGGAGGTCCTCTTTAAAAACTTTTCACAGAATTGGATTCCATCAAAAACTCTGGTTGCCATGGCAACCAAATGGAATTTTCTAAGAAATTCTTTAAAAATCTTCTCCTCTGAAACCACTTGTCAGATTTCGAAATCATTTCACAGATATGTTCCTTGGGTGACCCTTTTCAAAAAGTGTTCGCAAAATTTTGATCCGTCGAAAAACATGGCGATGGGAGGGGGGGGGCTCTTTGCATCCAGCGGTGTCAACAATTCTTTAAACATCTTCTCCTCCTAAACCCCTGGGCCAATTTGGACCAAACTTGGCTGGAATGTTCCTTGGGAAGTCCTCTTTTAAATTTGTTCACAAAATTTGATTCCATCAAAAACTCTGGTTGCCATGGCAACAAAATGGAATTTTCTAAGAAATTCTTCAAAAATCTTCTCTGATGAAACTGCTGGTCAGATTTTGAAATAATTTCACAGAAATGTTCCTTGATTGACCCTTTCAGAAAACTGTTCGCGAAATTTTGATCCGTCGAAAAACATGGCCTTGGTGGGGGGGGGGGGGGGGTCTTTGCACTCATGCAGTGTCAACAATTCTTTAAAAATATTCTCCTCTGAAACCGCTTGTCAGATTTTGAAATAATTTCACAGAAATGTTCCTTGGGGGACCCTTTTAAAAAATTGTTCGTGAAATTTTGATCCTTCGAAAAACATGGCTGTGGTGGGTGGGGTGGCTCCTTGCGCACTCATGCAGTGTCAACAATTCTTTAAACATCTCCTCCTCCTAAACCGCTTGGCCAAATTGGAACCAAACTTGGCTGGAATGTTTTTTGGGAGGACCTCTTTAAAAAGTGTTCCCAGAATTTGATTCCATCAAAAACTCTGGTTGCCATCGCAACCAAATGGAATTTTCTAAGAAATTCTTTAAAAATCTTCTCTGATGAAACCGCTTGTCAGATTTTAAAATAATTTTACTGAAATGTTCCTTGGGTGACCCTTTTCAAAACGTGTTTGCGAAATTCTGATCCATCGAAAAACATGGCTGTGGTCAGGTAACAAGGCTGTGGTGGTGGGGGGGGCTATTTGCACTATACGGACATGAAGAAATTCTTAGAAATTCTTTTTCTAGAAACCACTGGTCAGATTTTGAAATGATTTCACAGAAATGATCCTTTGGTGCCAAATTATGCCCCTTTTTAGACTTAGAATTTTAACTTACTATCCAGCACCCAACAGCCAATTGTTGGCACCCACATGTGGTGCTCTTGTTCTTTTTATTGAAGTTATTGAAGAAAAAGTTTTGGAATAACAAAAAAAATTGGCTATGATCCTCTCAGATATTCAGGTGAGCGATCCAGGGCCATCTTGTTTTTATTAAGCAGAGGTATTTTTCTGCGAGTCAAGAGTAAATTCTTTATTTTGGGACTTTCTCATTGTTTATTTTTTACGTGGGACTATCACACATTGGACTGAATTTATGCTTGCTAGAAAAGACACTGTGATGCTCATAGATCTGTATTTACTGTGTTTGATTTTAGATGGGGAAATCTATGTTTGATCCCTCCATGCTGGAGCAGTCATGTCCTCTGGCAGTGCAGTGCCCCAGCCAAGTTTTTGAAAACCCGTGAAAGGCATGAAATTTAGTGAGCCGTCATATTGTCTATATGAAATACTGTTGGCAACCAGCATTTTCTCCTTTTCCCTCAATGTTTTCTACCTTTTCAAAGCCAAATCCCATCATTTGAGTCGCCAAACAATCCTGTGTTTTAATAACCCTGATAGAAACAGCATGGGAAATGGAGTAATACTTTACTAAATGCTTTCAGTACCATGAGTCCAAAATGATTTACTGTTTAGTATAAAGAGTAAATTCTCATCCTGTCGTTCGCCTCCATGGATGAGTTTTGCAGAGAGTGTAGAGCAAGATCAGCCTGCACATACGTGTAGTCTGATCTTGCTCTATACTCTCTGCTGCTGCTGTCAGCACTTTCGGTCATATGAACACAAACCAATGCATATAAACTTACTGAAATTTATCTTTTGTAAAAGTGAAAAATTTACTTTAGCAGGAGAACGGTTAATTCTGAAATCCATAGAAACTGAGCTGTCTTACTCTCCCTCTGATATTGACACTAGATAGTGTTAGGATTTTGAGACTAATTACAGGTGATATTGCTGTGATTCAATTTGTAATCTGTGACACAATAATTAGGTAGTTTATACTATACTAGTTCTTCTCTTTCTTGTGAACCCATAGGCTACTATATAAATTTGAGTCAGTCTGTAGCAGACAGTGTAGATCAGGATCAGACTGCACAGTCTATGCAGGATCTAAACTGTCCTATATGGTGAGACTTGTCATGCAAAATCATCAGTTAATTTCAATAGTCAGGTTATTCTTTTGTTTGGAAATTTTAATCAAAATTTAATGTGTATAAGCACTTTAAGGGTTTTACTCTATACAAAGCAACAAAATTTCAGAATTGTCCAAACTGAAGGCATTTGCAGATAACATATTAATTGGGACTCAGATGTCAAGATTTGTCTTTGAAAGGATTGAAAACATTGTGGAAAAAGGAGAAAATGGTGGTTAATGTTTTAAAAGCTTTCTTTCCTTGGGTTGTTAAAACTAGAGATTGTTTGGTAGGTTACGGGTTAACCCTGTTGTCCTTGTGCATCATCTTCCCATTGTAATGGTCACAAACATTGTGTAATATACAGAAATTGCTGACAAAAAGCAATTTCTCCTTTATCACTATGTTTTTGGTTGTTTTAACACCCAGGTTTTAATATGTGAAAAAGGTCTTATTTTTAGCTGACCTGAGCACGAAGTGCTCATGGGGAGCTATTGTGATCGTGCTGTGTCCGGCGTGCATTGTGTGTCGTCCGTTGTCAGTAGTCAACTTTTTCACCTTGTGTACACTCTAGAGGCCACATTTTCAGTCCAATACTCATGATGGTCAGAATGTTTGTCTCAATAAAATCTCGGACGAGTTCGAAAATGGGCCATGTCGGGTCAAAAACTATGTCACTAGATCAAATCTTAGAAAAATCTTGTGTACGCTCTAGAGGCCAGATTTTCAGTCCAATACTCCTGAAAGTTGGTCAGAATGTTTGCCTTGATGATATCTCGGACGAGTTGTAAAATGGGTCATGTCCGGTCAAAAACTAGGTCACCAGGTCAAATCTTAGAAAAAACCTTGTGTACACTCTAGAGGCCACATTTTCAGTCCAATACTCCTGAAAGTTGGTCAGAATGTTTGCCTTGATGATATCTCGGAGGAGTTCTAAAATGGGTCATGTCTGGTCAAAAACTAGGTCACCAGGTCAAATCTTAGAAAAACCTTGTGTACGCTTTAGAGGCCACATTTTCAGTCCAATACTCATGAAACTTGGGCAGAATGTTTGTCTTGATGATATCTCGATGGAATTCGAAAATGGGCCATGTCGGGTCAAAAACTAGGTCACCTGGTCAAATCTTAGAAAAACCTTGTGTACGCTTTATAGGCCACATTTTCAGTCCAATACTCTTGAAAGTTGGTCAGAATGTTTGTCTTGATGATATCTCGGATGAGTTTGAAAATGGGCCATATCGGGTCAAAAACTAGGTCACTAGATCAAATCTTAGGAAAACCTTGTGTACGCTCTAGAGGCCACATTTTCCGTCCAATACTCTTGAAAGTTGGTCAGAATATTTGTCTTGATGATATCTTGAACAAGTTTGAAAGTGGGCCATGTCGGGTCAAAAACTAGGTCACCAGGTCAAAGCTTAGAAAAACCTTTTGTATGCTCTAGAGGCTACATTTTCTGTCCAATACTCTTGAAAGTTGGTCAGAATGTTTGTCTTGATGATATCTCTGACAAATTTGAAAATGGGCCATGTTGGGTCAAAAACTAGGTCACTAGGTCAAATCTTAAAAAACTTTGTGTATGCTCCGGAAGCCACATTTTCTATCCAATACTCTTGAAATTTGGTCAGAATGTTTGTCTTGATAATATCGAAGACGAGTTCGAAAGTGGGCCATATGGGGTCAAAAACTAGGTCACAAGATCAAATCTTAGAAAAACCTTGTGTACGCTCCAGAAGTCACATTTTCAGTCCAATGCTCTTTAAAGTTGGTGAGAATGTTTGTCATGATGATAGCTTGGATGAGTTTGAAAATGGGTCATGTCAGGTCAAAAACTAGGTCAACCAGGTTAAATCTTAGAAAAACCCTGTGTAAGCTCTAGAGGCCACATTTTCAGCCCAATAATCGTGAACTTTGGTCAGAATGTTTGTCTTGATAATTTCTTAGACTAGTATGAAAATGGGTCATGTTGGATAAAAAACTAGGTCACAAGGTCAAATCTCGGAAAAACCTTTTGTACTATAATTACAGTCCAATATTCTTTAAACTTTTCTTAGAATGTTTGTCATGATGATATCTTGCATGAGTTTGAAAATGGGTCACGTGGAATAAAAACTAGGTCACCAAGTTTGATCCTTGAAAAACCGTGTGTACGCTCTAGAGGCCACATTTTCAGTCCAATAATCTTGAAATTTGCTTTGAATGTTTGTCTTGATAATATCTTAGACTAGTATGCATATTGGTCATGTTTGATAAAAAACTAGGTCACTAGGTCAAATCTCGGAAAAACCTTTTGGACACCCTACAGGCCACATTTTCTCTGAAATACTCATGAAAGTTTGTCGGAATGTATGTCTGGATAATTTCTACATGTCAAGTAGGCCGCTGAGAGAAATACTAGAAAAAGCTTGTGTGCACTGTAGAGGCCATATTTTGTAATCCCAGTACTAATGAGTGTTTGTCAGAGTGTTTGTCAGAGTGTTTGTCTTAATATCTCTGAAGAGATTGGAAATGGGTCATGTTTGATCAAAAGGCTCAGGTGAGCGACTTCAGGGCCATCATGGCCCTCTTGTTTCTTCTTCAGATGGCTTTGATTTCTCTCAAATTTGCCTGTCTGTTGTTCACTGTGTACCAAATAAAATCTTGTACTTGTCCAAACCCAAAAGCATTTTCAGTTGACAATTTAACTGTGGCTCATATGCTAGGATTTATCTTTGAAACAGTGGAAAACAGTGCAAAGAGAATAAAATATTGGTTAACGCATTTTCTCCTTTTCCCACAATGCTTCACAAAGCCTTCTTTTACAGGTTCATTAACTCTTTACCAGACAGCAAAATTTTAGACTGGTCCAAATTGAAAGCAGTTGCAGACGACAATTTGAATGTAGTTCAAATTTTGTTTTCTGTCTTTGATAGGGTAGAAAACATTGTGGGAAAAGGAGAAAAATGCTAGTTACCAGCATTTTCTCCTTTTCCAATCATGTTTTCAAAAGGCTTCTTTCTCAGGGTGGTTAAAACTCGGGATTGTATGGTAAAAGGTTAAAACTGTATGGTGAAGGGTTAACGTGTCTCAGTGTTACATAATGAAGGAAACATTGATCCATGAACTGATTACTATTTTACTATTGCATGACATATGGCTGAGCTTGATTATGTTGTTGGGATATAGCTAATATTGTCAGTTAGGGGGTGGGGCTTTGGACAACGAAATGGTAATTTGGTTTAGATGGAGGGGTGTATTAATTTCTGTAAACACCATTTCTATACTAGGAATTTTTTGTGGGTTCTTATTTGTGGGGGTGTGATTATTCTTATGAATACTCACACCTGCAGCACAGATTTTTTTTATGGAGAACTTTGAAGTAGAAAAAACACCTTATACTTATTATGTTAACTGAGGTTATGATTTAGGTTGCATACATTTGAATGGGAGGGAGGGCATCTTTGACCACATAGACATAGGTAACCTGTAAAGTGCCAAGTAAACCCAACTGAGAGTTTCAGTCTGGAAATAAAACCCAAATAAGTACAGTTTCATGGTTATTTTTGTCATACAGTGTTTGAGCAAAGCAGACAGTGTAAATCAAAGATCAGTCTGTTCTTGATCTACACTGGCCCCAAACGCAACTATAGTTATGAAAGGCGCTTTAAGGGTTAACTTTGTTTTTGTGAGGAGGGGAGGGTGCCAGAATTAGACCATCTGTCTATCTTTTAAGATGTAATTTTGTGATCTCCTTTTGCAGTTTCAACCAGTTTGGTTGAAATTTTAACCCTTAGGCTGCTACAAAAGGAAACAAAACTTTCAAGTTGGTAGTAAAATCCATAAATTTGCTATTTCAAAGACTAGTATTTTTAGGTGAAAAATATCTTCTTATCTGACAGTGTAGATCCAAGATCAGACTGCATATATTGTGCAGTCTGATCTTGATCTACGCTGTCAGCAAAAGGTCAGCAGCTTGAGGGAGCCTTCCAACCATGGAAGTTGTGGACCTGCAGTTTTCATGGTGATTGGTCAGGAGTTATCATCCTTTGATTGCTTTTCCTGATCCTGTGACAAGGCAATCATTCTGGGCATTTATTGTTGTGCAACAGTTCTAGTTAGAACAATTTGAAAAAGTACCACTAGATAATATTACGAACTATAAATCAATGCTCCTTCCCTTATGAAGTCCTTTCTTTTGTTTAAGAACAGCCATTTAGGGTACAATGCTAACTGCATCTGCTTTGACTTTAACCCTATACCACACAATCATGAATTTTAACCGCCCTTAGGAAAAGGCCCTTTGGAAACATTGTGAGAAAAGAAAAAAAATACTTGTAACCAGCATTTCCTTTACCAACAAGGCCCTATCAAGGTCGAGCCCCGGTAGCACAGTCGGTAGCAAACAGGACTCAAGAACAGGGGGTCGCTGGTTCGATCTCTGGCTCGGTCAATTTCTTTCCGAGGATTGATGATTGTCATTGTGACAGGATTCGTTCCTCTCTCACTACTGATCAATGTTTCGACAATGATTATGTGGGAAAACAGCCAGTTGCTTGGAAAGAATATTGTGTGGAGTACTGGTAAAAGACACCCCAGGAAAGCATAGGTGCACTGGCCGCCGCGACATAACTGAAATAATGTTGAATACGGCGTTAAACACCATACAACCAACCATCCTGCCCTTTCAAAGATTACTCCTACCATCTTGACTGCATGAAAGTATATTTCTTGTTCATTAGTTGTATGGAAAACATTGTGTGAAAAGGAGCAATTGCTTGTCACAATCCATTACTCTTTTTGTCCTGAATGTTTTCCAAAGTTGATACAGTGAGTATAGTGCTTTTAGTGAAAATTTTTTTAAATTACAAATGGTAAAAGGTAATTTTCCAGTCTTCTTTTGCAGTCAATATTCTTACTAAGACTTTTGTAGATGACAATTGTGTGATGGTTTTTGTTTTTCTTTTTCTAAACCATTGTCACATTGATTTTTTCAGAGGTTAATTGATCATGATATTTTTATGTCTCTCACACAGGTTTCCCAGAGCACATTGAATATATCCCTGGCTCTGGCCCACAAGTGATTGCAAGAGGCGCAGAACTTAACATTTGTGATGAGGAATGCAAGCCAGACCACATTGCTGTGAGACTTGAACTGTCAACCAAACATATCGGTAAAGGTTGTGATAGAGACACCTATAGTATACAGTCTCAGAGAAAACTGTGTGGTAAGTAATGATCCTTTTTAACCCTTTACCACACAGCCCTGACTTTTAATGACCTTGGATAGAAGCTTTTTAAAAACATTGTGGGAAAAGGAGAAAATGCTGGTCACCAGCATTTTCTCCTTTTCCCACATTGTTTCTACCATTCTGGAAACAAATTTCAATCTTTCAGTCATATTGATTTGGCATCTGCAAATGCTTTCAATTTGGACAAGTCTGGAATTCTATCAATTGGTAATGACGTAATGGTTTAGATTTGTGAGCTCTACCAACCTTAAAGGTTTGGTCACACCAAGCTAATGGACGAGTAACAGATAAAAAATCATTTTATCCGTTCGTGTCCCATCGTATCCGTTTTATGTCCATTTCTTATCCAGTGAATCTGCTACTTGTCCGGCAACGTCTGTTCCGTCCGGTGGGAAGTTTAGAGCACGCTAAAAAATTTCCACAGGACAAAATCGACAGAGACATGCAAATGACAGACTTTGTATACATCTGACTATTTATTCCCTCGGCATGTCACGTGACTGGTATGTTCCTTGTACGTTGGTGTTCGGTACATTTCCGTTCATCGTACGTTGGAAGAACGTTTTGTCCCATTCCCATGTGTTGCATTTCCGTTTTATCCGGTACAAGTCCTTTACTTGTACGGTGATATCCGTTAATAGACTGTTTATTATCTGGTACATATCCAGTAAACGTGCGTTTTTTCTGTTACATGTGCGGTACTCGTGCAGTTATTGTGTGGCTTCTTTGTTCCACACACCGATTGCGTGAGCCTCGAGCAGCAGAGGAGATGAATTTTGTCACGGGATAACCAAATTCTGCATGTTTTTGTTCGTTTTCCTTCTGTTACATATCCGTTAGCCAGTCTGACCAAGCCTTAAACCTTCATTAAATGATGTCTGATATGTTTTAATGACCCTGAGAAAAAAGTTTTGTGAAAACATTGAGAGAAAAGGAGAAAAAGCTAGTTATCAACATTTTCTCCTTTGCCCCAATGTTTTCTACCCTTTCAAAGGAAAAATCCAATCATTTTCGCAACAGCCTATCTGTTGCCTACAAATGCTGCCAGTTTGGATGAGTCTAAAATTTTGTCATCTGGTAAAGAGTTAGCATGTGGAAAAGGAAGTGTGTGGATGTGTCCAATTATATCACATGCATTAACCTGATTATATTTCAAAATTCTGACAATTGGACAGCAAGAATGCAATGTCTTATTTTCCACTAGAAAGAGCATTGAACCAGGACAAATAATCTGTAGAAACAAAATTCCTTCAACTAAGGCCTGCCTACTTCCTGACAACAGGTAATTTTTATGTCACACTGGAAAATCCAGTTTGTAATAGACATAGTGGAATCTCAAATCTGGCATTTCAAGAATTGAATCTGTCTTTTATCTGTTTGGCCATTTGTACTTCACATGTATGTTTAGTCTTTACCAGATGTTGAAAGAATTTTGCAGATGACAAATTGATTGTATCTCAAATGATGGGATTTGTTCATGATAGGTAAGAAAACAATGTAGGAAAAAGAGAAAATGCTTGTTTCAAGCACTTCCCCTTTTTCTACAATGTTTTCAAAAGCCTGCCCCCTTCATCGTCTTCAAAACTCAGCATGTTTAACCCTTTCTCAAACAACAAATTCTAGACTCTTTCAAGTTCAAAACACGTGCAGATGATAAAATCAGAATTGTACAAATGAGTTTAATAGTTAACTCTTTACAACACAACAAAATTTAAGACCCGTCCAAATTGAAATTATTTCCTGACGATCAGTTGAATATGGCTTCAGTTCTCTGTTGGAAATGGTAGGAAAATTTTAGGGACAGGGAGAAAATGTTGGTAACCAGCATTTTCTCCTCTTTCCAAAAAGTTTTCAAAAGCCTCTTTTGTCTTTCTTTATGGGCATTAAAGATCAGGAGTGTGTGTGAAAGGGTTACAGTGAAGACTAAAATAAAATAAGAATAAAATAGCTGCAACGAGAGCTTGATGATATATTACATAGTGATTGATGATGAACCTGTTCATGGACATAAGATTTCCTTGTCACAATGTTTTCAGCAGGTCTGCTTTTGGACAAAGGCTTAAATTAACAATACCTGCCAAAAGTAAATGATGTAATTGTTAAATTGCATTTAAATTTTAATCATATGATTTACGAGGGCTGTTCGATATGTAATGTGTATTGTACCACAGCGTGATAACGCTTTGCATGATTTCGTGGATGGTGATACGCTTGAATAGCTCTATTCAATACCTTTCCGACGGTATAAACATGAGCCTTCAGCTCCACATAGTTTTAAACTTATAGTCATTTCAATAGAGCTAGTCATTGACCACTGTTGTAAAAATGGTTGGGAAACGGATTAAGAATATTGAAGAAATTAGAGCTTATATAAAAGTTCACACAAAACTCGGTCATTCGGTAATGCAGATTTTTACTGAATTGGGGGAAGTTTATGGGTCTGATAAGGTATCTTATGAGACAGTTCGTAGTTGGAGAAAGAAATTTCTGACTGGCACAGAGTCCGTCAAAGATGCAGCAAAATCTGGCCGACCTGTGACTTTAACAGGCAAGGCAAATGTCTCAAAAGTCAGGGACATAATTGAAAGTGATGACAGATACATGATTTGTGATATTGCCAACGCTGTTGGCATATCGCTATCGCAGTTGCATTTCATTTTGAAGCGTATTTTGAAAGTACGAAAGATTTCTGCCAAGTGGATACCTCATATATTGACAGATGACCAAAAACGGGTACGAGTACAAACCGCTAAGCAATTGCTCAAAATGTTTCCCAAATTCAATCAAAGACAATTTGCAAACATTGTTACTGGTGACAAAACATGGGTTCACTATTTCGAACCAGTAAGAAAAATTGGAAACAAAATATGGCTAACTAAACACGGTAGAAGGCCTGTAGTTGCCAAAAGAAGCACAAGCACAAAGAAGGTTCTTTATTGCATATTCTTCTCATGTGATGGTATAGCCGTACAAATTCCGGTGCCGAAGGGCAAAAGTGTTACAGGTCGGTATTACTGAGATGTTATACTAAATAAGGTCAAGAAATATCTTAAACGACGCCCTGTGTCAGGATTTAGGCATGTTCGTCTACTTCATGATAATGCTCCTTCACATACATCTGAGCTTGTGAAGTAATTTTTGAAGTCGGAGAAGGTTACCGTCTTGCCACACCCACCATACTCTCCAGATCTAGCCCGATGCGACTTTTTCCTTTTTCCAAAACTTAAAAAGTTCTTATCTGGTCGTCGTTACAAGTCCCGACAAGCCCTTGGCTCAGCCATCAGTCAGTGCCTCAGAGGTCTACCTAAATCAGTGTACCGTGACGCATTTCAGAAATGGATTCAGAGATTGAAATTATGTATTTCAAACCGCGGAGAATACTTTGAAGGGATGTAATGTTCATTTCACTATTTGAGTCGAATGCTTTTGAGATATCGTACAATACACATTATATATCGAACAACCCTCGTATATGTATGGAATTTATTTTGAAGATGACAATCTGATATATGGTGGGTCCAAGTGTAAGTGGCTGGCAAAGAAATTAAGTTCAAAACTAGGTAAAAGGTTGCCATGTCCTTCTATCTTTTGTTTATTTTGCTTGATTTTAAAATGCATTTTTATGCCAGCAACTAACACTTATACCAACCACACTTTTAAATGGAATGATTTAAATTTAAATTCACTTCAACACCTGCATTGACTTTTGGGCTGCTATTGGGCCTTTTAGGTCTATAACCAAATACCAAGAGAACTGTCATGCCTAGGGTACGGTATACAACTGGACAAAGTAGGATAATAATGGCCCAGGACGTAGATCTGTACTGTCCACTTCTATCAAAGAAGCCGAGTCCCGGTAGCTCAGTCGGTAGCGTGCAGGACTTGAGAACAGGGGGTCTTGGGTTCGATCCCTGTCTTGGCCAATTTCTTTCCGAGGATTGTTAATAGTCATTGCGACAGGATTCATTCCTCTCTCACTGCTGACCATTGTTTCAATGATGGTTATGTGGGAAAGCAGCCAGTGGCTTGGAAAGAAGATTGTGCGGAGCACTGGTAAGAGAGTCTCCAGGAAAGCATGGCCTCTGCAATATAACCGAAATAATGTTGAAAACTGCATTAAACACCATACAGTCAATCAATCTATGAAAGAATTTCTAACAAAAACAGCCAGGAAATTTCAGCAATAGACACAGCTTTAGATCTGAATGGAGAACTGACTGAGAATGTTTATTTTATTTATTTAGCATTACAAGTTTGAACCCTTTACCACATGATTCTGAGTTTTGATAATGCTGAGGAAGAAACCTTTGAAAACAATGTGGGAAAAGGAGAAAATGCTGGTAACCAGCATTTTCTCCTTTTCCTACAATGTTTTCTATTGTCTCAAAGGCAAATTCCACTAATTGAACCACATTAAAATTGTCATCTGAAAATGCTTTCAATTTAGACAAATCTACTATTTGGTGTGTGGGAAAGAGTTAACTCTTTACCACACAACAAAATTTAAGACCTGGCTAAATTGAAATCATTTCCTGGCAATCAATTGAATATAGCACGAAAGATAGAGTTCTGTCTTAAAAATGGTCGAAAATGCTGTTGGGAAAGCAGAAAATGCTGGTTACCAGCATTTTCTCCTTTTCCCACAATATTTTCCAATGCCTTGTTCCACAGGGTCATTAAAATTCGGGATTTTGTGGTGAATCATTAAGAGTAATAAATTTCAACAAGAAGGGAAAATAAAATGTTTTCGTAAGTTTATGAACATTTTGGGAAAAGGAGCTGTTGCCAGTGTTGGCAGCAATTACCCCTTTGCCAAAGCAGCTAGCTATCATTGTTGTACTAGGTGTTTGCAAATTCATCCCCAAAAATTTAGTCCTCTAAATTTTACTAACAAGTCAGAAGCAAAAAAAAGAAACTACAAGTTGCCAAGTGGTTGCATTTTCAAAATTTTTGTTTGTGAGCCGTAGAATTATTATGGTTTAGATTTCAGGCAGGGCTGCAGAGAAGGGAATTAATGTGACATTGAAATGTTATTTTATTAAAAAATTTCTTCATAAAAATCATTATTATAGAAACTCATATTAATTGTCTCATGGAGATCCACAGCATAGTTTTCAGTTCAGAACTATTGTTTACAGAATAAGGAATCACTGGTTATCTAGATCTCTGCATGAGTACTTCAAGGTGCAGACATGCTGTAAAGTGATCAAGCTATTATTTTGCTTGGAATCTGTCCAAAATAGGGACAATATACTTGGAGCATGAACATTAACACTATTGATGAGATTTCCTTATCACTGGTATATAAGTGCACTGTCTGCCCGTGTTTTTTGGCCTGATTTTTTACAATGTTATGTAATCATTGATCCCTTGTTTTTGCAACCCTTAGGAAGACAGACTTCAAAACAATATGTGAGAAGGAGAAAATGCTGTTTTAACCAACGTTTTCTCCTTTTCCCACAATGATTTATACACTTTGAAAGACATAGAGGATATTTGTTTTTTTCGGTGAAAGATCGAAATTTATTTCATCTAGTGAACACCATCGGTAATATTTTCATGAGTGGCGCAGCTGCGCCACTCGTGAAAATATTACCGATGGTGTTCACTAGATGAAATAAATTTCGATCTTTCACCGAAAAAAACAAATATTCTATTTATTTCATGTTTTTAACCCTTTCTGGGAGGAGCTTTATCAAAATCCAGTACAGTTCTTTTCCGTTATTCCCCGTGGCGTACCCCTACCGCATAGCAACGCATTACAATATTACGTCAAGCGCGAGAAATGTAAGGTAAATGACGTCGTATTTCCATCTGGTTGTGAGGCACGCGCAATTTACCTAGGCAACAAGAACATGAAAATCGGTATTTTCAGTGGTCGTACCTGTGTAATATCGAAAAATATTTTCACTGCTATTTCTCGATATCCTACTGGAAAGCATGAAATAAAGTTTAACTATTTGAGTGATATGAGCCACATTATTTATTGTTTAGATTGCTTTTGATATCACCCATTCTAAAATTTTGTTGTCTGGTAGAAGTTTAATTCTTTACTAAACGACAAAATTTTACATTGGTCCAAATTGAAAGCATTTGCAGACGACATATCAAATTTAGCCGAAATGATGGTAATTATCTGTTAAAGTGTAGAAAACCTTGTGGGAAAAGGAGAAAATGCTGGTTACCAGCATTTTCTCATTTACCCACTATGTTTTCAAAAGGCTCTTTCCTCAGGGTTGTTAAAACTTGGGATTGTGTGGTAGAGGTTTATTTAAATAAAGTAATGAATCTATGATTTGGGGTCCTGCGTGGCTCAGTGGTAAAATGTGGGAATCGTAACCTGGAGGCCCCTAGTTATACCCCCGCAAAATGAATGTTTTCTGGGATATACTGGAATCAGCCTGTCCGTCCGTGTGTCCGTACGTTTGTCCATCCTTGTGTCCGTCCGTGTGTCCGTCTCTGTACAAATAATTGCCTGTTTCTGTCAAAGCGCTGGCGGGGGTATTAAGTCACATTCAGTGACAGCTCTAGTTGGAGCTGGATCCACTGGGTTTATTTGTGGGAGTGAACTTGGGCAAGACACTTCAGAGCCCTAGCCTAGTACTTGTAAAACTAAGAAAAAACATGAATATGTGAGCTGTTGCCATGATATGACTGAAATAATGTTGAGAGGGACGTAAAACACCATTTAATCAATGTAATAATGATTTATTTCAGGGGCCAGTGACGAGAGTGTTGACCTCTTACCATCTCCGACCTTGACCTCTAACTGGACCAACAGTTTACCAACAGACGACGGGCATGAAGGAGACAAAATCTATGCCTTTGACGGCGTTACAAACACAGTGGTTGTACCAGACGGACATGTGGACCACAAACTGGGCCGCCATTTTACCCTTTCAACCTGGATGAAACATGCAGGACCAAAAACAGTGGCACCCAATCATAAGAAAGGAAACAAGGAACACATTCTCTGCATGTCGGACGGTGATGGTAAGCCTTTTTTCCTTATCAGTCCTTTACCACATTGTTCTAACTTATTAAGATCCCAAGAAATAAAGCCTTTGAAAACATCGTGGGAAAAGGAGAAAATGCTGGTGACCAGCATTTTCTCCTTTTTCCACAATGTTTTCTACCCTATTAACCCTTTACCAGATTACAGAATATTTTGCTTGTCCCAGTTGAAAGCATTGGATGATGAAAAATCAGATGTTGCTCAGATAGTTGGAGATGTCTTTGAATGGTTAGAAAACATTGTAGGGAAAGGAGAAAATGTTGTTTATGAGCATTTTCTCGTTTTCCTACAATGTTTTCAAAAGCCTTTCTTCTCCAGAGTCATCAAAACTTGGGATTGTGTGGTAAAGGGTTAAAGACAAATCCCATCCTCTGAGGATCATTTGATTTGTGTCTTCAAATACTTTTAGTTTGGGGCAGTCCAGGTCACAAGTCAGATAGGCTAACCACTGAGCTTCCTTGCCGGGTCACAATATTTGGACATTTAGCCTTGTTCTCAACCTTTATTCATGTTGAAGGAGTCCTGCAAGGCTCATCGGTGTTGGCCTATGATTAGTAATCTAGAGGTCTTTGGTTTGATCTTTGGCTGTGGCACTGAGTACTTTCCTTGGGGTACAAGAGTCTTCAGAGCACCGGCTTATTTGTGATAAAACCAAGGAAACACTCAAATAAACTCAGCCCAAACCCTGATCTTGATCTAGGCTGCGTGAGAAAGCACCCTATGCTGGCTTAGGGTACTGGGAACTAAAAATAGCCCTGAATGCCTCATCAATATTGACTTCATTTGTTGAAGAACTAGAATGAACGCTTCATTACCAGTTATGTAAATGTCTTGTCATTGAATTACAGGGATGAACAGACATCATTACGCATGGTTGGTGCATAACTCTAAACTGATATTTATCTTGAGACGAGAGAGCAATCAGGCCAAAGACATGGAAGTGTTCAAACCTGCGGAATGGCGCTGGGATCTAGATGAGGTCAATGATGGGCGATGGCATCACTATGCTATTAGTATGGATTTCCCTGAGGTAGAGTATTGTTAGTGATAGATGCCCCTTGTCAAGACATGATTCTCTTGAGAGGCTACCACTTAAGTCTATACTAAACGCCAAATTTTTTACCCAATTAAAGTGAAAGCTTTTGCAGATAACAAATTATAGGTGGTTCAAATTGTGGAATTTGTCTCTGAAAGACTAGAAAATATTGTGGGAAAAGCAGAAAATGCTGGTTACCAGCATTTTCTCCTTTTCCCACAATATTTTCAAAAGGCTTATTCTCTCAGATTTGTTAAGCATTGAGATTGTGTGGTGAAGGGTCAAGGGTTAAGGACATGCAGATCATTCTCAGAGTAACTTTATTTCTGTAGATAGTGTAGAGTGAGATCAGACTGCACAGGCCATGCAGTTTAGTTCTTGATAGCAACTACAATTTTTCTATATGTGCAGTCTGATCTTGAAACTTTTGCCCTCCTGATGTTTGGTCAAGCCTGTATGACCAAAATCCGTCTGAGTATCAGATGATCAGTTTAGACTCCAAAGAATAACTTCGGGGACTTTTACATGTCTTCACAGATTAAGATCAGTCTGCATAGATTAAGATAAGTCTGCATAGGGTAAACAGTCTGTTTTCTGAACTTGAACTGCAATTTTAATGAACATACAATCTGATCTTGGATCTATGTACACAACTCGTTTAGTGAAGATTGGAAGATAAAAATCTTCGTGAGTCTCTGTGGACCGTATTTTAGTCTTCAAAAGAGGCGGAGTTTGTATATGAGCCATGCTCTGTGAAAAGGGGGCTTAGTACATATCCTATATGCATTACACTGTGCTATTCATCGCAAAAGTATGGATCCACATAATCTATTTGATCTAACAAGGGACTGAATCATGAGTCAGAATTACACTGTATTTAGATTGTTATTGTTACAGATTCGTCTGTATGTGGATGGTAAAGAGGTTGAGGCAGACAAAGACAACTTTGAGATCTTGGACGACTGGCCGTTACATGCTACAGACAGGGTCCATTTTACACAGCTGGTTGTAGGTGCTTGCTGGAGAGGTAACAGAATTATTCTATTGTCGCAGTACATCTGTAGACACTGACTGTGCTTATCTTTACCCAACAATCCCAGGTTTTCATGATCCTAGGAAAGAAGGCTTTTGAAAATATTGTGAGAAAAGGAGAAAATGCTGGTAACCAGCATTTTCTCCTTTTCCACAATGTTTTCTATTCTATCAGGGAGCTAAAGCTCATTTTTGCACCAATGTTTTATGTAGATGTGTTGATTTTGAAAGAGTGTAAAATCTGTCTTTTTTGAAAGGGTTAAACCTTCACTATATGGAAAATTTTATACTGGTTCATTTTGAAAGCAATTGCAAAAGACAATTTAGATGTGGATCAAATGCTGAGATGTGTGTTTGAAAGGTTAGAAAAGTTTGTTGGAAAAGCAGAATGTGCTGTTGACCAGCACTTTCTCCTTTTTCCAAAATGTTTTCAAAAGCTTTCTTGTTTAGGGTTATTACCGTTTCCTCACGAAAAATTTTAGACTTGTGTAAACTCAAAGTATTTGCAGAGGACAAATCAAAGGTGGCTCAAGTGATGAAAATTGGCTTTAGTTGAGTAGAAGACATCAGTGGAAAAGGAGAAAGTGATGGTTTCCAGCATTTTCTCCATTTCCCACAATGTTTTCCAAAGGCTTCTCTAGGTTGTTAAAACATGGGATTGTGTGGTAGAGGGTAAAGAGCGTAAAGGAGAGCTATAGGTTGCTTTTGCCAACAATTTAGATTAAGATCAGACTTCAGACAATATGAGGGTAGATCATTGTCAGCAGTGTAGAGATATTTTTGCCTCAAACAGCCTTGATATTTTGCAGTTATCTTTTTCGCCGACTGTTAATTTCATTTTGTTCATTTTACACTTTGAAAGCATACCAGAAGACTACTAAGTGAATTAACACTTTTCCACACAATCAAATGTTTTAACAACCATGTTGAAGAGGGCTATTGAAAACATTGTGGGGATAGGGGAAAATGCTGGAAACCAGCAAATTCTTCTTTTCCAACAATATTTTCTTCTTTATCAAAGAAAAATCCCACAACTTGCACCTCATCTTTTTTGTCATCTGCAAATGCTTTCAATTTGGATGAGTATAAAACTTTGATAAAGAGTTAAATGGAAGCTTTTCTCTCATTTAAAATTGTAAAAAAAAATTGCAGTGTAAATCACTTTTGGTCGTTATGTCTTGCATATTATTTGGCAGAGTTGCTAGCAATTTCTCCTTTTGCCACATTAATTTCAAGGCTCGTTTCCAGCAAGGCAAAAAAAAAGGATTTCAAGGCTTGTTTCCAGCAAGGCAAAAAAAAAGATAACTAGGAGGTGGCAAGGAGCTGATGGGATAACAGATATTGAAGTTTACAGTAGACTGATTTTCACTAATTTTTAAACAAATCTAAACTTTTTTCTAAGTTCTGACCCTTTCCTAATGGAGTAATTATAGACTCTTGTAGATTGAAAGCATCTGCACACAAAAATGCCAAAATTAATATAAATTTCAATTTCTCTGAAAGGGTTGAAAACATTACCATCATTGTCTCCATTTCCAACAATGTTTTGTAAAGGCTGCTTTCTAACAGGTCAGAGCACAGATTGGTTTTATTAAGGCTTAATAATTTTCCAGATTTCTGGAGGCTTCAGTATGTTTTCGGGGGTATACTGGAATCAGCCTGTCTGTCCGTGTGTCCGTCCGTGTGTCCGTCTGTGTACAAAATACTAGTAATTTTGTTTCGCAAACTCCTCCTACAGTTTTCCTTCAATTGTATTGAAACTTTGCACATATATTGCTCATATATTGAAGATTTGCAAGACGCAATTTTCAAGTGTCAACTCCTCCTGGTTGAGGAATTATCTCCCCTTGAACTTGACACTTTTTTTTGTCAAAGCGCTGGCGGGGGTATTAAGTCACATTCAGTGACAGCTCTAGTTTATTCTGTTCTATTGTACAGGACTTGATGAGAAGTTTACAGACCATTTCCAAGGCTATCTAGCTGGTCTGTCATTGTTGAAGGATGAGACAGAGAGTGAGCAAGTGATACAGTGTTTAAACAACTGTCAAGAGAAACTGGACTTCATCGATCTGAGTGACATGCCCAGTGAAACAGTGAGTGTTTCTGTTATTGTTTAGCTATTGGCTACTTGCTTCTTGTATTGTGCACAGAGCCTGGTTGGGCAGTAGATAATATACAGGACTTGAGACGGTGGTGGTGGGGGGGTGGTGTTGTTGTTCGAATCCCTAGTTCAGCTAATTTCTTTCGGAGGATATGATGATAGTTACTATGACTGCATTCATTCCTCTCTCACTGCTGATGATTATTTCGATGATGTTATGTGGAAAAGTAGCCAGTTGCTGGGGAATGGTATTGTGCTCAGTAATGGTGAAAGAAACTCTGGGATAAAACATGGATAGGTGCACTGGCTGCTGCTATAATAGATGATTAAGTGTTGAAAACAGTGTTAAGCACCATACAAACAAATCTTGTACTGTTATTGGCTAGGTAGCTTTCATTGTAATTTTTGTGGCTGGCAAGTCAGGAATTTCTGTGATTAACTCTTTATCAAACGACAAAATTTTAGACTGGTTCAAATTGGAAGCATTTGCAGACGACAAATTTCATGCAGCACAAATTATGAAATTTGTTTTTGAAAGGCTAGAAAACGTTATCGAAAAAGGGGGGAAAAAATGCTGGTTACCAGCAATTTCTCCTTTTCTCACATTGTTTTCAAATCTTTCTTTCTCAGGGTTGTTAAATGTCGTGATTGTCTGCTAAAGGGTTAAAGAAATATAAATGTCGTATGAATACAAGTGGAAACATGGCAGATGCAGAAAGAACTTGTACGCAATTTGTTTCTTGTCATTCTTTTTGTCTGTCCTATTCCTATCCTATTTTTTACAAGCTTGGTAGAAAACACAGTTTTAATTTATCTTTGTTTCTTCTTCAGTCTGTAAGTTTCAATGCCGACGCAACAGAAGTCAGTATAACAGGTACAAATGCCTCTGACATTGTTAAGTTGGTACGACAAGCAGCCTATGTGAACTATCGTACATTCCCCACGCCAGGACGAAGAAACCTGAACATCAGAACAAATGTCCAGTGAGTTTACTTAAGATGGTCAATAACAATCTTCTCCCATATCTTGTATATAGTTATACCTCTAATGTCCAAAAACAATGTCAAAAAAAGAGGTCAGGCTAGAGCCAATCCATGATAGCTCATTAGTAACATGCAGGGCTGTTTATCCAGAAGTTGTGAAATTAAGCTTGCCCATGACCTCCCCAGACCTCAAAACAATCATTACTGCAGGATGCATTTCTTTCTATTGTCTGTCCATTATTGTGACATTTTAAGCTCAGCTGTTTTCATAGAAAAGGTCCAGGTATTGTCATAGCCCTGTCATCTGTGGTGTAGTCATCGGCATTGTTGTGCATAAACTATGACATTTTGTCATATCTATACTCCTCACAAAAAGTTAAGCAACAATGAATTACCGCAGCACCAGAATTTTATTATTACACATATAGACAATTTCATTGTATAAATGTAATGAATATTGAGTTAAAAACCAGTCCAAGCAATTCTGTACTTCTATCAGAGAATGTTTTCTCACTTTCAGGCTTTTGAAGTAAGGCACTGTCAAAATCCACATTCAAAAAAGTGGTATTCTACCCAGATGTTTTAAAATCTCTAAAATTCGGTCAATCTGCAACCGGGACACAGTCAGTATACGGTATGGCCACCATTAGCACTGATACAAGCTTGAACTCTTCTGGGCATTGACCAGATCAAGCCGTCCAGCTGTTGTTGTGGAATATCCTGCCATTCCTGACTCAAAAGTTGCTCAAGGTGTTGGAGGTTCTGAGGCCTAACATTTTCATCACTGACATGCCTTTCGAGAATGTCCCACGCATACTCAATTGGATTGAGATCTGGAGATCTTGCTGGCCACTCAAATTGCCCAGAAGAGTTCAAGCTTGTATTCGTGCTAATGGTGGTCACACCGTGTACTGACTGTTGCAGATTGACCAAATTTTAGAGATTTTAAAACATCTGGCAAGTACATGTATACCACTTTTTTGCATGTGGATTTTGACATTGCCTTACTTCAAAAGCCTGTGAGTCAGAAACATTATCTGATAGAAGTACAGAATTGCTTGGAATGGTTTGTAACTCAATACTTATTACATTTATACAATGAAATTGTTTATGTGTGTAATTATAAAATTCTGGTGCAGCGGTAATTCATTGTTGCTTAACTTTTTGTGAGGAGTATATGTCACTATTGAAGATATTTACTTCAAACTTGGACTAGTTGTTAACTATGAAAAGGGGAACCCATACAGCAAGGGCAGGTAATCATAAAATATTTTTGACACAGTAGTGCCCCATATCAGACTTGGAATTTGCACTGAAAATCAATTTAATTTTGAAAGCAAGTGTAGCTAAGTGTCTGCATCTGCATGCATTACTCTTGTTTGGAGAAAGCAGCCATTGGGTTTAAAAAGAGTACATGGGTTTGTATTGGTGAAGGAACTCGCAGATCACATTGATTGACAGATAGATAAACTAAGGTGAAATACTGTTAGCCCTTAAAGATACATCTCTACAGCCAGAGAAAAACACACAGTTAAAACTTTATAGTGTGTATAATGATTCAGATATTGGTCAGCTGCATAACCATAGATAAATAATAAGTATGGTGCACAGGATACAGAAAAACAAGGGATTTGTCCTCTTTAAACTGGGAACGATGACAGCAATATCTTGGAAGATCTCCCAAGCATGAAATGCATTTTCTATCCATTGTAATCTGTGCTATCTTGCAGCTGTCAGGGGCAACATTTGGCATGAAGACACAAGAATGATTACAGTTTCATAAAATAAGGATGAAATTGGTTAAAATCTGGCTGAAACCTGGCTGAAAATGAGTTCAGATGTATCTTTAAAGCACCTATCACACCTATAGTTGTTTTTGCAGCCAGTGTAGATCAAGATCAGACTGCACAAAACATGCAACTTGATCTTTGATCTACACTGTACGCTTTAATGAGACTTTCTCAATAAGAGCAACTCTGATACTACAATTATTTGGGTCTTATTCCTGGACTGAAAGTATCCATTCAGGTTATTTGGCGCTCTAAGGGTTAAAAACATTTTTATCTGGAGTAAGGAAGTAAGACCATAAAGGAAATCTTGACCATCTTAAGACGGACACATTCTAAATTTTTTTCATGGGAGTGTTTTTTTTTTTAGATAAAGAAAGTTTAAATTTAGCCAAGAAATGTGTAAATTTGTCAGGCTGTGTTAATTTTGGGATATTAAAGATGTCAAGTTGTCATGTAAATTAATTGTTTCATTTTGTGAACAAATTACACCAATCTTTTTTTCCCCCCACATAAAATTAGCCTAAAATCTTAAATGAATACAGACATGATAACCTACACAAATGCTCCACTACATTTTTGCTTTACAGAAGTTTAGTTTAAACATATTTATTTTACATCGATTTAGAAACAAGTTTTTACAACTTAAACAAATTTCTCTCAGTTCTGCTTCTTGGAAACTTTATCAGTATTCGCATTGAATGTGTGGACCAATGAACAGTTCCAAAGTAGAAACTGGCTTCCGGATATCAGACTCAGGGCCTTCTGGTTACAAGGCCGACGCTGTGCCCCACAACCATGAACACACTACTTACAGAACTGAACTATTATTTTTTCTATGCATCTGCAGTAGCCAATTTTAAAAAGCTTACAGGAAAATGACAAGTTGCTTTTTACAAACAGTTAGAATCAACCTTTCTTTCTGTTTTTCCGGTAACCCTCAGAGTGCATATCACAACTTAAGTTGCCTTTGTTGTCAGTGTAGATCAAAATCGGACTACAAGTTTTGATCTTCACTGTCCACTTTGCCGAGACATTGTGGGCAAAATTAAACCATCTACTCCTCAGTGCACCTGTAATCTACTTTGTGTCACTTACACAAGTTAATGGTACATTGAAAGATACAGTCTATGGAAATGTAACTGTAAAGTATTTTTCAGCTGCGGTGACATGGAAGAAATCCTTCCTCAAATAGACACCTACGTGTTTGTGGAGCACTCCAACAAGCCTATTATTACAATTACTGGTCAGAAAGTGGTCACTGAATCTGTCAGGAACTTCAACACCACAGGCGTAAAGATCTTCAAGGACATGTCCATCCATGTTGACCTGTTTCCAACAGCAAATATGATCAGTGAGAATGTGGAAGAAGATAATGAATCTGAGGAGGAAGAGGTTTCTAATGAAACTTCAGATGAGAAGCAAGATAGAATTGGGTACAAACTGAACAAGGCTTCATTATTGGGTAGGTATATAACTCCTTTGAATTGTAGAAAACATTGTGGGAAAAGGAGAAAATGCTGGTTACCAGCATTTTCTCCTTTTCCCACAAAGTTTTCAAAAGCTGCCTTTCCTAGAGTCAGGAGGACTTGTTTCTTCAGCTGGCCAAAATGTTCTTCCCCCAAATTGAATCACAACTTTGGTTTTCTTATAGAAATTTACTTCAAGATTTTTATGAAGACTAAATGTATCTATGTTGATGGCTGGAGTAAGTTCCCTACATGGGTCAGTGGTTACTTTTTATACGCCCGTCGAAGACAGGACGTATTATGGGATCACCCATGGCGTACGGGCGGGCGTCTGTCTGGGCGGGCAGTGTCCAATTCTTTGTCCAGAGCATAACTTTGTCATTTCCAGTCTGATTGACTTGAAACTTGGCATGTGTGTTTGTTGCAATTATACGGAGTGCATTGCGAAAGAACCATAACTCTACCTGGTGCTGTCTTTGAGTTATTTCCCTTTGATCATCATTTTTACAGCATTTTCTGCTTGTCCGGAGCATAAGTTTGTCATCTCCAATCTGATTGACTTGAAACTTGGCATTTGTGTTTGTTACAATAATACGGAGTGTAATGCAAAAGAACCATAACTCTACCTGATGCTGGATTTGAGTTATTTCCCTTTGATCATCATTTTTACAGCATTTTCTGCTTGTCCGGAGCATAACTTTGTCATCTCCTGTCCGATTGACTTGAAACTTGGCATTTGTGTTTGTTGCAATAATACGGAGTGCAGTGTGAAAGAACCATAACTCTACCTGGTGCTGTCTTTGAGTTATTTCCCTTTGATCATCATTTTTACAGCATTTTCTGCTGGTCCGGAATATAACTTTGTCATCTCTAGTCTGAACATCTTCAAATTTGGTATGCATGATTGTTGAAAATTTACGGAGTGCAGTGCACAAGAACCATAACTCTTCCTAGCACGAATTTTTGAGTTATTTCCCTTTGATCGTCATTTTTACAGCATTTAGTGCTTGTCCGGAATATAACTTTGTCATCTCAAGTCAGAATGACTTCAGACTTGGTATGCATGTTTGTTGCAATATTACGGAGTACAGTGCGCAAGAACAATAACTCTACCTAGTGCAGATTTTGAGTAATTCCACTTTGATCTTCATTTTTACAGTAATTCGTGCTTGTCTGGAACGGAACTTTGTCACCTCAAGTCAAATTGACTTGAGACTTTGGTAAACATGTTTGTTGCATTACCTGCCCTTTACAATTATTATACCCCCTCGACAACTGGTGGTGGGACAGGCGTATCTTGCGACAATTTGCCGCTCTTGTTAATCAATTAACAAAGTTTTACACTAATTCATTTTCAAAGCATTTGTAGATGACAAATTAGATACGACTCAAATGATCAGAATTTTCTTTGAATGTGTAGAAAAAATTGTGGCAAAAGGAGAAAATGCTGATCACCAGCATTTTCTCCTTTTCCCATAATGTTTTCAAAAGCCTTCTTCTTCAGGGTTGTTAAAACTGCGGGGGATTGTGTGGTATGGAGTCAAGGTGATCTTGATCAACATTGCCCATTAAAGCAACTCAGGGTATTAAGTAAGAACTGAAGTTTAGGAAACTTTCTGAAGTTAAGGAAACTTTTTCTTTTGAAATGAAAATGATTTGTGTGCTTTTTATTCACAGAGAAAAGCTTTCCTGCAGTCAAAAGAGAAGTTTTACTTGATATGTGTACCATTAGGGCAGAGCCAGTACTGGACTTTTATGTGGAACACCTAGATCTGCCAAAGAATGAAATTAAAAAGTTCAATATGAAACTAGAGGGTATTGAGACTGCAGCTGGACTTGTCATTCTGAGTAAGTTTTCTTTAGTTATTAAACCTTGTATCACACTGTCATGTGTTTTTATGGTAGTATGGAAAAGATTAACTCTTTACCAAATGACAAAATTTTGGACCAGACCAAATTGAAAGCATTTGCAGATGACAAATGTGACTGAAAAATTGAAATTTGTCATAGGAAGGGTAGAAAACAGTGTGGGAAAAAGAGAAAATGCTGCTTGTCAGCATTTTCTCCTTTTCCCACAATGTTTTTAGAAGGCTTTTCTCTCAGGGTCGTTAAAAGCCGGGATTGTGCGGTAAAGGGTTAAATCTCGAAATTGTGTGATGAAGGATTATACTGTTCAGAATGCAATGTTTTGGTTGTTTTGTTTACAGATGCAGATACATTGTCAAACTATCAGACAGTGATCAGGAACATACATTACACTCACACAGAAGCAAGTGATTTTTACATGAGAAAGTTCATTGTCAGCTGTTCATCCCAGAGTGGTCGATTTGTCAGCAATGAGTTTGAAGTTACGGTATGATGTATTTTGTTATTTGTGACATTTTAGATATTTGTATTACTGTTTGTATGGTTTTCAACATTATTTCAGTTGTATTGTGGTGGCCAGTGCACCTCTCCATGCTTTCTTGGGAGTTTTCTATATTCTTCCCAATCCTTTGGCTGCTTTCTCACATAACCATCGCTGCAACAAAGATTGGCAGTGAGAGAGGAATGAATCTCGTTGTCATGACTATCTCTAAGCCTCTGAGAGGAATTTGCAGACCTGGTATTCAAACTAGTGACCCCCTGGTTTCAAGTCTTGTGGACTACTAACTGTGCTTTCAGGCTTGGCTATTTTAGATGACATATGGCCTGCAACACGCGAAAAAGGACATTCGGACATTTGGGTAAAGTGTCGTCTCGGATCAGCCTGCGCAATCCGCGCAGGCTAATCTGAAACGACACTTTCCGTTTTTTATGCAATTTTCTGTTTTTCGCATATCTTCTGAAGGACAAAATCTAATGTGGTCTTAAAGTGCCATCTCGGATTAGCATGCGCGGACTGCGCAGGCTGATCCGAGACGACACTTTACGCAAAAGTCTGAATGCCCCTTTTTGCATGTTGCAAGCCATATAAAGTTAAATAGTTAAAGGCCCAGTAAAGGCCAAAATATCAAAGCATGTGTCATAATACATTTAAATTTAAATCATACCATTTAAAAGTATGAAAAATATTGTTGAGATGACGGTCTGTTATCTTGTGGTCGGGCCATATGTTAGTCGCTGGTAGAAAAAAGAAAATCAGGCAAAAAGTAAACAAAGGACACAGCTACCTGGCAGGTTTTAACCTATTTTTGAAATTAATTCCTCTGTCAGCGACTAACACTGGACCAACCGTACAATGACAGATTGTCATCTTCACAATTATTTCCATACTTTTAAATAGCATGATATAAATTCACATGCATTTAAACACTGGCCTTGTTGACTTTTGGGCTTTATTGTTACTTAAAGCATTATCTCACCTTAAAGCTGTTTTGCAACAATTTTAAAAGTTGTTTCCAACTCTAATTTCAAAAACAGCCATTTGATTGGCTGAGAAATTCTGTCTCCTTCAGTAATGCAAATGGCCTGTAACTCAGAGGTTGTAATTTCGAACAGTCCCAAATTTTAATGACCTTCAGTTGTTAAAACTGGCAAAAAAGTTAGGGGTCTCAACAATGGCATGTTAGATTAAAGGATTAAATAGCCCAGCAAAATGAACAAATTTTTATTTGTTATAAAGATTATGAAGAAGGAGATAGACGTGGTAGAGCCCAAGCTGATACCAGTGGCTAAAGTAAGACAGGATGGCTTGTCACAGAACTACCTGCAGCCTCAGTTTCAACAACAGTTCCAGCATGGATCTGTCACCACACGTAAGATGCCTTAAACTTAAACCAGCCCTGTTGGTTTCACTTACCACTGCTTTTTGCAGTGTTTGTTGGCACACTATGTGGGGTCCTGCCTGGCTTGGTGGTAAAGTGTAGGACCTGGAGGTTCATGGTTGGTGCTGCACCTTAAGCACTTTTTTATACGCCGCCAGAGGCGATGTATATTGGCGTCATTTTCTCCATCTGTCTGTCCGTCCATCCGTCCGTACATCCATCCCTTCGTCCGTCCTTTCGTCCGTCCGTCCGTACGTACGTCTATTTCTTGTGAATGCAACTCCTCCAACATTTCTTGACGGATTTGGATGAAATTTTCACAGAATGTTTCTCATCATGTGACCTATCGCATATTGTCTGGGTTTTGCTATTTGTAGCTGCGTCATGGAAAAAGGGGGCTTAATGTTATATTTCATTCCTTTTCTTGTGAACGCAACTCCTCTCACATTTCTAGACGGATTTGAATAAACTTTTCACAGAATGTTTCTCATTATGTGACCTATTGCATATTGTATGGGTTTTGCGTTTTGTAGCTGTGTCGTGGAAAATGGGGGCTTCATGTTATATTTCATTCCTTTTCTTGTGAACACAACTCCTCCCACATTTCTTGACGGATTTGGATAAAATTTTCACAGAATATTTCTCATCAGGTGACCTATCGCATAGTGTCAAGGTTTCGCAATATGTAGCTGCGTCATGGAAAAAGGGGGCTTCATGTTATATTTCATTTCATTTCTTGTGAATGCAACACCTCCCACATTTTGTGACGGATTTGGATAAAATTTTCACAGAATGTTTCTCATCATGTGACCTGGCACATGTTGTCCAGGTTTTGGGATTTGTAGCTGCATCATGGAAAAGGGGGTCTTAATGATATATTTTATTTTTCACCAATATCTCTAATTACTGGACATATCTCAACGGATTTGGATGAGATTTTCACAGATCATGTTACCTAGCACATATTGTCAGGGTTTTGGAATTTATTTCTGTGTCATGGAAAAAGGGGGCTTCATGTCATATTTAATTTTTCATCAATGTATCCTCAACTAATGGACATAATTTCATGAAACTTCATATTTTTATTGGTTGATCAAAGCCAATGACCAATGAGTCTGTCGAACGTCTGTCTGTCCATCCATCAGTTTGTGGGTTAACCTTTTAGATCACAAGTAACACAATATATCCATTGAGCTACCCAGGCAGGTGCTAGAAATTCTAACACTTTAGTCTCTATAGCTAGCTGCCTGAAGTAGCAGCTATGTGGTGGCGTATATTGTGACGACGGCACTCTTGTTTTTTTTGTAGGAGTGTCCTTCGGGCAAAAGACTTAATAGCCCTAGCCTAGTACTAGTGAAACCTAGGACATACATGAATTTGTGAGCTGTCAGCGTGATATGACTGAAATGATGTTGAAAGCATTGTAAATATCAATCATTCAATCAATTAATTAATCAATCGATCAATCAATTCTTACAGCAAACAGAGGGTTCTTCTTCTGTCCCTGTCGTGGTCTGTATCTGTCTTTATCAGCTGTTTTGCTATCTCTCTCTGTCTCTCTCTTGCCCTATTCTTAAAATGTTTCTTTCAAGATCAAGATCAACTTGTATGATGATGGCTACCAAACCTTATCCCCATTTATTCCCTCTCTTTAGAGGCTTGCTAGCTAACCTTATTCCCTTTTATTTACTTCCTGTAGAAGCTTCAGGGAATTAACTTTCTACGTATTCTGTAACCCTATACTACATGATCCCGAGTTAACTTCTTGAGAAAGAAGCCTTTTGAAATCATTGGTCTTCTACCTTTCCCAAAACAATTATAAATTTTTGAGTCGCTTTTATTTTTTCTTGCAAATGCCTTGAATTTGGACAAGTCTACATGTATGGGTTGGGGTAAAGAGTTGACTTTAATTTTAACTACCTTGCTTAATTTGAAATTTGTATGTTAACAATCTTGATCGCTCACCTATTTTCGAGCTACAACACTGAAGCTTGCAAAACACCATTTCTTAAGAAAAGTCTACCATTTGGCTTCTTATAACATTCACACAATTGTATGATTTTGTCCTCATTTTATCTTTATTAGATTTTGGAATGGTAGCAATAATCGTAGTTTGTGTGGGGTTTCTCCTGTTCATGATCATACTGGGTGTTTTCCGAATTCGTGCAACACATAATCGAAGAAGGGTTGTACAGGTAGACGAAAGACAGGAGATGGAATGGGATAACTCGGAGTTGAATATTACAGTTAATCCCATTGATCAAGAGGTAGGTGTATGTAAAAATAATTTTCTATATTTATGATTCTGAGGTAGAAGATTTTGAAGACACTGTGGGGAAAAGAAGAAAATCTTGATTATTAGCAATTTCCTCTTTTCCCACAATGTTTTTTACCCCATCAAAGACAAAAAACCATTCAATCAATCCGTCAACAAACAAAATATATATGTAAGTACATATTGTATGGTGAACCCTTGACGAAAAAATCCCAAATTATTTCATGCTTTCCGGTGGGTTATCGAGAATATCGGTGAAATATTTTTCGATATTTCATGGTTACGACCAGTGAAAATACCGATTTTTATATTCTAACTCTTCAGTTGAAGGAGGAAACAGTTGTTCCCGCACACTAGTTACCTAGGTAAAATGTGCGTGCCTCACAACCAGATGGAAATATGATGTAATTTACGTTACATTTCTTGAGCTTGACATAATATTGTAATGCGTTGCTATGCGGAGGGGGTACGCCACGGGGAATAACCGAAAAGAACTGTAATAGATTTTGATTAAGTTCCTCCCAAAAAGAGTTAAAAGCATGAAATAAGTAGAATATTTGTTTTTTTTTTGGTGAAAGATCAAAATTTATTTCATCGAGTGAACATCATCAGTAATATTTTCACTCGTGGCTGCCACAAGTGAAAATATTACCGATGATGTTCACTCGATGAAATAAATTTCGATCTTTCACCGAAAAAAACAAATATTCTATTTATTTCAAGGTTAACCCTTTATCAAACAATCCCAAGTAATAACTACCCTGATATAGTGGGATTTTTGAAACATTGAGGAAAAAAAAGAAATCCTGATAACAAGCATTTTCTCTTTTTCACACAGTATTTTCAGACTTTTCCATCATTGGAACTACTTTTAATTACTGGTCTACAAATGCTTACAATATGGACAAGTCAAAAAAGTTTTTGTCTGGTTAAATGTTAATTGATATGTCTTGTATATGTGAGATCATCAACAATACAATGCAACAAACTTTCTTCAACAAACCTTATGTATTTTCAGTTATTTGAGTACGAAGAAAATCCAAAGAAAAGGTCATCTTTACCTGATGACAGTGACACAGATGATGATGTCAGTGAGTGTTTCCATGATGATGGCGACACATCAGATGATGAGGAAGAAGATGACGGAGAGAACGGGAAGAAAACATTAGAATGGGATGATTCCACTCTATCATATTAAATGTTGTGTTTACCATGTGTGAGTGTATGTAAAACTGAGAGCTAGTCTGTCTGTTATTGTAAAAGGGAGTTAATCTGTGCCTCTCTCTGAGCATCTCAAAATTTCTTCTAAACTGGAGTCAAAAGAACTGTCCCTTTCATGACTTACGTAGCATTTGCAGCCAGTGTAGATCAAGATCAGGCTGCACAAAATGTGCAGCCTGATCTTTGATCTACACTGTCTGCTTTGCTGAAACATTGTAGATAAAGGCAACCATGGAATTGCTATTATTTAGGTCGTATTTCTAGGATGAAATGTCTGATAGGTTAATTGGCACTCTATGGGTTAATACAAAAATTAAGTTTTATTTTATGCATTAAGCCCCTTTTTCACAGAGCACAGCTTATACGTATGTGGTCAAAGAGGGGCAAGGATTCACTGACAAACATCAGGGATATGGTTTTACCTGTTTGATTTCCAATATTCCTGGTCACTGATTGTGCTTCATATTTCAGTGTTGAAATTCATCTTTACAATTTAATTCATATGATACAAAATAGTCACTTTTTTTTGTCTTTTCAAGAGTGTTTTATTCACCAACCATTTTAAATTCCGCTTAACTCTAAGCACTAAGATTAGGTTTTAAGACAAGCTGTCTGATAGGCTGAGATAGATGGCTAGTCTTAGAATTTAGAATTAAATCCATCTTTAAAACCTATGTTGTTGATTTTTCATTTAAATGGTCTTTAGACACATGTGTGTACTTAAAAAGTCTTATACTGATGAATGGGTTGATTGTGATTTAACCCTTTACCGCAAAACAAAATTTTTGACTTGTCTGTAATGAAAGCATCTGTAGAGGAGAAACTAAACATTTTTCACATGATGAAATTTGTTACTGAAAGGTTAGAAAACATTTTGGGAAAAGGAGAAAATGCTGGTTACCAGCATTTTCTCCTTTTCCCAAAATGTTTTCAAAAGCCTTCTTCCTCAGGGTCGTTAAAAGTTAGGACTGTGTGGTAAAGCAATAAAGCCTCATTAAGCTAGAATTTTCTCCTGAATATTAGATAATATGGATCTAAGAATAGACTGCGTTCTTTGTGCAGTTTGATCTTGATCTATACGGATGCACGACCTTCTGACAGTGTCTCAATTATGAACTCTCTGGCTGCTTAACCCTTTACCGCACAATGCCGACTTTTAACGACCCTTGGAAAGAAGCCTTGTGAAAACATTGTGGGAAAAGGAGAAAATGCTGGTTACCAGCATTTTCTCCTTTTCCCACAATGTTTTCTATTCTGTCAGAAAATTTGCACCATTTGAGTCACATTGAAATTGTCGTCTGCAAATGCTTTCAATTTGGTACAAGGCTGAAATTTTGTCATCTTGTAAAGGGTTAATGCAACTGAATTGGCTTTTATTTTTGAACTTTGTAGATCAAGCTCAGACTTCAAAGAACATGTGTTTTTATCTTTGAGCTAAACTGTCCTCTTGGAGAAGATTTTCTGTCAGGAAGAAGTTTCAAATTGCAATTTTTGGGACTTTCCTATTGGCTGGAAATTTAATTTTTAAGCAGGCAAGGGTTTGATTGAATGGTAGTAATGTTAGCCAAGTGTTAGAGCAAGGAAGCTGGAAATGTGTAGTCAGCGGCATAATATCATGATACAGATTTTTTATGGCAGTTACATTGATAGTTAGAATTCAGATTTAATTTACAACTTATACCGATAGTACCTACTTACTCTGTTGGAATTGTGTGCCATGATGATTGATTATGTCCCTTTGTAGCACATTCCTGAATTTCTAATTTTTCAGTTCTGTTATGTAACATTACATGGTTATCAAAACAGTACATGAATGCAGGAATGATTTTGATGGTCAGATAGTTGAGAATACATTTTGACAAATGGAAAATTTATTTCACCAAAGGAATTTCTCCATCTTGGTTCTCTTAGCCATTAACCCTTTATCCAACACATCTGTGATGTAAGGATCTTGAGGAAACAGACTGTAGACAACATTGTTGGAAAATGAGGAAAGGCTGATAACCAGCCTTATTTCCTTTTTCCACAATATTTATCTACCCCTTCAAAGACAATTTCTGTCATTTGACCAGCATTAAATTTTTGGCCTATTAATGCATTCAGTTTGGAAAAAATTCTAATATGATATAGTTTGGTAAAGACTAAATGGTATGTCTAAAAAGAGCCTCTATGAAAATGGGTTAACTCTTTATCAAACAATCCCGTGTTTTCACAACTCTGAGAAAGAAGCCTTTTGAAAACATTGTGGGAAAAGGAGAAAATGCTGGTAACCAGCATTTTCTCCTTTTCCCACAATGTTTCCTACCCTTCCAGAACAAATTTCAATTTTTGAGTCAGGTCTATTTTGTCGTCTGCAAATGCTTTCAACTTTGACCAGTCTAGAATTTTGTCGTTTGGTGAAGAGTTAATATAAGGAAATATGCAATGTGTCAGCGCTTATAAGACTTTCAGTGCATCTGTTTGTGTTCAAAATACACACAAATATATTAGCCACTATCTATATCTCTTTCGTCAAAAAAGGGACATGGTGTTGGTGACTCTTTTTTTTTTTTAGTATTCCTATTTTTTTTCCCCAGTATTTGTTTTAACATTCTTTTTATAAAAAAATGCAGAAAGTGTGGATGATAAGATTTTTTTTTCTCCATTAAGATGTAAATAATGTTAATATTTCTTTTCATAATGTTTTGAAAATTTCAAACATTGAGTGTTAAAAATGATGTCTTGCTAATGAAGAGATGTACAATATGCTATCAGTTATATTTTTTTTCTTTTTCCCCCAGTGTTTTCGATGTTATTTCAAAAAGAAAAAGAAGTGTCACTTCTCTTTCATTTTGTTTTCATGCAGTGCTAGTGTTCACTCTTCTAAACTGTTATTCAAACAACATTTATTTCTCAAAGTTTTTTTTTTTGAAGTTAGTTGTGATGAGAATGTTTATGATGGATGAAAAAGGGTTAGACATCATTTTTAACATCAACATTTGAAAGTCTTTGATGTTGTCGGTGCTTCATTTTGTTGTTATTTATGTAACTTTGTTGTTGTGATCTGCCACTACTTTACTTACCCCACCCATCTGTCTAATGTTAAAAATAATTGTCATTTTCTCCTTTGTTTGCTGTTACATGTCACATCACATCTGTCATTTGTTTCCCCTGGTGACACCTTGCAAAATACACTATTTGATTATAAGCAAAAGATGACTGGGGAGAAGCCAGTCTCTTCAAATTAGATTTTTCGCATTTTTTCTAACTATTTTACAGCCAATTGTGGAATCTTTGGCTTTTAATGGAAGAGAACACAGAGCACACATTCTGATTCTCAATCACCTTTTCCTTTATATGGAAGTTTTCTATAAAAATTCCTCTTCCGATTTCTAGGTGTTGATCAGATTTAATTTCAAAAGGGTGTAATATATTTAGATGGTTGAAAGGTATTTGTCATTTTCAAAACTGAAACAAATATGAAAAATATAGTAAGAGGATATGGCACAGGTGGGGAAATAAATAGCAGATGATAAAGAATCACTTTATTCATAGTCTGAAGGAAAATTATCTCTGATGCTTGTATCTCTTAGTTGTTTGAAAGCAATTTTTTTTTCTATATATAAAAAAGTTAACTAACTTGTAAAAAACAAGGAAAAGCTTAAAGGTATTATGGGTAGAATATAGGTAATGTACAGTTGAGGATAAGACAGTATATTTTGAAAATAACACAACTTCTGATTAGCTAAACCATTTGGTTTAGCCAATCAGAAATTGTGTTACTTTCAAATGTAGAAAATCTTGGAGAATAAGACTAAGAATGTTCTTAAAAGTGGTTAGTGAATACGGACCCAGATTGCATGTTTGGTGCTCTATGATCTTGAAAAACACTGTGTATAGAGTACATGTATTCAGTGTTCCCCACAAGCATACCTAATATTGAGACTTGAATTTAAAGATTATCAAAGAATATCCTCTAATCATGATCTTAACAAACATTTGTGGTGTCTATTAGGTAAGTGTATAATTCTGAGTTACCTACATGCCACTGGGTAAGTTTGACTTTTTTCTTGCTTGCCCAGAGAGTTACTCATTAGACATGTAAGAAATAATTTCCTTCAGGCAAATAATGTAATATTTCAAGCATTCCTTTTCACATCATGATCATGATTGTGTTTTCACATATCCTTTCACATTTCTGTATACATATAAATGTATTCTTTCACATTTTTATATCCTAAATGGTATTATATTTGGCTTTAACCCTTTACCAAACAATCCAACATCTTAACCCCCTTCTGGAACAAGGCTGTAGAAAACATCGTTGGAAAGGAGACCAGCATTCTCTCCTTTTCCAATTATGTTTTCTGGCCTTTCAAACTAGGATTTTCTCCTTTTTCCATTATGTTTTCTGGCCTTTCAAAGGCTAATTCCATCATATTAGCTGCAGTTAATTTGCTGTTTGCAAAAGCTTTCCAGTTTGGAGGAGGACGGTAAAGGATAAATTTTGTCATGGTTTGATCACCTCCTGAAACAAGTTCTGTAGATTTATTGAACTCATTACCAAACGACAAAATCATACACATGTCCTAATTGAAAGCGTTTGCAGACGGCAAAATAAATGTCTATAAAGTTGAAGTTTGTTCGTTGAAGGGTGGAAAATATTGTGGGATAAGTAGAAAATGCTGGTAACCAGCATTTTCTCCTTTTCCACAATGTTTTCAAAAATGTTCTTCCTCAGGGTCGTTAAAAGTTGCAATTGTGTGGTAAAAGTTTAAAGGTGGTCGGCTACAAGACAAATAAAAATGTCTACCGGAGGTATTTTGATTATGACAGCATCTGTATTTCTGTTACATTCCGCTATTTTCATTTTATACCTTCAGATTTTAACTGAGAATGTTTTGTACTTAATTAAGATTTCTCCTTACTTCTTTCCTTTCCTATTACAAACTTTCAGTATTTCTTTTATGCTTTTCAGTAAATGTAGTATTGAGAAATTTTAACTGAATTGTATCCTTATAAATCACCATTGAAGTTTATAATTCACAGGTGAATGTTATATATTATTGACATATGACGGATATTTATAGAACTTAAATGAAATATTGGCAGGTGAACGTCACGTTTTACAACGTAGTCCACATTATGCATGACGCTATTACGGCTATTGCATATTCCACTAAATTGGATAGATCTATTTTGCTTGAAAAAACACACTTATTTTTCACGATGAGCAATAATTAGAAATGAAAAGAAATGTTAAAGTAAAGAGCATAAAAGAAATAGGATAATTGTTTGTTTCAGTGTATAATCGAAATTTCTTTCATCTTGTGAAAAGCAAAGGCCACATTTTCATTCATGGCTTTGCCACTCATGAAAATATAGCCCTCACTTTTCACTTGATAAAAAAAAATTCGATCATACACCAAAACAGGCAATTATCCTCTTTATGATCAAAGCTAGAATTTTGTATTTCTTCTTTCTTTCTCATGCTCTATTTTTGTAAAGTTTTATTTTACAAGCAATTGAGCGACATGGTACTACTGTAAAGATTATTGCAAATTAAAATGATACTAAAATTATAAATGAAAGCTAGCCATTTCCTTTTATCAAGACTATACCTAACAAACCTTTCTTTTTGAGTCACAACCATTTTTTTGCCTGAAAATGCTTTCAATTTGGAGAAGTCTAAATTTTTGTTGTTTGTAAAGTGTTAAAAATAATATTTCATAACTTATCAGTAAAATTGGTTATGCATAAAACTCCCGGAAGAGCCTGACAATTGGCTGTGACAGGTATGGTGGCCAATCAGAACGATAAAGCTACAAGAAGGTTGGGTCAGCATTTCAAAGTGAGCCTTGAAGTTTTGGTTTGTTTTTTTTTTTCAATTTTTCTATAACTCTTTTTATAATGTGTTTATTACTAATATTTTGAAACATTGAAGTGACTTTTTGTGTGGAATTTTAAAGTAATACTGATCTTTTCTATTTATGTTTTATGATTAGTTTGTGCTCATTGCCTTTTTTCAACTGGCCATTTTGGCTTGATGTATATTATGAAATCAAAATCTTATTTTTGCCCTCAATTTTTTTTTTCTAAGCCTGTACTGTATCATATTCTTCGAACAAATGAGTCTTGGACCAAAATTCAAAAGACTGAAATCAAACATTTTTAACCTTATATTTTTACCAGACCAAAAATTTTATGATTTATTCAAATTGAAAGCAGATTAACAAATGGCAAATTAAACAAGGCTCATATGATACTTGTCTTTGAAAGGGTTCTAAAGACATTGTGGGAAAAGGAGAAAATGCTGGATACCAGCATTTTTTCCTTTTACAACCTTTTTTTCATTTCCTTCCAAAATCAAAACCAATTATTTGAGCCGCATGCAAATTTCCGTCTGCAAGTGCTTTCAGTTCAGACCTGTCTAAAATTGTGTCGTCTGCTGAAGGGTAAGACGAAAAAATTGTCTTCTTGAGGTTTTGAGTTAGCAGTCATCTTTAATATCCCTCTTGGGTGCGGTTTTCTTTTTTTTTTCAAGGTAATGTTTTTTTATTTTAGCTCACCTGAGCACAAAGTGCTCATGGTGAGCTTTTGTGATCATGCTGTGTCCAGCGTCCGTCGTGCGTCGTCCGTCGTCAACTTTTACCTTGTGTACGCTCTAGAGGCCACATTTTCAGTCCGATACTCATGAAACTTGGTCAGAATGTTTGTCTTGATGATAGCTCGGACGAGGTTGAAAATGGGTCATGTGGGGTCAAAAACTACGTCACTAGGTCAAATCTTAGAAAAACCTTGTGTACGCTCTAGAGGCCACATTTTCAGTCCAAAACTCTTGAAAGTTGGTCGGAATGTTTGTCTTGATGATATCGCGGACGAGTTCATAAATGGGTTATGTCGGGTCAAAAACTAGGTCACTAGGTCAAATCTTAGAAAAACCTTGTGTATGCTCTACAGGCCATATTTTCAGTTTAAAACTTTTGAAAGTTGGTCAGAATGTTTGTCTTGATGATATCTCGGATGAGTTCGAAAATGGGTCATGTCGGGGCAAAAACTAGGTCACAAGGTCAAATCTTAGAAAAACCTTGTGTATGCTTTAGAGGCCATGTTTTCTGTCCAAAACTCTGGAAAGTTGGTCAGAATGTTTGTTTTGATGATATCTCGCACGAATTCGAAAATGGGTCATGTCGGGGAGTTCGAAAATTGGTCATGTCGGGGCAAAAACTAGGTCACTAGGTCAAATCTTAGGTAAACCTTGTGTACGCTCTAGAGGCCATATTTTCAGTCCAAAACTCTTGGAAGTTGGTCAGAATGTTTGTCTTGATGATATCTCAGACGAGTATGAAAATGGGTCATGTCGGGTCAAAAACTAGGTCACTAGGTCAAATCTTAGAAAAACCTTGTGTATGCTCTAGAGGCCATATTTTCAGTCCAAAACTCTTGAAAGTTGGTCAGAATGTTTGTCTTGATGATACCTCGGACGAGTTTGAAAATGGGTCATGTCGGGTCAAAGTAGGTCACTAGGTCAAATCTTAGAAAAACCTTGTGTATGCTGTGGAGGCCATGTTTTCTGTCCAAAACTTGAAAGTTGGTCAGAATGTTTGTCTTGATGATATCTCAGACGAGTTTGAAAATGGGTCAAGTCGGGTCAAAAACTAGGTCACTAGGTCAAATCTTAGAAAAACCTTGTTTAGGCTCTAGAGGTCACATTTTTAGTCCAATACTCTTGAAAATTGGTCAGAATGTTTGTCTTGATGATATCTCAGACGAGTTCGAAAATGGATCATGTTGGGTCAAAAACTAGGTCACTTGGCCAAATCTTCGAAAAACCTTGTGTTTGCTCTAGAGGCCACATTTTTTGTCCAATACTCTTGAAAATTAGTCAGAATGTTTGTCTTGATGATAGCTTGGATGAGTTTGAAAATTGGTCATGTCGGGTCGAAAACTAGGTCACAAGGTCAAATCGTAGAAAAACCTTGTGTACACTTTTGAAAGAGATTTAAAATGGATCATTTTTGGTCAGAAGGCTCAGGTGAGCGACTTCAGGGCCATCATGGCCCTCTTGTTAATTATTCTTAATTACATTAATATTTTCTTAGAAGACATAATTGCTAGGGAGATATGCTGTATTAATTGCTTAAGATCTCTGGTATTGATTGGTTAGTGATTTGTAAAATATTTGTGCTAAAGTTTAATAGAATTTCATGTATTCAGTAGATATGCTTGAAAGTAGGTACTTTTACGTTTACACAAACTGAGGAAGAATTAGCCAAAAATATACATTGTTTGTAGACTACAGACTTTTTTTTAACAGAATCAGTCAGGAAAACATTGTTATAAGCGACCAAATTTGTCTATATCAATATCTTTGCCATTTGTTGCAGTGTTATACTTTTTTTAACCACAGACATCTGTGTAGCATAAGAGAAATAAAAGGAAGGAATACTACAGTTTGAGTAGCTTTTTCAGCACCATATATAAACTGGTCCTCTTTCAACGGCAGAATATACATAGACCAGCTCCAATAGCTTAGGTGGAAGAGCATGATACTTGTGAACGTCAAGTCTTAGGTTTTTTTGTGGATTCGATCTGGTAACCTGAAATTACTAAAAAGTCTTTCGGACAAGACGTTGAACCTAGGTCCTCTGTGATGGTGCTATATACCCTGAGCATGTGAATCTTGCGTTCCTGAGGATGGGTGCAGTGACCTATATTGGCAAACAGTGGCGACTATGCATGTACGAAAATCAACCAACCAATGGCTGAATATACAATCCACTGTAACTTGGTCAGACTTTCATTATATATTTACAAGCTGCTCTTGGGCAAAAGGGGGCTTAATGCATTCCTGTGACACTTGATACCAAATAAGTCATCACATAATTATGGATCTAAAAATGTATTTTATCTAACAACTGAGTTGTGAGGTACACTGGTTCTGTGACATGCAGAAAATTGAACAGTCGCAAAAAGTTTCGGCCCAAGTCAGCCTGCGCTAACTTGGGTCAATAATTCATGCAGACGCATTTAGCTCCCTTTTTCACAGAGCATGGATCATATATGGGTTGACTAAACAAGTGGATTTATCTAGTGCACTGAAAGAGTGAACAGGACTTAGGTTATATATAATTTTGGAGGCTTATCCGCACTTATTAAACTACTTGTATACACATGTACATAACTGACAACAATTTACATAAACTTCATCGTACACTGCTCAAAAAAAAAATAAATGAACACATGTCCCCAATTTTGATAACAAGACAATTCTTTCAGTACAAGACAATGCAAATAATTGTCTGCTCATAAGTTCATTCAGTCTTAATACTATAAAATCTCAGAAAAGGCAAAACGATTTGGTTTGCACTAAAGATAAATGGGCTATGCCTGTAAAAATAATCTTTTTGATATACCACAAAGACTTTTAAGAGAACCGGAGGTGGCATTTTTTATTCTCGTTTTCTTTTTTCATATGATATGACAAAAATATCAACAAAAATATGAAAAACATGTGAATTGTTTAACAAAAGAACAAGGAAAACACATTTCTTGATTTTCTTCTTAACATCGCTTATCAGCATTTAAAATCAAACTTTCAAGAAAAGTATGAAGCCATTTTGTCCGGTAAGAATTTAAGTTGATGTTTTCAGAGAACAATGACTGAGTGTTTAGCAAAATGAAAGATATGAATTTCGGTATTTGTGTGTTCCTTTAATTCTTTTGAGCAGTGTATTTGAAGACCAGTCATACACATTGTTAAAGTTTTTCCCCCTCTCTTTTTTTCATATCTTTGTGTTTTGTGATCGTTGTTGAAGAAGTCACCTACTAGTATGAGATAAACTGCAATTTCAAGTCCCTTTATTTTGTATAAAAGTATTTCCTCATAGTTGTGGAAAATATTATGACAGAAAACTAGGCGTTTTCTTTAAAATTTCTATCAAAAGCCTGGTTTTGAAGATTTTCTCTTTTAAACAAAAACTGGAGAATGGTAACAAATGAAATGGGTATTTTGAATAATACTGGACAGTGTAGATCACAGATCAGACAGCACGTGTTTTGCAGTTTAATCTTTATCTACATGGTTCACAAAAGCATCTGATGCATGTCAATTTTCAACTGTTTTTTTTTTTCATTTTTTTTTTCTACGTATACTTTTAATGGTTGTGGAACAGTTAAGATAACTTATTCCTCTTTGAGCAGCTGCAAACGAAATCTATCGCTTTTTATATTAAGGCCAGGGCAAAAAATTTCGTGGTTTTTACCGTTCTTTTTTATTCTTCATCTTACATAATTTTGTTCATGGATCAAAAGTGTAGAGCGAAGATTCTGTTACAGACGTTTTTATTGGAAAATAAACACATCCACAAGATATTGGAACAATTGTTTGTGTTTCATTTTGTTCCTTCCTTTCTTTCATTATTCCTGTCACTGCTCTTTCTCTCTCTGTCACCGCTCTCTCTCTGTGTCACTGCGCTCTCTGTTACCTCTCTCTCTCTGTGCCACCGCTCTCTCTCTCTCTTTCTCTCTCTTTATTTCTAGAATCTCTCACCAATTCTTAAAACACCCTGTGCATTGCAAAAAGTAAGTATTGAGAGGACATGTCCAACTGAGCAAATGAGCACCTATTGTAAATGCTTAGTTTCTTCGTAACATGTGTTTGCTCTACAAGACTAGACTCAGAGGCTGCAAGCACTCGCACTGAGGAAGAAACATGAAAGAATGATGTCATGGTGTGACCGGAAACGGCTCTACGATTGTGTACTTAGCTTTTAATAAGGACATTACTCTTTATCACACGATAAAAATGTAGACTTGTCCAAATTGTAAGCATTTACAGACGGCCATTTAAATGTGGCTCAAATGACAGAATTTGTTTTGATAGGATAGAAATCGTTGTGGGAAAAGGAGAAAATGCTGGCTACCAGCATTTTCTCCTTTTCCAACAATGTTTTCTTCCTCGGGGTCATTAAATTGGGGATTGTGTGGTAAATGGTTAAAGAGGATTAAAAACACTTGCACACAATCAAAATTGAAGCAAGTTCATTGACAATCACGGCTTTACTAGACGACGAGCTTTTTGTCTCATCCAAATTGGAAGCATTGGCAAACGAAAAAATTACTTTGGAACAAAATAGATTTCAAAAGCCTTTTTCCTCAGCGTTGTCGTAAAAGTTGTACCACTCGGTCTTTACTAGACGACGAGCTTTTCGTCTTGTCCAAGTCGTAAGTATTCTTTCAAAATAACTTTAGATAAAATGATGGATTTGTGTGTGAAAGTGTAGGGAGCATTGTGAAAAAAGAAGTTGCTGATATTTAGCATTTTCTCCTTTTTTTATGCCCCCGCCATGAAATGGCGGAAGGGCATATAGAGTTACCTGTGTCCGTCTGTGTGTGTGTGTGTTAGTGTGTTAGTGCGTGTGTGCGTTAGTGTGTGTGTCCTATTCTTGTCCGGAGCATAACTTCTACATTTATCAATGGATTTCAAAATAATTTTGCACAGTTGTTCTCCTTAACAAGTACTAGTGTCATGGGAAAAGTTTGTTTCGATACGCCCAAGGTCAAGGTCACAGTTGAAGGTCAAATGTTTGAATTGACCTTGTCCGGAGCATAACTTCTACATTTATCAATGGATTTCAAAAAAAACTTCACACACTTGTTCTCCTTAACAAGTACTAGTGTCATGCGAAAAGTTTGTTTCGATACGCCCAAGGTCAAGGTCACAGCTGAAGGTCAAATGTTTAGATTGACTGTTCAACCCAGTTTTACATCCTGCTCAGCAGAATTGTGATATGAAGATACAGTTTTGGTTTTTAAAAAGACTCATCCAAAGAACTATGCCAGAGAATATTGAGGCTGCAACCTTACCCTTCAACTATAGTCCAGTATGATAATATTCGATCCAATTTGTTCCTGTCTCATAGAGGAAGTCCAACAAAGTAATTATTATTGCTATATTTCTCACTCTCATTCCTCAAGATCTTCATAATCCTTAGTATAAGTAACCCTCAGTTGAAAGATTAAGGAAAACGCTGAATAAAAAGAAGTTAATGCTCAAAACCAGCATTTTCTTCTTTTTCTCACAAAGCTTTCTACCATATGCAATACAAACCATATAATTTATTGTCTGCATATTGCTTTCAACTTGGACCAGTCCTCAATTTTGTTATCAGGTATAAATAATCTTTTATCTGCTTGGCTATATATATAACAAACCTTCTTTACCTTGTCTAAGCTGTTATCCAAAACAACAATTTTCTGTAATACCTACTGATTCTCTCATATGACATATCTGTGACCAATACCATTTAGCGGGGGCATCCGTGTCTCTGACACACCTATTTCTAGTTTTTACAATGTTTTCCTCAGGTTCGTTTAAACACGAGACAGTATTGTAGAGGATTAAAAATGATAAACTGAAAACATGGTCAAAAGTTTTTAGCAAATTCATTTACCGGTATAATACACTCATATACACAAAAAGACGAGAATACGAAAGTAGCTGAACTGAAGTTGGAAAATAAATAATTAAATGAGCCAAGCTCCGTGAAAAAGGGACTGAGTGCATCTTCAAAAATTATCGAACCATGTCAGCCTGCGCAGGCTTACATCGGTGGAAACTTCGTGTTGTTTGTAAATTTTCTGCGCGCCAAAGGAAAATTCTACCTCATGAGTAAATTGGTTGTTAGACAAAATAGATTTTATGGATTCATAATTGTATGATGACTTACTTGTTATGATGCATCACAAAGACGCATTGAACCTCGTTTTCACTGAGCATTCACTAAGCATGGCTTATCTCTTTACCGAACTACAAAATTTTAGACTAGTCCAAATTGAAAGCATTTGCAGACGACAAATAAAATGTGGCTCAAATGATGATTCTGTTTTTTCATATGGTAGAAAACTTAGTGGGAAAAGGAGAAAATGCTGGTAACCAGCATTTTCTCCTTTTCCCACTATGTTTTCAAAAGGCTTCTTCCTTATAGGGTCGTTAAAACTCGGGATTTATGTGGTAAAGGAGTCAGTAAATGTTCTTTCCTGTAAAGTTGTACAAATTTGTCAACATTTAACCCATCGCGATTTAAGGTCTACGGCCGCTAACACATCGGTAAACATTGACCTTTTCGTAAAGGCTATTTGGCCAATCTCGGCAGCTTCCGTCTTTTAATATGAGAGTTAGGGGCCGTAGACCTTAACTCTATACCTGACGAAAAAAATAGACTGGTTCATTTTTTTAAAGGATTCGCGGACGGTAAATTTACCATGGCTCATAAAATGGTATCTGTCTTTGAAAGGGTAGAAAATCTCGTAGGAAAAAGAGAAAATGCTGGTAAACAGCATTTTTATCCCTTCCCCACAATGCTTTCTTTCAAAGGCCTTTTTCATCAGGGTCGGTATTGTGTGGTCAAAAGTTAAGAAACTCAACATAAACGAAATTTATTATATTGTTGGATCCACTTATTCATTTTGACCCTTAGGCTGCTAAGCGCGACTCAAAGACCTTTTGCGGACAGTGAAGATCAAGATCAGACTGCACAGAATGTGCAGTCTGATCTTGGATCTACACTATCCGATAAGACGATATATTTCTACCAAAAAGAAAAAAAAGTTTGAAATAACAATTTTCGGGGTTTTTATCATCCGCTTCAATGTTTCATTTAACTTATTTAGCAGGAAAAAGGTTGAATGAATAAGGTGAAGCTGACATACAAGTATACACAGAGGATTCGTGGCAGTCCAGCCACGACCCAAGATCTGGGTCTACATCACGTTCAGGCAACCGAGAGGGCGTCAAAAGGCCATGGTCCGAATTTCTTAACTCCTATCTTGCTCAATAAGTGACTGAAACTTTCAAGTCGATAGTAAAACCCATAATTGTGTTTTTTCAAAATGATTTGTTTGAGAGGGAAATATGTCCGTATCGGACAGTGTAGATGAAGATCAGACTGCACGTTCTGTGCAGTCTGATCTTGATCTACACTGTCCGCTAAAGGTCACCGAGTCGCGCTAAAAAATCGACGCCCGGACCGGGTCGCAATAAACAGGATAGACGTTAAACACCAGGAGCTAAATCAACCAACCATTCTAAATCAATTGAAGGGCTCAAGGACTAGTCATTACATTGGGTTCGAATTCCTAGCTCGGCCAATTTCTTTCCGAGGATTGATGATGGTCATTGCGACAGGATTTATTCATCTCTCAATAATGATCATTGTTTCGACGACGATTACGTGGGAAAGCATTTAGTAGTTAGGGAAGAATATTGTACGAAGTACTGGTAAAAGAAACCCCGAAAAAGCATGGATGGGTGTACTGGCCGGGGCGACATGACTGAACAATGTTATAAACGGTGTTGACAAGGGAAACTGAAAGTCTTTGAATACCGAAAAGTTGTAATTTAGAAGTAGTTTTATGATGACTTCTAGGCCTACGCATCCGCTTAACTCGTTCAGGAAGGTGCCAAACAAAATTATTCGTTTTATCTTTTTTAAATGAAGAACTTTGCTTCAAGTACCATACAGTAATACACGTTATTCGAGCATTCAAAAAGGTCTAAAAGGTACCATGCATCATGTAGTTCGGGAAATTACTTTAAATTACACTTATGTCTGAGAAAACAGTGTAGCAGCAGTTTTGATCCAACTAATCAGAACTGCTGTAACGCTATTCCTAGTTAGGAACAAAAAAATTGTTGCGCAAAATTTTGTATGAATAATACGCCACCTTAGAATTAATTGTATTTATCCCTCAGACGCAGAACTACACTTAAAATATCTCTTCCACTGCCTATAGTGACTGTTTTAAGTTTTGCGGACAGTGTGGATCAAGATCAGATTGTAAAGAACATGCTGTCTGATCTTAGATATACACCATCCTTTGCCTAATGCTTCATGTACTATCATAACAGTCATCCTCGAATTCAGTGGAAATCTACTTTGAATTCTTACGAAACAACAGAATTTTAGACTTGTCCAAATTGAAAACATTTGCAGATGAAAAATTAACTGTAACGAGTCATTTGAAAACATTGTGGGAAAAGGAGAAAATGCTGGTTACCAGCATTTTCTCCTTTTCCCACAATGTTTTCAAAAGTCTCCATTCTCGGGGTCGTTAACCTTTTCCCAAACAACAAATTTTAGACCCTTCCAAATTTAAAGCATCTGCAGATGACATATTTGAAAGTAGTACAAATGAACTTAAGATTTTTGACAGGGTAGAAAACATTGTGGGAAATGGACAAATGTTGGTTACCAACATTTTCTCCTTTACCCGCAATGTTTCCAAAAGGCCTCCTCCTCAGGGTCGTGAAAACATGGGCTTGTTTGGTAAAGGATTTAACACGGGATTTTTAGTGTAGGGCAGACATCAACAAACATCGAATTTAACTGACCACGAAATAAATAATCCGAATAAAAGTTTTTATATTGATTATTCGAACACAGATTCATGACCTCCCTTCTGTTTAATTAATCGAAACATCAGTTTTTATCACTTGCTCAACATTTCCTTCGCCAGACTTTGTAGATGATATGTTTTCTCGCGCTGTTTCTCAAACATTTCAATGGAGGTGGAAACATTGGGTACCCGCTTACTTCCGGTAACCGCGGATTTCGACAGGCGCTGCTGAGTACGCATGGCTTCCTCCAAATGGGCGCCATTTTGCGGGGGCTGTATCGAAGGTCCGTTCTTTTTCAACACGGAGAAGTGTGCCGGAGCTTGTCCGTTGGACTGCAGTAGTCTTTTATGTCCTTCGAATCGAATCTGTTCGATGTCTGATTGGTATAGTCGAGGTTTTGTGGGATACGGGTCTTTCATAAACCACTTGCGATCTCCTACCAGTGGTTTATAGTGCTGGCCGTCTTTACCAAGGAACTGATATCGTTTACCAACGTCTTCGATCTCTGTACTTGTTCTGATGTTAAGTCCCTCCGCTATTCTGTCCGAGAACTCTGGTGGTAGATAGCCACTGTAATAATTTATCCCAGTGTCCGGTAGCTTCACACTCTGTATGCGATTTCTTGGAGAAGCAAACGGACTTGGACCAGGGGATTTTTGCGCTTGAATCGGTGATATGTTTACCGGAGCTGGTGTCATGGCTATGCTCTTAACGTCTTCATTTTCTTCCATGTCTGCTGATTGTTCCGTATTGTTCTGGGCAGGATCTACAATTGTCACTTTTTTCTCAATTAGTGGAGTTTTTCCGGTTGCACGTGACTCCGATCGTGATGCTAATAATCTTGGAGTCTTCAACGGTTGTGACGTCACTGATATTGCTGGTGTGACCGGTGTATCAATCCGTGGTGTAATCTGGCCAATGTCTGTGTAACTTCTAACAAGCGGTTGTGGAGTATTTGCGATTGATATCTCACTTTCGTTGCACAATCTTGGGTCAATGTAATCACTTTTAGTAATGGAAACCCACGGTGGAATGTATCTTAACGACGGAAGCGTCGCATCTGGTGATCGAAAACGATTCCAGTTTGCAACTTTATCATTCCTTTTTAACGGACGATAACTAAACACAGAATTCTTAGCAACTTCGTCCACCCTTGATTTTCGTTTCACTTGCATATTAGGGCTGCTGTAATATGTAACACGTATCGGAGAATGCACACGCGCCATGTATGGAATTATTTCCTCCCCGTCTGCTATGCCATTCGCATAGGTGTTAGAAAACGGATAGGTTGTATCCGGTGTTTTTACCTTAAAACTGTGCGCACCGACTTGTGAAACTTTAACATTTGCTTCAACCCCAGAATTCATCATTGTAGAATTCAACGTCATTGTTTATTTGTTCATTTATTCTATGACCCTGACAGCACTCACTGTATTAATTTCAATATCAAGTTGCACACTAGCGTAGTGATATTGTAATCTTATCCGCTGTTAAGAAATAGTCCCCATGAATATCAATGTGCGAGGTCACTTTCGCCCTCTAGTATCAATCTCTGTCACAATTCACTCTGCAAAACGTAAGTTTAGTACAGCGCTTATATTTGTTTAGTTGATAATACTATTCAGCTTTCCGAATACCTTCGGAATGTTTCAGTCTAGTCTGATTAAGCTGTCAATCAAAGTAAATATCCGTCTGAGTACTTCGACCGGTTATACTGCAATCGTGGCCATAATAATGCACTTACAGGTAATAAGCGCTACCCTTTTCAGTCTGAAAGTATATATAATACTAGTTAAGAAAATGTTGGATAGATACACATAGATGAAAATGGTTTATTTGACGAAATCTGAATTTGGAAACTGAACCAGTTGACTTGTACATAACTTTACAGTTATTTAATAATGTTGATTTTCTTTGTTTTGTATTTTCAGCAGTATTTCAGTTATGTGGCGATGTCGAGCGCACCTAACAATACGTTTCTGTGTTCTACTGTTTTGTTTGTCGATTAAAAGGTCTAGAAATTACCCTTTGACAAACATTGTCGTGATTCAACGACCTTGACGACCTGCATTTCTCCATTTTTCACAATGTCTTCCTACTTTTTTCCCAAAGATAAATTCAAACATTTTAGCCACGTTTAATTTGTCGGCTGCAAATGCTTTGAAAAAGTCTACTGCTTTGTTGTCTGGTATAGTGATAAGGGTAAAAGAAGTCAATGAATGTCGTAACAAGGTATTAGGATAGAAAATAGTTCGACAAAATGACATCACGCAAATTAAATCCTGAACAATCCAAACTTTTCTTTTATGTTTATTAACTGTTGACAAGTAGCCTGGGTCCAGGCGGTAATAATGTTTTAATCACTCCATGCCGCGGTCTCCTGCCACGGTCCATACAGACCTGTGGCGAAACGGTTTATCGCTTCAGTAACGTACGAATATATAACAAGGAGAAATGATCGGACTTGAATCCAGGCTATATAATTGACCAGTGTTTGCCAAATATAACAATAGACAGTTTCACTAAACAGGATTTTCCCACATATTGCAAACTCATAGTTATTTGGCCTAAGAGCCCTATACAATATCCAACAGTATGGATCCCAGAATGAGATCAACAGTCTGATCTTGATGTGTACTGTCAGCTTAAGCATCATAGTAGAACCCTTCGCACGATCAGAGTTAATGCCCTTGACAAGATAACAATTTACCATACATTAAATTTGTCCGAGCTCAGAGCATTTGCAGACAGCAATTTAAATGTGGCTCAAATAATTCAAATTATCTTCGAAATAGTAAAATATCAAAATTTTGTTTGAAAAGGAGAAAATGCTGGGTACCAGCATTTTCTCCTTTTCCCACAATGTTTTTCAAAGGCTTGTTCCCAATATCTGTAAAACATGTGATTATTTAGTGAAAGGTTAATCGGATATCGCCTGTCTGCGTCGTTGTCTGCGCATGTCATATTCTTCGAAGATTCTGATGCTATGACGCATCACCCATCCCCCGAATATTCGGGAAACGTAGGGCTTACAGCCAAGCTATTAGCCTATTACCCAAGTATGTAGGGGCTGTTTTAATAAATGGCCGATGCATACGTTACATGCTAGCCGATCACAGGAGAATGAATCGCACCAGGTAGCGATTTATTGAGTAAACGTTTAATTCAGTTTGAAATTCAAAGTAACGGTTGTTGTTTTGAAAAGTAGTCCGGTTCTGTACCCAGAATGCCCATATTAGATAGATGTGTATTTGTAGAATGCCATCTAGCGGAAGATAATGCTGTCTGCGTAGGTCCACTTCATTTTCGGATCAAGTGGCGTATCACGTGGTCAGGTAGACAAATCAATGACGTCAGTTGTCTTTGCTCAACGCAAGGATCTTTGCGATTTTAAGAACTCAGTGGATTGACAGCAGTTGAATTTCTGATCCCGTTTTCCACGTAGGCCTTCATCTGTAATGGCATACTTCAGTAAAGGCAAAGCGGAGTAGGACTACTTCAGTAAAGACAAATCAGAGTAGGCCTACTCCAGTAAAGGCAAAGCGGAGAAGGGCTACTCCAGTAAAGGCAAAGCAGAGTAGGCCCACCTTAGTAAAGGGAAAGCAGAGTAGGACTACTTCAGTAAAAGCAAAGCGGCCAGTACACATTTCCATGCATTCTTACGTTTCTCTGTCGAAACTAGCCCCCGCCCCCCAGCCCGAACCCGTGTGGTCGACACAGCAGACAGCTGACGTTCTTATACAATGGCAGTTACTGACTGTTCAGTAGTTTGACTTTAAATTACCACACAAGTTCCAAGTTTTAACGACCCTGAGGAAGAAGGCTTTTGAAAACATTTTGGGAAAAGCAGAAAGGTCTAGTAACTAGCATTTTCTCGTTTTCTCGCAATGTTTTCTACCCTTTGAAAGACAAATTTTATGTTTTGAGGAACATTTAATATGTTTTCTGGAAAAGGTTTAAATTATGAACGGATTAAAAATTATTATCATTTGTTAAAGGGTTAGATCTAAATATATTCCGTTCCGAAAGATTAGAAGACAGGGCTTGCAATCATGTATTTATATGTAAAGCTAATTAGGGTTTTTAGTGCATACAGTCCTAGATAAGTTTCAAAGGTATACGATAGAATAACTTTCGACCTTGGTAAATGAATGTGTCGTTACTCAAAAATTCTAATTTGAAGGTTTTTTTTTTTGCTTGGGCAAGGTCTTTTTTGTAAACCCTATCCTGTTAAATAAAATAAAACTTTAAAGCCGATAGTAAAAACACAACTTTTGCTACTTCAAAGGTATTTTTTGGGAGCAGAAAATTTCTCCTTGTCGGACAGTGTAGATTCAAGATCAGACTGCACGTTCTGTGCAGTCTGATCTTGATCCACACCATCCGCAAAAGGTCATTGGGTAGCGCCTAGAAGCCAAAGGGTAAAGTCATTTGAGGGTAAAGTGAAGAGTAAAATATCGCACTGGACGTTCTGTGCAGTCTGATCTTGATAAACTAAACGAAGACCTAGCCAATGAAGTCACATTTGGCGCCAAAAAGGTCAATAAGCCTATAAGCTATCGTTTTTCGTTGATAAAAAGATCAATGAGTTAAAAAAAAAAGACAGATTTACTTTTCTTTGAGCAAGTATCTTATTACAGTCCTTCGTCCGGCACTTCCTAGCCTGGGTTCCAGTCAAATCATTTTTTCCTTTTAAATTCGTACGTTACTTTGTCAAAATGACTTAACTCGAATGTTGCTGTTTCAAACTTATTTTTTGAAGAAAAGCATCTCCTTATAGGCCAGCGTAGTACCAAGATCAGACTGCACGTACTGTGCAGTCTGATCTTGATCTACACTGTCCGCAAAGGGTCATTAAGTCGCGCTTAGCAGCCTAAGGGTTAATGATTACAGAACAGATTATCAGTTCATTGTCACAGATATGTAAATACTGTGAAAGGTAACTGCGATGAGGAGTGATTAAAAAAACTATTATTATCGCCTGTACCCTGTACGCACTTCCGGTTGGATAAAGATAGCCGGCTGAATGTATAAAATTCGTTTTATTAGGGTACGAGATTCAAAGCTTCTGTCTGCAAAGACACTGATCAGCTCCGGCCTCAGAGAAAGACAAGAATAAGTACTCAAAAGCTTAGTAAAAAAAAATATTAATCAAAAGCTTGTCTCAAAAAGCTAAGTGCATTTAAGGTCTCGCTGTTTCTCAATTAATAAGTAATTATGGTCCATTTGAAAAAGAAAAGAACATAAGAAAAAATGAAAAAGTCAAAGGAGAGAGAGAGAGAGAGAGAGAGAGAGAGAGAGAGAGAGAGAGAGAGAGAGAGAGAGAGAGAGAGAGCTGATAAATCATAAAAAAAAAAGAATCAAAGCATAAAGAGTATAAAGAAAGGAATGAATGAATCAATCAATCAATCAATCAATCGACCGACCGACCGACCGACCGATCGATCGATCGATCGATCGATCGATCAATCAATCAATCAATTAATCAATCAATCAATCACGAATCCGTCACACGAAATTTTTATTCACAATTTTCTATTTTCACACATTTCTTTTTGCTAGAACAATATTATTCATAAACAGATATTTAAAAAAATAATATTTGCTGTAAGACTAGGGAAAAATCAACGAAAACTTACTTAATGCCGGGTCCGTTTTTAACTCTAATGAGGTGATTATGACATTTCGCAAGATAAAAAAGAACAACTTAAAGCCAATAAGTAAACCTAATCTTATAACCCTTTAAGCGCGAAGCCCTGCTCTAGTTACTTTGGCGGACAGTGTAGATTAAGATCAGACTGCACATAACGTGCAGTCTGATCTTGGATCTACACTGTCCGCTATTTTATTTATTCTGACCGAGACACTTGAAACAGCCGTTTTTATGCAATTGAAAATGTCGATTACATCATTTCAAGGCTGCAAAGGGTATCACCATGTTTTCTTTTTACAAAAAGATGTACAATTGCAATCAATGTTAACTTAGATCAGATGGTGTAAAACAAAGGATCTGATCATGGTCCAGAGTATTTGCGCGAGGATTGAGATATTTTCCCTTGCAGAGAGAAAAGGAAAGATCCCGTCATGGGATGGAGACACACAAGATTTCAAAGGAGTTTTTATCATTCTGACTGAAAACGGTTTAACCATGACTGTCGGAAAAAATATGAAATAGACATAGATCGCACACTTGAGCCAATATCAAACAGTGTAGATTCGAGATTAGATTGCACGTTCTGTAGCCTAATCTTGATCTACGCTATCCAAAATTTCCACAAAGTCACCCTCAACAAAGAAATTGAGTAGTTGGCAGTCATTAGAACAAACTCAAATATTGCAGCATTCCAAGACTTTTTGATTCTGAACACCTAAAAACAGTAAAAAGTGTAGATTTAAGTTCAGACGGTTGATTCTGTGCAGCCTAATCTTGATCTACACTGTCCCAATGACTCTTCGGCACTTAGCTTGAAAAGGATTAATCCTTTACCAAACAGTTTCGTATTTTAAAGACCACTAGAGAAAAAAAAAAAAACATTAAAAGAACATTGTTGGAAAGGGAGAAAATACAGGTAAACATCATTTTCTTCTTTTCCAATGTTTTCTTGTCTTTTTTAGCCCAGTATCACCATATAAGCCACATTTATGTGTCGTCTGCGTGAAAACAGACTTCAATTTCGAAAAATCTAAAATTGTGTCGTTGGGTAAAGAGTTAAGAACTTCAAGAAAAAAAATACAACGTTTGTATTTCAATTATTGTCACAACAAATCCCATGTTTAGTTCAATGATAATAAGCAATAACTTCAATGTTGCATGTGAACGACTTTCTATAGTATAAGGTGTCCAATTTTCGAAAGTTGTGAAGGTCCCTAGAGACCCGACTGACAGACGTACTTCGTCTCTAATTGATCTATAAACTCTTTAACAGACGACAAAATTTTAGACTGTTCCAAATTGAAAGCTTTTGCAGACGACAAAAAATTAGGCTTAAATTACGGATTTGTCGAAGATTAATTTGAAACATCGAGGGAAAAGGAGAAAATGCTGGTAACCAGCATTTTCTCCTTTTCCCTCGATGTTTTCAAAAAGCTATCTTTCCGTTGAATGTGATTCCTTGGTGCATGGTTAAAGCGCCTTATCCCGTTTGGATTTCGTCCTTTTAAATACTCTAGTGTTTTAGATGTCTCTACATTTATAAAATTCTTTGGCCCGTCAATAAGGCTATCGGCCCATAACACATGATATAACATACAATGAACAATGGACTTTAATGTATTCTGTGCAGTGTCGTTATCATCTGAGAACAAGTAAAAATAATGAGAAAAGGAAAGGGAGAGAGAGAGAAAAAAAAAACGCTGTAAGAGTAAGACAGCAGGAAAAGAAATGAAGAGCCCTGGACAAAGAGAGAGAGAGAGAGAGAGAGAGAGAGAGAGAGAGAGAGAGAGAGAGAGAGAGCACCGTCAGAGACAGAAAGACAGAAATAAGCAGAGAGACAGGAAGATAGGTAGGCTGACAGCAGGGGAAGGAATGAAGAGCCCTGGACAGAGAGAGACAGACAGACAGGCAGACAGACCGTTCAATCGTTAGATGGACTCTAGAACGCTCAATTGATGTATCAATGGATTGAACGAAACAACGACGGAACAAAAGATAGAACCACAGTGTAGAAACGAACGAACGGACGAAAGGTAGGTAGGTAGGTAGGTAGGTGAGTGGGTGGGTGAATAGATAGATAGATAGATAGAACGAAACAACGACGGAACAAAAGGTAGAACCACAGTGTAGAAACGAACGAACGGACGAAAGGCAGGTAGGCAGGCAGGCAGGCAGACAGACAGACAGACAGACGATTCATTCTTCGGTGTAGATACTCTTGAAAAACATTAATACATATGTATAAATGTACATATACGGCAAAACAACTTATGGACACATTTAAAAAAGAGTTTCAAAAACATCTTACCAATCTTTTCGAATATCTTTATAGAGTGACATCTTTCAAATTTGAATGCTGTTAAAAATAAGAAAGATGGACTGCAAAAAGTTCGATTTTACGAGTCTGCTTTAACTTCTTTCCTTGAAGATCGTTATCTTTTAAACGCCTTCACCATACAATCCCGACTTTTAACGAACCTGAGAAAGACGGTTTTTGAAAACTTGGCGGGAAAAGAAGAAAATGCTGGTAACCAGCATTTTCTTCTTTTCCCACATTGTTTTCTACCTGCGTAAAAAGTACAAATTTCAATTTTTCACTAACATTGATTTAGTTGTTTGTAAATGTTTTCAATTTGGACACGTCTAAAACTTTTTTCGTTTGGTAAAAAGGTAGTTATTTATAATAATATTCATAGTAGATTCAAAGTACTGTCATTTCTCCATGATAATATATTCAAAATAGAAGAATCTGAAATATTTGCTTTATAAAAAAGCCATTTGGCTTGCAACACGCGAAAAGGGGCATTCGGACATTTGTGTAAAGTGTCGTCTCGGATCAGCCTGCGCAGTCCGCGCAGGCTAATCCGAGACGGCACTTTACGACTACATTAGATTTTGTGCTACAGTAGACTTGCGTGAAACAGAAAATTACATAAAAACGGAAACTGTCGTTTCGGATTAGCCTGCGCGGACTGCGCAGGCTGATCCGAAACGACACTTTATGCAAATTTCCGAATGCCTCTTTTGACGTGGTGCTGGCCATTTAACATTATCACTATACATGTAATTCAGTTTTGAAAAGAAAGTGTTCGGTCCATCACAGTAAACATATTGTGAGGTCCCTATCAGAAAATAGCTTTTAGTATCTTATCAAATGACAAAATTTTAGACTGGTCCAAATCCAAAGCATTTGCTGAGGACTAAAAAAACTTGACTCAAAAACTGATTATCGTAATGGGAAGGGTAGGAAACACTGTAAGAAAAAGAGAAAATGCTTGTTACCAGCATTTTCTCCTCTTTTCACCATGTTTTCAAAAGGATTTTTTCTTCAAGGTCGTAAAAATTCGTGACTGTGATTACCAGCATTTTCTCGTTTTAAAAAGGCGTATTCTTCAGGTTCGTTAAAACTCGTGATTGTACAATTAAGGGTTAAACACACTGTGGAAACATGAGCAATTAAATCTTTACCAGACGATAACAATTCAGACTTGTCCAAATTGAAAGCACTTGCAGACGACAAACACAGTGTTACGTAACCCTTACCAAATAATCCCTGGTTTTAACGACCCTGAGAAAGAAGGCTTTTCAAAACATTGTTGGAAAAGAAGAAAATGCTGGTAACCATCTCCTTTTCCCACAATGTTTTATATTCTATCAGAGAACTTAAGCTCACTTGAATCAATCTTAAATTTGTAGCTTGTAGATATCTTTAAATGAAAGAGTGTGAAATTTGACTTTTAGATTGATTTTACGGTGTTTAACACCGTTTTCAACATTATTTCAGTTATATCGCGGCGGCCAGTGCACCTTTCCATACGTTCCTGGAGTTTCTTTTACCAGCATTCCGCACAATATTCTTTCCAAGCCACTGACTGCTTTCCCACATAACCATCGTCGAAACAATGGTAAGCGGTGAGAGAGGAATGAATCCTGTCGCAATGACTTAATCATCAAACATCGGAATGAAATTGGCCGAGCCGGGGACCGAACCAGCGACCCCCTGTTCTCAAGTTCTGTACACCACCGACTGAGCTACCGGGGCTCGGCTTGATTTCGGGGATAGGTTTATTTACTAAAATTCGATTCTGACACAGTATAACATGAAAGATGTTAACTAGTCTTTTCTCCTTTTCCTACAATATATTTGAGCCAAGCTTTGTGAAAAGGAGGCTAAAGCATCTGCGAAAAGTATCGACACAGGTCAGCCTGCGCAGTCTGCGCAGGCTGACCTGGGCCGAAACTTTTCGCTATTGGTTAGTTTTCTGTATGTCCAAAGACCAGTCTATCTAAAGATTAAGTCGGTTGTTGAAAAAAAAAAAAAACCGGTTATCATAGATCCATAATTATGTGATGGCTTGATTGGTATCATGCATCACGGAGATGCATTAAGCCCGCTTTTGCCAGAACATGGCTCATTTATCAGATTTTGTCATAAAGCTCGTTTACACACGAGATTGCTCGGTAAAGAGTTCAAACCTCTTCAACACAGACGGCTTCTAAAATACTGTTAGAAACGAAGTAAATATTTAGCTCAGTATGAGCGACTGCTCTTTTTCCATCAACGTTCAAACCTTTACCATACATTTTCCTGAAGGACCCTAAAGATGGACGCTTTTGGTAGCAAGTTTTAGGGGTTGGGCCAAGCTTCCCCTTACTTCTGGGTTTGAATCTCATGGTAAGGCGAAGACAAGCATCGAGGGCTCAGTGCATCTCCGTGATGCATGATACAAAGCAAGCGATCATATGGTTATGGATCCATAAATTCTATTTTGTCAAACGACCGACTGAATCAAAAGGTAGAATGGTCCTTGGATCATTTTTACCAAAAGCAAGAAATTTCGACTCACATCAGCCTACCCGGATTGCGCTGGCTGACATGTTTTTTCTCTTTTTTTTTAGATGAACTAAGTCCCCTTTTCACAGAGCATGGTTTAAATTTCTTTGCGCTAGGACACGTTAGGTTTTTTAGGAAGTGATTATCGAGAGTGTCTAAGGCTATATTACTTTTTCAATGTCGATAATGCTTACAACAAATAGGTTGAAAATATTTCTTGCCCATGTTTTAGTCCGACAGACATTTTATATGGTTCAATGAGTAGGACGTTGGGTTTTTAATGCAGGGGGTCAGAGTTCGAACCCCTCGGCTGATTGCACTGGTCGAATAGGAGTGCACTCAGACAAGGCTCCGAAGTCTAGCATATTTTTTTCAGATAAAATCAGGGATTCAAACCTAAAAGTGTGCATCCGCAGAGATATAAATGTTATATTGTTGAAAGCGATACGTGTAAAACACCAATGAAATCAAATCAATGCTTAGCCTCCGTGGTCCCTGTTGAACTTCAAATAACAAAATTCCACGCTGTGATATATACATCATGCGATTTTGACAACGTAAATTTTGTACTTGTCTAATAAAAAAATAATGTTCTGTTCTGTTCTATCCTGTTTTAAATTAAAACTCAAAATTACAAATAAATACAATACAAATAGATTGAAAAACCACTTACTTAAAGAATATTTTCGACTCCATTATTAGTTTACGTATTTCACACTACATTGTTACTATTGTATATATACAGGAGTTATCTATATTTTACCCTTTCGACGCCATGGGCAAAAAACTGGGGCTTTTGCGGACAGCATAGATCGAGATCAGACTGCACAGAACGTGCAGTCTGATCTTGGATCTATGCCGTCCGCTTGTTTTATTAAGCCTACATAATAAAACATCTTATTTAGTTACAGTGGATTGTCTTTGCAGCTGTCGAAGAAGGTAGCGTTTTTTAAGTGGCACTGAAGGAGACCGAACGGCCATTTTTTTTACAGTTGTACATAATGATATAATAAATATATACATATATATTACACTTAACATATATAGCGAACAATACTGTCATATCGATATGTTTCATTCCACTGCCGTTTAATCCTTATTGCACGAACTTCAAATATGCTTCTTTAAAGTGGACATTTACTCGTATGTCAAAGTCAGATCGCACATAGCATGCTGTCTGATCCTGGATCTACATTTGGCAATATTTTCAGTGAGACCGAAATCCCTTTGGTATCGGAATGTTTGGTATTTTTTGCACCGAGTAAATTTTTTTCGTGTATTTTGCGCTAAAGGGATCAGCCGGTTAATTGGTAAGTAGGTAAAATTGAACGGTTTTCTGGAATACCGGCAGTTACTGCAGTTTCAATAGTGACTGAGAATACCTTTTCCAGGTATTTCGCACTCAAGGTGTCATCCGGTAGATTGGCGGAAGTTACTGCAGGTTCTACAGTAATAGAGAAAAAGTTTCCCACAAATACCGGACAGAGTACTTTGCACCGTATGACCAAATTCAGTAACTATTCTAAACAGCATTCTTTGTCTAATTCTATATTTAGAAAGTAACACTATTTATTCTTTGTCTAATTCTAGATTTAGAAAGTAACACTATTTCTAATCGGCTGAGCCATTCGGTTTAGCCGATCAGGAATTGGCTGATGCGTTACTTTCAAATTTAGGAAAGTCCTCAGAATTAGACTAAGAATGTATTAGGGAATGGTTGTTGAGAACGTATCCGGATCTTGTTCTACAGTTATCCCCAAAACAACTAAAGTTGTCCTCGGCATTTAAAGGGTTTTATTTATTCTACAAGGACGAAATATATCTTAGCCTTGCTCTGGCAAAAGGGTGCTTGTATTTCCGTTATACACCGTACCAATCCAGCCATTAGATTATTATGGAACCATTTTAGCACCCTTTTTTTTAACAACCGACTTGTCCTTGGACATACAGAAAATAAATTGACCGATAGAGAAGAGTTTCGGCCCAGGCAAGTCCTGTGCAGTCTGATCTTAACCTATACCAATCGCAAAGGCTCCTATTTTGTCACTGATGCGGCAAAAGTTAATCGCTTTCTTCTTACCGACGACGTAAATGTAGTCCCTGTATATAGATGCTTATTTGTTCTCAAAGACTCAAAATATAACGCATAACGAACTCTTTTTCCCGTGATGTTTGAAATGCTAGAGCGTGAACGATTTAGTGTTGATTGATCCGAATTATTCCCCATCTTTTTTACATGAAAATATTAGGGAAAAAAATATCACAGATTGGAAAAGGGCACTTCCATTGTAAAACCAAACCGACATAGCACAGGGAATACCATTTAGTATGAAACACATTTATATTTTGTTAATCCTCAGGCTGCTTTGTGCGACTCACTGACCTTTTGCGGACAGTGTAGATCAAGATCAGACTGCACAGAACGTGCAGTCTGATCTTTGACCTACACTGTCCGATAAGGAGATATTTTTCTCCAAAGAATACGAGTAAGTTTGAAATAGCATTATTCAGGTTTTTACGATAGGCTTGAAAGTTTCAAGTAACTTATTTAGCAGGTTAAGGGTTAATGGAAGATTGCGGTTTCGAGTGCAAGCCTATCTTTACAGAAGTCGTTAAAAAATTATCTTGTAATCTGGCATAAAGTTAGTTAGGAGGAGATAGTTCCTAACAAATGGATTTATTGACTGATGAACATGGTTTTATGGAACAAAAAGCAGTGACTGTAGATAGCTTAGCGCCTATTTATGTGGGAAAGAAGCCAGGGGCTTTGAAACTGTCGATATTGGTAGTGCTGTATAAAGGAAACATCTGAAAAGAATGAGCAGGTTTATTTGCTACCCTAATTACATTATTAGTGCAAGGGAAACAACTCTGTTTGATAAGTTTGGGCTAAGTCTAAATTAAGTAACGCTTACCGTACTTCCACAATTATAGGATGCCAGTTATAAAAAAGCATATGCTGCATGTGGATGAAGTTGCAGTCTTTGCTTATAAATCTATTGAGAGAGTTGGTGATTTTGTGGACAATTTTGACGTTTTTATTGACACTGTCGACGTTTTAGTTGTCAATGTTAACGTTTTTGTTGACAAAGTTGGTGCTTTTGTTGACAGTGCTGGTGCTTTTGTCGACAGTGTTAGTGCTTTTGTTGACAAAGTTGTTGACAAAGCTGGAACTTTTGTTGTGGGCAATGTTGAGGTTTTTATTGACATTGTTCATGTTTTTGTTGACAAATTTGACACTTTTTGACAAAGCTGGTGCTTTCGTTGACAAAGCTTGTGCTTCTACTGACAAAGTGGGCACTTTTGTCTGACAGAGTTTTTCTGACAGTGTTTGTGCTTTAGCTGACAAAATTGGCTTTTTTCAAAGCTGTGTTTGCGCTTTCCTGACATTATTTGTGCTTTCGCTGATGTTGGTGCATTAGCTTACAATATTGGTGCTTTTTCTGACAATGTTGGTGCTTTTACTAACAATTTCGGTGCTTTTGCTGACAGTCTTCATGCACTATTGGTACATTGTTTGACAATCTTGATGCATGTGCTGATACTATTGGTACATTGTCTGATAGAATTACAGCTTGTGCTGAAAATATAATTTCTTTTCTTGGCTTTATTGGTAAATTTGACGTCAAGGTCGACGCTTTTGCTGATAATGCTGGAGCTTTAGCTAACAATGTGGGTGCTTTCCTGCGCACTCCAGGCGAAAATTCTGGGTTTTTTTTTTCTTTAGTTTTTTTTTGAGTTATTTGTCAGCTTGTTTGAACAAACTTTGCACTACAGCTGACAATGTTGATATTTTGTTGGCAAAGCTCATGTCAAAGATAGTTCTTTTGTTGATTAGTTTTCTCTTTTTTTTGACACTATTGGTACTTTGGTTTACAAAGTTGGTGATTTTATGGTAAAAGCTGATGTTTTTGCTGCTATTGTTGGTTTTTCTGATTGACAATTATTGTGCTTTTTTTTCTTTGCTTGTGCTTTACAGAAAAAGCTGGTGTTTTGTTTGCCATGGTGGTGATGGTGTTGGCTGTAATATTGAGTCATTAGTCACTTTTGTGTACAAAGTCGGTGCGAAACCTTGACCGTATAGTGACTTCGCTAAATAATGTTGGCTGTTTTGTGACAAAGCCAGTACATTTGCTGAAATTTTTGTTGAAATCGGAACTTTTGTTTGCACCGCTCGTACTTTTCTTCAGACCTGCTTTTTACAATAATGGAGCTTTTTCAGACAATGTTTGTATTTTTGTTGAAAAAGTTTGTTTTGGAATGCCATTTTGCTGAAAAAGATGGTGCTTTTTCTGACTATATTGCTGTGTTAGTCGACAAAGACGGTGTTTTTGTTGACATAAACAGTAATTCTGTTGTCGAAGCTGGTCCTTTCCTGACAAAGTTGGCGTTTTTACTGACATTTTTAGTGTTTTATTGACAAAGTTTGTGTTTTCATGCCTATAGTGGTTTTTCTTGTGTTAGGGATAGTTCTTTTGTTGACAATGTTGGTTTTTCTTTCGATAAAGTTCTGACAAAGTTGGTGATTTTTTAAATCTTTTTTATGAAATTGGCATTTGACAATGTTGGCACTTTTTTTTAAATGTTGGAACTTTTGCTGATAATGCTTATAGTTTGGGGGACAATGTTGGGGCTTTTGCTGACACTTGTGTTGCGTACAATGTTGGTGTTTTTTCTTTTGTTTTTTACAATTCTGGAACTTTTGCTGGCACTGTAGGCACTTTAGCTTACCGTTTTCTTTCTTTGTTGACAAGGTTGGCACTTTTGCTGAAAGTGTTGTCAGTATATTTTCTGACAATGTCGATGCTTTCGCTGACAATGGTGCTGTGTTAATTGACAATGTTGGTGCTTTTATTGACAATGTTCGTACTTTTGCTATCAAAAAAACAAAACAAAAAAAAAAACTGACCTTCTCTTCGATTACGATGCTTCTTTTGTCGAAGATAGCAGATCAAAATAAAATTTCACGAATAAATAACAATCTGATCTTTGATCATCACTATTTTATAGTATGTGCAAAGGAAATAGGCTTACAATGCCAAAAGCCAGTTGTACAGACTAAATTAAAATTTCTGTAATGTCGCATGCAAGGTTTATTTTTTAGAAAGTTGTTTTTTACATCAAACCAACCACAACAACGTAAACTAACACTTCAACGAAACTTGAAGAAGTGTAAATTTTTACTTTACATCGTCAATTACTCCATTTCAAGCCAGAATGGTTCTAGACTGCTTGACTAGAAATTAGTGCGGTAAAGAAAATGAGAAACATTTGAAGGATTTTTTTCCCAATGGAAAATATCTAGGGAAAAGAGGCAATTCGTTATAAGAAGCAATCGTTCCTTTAACCACAACGTTTTCAAAAGCTATCTGGTGCACGTGCTCAAAACATGCGCATTTTGTATGCTAATGCGTTTAAAGCTATTTCCCCTTTCCCATGACATTTCGCTTAGAAAAAGCAACAATTGTTTTTCTGAAAAGAAAGTTAAAGTTTAACCCTTTACCAAACAATCCCTGGTTTTCACGACCCTGAGGAAGAAGCCTTTTGAAAACAATGTGAGAAAAGGAGAAAATGCTGGTAACCAGCATTTTCTCCTTTTCCCACGATGTTTTCTACTTTATCAAAAACAAACTTGAATTTTGGTGTCCTGAACATGTTTCCGCAAAGTTAACCGTTATGCTGCTAAGACCGACTGAAAGACATTGCGGACAGTGTAGATCAAGATCAGGCTGCACAGAACGTGCACTCTGATCTTAGATCTACACTTTCCGTCCTTTCTTTTTGGGTTTTAAAATTGAGTAGAAATTTTCGTTTCATTTATTTAGCAGTTCAAGGCCTAAAGGATAGGCCTATGTATAGCCCTTAGGCCTATAGTGCTTACGAAATGAAACCTTTAATGGATATTTTCAGGTGCAGTAAAAAAAACACTAAAACCTGTCAAAGTCCGAGGCTAGTTTTGTAAAATATATAAAAAAGTACATACGACCGATTATCAGAAGGTAAAATGAAGGAAAAAATCACAAGTAATTGCACATTCTGTGCTGTTTTATTCTAAACCCATTACCTCATGAAGCTAATCTATGCAGCAAACGATTCTATAAAAATCCTTGTGAACTAAAAAACAAAATTTCAGGTTTTAATTCTTTCATCGCTAAACGTACAACCTTATAAACACGACCTCTTTTGACGGCGAAAAATATGTCATTGAAACTTAGAAATATTTCTAATCTCGTATGCTCCACTAAACAAGCTGACAGCATAGATCCAAGATCAGACTGCACGTTTTGTGCAGTCTGATCTTGATCTATGCCGTCCGCAAAAACACTTGTTATCGCCTATGACGCTGATACGGTTAATGCATGAACACACGTGAAAACTATATTGCAAAAGGTGAACTGCTCTAGATATATTTCTCCTGATTACCATGTTTTAAGATCTACGACTCCTAACTCATCGGTAAACATTGACGTTTTCGTACAGGCTATTCGGCCAATCTTGGCAGCTTCCGTCTTTTAATATGAGAGTTAGGGACCGTAGACCTCAAATCCAAGTCTGAGGCAAAAAAACCAAACAAGTCTGAAGGTTGACTTTGGTTGACTTTTTACCAAACAATCACGAGTTTAAACTATTCTGAAGAAATAGCCTTTCAAAAACATTGTGGGAATAGGAGAAAATGCTGGTTACCAACATTTTCTCCTTTTCCCACAATATTTTCTATCATTCGCAAAACGATTGCCAATTTTTGAGTCATTTTAATTTTATCGTCTGCAAATGTTTTGAATATGAACCATCTAAAATTTTGTCCGTGGTTGTGAGGTAGAGCGTCGGCCTCGTAACCATAAGGTCGCGAGTTCGATACCCGGGAGCGGGTGTCAACTTTGGGATTTTTCATTGGCCCACACATTCGGCGCGAGTACTGGTGTAGTTCCCAGGAAGCAGAATCGAGAGAGATTAGTATAAGCTGTAAGAACTTGTTTCTCAATCGATGTAAAATAAATATGTTTAAACTAAACTAAACTAAAATTTTGTCGTTTTGTAATGAGTTAATCGACACAGTCAGCAAAAAGCTCATAAAAGTTTTGTAGAAGAGGCTAAGGTCTAAAACGCCTCAGGTAAACTTGATAGCCGTGGGCAAAACACATTATCATAATATTTAACAAGGGGCTTTTAACTTTACAATTTTACCTCATAAAACATCTACTCAGAGCATCTACTAAAAAAAAATTGAATGCATTATCTATTGATACAAATATGTAAAACCTTTTTCCGCGTAGCTGAATGCGCTGGCTTTTGAACTACTTTTTGGTACTGATAACGAATGAAGAAATATACATTTGTGATTGGTCAAAAATGTAGATATGTTTATTCTAAGGCCCCTGGCTATATGTTGGCAAATTTACGTAGTCTATTTTTTTCTTTAAAGATATTTCTTGTTGACATTCGTTTTAAATACGGATAACCAACACAAATTTACCCTATGGCTGCTAAGCGCGTCTTACTGACCTTTTGCGAACAGTGTAGATTAAAGATCAGACTGCACAGAACGTGCAGTCTGATCTTTGATGTACACTGTCCGATGAGGACATATTTCCCCCCTCCTCCCCCCCCCCCCCCCACCAAAAAAAAAAAACTCTTTGAAATAGCAAAATTTTGGTTTTTACTATCTAGCTTAAAAGTTTCATCAGAGTTGTTTATCAGTATAACAGTTAAGAGCTGTTACTAGATCACATTTGCAAAACACTATGGCAAAGGGAGAAATTACTCCTAACGACAAACGAATGATTTCTCCTCATGGAACGATGTTTTACATGTAGTGTATTGCACGACTCAAAAGGTAGATTGTAGTAGGCGAGGTGTTAAATCAAGAAACGGGACAGCAAGTTTGGTACCAAAAGATAGGTCTAAATTAGCCATTTTTCACATTCTTGTTTTATTTCTTAATTTCTGTTAACACTGAAAGTCTAAATTTCTTCGTCTTTTCCTTCTCGGGAGCATGAAAGAAGGATTTCAGTTTGATGAGAAAAGGGGTTGTGCGAGGTGTGTTTTGAAGTTCCGGTATGCGGAAGAGTTCATGTGAAGAAAAAATAGTTCCATTTTTTTGGAGAGTATAATTTATGGCGAAATAAAGAGTGCGTTCGTTCGCCCATTTAAAATGTAATAACAGAACAGAACAGAAGTTTATTACAAGACAAGCACACAGTTGTACATAGTCACAAAAAATATCATTTATAAACATGAAATAATACGAGATCTATAGAGTATGACAGACGGTAAATGGACCTACATTATACAATATATGTGTGCAGCACTTTCAGCAAAGTCAAAAGATATGTTTAATATAATTTAAGTTTTACCTGACAGTGCTACACATATATTTGTCTACTGAACAGTAGGTATACAGAAAAAATGAAACAAAGTAAACAAACATAAAAAGAAAGTACTTTGGACATGTAGGCTTAGGGTGTTATTTCGAATATAAATGGCATCTTTGATGAATCTCAGCAACAATAATAATGACATGTTACAGTTTTAGAGCACGTATGTCGGGGAGAATGTAATAACCCTGTAGGATTCAAATGCCACTCTAACTCTTCTGCAATTATCAGCTTTTAGAAAACGGAGAAAAAAATTGTTTTTAATTAGGGCGGCGTAGGGATATCTCTCTACTCCATCCTCCCACCTATGAACTACTTTTCATTTTCATCTACACTAGTTATCCTTTTTAGCGAGTAAAAATAATCTAAAATAAGCCCCTCCACCCGGCCCTACATTACGAACCCTGCAAAGTTCATGATATGCCAATCGGTTGGTAAAAAAATATTTTGTTTCTATTCATTTTTTCATATAATAAATTGGCTTGCAACACGCGAAAAGGGGCATTCGGACATTTGCGTAAAGTGTCGTCTCGGATCAGCCTGCGCAGTACGCGCAGGCTAATCCGAAACGTCACTTTTCGTTTTTATGTAATTTTCTGTTTTGCGCAAGTCTACTGAAGAACAAAATCTAATATAGTCGTAAAGTGCCGTCTCGGATTAGCCTGCGCGGACTGCGCAGGCTGATCCGAGACGACACTTTACGCAAATGTCCGAATGCGCCTTTTCGCGTGTTGCAAGCCATATCAAGTCCATTATTCTGAAAACTGTCGCCCACTTCTATGGAAGTATTTACATGCTTTCAGATTTCCATTGATTGTATAAGAAACTGAGCCTCCTATCTCTTTACCGAACAACCCCGTGTCTTAATCTCTCTTTGAAAACAGCTTTAGGAAAACATTGTGGAAAAAGGAGAAAATGCTGGAAACCAGCATTTTCTCCTATTCTCACGATGTTTTCTACCCTTTATAAGACAAATCCCGTCAGCTGAATCATGTTTTAGTTTAATTTGTCTTCTACAAGTGCTTCCATTGTGGACAAGTCTTAAATTTTGTCGTCTGGTAGAGAGTGAACTCCTTCTCTGCGAACTAATTCTACCGAAGATGATTGTTTCTCGAAGCTTACTATCAGTTTGCTGACAGTGTAGATTCAAGATCAGACTGCACATTCTGTGCAGTCTGATCGTGATCTGCACTGTCTGCTAAAGTTTTTATTTCCCTCTCGGAAGTACAAGAGTAAACGTTTATCTATGTTATACAGTACATTTAAAACTTATGTCTGTAACTCCATCCTGATTTTTGCATTAAGCAGTTAAGTGCTTAACCCTTTACCAAATAATCCCTGGTTTTTACGACCCTGAGATAAAAGCCTTTTAAAAACATTTTGGGAAAAGGAGAAAATGCTGGTAACCAGCATTTTCTCCTTTTCCCACAATGTTTTCTACCCTGCTGGAAATAAATTTCAATTTTTGAGTTACGTTTATTTTGTCGTCTGCAACTGCTTTCAATTCGGACCAGTCTAAAATTTTGTCGTTTGGTAAAGAGTTAAGCAGTTTTCATAGTGGTCTAAGCAGACAAGAAAGCAATGCAAAAAATAAGTCGAACAAAATTTTTAAGTAAAATATGAGAACTGTTTGACCTCCTCCCTCTAAAAAAAAGTAATAGATTTCTCATGAGGCGCATGACTACATAAATGGCACCAGAGAACTGATTTTTATCGCAGAGGTACATTTCTAGCTCGGCTGTCTCTCCCCCCCCCCCCCCCCCCCCCAAAAAAAAAAAAAAAATGTCGAGATATTGTGATACCATGTCGTCTTCATCGCCTGCGTCATGGTGCAAAAACTTTGACATTCTATATCTCTGTCACTACTGCAGATATGTACTTCAACTTCGGACTAGTTGTTAACTATCTTTTTAAAGGGGAACCCATACCAGTACGGCAGGTAATAAAAAAACTAGAGGCCCTTGAGGGCCTGAAATCGCTCTACTGGCAGTGATTTTGCTTTTATGCTTGCATACATTATGAATTCATGATACAAAAAGACAAAAAAGACAAAAAACACAAAAATGTGTTCTTGCAACTGGGCTTGAACCCACTAAGACAGCATATGTAGGCATGGTGAATTGAACAAACAGTGAAAAAAATTGAAGTGAAATTTCTCAAAACTAAATGTTTGGAATCCAGGCAAATTTGATAGGGTTTCAGTACGCCTTGTATTAGCCAATCCTAGCAAATTTCAAAGAAATGTGACTTATAATGTGGACTTTGTTGAGTAAACGATACTAAGTCATCAAATGGCTGCTTTTCCTGAACAGTTTACTAGATTTTCTTCACTTTTAATAGAGTTCAATTCCTTGATGAATCTTTGCAAGTTTCAAAAGAATTTAATCAACACTGTGAACTTCATTGCCTAAACAAGAAATGGAAATTTTCAACTTTGAATGGCTACTTTTCCCATACTGATTGTCAGATTTTTTTCAAAATCAATAGGGTTCAAGTTGTTGATGAGACAAAGCAACTGTGCAAGTTTCATGAAAATCCGACCACAAATGCTGACTTCATCATGTAAACAAGAAATGAAAATTTTCAACTTCAAATGGCTACTTTTCCCATACTGTTTCTTGGATTTTTTTTTTCAAAATCAATAGGGTTGAAGCTATTGATGCGATAGAAAAAACTGCAAGTTTCACAAAAATCTGATCACAAATGCAGACTTTATAATGTAAACAAGAAATGGAAATTTTCAATTTCAAATGGCTACTTTTCCCATTCTGTCTGTTGGATTTTTTTCAAAATCGATAGAATTCAAGCTATTGATGAGATAAACAAGCTGTGCAAGTTTCACGAAAATCTGACCACAAATGCAGACTTTATCGCGTAAACAAGAAATGAAAATGTTCAACTTGAAATGGCTACTTTTCCCAAACAGTTTGTTGAAGCTATTGATAAGATAAACAAACTGTGGAAGTTTCTTGGAAATCTGACCACAAATACAGACTTTATCGCGTAAACAAGAAATGGAAATTTTCAACTTGAAATGGCTACTTTTCCCATACTGTTTGTTGCACTTTTTTCAAAATCAATAGGGTTCAAGCTATTGATGAGATAAACAAACTGTGCAAATTTCATGAAAATCTGACCACAAATGCAGACTTTATCGCGTAAACAAGAAAAAGACTAACGGACAGACAGACAGACGGACGGACAGACAGACGGACAGACGTACAGACAGACGGACGGAGGGCAGAAACCACACCATGACATAAGCTCTGCTGGCTTTCAGCCAGTAGCGCTAAAAAATATTAATTGATTGATTTTATGGTGTTAATCGCCGTTTTCAACATTATTTTGGTTATATCGCGGCGGCCAGTGCACCTATTCATGCTTTCCTGGAGTTTCTTTTATCAGTGCTCCGCACAATATTCTTTCAAAGCCACTTGCTGCTTTCCCACATGACCACCGTAGAAACAATGAGAGAGGAATGAATCCTATCGCAATGACTATCATCAATGCTCGGAAAGAAATTGGCCGAGCCGAGGATCGAACTAGTGACCCCCTGTTCTCAAGCCCTCTACGCTACCGACTGAGCTACCGGGTTCGGCAATTATCAAAATAATTTTGACTGAATTAAACCCCATTTTTGAGTAAAGATTTTCACTGGAAATCAATCGATTAAAAAAGCATCTGCAACCGAGCGTTGGCTCCCGCATGCTCTGCTCTAGTCATTATTAGCTTTGCACCTACGGTATGCTAGTCTTAGAAAAGAATATGTCACAAATTATTATTACCGGTGGCCTACTGTAGAAAAATTTAAAAACTTAATGTCTTCAAGATCACAAAATATTTTTATCAATTTATCGAAATATATATACAAGTATTTTGCATTTGAGTTAAGATCAGAACCCGTGGCAGTCTGATTTTTTATCAAGTTTCCATCAAATATTGTTCATTATTTCTATGTTTCTACTTTTAATCAGTTAATGCCAGAAGTTATACTTTGATTTTTCTTATAACTTCTCAGACAAAACGACAGAAACGAATATTCTAAGTTTACTTTGATCAACTACAAATATCTTATGTGGCCATTATTTGATTATCAATTTCACAGTATATTTCTTCTCTTTATATGTTTTCTTTTTTGGCATGTGCAAATGTTGTTTGTATCTACATAAGTGTCAGCTAATAATATTTTATGCTGAATTAAGTGAACTGAAAAACTGAAACCGACGGTCAGACAAGGTAGCGAGCGATAGGAGGCTGCAATATAAAAAAAAACAATATTTCTCTTTTTCACTTCGCCACACAATCTTGTTGTTGACCTACAAATAAAACCACGGAGTTGCCCAATATTTCTGCAGGTATTATCGCTCGTGACCCTTGCATATTTCTATTCAAGCAACGAACGAACCTCAATCAACCCATTACTTACTGTTGTACGTATTCAATACTTTACCAAACGACAAAATTTTAATAAAGTCCAAATTGAAAGTATTCGCAGACGAAAAAATAAATATGATTGAAAAATTGAAATTTGTTTTGAGAAGGGTAGAAAACATTGTGGGAAAAAGAGAAAATGCTGGTAACCAGCATTTTCTCTTTTTCCCACAATGTTTTCAGAAGGCTTATTTCTCAGGGTCGGGATTGTAACGTAAAGGGTTAAAGACGTCAATGCTTTCAATTCTATACCGAACGGTCCCGGTTTTTAATGACTCTGGGTAAAAAGGCTTCGTAAAACATTGTGGAAAAAGAAGAAAATTGATACAAACCAGGTAACCGGTATTTTCTTCATTTTCGTGAAATGTTTTCTTACCATTTTGAAAGACAGAAGCCATCATACAGGACTTGAAAACAGGGGGTCGCTAGTTCGATCCACGGCTCGGCCAATTTCTTTCAGAGGATTGATGAGAGTCATTGCGATAGGATTCGTTCCTCTCTAACCGCTGGCCATTGCTTTCGAGATAGTTATGTGGGAAAGCATCCAGTGGCTTGGAAAGAAAATTGTGCGGAGCACTGGTAAAAGAGACTCCAGGAAAGCATGGATAGGTGCACTGGCCGCCGCGATATAACTGAAATAATGTTGAAACGGCACTAAACGCCATACAATCACCAAGCCCCGGTAGCTCAGTCGGTAGCGTGCAGGACTTGACAACAGGGGGGTCGAGGGTTCAATCTCTTTCCGAGGATTGATGATAGTTATGGCGACAGGATTCATTCCTCTCCCACCGCTGACCATTGTTTCGACGATGGTTATGTGGGAAAGCAGACAGTGGCTTGGAAAGAAGATTGTGCGGAGTATTGGTAAAAGAGACTCCAGGAAAGCATGAATAGGTGCACTGGTCACCTTGATATAACTGAAATAATGTTGAAAACGGCGTTAAACACCAATCAATCAATCAATCAATCAACCAAAATTACTTTTAATATGTGAAGGAGTCTTGAATTTTGTCGTCAGATTTAGATTTAACAGCAAATCAAATTTGCTCTTACAGGCTAATTTCAAACCGTTCTTACAAGCTACAAACGAAATAATTCATCCAAAAACAATATACTAATTAAAACTAGAGCACTTGCTTCCAAACAGGCTGTAAGACAATTAGACGTTGTTTGCAACAGGAAAAAGCTACTTTATTATCAAAGAGCCCTTGTTTATGACAAGACCAAAGGGCGTCCAATTACCTAAAAAGACCCCTCCATTTTCCATCTGAAAAATTTCTTAAATCATCTGAATCTGGAAGATGCTTATCAGCTATAAAAGTAGACAAGGGCAAAAATTGTAGACTAAGATCAGACACGGTTAGATTTATTGTTATGGGGGATATTCTCGATTTTCTACAATGTTTTTGAAATTGCCCTGTCGCAAGACGCAGGATGTCCGCTGCCACCTGGTAATGTATACTGACTTAAACAAAGTAAGTGTCTGACCTCAGCGCCTGCAAGTGGTTTCCTTTTAAAATGGCAACGTTTTATAAGCTTCAACCCTTAATCCTACAATCAAAAGTTTTACAGACCACTGAAAAAAAAAAAAAAAATCCTTTTGAAAACATTGTAGGAAAGGGAGAAAATATTGCTTACCAGCATTGTCTCCTTTTCCCACAATATATACTACCCTTTCAAAGACAAATCAGATTATGGAAGCCACATTTGATTTGCAGTGTGGAAATGACTTTAATTGGGACAACCCAGAAAATCTCTCTTATGCTAACTAGCTAAAAACCCGTTACAGACTAATAAACTTCCAGCTTTAGATACAGTGAAAACAGGGCTTATGTGCAACGAGCAGTTAAACCTTTTTCCCACATTGAATTTAATGTGTTTGACAAATTTTTGAATCTTTCCTATATTAAACTCATCTTTATCCGTGCTGTGCTAAGCGTCCCATCGCCGCAGTATGAATTGTTTTGTAAGTGACAGAGGTTGGGGGCAAAAAATCTTGTTTCATTGTAAACCTAATCCCTTATAAAGCGATTCTGAGTTTTTACGACCCCCAGTAAAGTCTTTTGAAAACATTGTGGGAAAAGGAGAAAATGCTGGTTACCAGCAATTTCTCCTTTTCCTCACAATGTTTTCTACCTTCTTGATGACAGAAATCTTCTTGTGAGCAACAATGAATTTGTCGTCTGCAAATGCTTTTAATTTGGACAAGTCTAAAGTTTTGTCGTTTTGTAAAGGATTTTGTGCGCGTTGTAACGAGTGTCATACATTAAGAAATAAATTACTGTCATTTACGGTGACGGTGACGTCAGACAGACATTTTCTTATGAATTCTACAATCGTTTTGTAATTCAAAATGGCGGGATATATTCTCGTTGATATTAAAACAAAGAAGATCGTTGGTGTATGTTCTGTGATAGCTTTGGTATTATTTGTGATCGGAATTTTGATTGGTTATTTCTCCGGTAGAGCAGGAAAATCCACCGAAATAAATCACCACGAGAGCGTCGCCGAAGCATTGGCGGATTCCTGCTCGATGCCAATGCCAACCGGAAGTGAGACTAAAACGTATTTTCAACGCTATTTGGAAAGACACAGTGAAACCTATGCTTGTATAAATGACGTACATGAATGTTTAGATTTCGGTCTACCGCGACATTACATTGCCTATCATTTGAACGGTAAGCGAGTCAAAATTGACGGCCAGCTCGACGATGAAGCCTGGAAAGAGGTAGGGGACACTAAGCATTAACCATTAGAATGTGAAAAGAATAATACGCACGTCGGCTTATCTTTGGTCCGCTAGGCACAACGTCATGTGCTTTTGCGCACAGTATTGATAAAGATCAAACTATACAAACCTACAATTTGATACTGGATCGTAACTGTCTGCAAAATAACTTTCGAAAAAAATCTGGCAAAAACAACCTCGAAATAGGAAAAGTTTTTCTTCCCTGTTCTGAATCTGTCTATAGAGACAGGTTCATTCTAAACACTCAAAGGTGTATGAATAAAAAGGAATACTTTTGTCCATTTTGAAAGCATTTGCACACTACAGATTAAGTTTGGCTCAGATGATAGAACTTGTTTCTGAAAGTATATCTCCTTTTCCCACATTGTTTTCAGAAGCTATCTTTCTCATGGTTATTAAAACTCAGGATTTTTGTTATAGAAAAGGGTTCAACTGTCAGGTATTTAAAATTATGTTTTTTTTCAGTAGTACTTAAGCCATATATCACGACAAAAACTCACTCACCTTTGTCGTCCCGTGGTTTACCAGTTGTAGGCTTATCATCTGCTGTGACACGTTAACCCTTTACCGGTTCAGTCAATTTCTTTCCGTGGATTGATGATAGTCATTGCGACAGGATTCATTCCTTTCTCACCGCTGACAATTGTTTCGTTAATAGTTATGTGGGAAAGCAGCCAGTGGGTTGGAAAGAATATTGTGCGGAGTACAGATTAAAGAAACTTCAGGTATGGATAGGTGCACTGGCCGCCGCGATATAACTAAAATAATGTTGAAACAGCGGAAAACACCAATCAATCAATCAATCAATAAATCGATCAATCAATCAATCAATTAATCAATCAATCACCCTTTACCACACAACAAACTTTTGACTCATCCATAATGACAGCATTTGTAGAGAAGAAATTAATCATGGCGCAAATGATGAGATTTCCTTTTGAAAGGATAGAAAACATTGTGGGAAAAGGAGAAAATGCTGGTTACCAGCATTTTCTTCTTTTTCCACAATGTTTTCAAACGTCTTCTTCCTCAAAGTCGTCAAAAGTCGGGACTGTGTGGTAAAGGGTTCACCCTGTATAAGACTAGAAAATTGTAGACTTGTCCCGATTAAGAGCATTTGCAGACAACAAAACAGGCGACGCCCGAATAAAGTACATGTAATTTGTTTTAGAAATGTTAGAAAACACTGCGGGACAAGGACAAAATACTGGCTACTACTATCTGAAATCTTCTATACTGACAGGGAATGTCCATTTCAACCAGGCCCTATATAGCACTATAAGAGTTGCACACCTGTAACGACCCATTACCAGCGGATCAGTACTTTTACCAATTGTCCCTTAAAGAGGCCCTTATAGTCATTTTCAGCCAGTTTTAACTCATTTTGTCTTTATTTTATCAAACTATAGTCATTTTTATACCTTCATGCCAAATATTGCGCCTGACGGTTGCAAGGTTGCTTAGATTACTGTCGATAGAAAATGCATTTCGCCGAGTTGCGGCCTTCCATGTAAACAGACTCGTCGTTTCCGGTTTTTGAATCGAAGATTTCGATATATCCGTTATACACTCGGGTAGATTCGTATGAAGATCATGCATTCTGTCACGTGACTATATTTGACCTTCGCCCTGCGTCTAATGAGGTAAACAAAGGAAAATGGAGGCTTCTCTGTTGCAGCCTCGATTTTCAGACGGAGGTCGCGACCTATATGCAAATTACACCGTATCCGACTCTAGGCGGATACCAACGATAAATTTCCGTGACGCACCGCCATTGTTTACAGCTTCGATCGTCAGCCAGTTTTCTTCTGACCAATGTTCGGTTTCTGATACAAATCTCCGTGTTTCTTTTTTTTCAATTACACCATATATGTCAGTAATTTATCCATGTTTACACAAAGGACTGATTTCTGTACCATTCTAAATGGTTTGAAATTTAACAGCGTTTTTGTTTACCGGCTTTAGACGGGCATCTTTAAACCTCATAGCGGCCAAAAGTAAACAATGCAAGTTAGTTATGTGGGTGCGTTAAGATATGAATGTTAAAAGTAGGTCAAAAGTTGCCAGATCGGTCTATCATTTGTTTACCTTTCATTTTTTTTGCCATTCACTAATAGTTGGATCGACTGTCCAATAACATTGTCATCTTCAGCGTAATTTCCATCCTTTAAAATGGTATCATTTAGATTTAAATACATTTTAACACCCGCATTGTTTATTTTTGGACGATAGTTGGGCTTTAAGAGCGCTTAACAATGTATCCACGATTTCTTTCTAACCCAAGATTAAGAAAATGTACATTTTAACTCATAATGTTCATTGGAGATGAAACTGGCTTTAGCAATCAAAGAAAAAAGCCAAAGCATTGCAGTTCAAGGGATTTCTTGTCTGGATATTTTATGAAATACCAGACACTGTAGATCATACATCAGACTGAGCGTTCTGTGCAGTATTATATTGATATACATTGTCAGCAAAAGGCAGTCTGATCTTGATCTACGTTGTAAAAAGAAATTAGGTTGTGTTAAGCACTCCAAAGAAGCGTTAACATGATCCCACGACCAGCAAAAGGCAAAAAACGAAACCAGATAATGAAGTGCACCATCGCTCATCGCCTTAAGGGTTTCAGTTTTTGTCAACTTTTTACTTGATTTAATAATACTTTGTGATTTTTTGCTGTCCTCGTTTGTTAAAGCATTTACCACACAGTCTCGAGTCTTAACGACCCTGAGTAAGGAGCCTTTGAAAACAATGTGTGAAAAGGAGAAAATGCTGGTAACCAGCATTTTCTCCTTTTCACACATAGTTTTCAACCCTATCAAAGACAACTTCCATCATTTGAGTAATATTTTAATTGTCATCTGCAAATGCTTTCAATTCGGCAAATGTACATTTTTGTCGTTTGGTAAAGAGATAAAGCATTTCTCTCTTTTCAGGTCCCATGGAGTGAAGAATTCGTTGACATGCGCAGTGCGACATATCCTCCGCCATATTTGAAGACAAAATTCAAGATGCGATGGAACGACAAGAGGCTGTATATTGCTGCATATTTAGAAGAAACCAACCTTTGGGCAACAAAAGTAGAACAAGATTCTGCAGTGTTCAGGGATAACGGGTTTGAAGTTTTGATGGACGTCGATGGGTCTATGTTTAATTATAAACAAGTACAAATAAATGTTCTTGGTACCATGATGGACCAAATCCTGTTTAAATCTCCTTGGGACGGCAAAGTCAATGAAACGGTACGTGAAAAAGCGTGGCACCCTGACGTACAGCAAAAAGTGTACGCAGAGGGAACCATCAATAAACCGGGTGATACCGATAAGTACTGGAACGTGGAAATGAGCTTTACTTTCCAAGCGCTCGCCAAAAATTCATCACGCAAGGTACCAGAACCCTCGGACAACGATGTTTGGTTCATACAGTTCGGTCGTTCGGAACAGAAACTTAATGTATCAGCTGACAATAAGTATTTCAGAATACCCAGATCTAGAACAGACTGGTGGTCATGGCAACCATGTGACACGGTTAACCTACACTTACAAGATAGGTGGGGACTTGTTCAGTTCAAGAGAAAGCTCGAAGACACCAAATTTGTATTCCAGAAATGGCATATATATAAAAGTTTGTTTGACATGATGGACGCGATGAAGAAATACAAGGCGTTACATGGACGCTACACGGATGAAATACAGGAACTAGACATTCCGCCATATTTACTTTCAGGCGCATGCGTGAGTGTACCGGAAATTAAACTAACAAAACCAAACGGTGTTCAAGATTTTGATGTGGTGGTCAAGTCAAAGTTTCTTTCACACAAACCAGCACACATTCGTTCAGACAGATACGTCACTTTTGAATGATCAGTGCATAGAAGATCAATATTCTGTTGCAGGAAAACCACACGGGAGAGTAATAGACCCCGCACTTAGTTTTTCATCTACGGCATGTGCAGCGTGCTGGAGTAACTTTTAGAAGAGTATAGTTGTGTTGAACAACGTTAAAAAACTTTTTTGTCCATCCGTATTATTTTAGTTGCAGTGGGATGTATACTGCCTTTGAAATCAGAAATCATAGAAAGTGCTTCAGGACTACTTTTTAGCATCTTCCAGATTGTTGGGCTATGTCTTGTCACGATCTTCTGTGTATTTTTCATTGCTGCGATAATGTCAGTATCCCTATCGACGCGCATTCCTTGCACGATTACGAGTATAATTGAGTTATTTGGTTATATTGTGATAAACGTCAATTTCAACATTATCCTAGTCATTTTACGGCGGTCAGCATACATATTCATGCATTGCCGGAGACAATTTTACCACTGCTTTGCAAAATAGAGGATCTTACATGAGTGTTTATGTATTATCATTTTTATCAAACGAGTTGACTAAAATTGTATGACGCGAGCCTTTGCGAGCGTCAAATACATTTTAGTCAACGAGTTTGATAAAAATGATAATACATAAACACGAATGTGAGATTCTATTTATCACATAAAACGAATGAGAGACAGAAAAATATCCCGCATCATCACCTTCAGCCTCTATACCGTTCACGGGTCCATGTTTACGTTGTAGTTTGGTTTCAAATGTGTACATACACAAATAGATAGTTCTGTGACATTTACACCAAAAGAAGAGTGAAATAGTTTATTGAGGGATTAAGTCCACCTATTTCCGCAATAATATGATTTTAAGAGACTTTCGCTGCATTTCTTGGTTTTCATCAAACATGAAAATCAAAAACTTATCACGCGTATACGTCTTAGCAACAGTGACGTCATTTTTCCCAGAAACGGCGTAACAGTACAAATTCCCGCACAAACTGTGGTTGGTTTCTCTCGCTTCACGCGCTCGTGACTGAAAACTGATCAGAACCGGGACCCAAAAAACGATAATACACTAGTGTATTATCAAAAATAAGTCATGGGTTTAATACACTGCCAGAGGAGGTTTTATGTGATAAACAATCTTTCCAAGCCATCAGCTTATTTTCTCCATAAACATCATCGCTCAAATTTTCAGCGCAATGGCTGTTATCAGCCGTTAAGAAATTGGTTAGCAAAGCTGGGATTCAATCTCAGACAAATGTAATTGATAAAATTTCAATATTTTTATTTTCAAACTTATTTCCCGAAATAATAAAAGAACAAGGGGAGGGAAGAACTAATGCTTTTAAAGTTTTTAACTGCACGAATATGCACAGCTCTTTGCAAATTCATTTTTGCGTTTCTTCAAAGTAGGCCGAATCCGGTAGCACCTGCGGTAGCATATGACAAGTAGTCATGGCCAGTGGACTTTGGGCTAAAATTCAAGCTCGGTCAAGCTCTTTTAGAGGATTGGTGATTTTCAGTACATAAGGATTCATTCTTCTCTCTGCACTGAAGATCATTGCGACTTAATTAACACGGCAAAGTTGCCAATGCATTGAAGAGATAGTTTTGCAAGGTACTTGTAAAATACATTTAAGAAACATGGTGTACTAGTCGCCGTGGTTTTACAGAAATTATGTTGAAAACAGCGATAAACACTAAACAAATAAAGCTTGAAAGTAATTTCAAAAATGCATTCTCAAGTATTAGTTCTTGAACTGCAAAATAAATTGAACGAAAGATTTCCAGCAAATAGTGAAAAACCCAGAGTTGATTATTTAAAAATTAAAAAAATTTGCTCGTTGGAGAAATCTTACCATATCGGACAGTGTAGATCTAAGATCAGACTGCACGTTCTGTGCAGTCTGATCTTGATCTACTCTGTCTGCAAAATCCAACAGAGTTGAACTTAACAGTTTAAGCGTTCAGATGTAAAATCATAAACCATGTTTTGTTTACAATTTGTTTTGTATTATTTCACATGTCTAGGTCCACGTGCTCGCCCGGGTAGCTCAGTGGTTAGCGCATCGGACTCGTAGACCTGGTGGTCGTGAGTTCGATACCCGGTGGAAGCATACTTTATTTCCGGCGATTTTTCGCCTCTCACCTCTCATGCATGTGAGAAAGTAGTCAGTGACTTGGAAGAAAAGTTGTGTCAGTACTGGTGTGAGAAAGCCAGGAAACACATGCGTAGGTGCACTTACGGCCGTGATTGGACCTAGGCTGTTAAACTCCAATTCAATTAATCAATCAATCCAGGCCCAGACGACAATTATGAAGTTGACACAAAATGAAGTCAAATACTCAGATCGGGTACAAAACTTGTGAGAAAAGGAGAACTGCTTGTTGAAAGTAATCTACATTGTTTCGCACAATGTTTTCCTAGGGCTTTCTGTAAAGACACGTAAAAATACAAGATTGTTATAGGGCTTACTCCTTCAGCGGAAAAAAAAAAAAAAAATTAAGCCATGCTCGGGTAAAAGGGGGTTTAATGCATCTCCATGATACATGACACCAGGCAAGTCATAACCTAATTAGGGATCCATGAAAATCCATTTTGTTTAACAAATGATTGAATCATGGGTTAGACTGGTCATTCGAAATGCAGAAAATTGACAGATAGCAAAAAGTTTCGGTTCAGGTCAGCCTGCGCGGAGTGCGCAGGCTGACCTGGGTCGATACTCTTTGCAGATGCATTAAGCCCCCTTTTCACAGAGCATGGCTCATATTTACTCGACCTCTTTCGGCGGCGGAAAATACAATCTACTGAAACTCTTGCAGATTTTTATCCTTTTGGCTTGCATACACAAGCGGACGATATAGATCCAAGATTAGACTGCACATTCTATGCAGTCTGATCTTGATCTACGCAGTCATAAAAAGCTCATATATGGCGCTGAAGGGATAAACGGGATAAGAAGATGACGTAAACGACGGATAGGGCAAATGTCGCATTTTTTAGGATAATGTTGACATTGTGAAGTACATGTGTAGTATTCATTAGATTGAAAGTGTGTTTAATGAATGCATTATCATTTTTTTTTTTGTAGTCATATTTCAACCTTTAGATATAATATATGTATTAAGAAAAGTAATAAATTTGACACATTTCCACCTGCAAACGAGTTTTTAGTCCCCAGAAAATCGAAGATGTGAGGGGGTGGTGTGTGTGTGTGTGAGGGGTGGGGGTGGGGGGGGGGGGAAGGTGGGGGTGGAAAAGTCATGGGCGTATTGTTTCTGGTCCGTCTGTTTGTATGTCTTGAAACCCAGTTACTGCAGAAATAAATTAACAGCAGACGAATTCGAACCACCCTTCAGTTCCGGCTTGAATGCATGTGTGAAAATATTATAGCAATAGGAGGAAATAAGTCGCTTGGAGCATTTAATTATTGAACTGCTCAAGCTTGCTCGTCATTTATGTCGCATTTTTAACGATAATTTTGACATTGTGAAGTACATGTGTAGTATTCATTTATGTGGTCGTATTGTTTTCTCCACCTATTGTCTGTCTGTTTGTTTGTTTGCCTGTTAAAAAATAATTAATTTTCTTGTCTCCGACAATCTCTTCTTCGGTCTCAATGTTTTCAAAAGTGTTCTGCTGTAAGGCGAAAAGGTCGCTCCTCAAGCTGACAGTGTGCTTTGACGAATTAAGTGTGACACAACAGCTGCAATTTGTCTTTGAATGATTAAAGAATATTGTGGACAAAGGAAAAAATGCTGGTTACCAGCATTTTCTCCTTTTCCCACAATGTTTTTAAAAGCCCTCTTTCTCAGGGTCGTTAAAACTTGGGGTTTGCGGTAAAGGGTTATAGAACTCAAGCTGGCTTTTCAATGTGTTGGTCGAGCAAGTATTCGGAACGACCTTATACGAAAAAGGAAAGAATACGATTTTTTGGTAACTTATGGTTGCAAGGAAATTAAACCGATATCCTCCGGCCACCTTGATATAAGTGAAATAATGTTGAAAACGGCGTTAAACACCAATCAATCAATCAACCAAATTTACTTTCAATATGTGGAGGAGTCTTGAATTTTGTCGTCAGATTTAGATTTAACAGCAAATCAAATTTGCTCTTACAGGCTTATTTCAAACCATTCTTACAAGCTACAGACGAAATAATTCATCCAAAAACAATATACTTATTAAAACTAGAGCACTTGCTTCCAAACAGGCTGTAAGACAATTAGACGTTGTTTGCAACAGGAAAAAGCTACTTTATTATCAAAGAGCCCTTGTTTATGACAAGACCAAAGGGCGCCCAATTACCTAAAAAGACCCCTCGATTTTCCATCTGAAAAATTTCTTAAATCATCTGAATCTGGAAGATGCTTATCAGCTATAAAAGTAGACAAGGGCAAAAATTGTAGACTAAGATCAGACACGGTTAGATTCATTGTTATGGGGGATATTCTCGATATTCTACAATGTTTTTGAAATTGGCTGTCGCAAGACGCAGGATGTCCGCTGCCACCTGGTAATGTATACTGACTTAAACAAAGTAAGTGTCTGACCTCAGCGCCTGCAAGTGGTTTCCTTCTAAAATGGCAACGTTTTATAAGTTTCAACCCTTAATCCTACAATCCAAAGTTTTATAGACCACTGAAAAAAAATCCTTTTGAAAACATTGTAGGAAAGGGAGAAAATATTGCTTACCAGCATTGTCTCCTTTTCCCTCAATATATACTACCCTTTCAGAGACAAATCAGATTATAGAAGCCACATTTGATTTGCAGTGTGGAAATTAATTGGGACAACCCAGAAAATCTCTCTTATGCTAACTAGCTAAAAACCCATTACAGACTAATAAACTTGCAGATTTAAATACAGTAAAAACAGGGATAATGTTCAACAAGCGGCTAAACTTTTTTCCACATTGAACTTAATGTGTTTGACAAATTTTTGAATCTTTCCTATATTAAACTCATCTTTATCCGTGCTGTGCTAAGCGTCCCATCGCTATGGATTGTTTTGTAAGTTACAGAGGTTGGGGGCAAAAAATCTTGTTTCATTGTAAACCTAATCCCTTATAAAGCGATTCTGAGTTTTTACGACCCCCAGTAAAGTCTTTTGAAAACATTGTGGGAAAAGGAGAAAATGCTGGTTACCAGCATTTTCTCCTTTTCCCACAATCTTTTCTACCTTCTTGATGACAGAAATCTTCTTGTTAGCAACACTGAATTTGTCGTCTGCAAATGTTTTAATTTGGACAAGTCTAAAGTTTTGTCGTTTTGTAAAGGATTTTGTGCGCGTTGTAACGAGTGTCATACATTAAGAAATAAATTACTGTCATTTACGGTGACGGTGACGTCAGACAGACATTTTCTTATGAATTCTACAATCGTTTTGTAATTCAAAATGGCGGGATATATTCTCGTTGATATCAAAACAAAGAAGATCGTTGGTGTATGTTCTGTGATAGCTTTGGTGTTATTTGTGATCGGAATTTTGATTGGTTATTTCTCCGGTAGAGCAGGAAAATCCACCGAAATAAATCACCACGAGAGCGTCGCCGAAGCACTAGCGGATTCCTGCTCGATGCCAATGCCAACCGGAAGTGAGACTAAAACGTATTTTCGACGCTATTTGGAAAGACACAGTGAAACCTATGCTTGTATAAATGACGTACATGAATGTTTAGATTTCGGTCTACCGCGACATTACATTGCCTATCATTTGAACGGTAAGCGAGTCAAAATTGACGGCCAGCTCGACGATGAAGCCTGGAAAGAGGTAGGGGACACTAAGCATTAACCATTAGAATATGAAAAGAATAATACGCACGTCGGCTTATCTTTGGTCCGCTAGGCACAACGTCATGTGCTTTTGCGCACAGTATTGATAAAGATCAAACTATACAAACCTACAGTTTGATACTGGATCGTAACTGTCTGCAAAATAACTTTCGAAAAAAATCTGGCAAAAACAACCTCGAAATAGGAAAAGTTTTTCTTCCCTGTTCTGAATCTGTCTATAGAGACAGGTTCATTCTAAACACTCAAAGGTGTATGAATAAAAAGGAATACTTTTGTCCATTTTGAAAGCATTTGCACACTACAGATTAAGTTTGGCTCAGATGATAGAACTTGTTTCTGAAAGTATATCTCCTTTTCCCACATTGTTTTCAGAAGCTATCTTTCTCATGGTTATTAAAACTCAGGAGTTTTGTTATGGAAAAGGCTTCAAGTGTCATGTAGTTAAAACTATGTTTTGTTTCAGCAGTATTTCAGTCATATATCACGACAAAAACTCACTCACCTTTGTCGTTCCATGGTTTACCAGTACAAGGCTTATCATCTGCTGTGACACGTTAACCTTTTACCGTCTCAGTCAATTTCTTTCCGTGGATTGATGATAGTCATTGCGACAGGATTCATTCCTTTCTCACCGCTGACAATTGTTTCGTTAATAGTTATGTGGGAAAGCAGCCAGTGGGTTGGAAAGAATATTGTGCGGAGTACAGATTAAAGAAACTTCAGGTATGGATAGGTGCACTGGCCGCCGCGATATAACTAAAATAATGTTGAAACAGGGGAAAACACCAATCAATCAATCGATCGATCGATCGATCGATCGATCAATCAATCAATCAATCAATCAATCAATCAATCAATCAATCGCCCTTTACCACACAACAAACTTTTGACTCATCCATAATGACAGCATTTGTAGAGAAGAAATTAATAATGGCGCAAATGATGAGATTTCCTTTTGAAAGGATAGAAAACATTGTAGGAAAGGGAGAAAATGCTGGTTACCAGCATTTTCTTCTTTTCCCACAATGTTTTCAAACGTCTTCTTCCTCAAAGTCGTCAAAAGTCGGGACTGTGTGGTAAAGGGTTAACCCTGTATAAGACTAGAAAATTGTAGACTTGTCCCGATTAAGAGCATTTGCAGACAACAAAACAGGCGACGACCGAATAAAGTACATGTAATTTGTTTTAGAAAGGTTAGAAAACACTGCGGGACAAGGACAAAATACTGGTTACTACTATCTGAAATCTTCTCTACTGACAGGGAATGTCCATTTCAATCAGGCCCTATATAGCACTATAAGAGTTGCACACCTGTAACGACCCATTACCAGCGGATCAGTACTTTTACCAATTGTCCCTTAAACCTCATAGCGGCCAAAAGTAAACAATGCAAGTTATTTATGCGGGTGCGTTAAGATACGAATGTTAAAAGTAGGTCAAAAGTTGCTGACATTTGTTTACCTTTCATTTCTTTGCCATTCACTAATATTTGGATCAACTGTCCAATAACATTGTCATCTTCAGCGTAATTTCCATCCTTTAAAATGGTATCATTTAGATTTAAATACATTTTAACACCCGCATTGTTTATTTTTGGACGATAGTTGGGCTTTAAGAGCGCTTAACAATGTATCCACGATTTCTTTCTAAACCATGATTAAGAAAATGTACATTTTAACTCATAATGTTCTTTGGAGATGAAATTGGCTTTATCAATCAAAGAAAAAAAAACCAAAGCATTGCAGTTCAAGGGATTTCTTGTCTGAATATTTTATGAAATTCCAGACACTGTATATCATACATCAGACTGAGCGTTCTCTGCAGTATTATCTTGATATACATTGTCAGCAAATGGCAGTCTGATCTTGATCTACGTTGTAAAAAGAAATTAGGTTGTGTTAAGCACTCCAAAGAAGCGTTAACATGATCCCACGACCAGCAAAAGGCAAAAAACGAAACCATATAATGAAGTGCATCATCACTCATCGCCTTAAGGGTTTCAGTTTTTGTCAACTTTTTACTTGATTTAATAATACCTTGTTTTTTTTGCTGTCCTCGTTTGTTAAAGCATTTACCACACAGTCTCGAGTCTTAACGACCCTGAGTAAGGAGCCTTTGAAAACAATGTGTGAAAAGGAGAAAATGCTGGTAACCAGCATTTTCTCCTTTTCACACATAGTTTTCAACCCTATCAAAGACAACTTCCATCATTTGAGCAACATTTTAAATGTCGTCTACAAATGCTTTTAATTCGGCAAGTGTACATTTTTTGTCGTTTGGTGAAGAGATAAAGCATTTCTCTCTTTTCAGGTCCCATGGAGTGAAGAATTCGTTGACATGCGCAGTGCGACATATCCTCCGCCATATTTGAAGACAAAATTCAAAATGCGATGGAACGACAAGAGGCTGTATATCGCTGCATATTTAGAAGAAACCAACCTTTGGGCAACAAAAGTAGAACAAGATTCTGCAGTGTTCAGGGATAACGGATTTGAAGTATTGATGGACGTCGATGGGTCTATGTTTAATTACAAACAAGTACAAATAAATGTTCTTGGTACCATGACGGACCAAATCCTGTTTAAATCTCCTTGGGACGCCAAAGTCAATGAAACGGTATTTGAAAAAGCGTGGCACCCTGACGTACAGCAAAAAGTGTATGCAGAGGGAACCATCAATAAACCGGGTGATACCGATAAGTACTGGAACGTGGAAATGAGCTTTACTTTCCAAGCGCTCGCCAAAAATTCATTGCGCGTGGTACCAGAACCCTCGGACAACAATGTTTGGTTCATACAGTTCGGTCGTTCGGAACAGAAACTTAATGTATCAGCTGACAATAAGTATTTCAGAATACCCAGATCTAGAACAGACTGGTGGTCATGGCAACCATGTGACACGGTTAACCTACACTTACAAGATAGGTGGGGACTTGTTCAGTTCAAGAGAAAGCTCGAAGACACCAAATTTGTATTCCAGAAGTGGCATATATATAAAAGTTTGTTTGACATGATGGACGCGATGAAGAAATACAAGGCGTTACATGGACGCTACACGGATGAAATACAGGAACTAGACATTCCGCCATATTTACTTTCAGGCGCATGCGTGAGTGTACCGGAAATTAAACTAACAGAACCAAACGGTGTTGAAGATTTTGATGTGGTAGTCAAGTCAAAGTTTCTTTCACACAAACCAGCACACATTCGTTCAGACAGATACGTCACTTTTGAATGATCAGTGCATAGAAGATCAATATTTTGTTGCAGGAAAACCACACGGGAGAGTAATAGACCCCGCACTTAGTTTTTCATCCACGGAATGTGCAGCGTGCTGGGGTAACTTTTAGAAGAGTATAGTTGTGTTGAACAACGTTAAAAAACTTTTTTGTCCATCCGTATTATTTTAGTTGCAGTGGGACGCATACTGCCTTTGAAATCATAGAAAGTGCTTCAGGACTACTTTTTAGCATCTTCCAGATTGTTGGGCTATGCCTTGTCACGATCTTCTGTGTATTTTTCATTGCTGCGATAATGTCAGCATCCCTATCGACGCGCATTCCTTGCACGATTACGAGTATAATTGAGTTATTTGGTTATATTGTGATAAACGTCAATTTCAACATTATCCTAGTCATTTTACGGCGGTCAGCACACATATTCATACATTGCCAGAGACAATTTTACCAGTACTTTGCAAAACAATCTTTCCAAGCCACCAGCTTATTTTCTCCATAAACATCATCGTTCTAATTTTCAGCGCAATGGCTATTATCAGCCATTAACGAAATTGGTTAGCAAAGCTGGGATTCAATCTCACGACAGATGTAATTGATAAAATTTCAATCTGTTTTTATTTTCAAACTTATTTCCCCAAATAGTCAAAGAACAAGGGGAGGGAAGAACTAATGTTTTTAAAGTTTCAAACTGCACGAGTATGCACCGCTCTTTGCAAATTCAATTTCATGGTTCTTCAAAGTAGGCCGAGCCCGGTAGCCCAGGTGGTATCATATGGCTAAATATAGGATATTTGTTTTTTACGGTGAAAGATCGAAATTTATTTCATCGAGTGAACATCATCGGTAATAATTTCAAGAGTGGCGCAGCCACGAGTGAAAATATTACCGATGATGTTCACTCGATGAAATAAATTTCGATCTTTCACCGAAAAAAAAGAACAAATATTCTATTTATTTCATGCTTTTAACCCTTTCTGGGGGGAACTTAATCAAAATCCAGTACAGTTCTTTTCGGTTATTCCCCGTGGCGTACCCTCTCCTCATAGCAACGCATTACAATATTACGTCAAGTGCGGGAAATGTAAGGTAAATTACGTCATATTTCCATCTGGTTGTGAGGCACGCGCATTTTACCTAGGTAACTAGTGGGCGGGAACAACTGTTTCCGCCTTCAATTGAAAGTTAGAATATAAAAATCGGTATTTTCACTGGTCGTAACCATGAAATATCGAAAGATGTTTCACCGATATTTCTCGATAACCTACCGGAAAGCATGAAATAATATATAGGTGTTGGTCCAAATTCCAGTTCGGTCAGGCTCTTGAAAAGGCCGGATTGATGATTTTCAGCACTATAGGAGTCTTTCTTCTTTTTGCATAGGAATATCGTGTCCACTTATTTACGTGGCAAAGTTGCCAGTGCATTGAATAGATAGTTTTGTCAAGTACTTGTAAAATACATTCTAGAAACGCATAGTCTACTAGTAGCCGTGATTTTACTGAAATCATGCCGAAAACGACAATAAACACGACAAAGAAAACTTGAAAGTAGTTTGAGAAATGTATTCTCCAGTATTAACCGTTGCGCTGCTAAATAAAGTAGACGAAAGATTTCCAGCAAATAGTGAAAACCCAGAGTTCATAATTTAAAGATTTAAAAATTTTGATCGTTGGAGAAATCTTACGGTATCGGACAGTGTAGATCCAAGATCAGACTGCACTTTCTGTGCAGTCTGATCTTGATCTACTCTGTCCGCAAAATCCAACAGAGTTGAACTTAACAGTTTAAGCGTTCAGATGTAAAACCATAAACCATGTTTTGTTTACAATTTGTTTTGTATTATTTCACATGTCAAGGTCCACGTGCCCGCCAGGGTAGCTCAGTGGTTAGCGTATCGGACCTGGTGGTCTTGAGTTCGATACCCAGTGGAGGCAAACTTTATTTCCGGCGATTTTTTGCCTCTCACCTCTCATGCATGTGAGAAAGTAGTCAGTGACTTGGAAGGAAAGTTGTGTCAGTACTGGTGTGAGAAAGCCAGGAAACACATGCGTAGGTGCACTTGCGGCCTTGATATGACCTATTCAATCAATCAATCCAGGCCCACGTAATTAAATCAACCGCCTTCCCGAGACAAGTTCTAGATTTTATGCATCTGCAGATGCAGACGACAGTTATGAAGTTGACACAAAATGAAGTCAAATACTCAGATCGGGTACAAAACTTGTGAGGAAAGGAGAACTGCTTGTTGAAAGTAATCTACATTGTTTTCCACAATGTTTTCCCAGGGCTTTCTGTAAAGACACGTAAAATACAACATTGTTATAGGTCTTACTCTTTCAGCGCAAAAAAAAAAATTATAATTGAGCCATGCTCTGGTAAAAGGGGGCTTAATGCATCTCCGTGATACATGAAACCAGGCAAGTCATAACCTAATTAGAGATCCATAAAAATCAATCTTGTTTAACAAATGATTGAATCATGGGTTAGACTGGTCATTCGAAATGCAGAAAATTGACAGATAGCAAAAAGTTTCGGCTCAGGTCAGCCTGCGCGGACTTCGCAGGCTGACCTGGGTCGATACTTTTTGCAGATGCATTAAGCCCCCTTTTCACAGAGCATAGCTCAATCATTTACTCGACGTCGAAAATACAGTCTACTGAAACTCTTGCAGATTTTTATCCTGTTGGCTTGCATACACAAGCGGACGATATAGATCCAAGATTAGACTGCACATTCTATGCAGTCTGATCTTGATCTACACAGTCATAAAAAGCTCATATATGGCGCTGAAGGGATAAACGGGATAAGAAGATGACGTAAACGACGGATAGGGCAAATGTCGCATTTTTTAGGATAATGTTGACATTGTGAAGTACATGTGTAGTATTCATTAGATTGAAAGTGTGTTTAATGAATGCATTATCATTTTTTTTTTGTAGTCATATTCCAATCTTTATATGTAATATATGTATTAAGAAAAGTAATAAATTTGACATATTTCCACCCGCAAAAGAGTTTTTAGTCCCCAGAAAATCGAAGATGTGAGGGGGTGGTGTGTGTGTGGGAAGGTGGGGGTGGAAAAGACACGGGCGTATTGTTTCTGGCCCGTCTGTTTGTATGTCTTGAAACCCATTGACTGCAGAAATAAATATACTACAGACGAATTCGAACCGCCCCCTCAGTTCCGGCTTAAATGCATGTGTGAAAATATTATGGCAAAAGGAGGAAATAAGTCGCTTGGAGCATTTAATTATTGAACTGCTCAAGTTTACTCGTCATTTATGTGGTTGTATTGTTTTGTCTACCTATTTTCTGTCTGTTTGTTTGTTTGCCTGTTAAAAAATAATCAATTTTCTCGTCTCCGACAATCTCTTCTTCGGTCTCAATGTTTTCAAAAGTGTTCTGCTGTAAGGCGAAAAGGTCGCTCCTCAAGCTGACAGTGTGCTTTGACGAATTAAGTGTGACAAAACAGCTACAATTTGTCTTTGAATGATTAGAGAATATTGTGGACAAAGGAAAAAATGCTGGTTAGTGGTTACCAGCATTTTCTCCTTTTCACGCAATATTTTAAAAGCCCTCTTTCTCAGGGTCGTTAAAACTCGGGGTTTGTGGTAAAGGGTTATAGAACTCAAGCTGGTTTTTCAATGTGTTGGTCGAGCAAGTATTCGGAACGACCTTATACGAAAATGGAAACAATAAGATTTTTTGGTAACTGATGGTTGCAAGGAAATAACAGGAATTAAACCGATATCCTCCGACGAATCAGTCGAACGGACGGACGGACGGACGGACACAAGGAAGGGCAAACGGGTAGACGAACGGACAACACCAGGACTACATCTCTCCACCTGCGACCATAAACAAATACCGACGCCGGGCTGCAGTCGAAGATGAATTTGCGTTTATTTATCGTCGCCACCGATTGCCCATATGGGCGAAGCCCCCTGAAGGCTGTAAGTATTGTTACGGGGGATAGTGCAGATACTAGACGAAACTGATCCTAAGTTACGGTTGGTTCTTTAACATGCTTGGTGTACAGCACCGTAACACGGGACCTCGGTTTAACGTCTCATCCGAATGACTATCGGTAATTTTAGATAGCCAGCCGTGGAAATCGAACCCACAGCCTCAAGTGACCCGAAACATTACGTTCACGAGTCCTACGCTCTACCAACTGAGCTATTCTGGCTGGTCAATGGCTGCGGTCGCTTTTCAAAGACTTTTTTAAGTCGACCAAGGGGCATAAATGTGTCAGAATACTTCAAAATATCTACCGTAGACTTATAGTTCGCATAGCCCTACTTTGAAGTAATCATATTCAGAAATGATTTAGATCTGTGAGAAAATGCCAGAGTTTTCGAACGTTGACAACACGGTCGCACACAGTTATATGTATGGTGTTAAACGCAGTTTTCAACATCCTTTCAGATATATCCCGGCGGCAAGTGCACCTATTCATGCTCTCCTGGAGTTTCTTTTACCAATGCTTCGCATATAATTTTTCTACTGCCTGCTTCCTCACATTGTCGAAACAACGATCAGCGGTGGGTGAAGAATTAATCCTGTCTCAGTGGCCATCATCAGCCCTCGGAAAGAAATCAGCCGAGCTGGGGATTCGAACCAGCGATTCCTTGGTCTCTAGTTCTGTACGTGAAAAATTGCTGCCGCTCTCGGTTCCAAATTTGACGTAAAAAACTTCAGTACTGACAGAAATGAGAAAAAATGCCAAAGTTTCTATACGTTGACGAGCATGACGACGACACAGGTGGCGACGACGTGGCTCTGTCAATACCTCGGTTTTCTCCGGAAAGAGCCGAGCTCAAAATGATGATGACTCTTATTTTTGATCCTTTACTCTTAACCAAACGAAAAAGTTTTAGACGTGCCCAATTGAAAGCATTTACAGGCGATATATCAATTGTGGCTGAACTTAAAAAAATATGTCCTTGATAGAGCAGAAAACATTGTTTGAAAAGGAGAAAATGCTGATAACAAGCATTTTCTCCTTTTCTTACAATGTTTTCAAAGGCCGTTTTCTTTAGTGTCAATAAAACTCGGGATTGTTTGATAAGAGTTTAACTAGCCCAAATTTGGAGTAAATATCTTCAATAATTACAGAGACTTAGATTCAGACCATGGCAGGGCTATGACAGCACCTCGCTTTTTCTCCGGAAATAGCCGACCAAAAAACGATGATGGCTCTTGTTTTTGACATTTAAAGTTACGATGACGTAACACATTAATATTTCACCGTCTGAAAAATTGACCTTTGCCCCAAACGCTGATAAAAGAAAAAACATAAAATCGGTCAGCGATAAGAATCACATCATTCAAACATAGGCACATAGACCTAGACCTACCGATTTTACAAGGAGAGGGAGATAGCCATGGTAAGATTTTGGATTTTTTTAATTAAGAAATACTCATAAGGCATGCTTTGTGACAAGGAGGCTTAATGCATCTACAAAAAGTCTCGACCCACATCAGCCTGCGCTATCCGCGCAGGCTGACCTGGGTCGAGACTTTTTCCTTTTGGTAAATTTTCTGCATAACAAAGGACCATTCCAATCTCATGATTCAGCCGGTTATTAAACAAAATGGGTCCATCTTGTGTCATAAATTGCTTGGTATAATGCAGTTACTAAGATGCATTAAACCACTTTTTCCAGGGGCACGGTTCAACTATATGATTTATAATTCTGTTTTCATAATGTGTGCTTTATTTTTCTAAGTATCTTAAATTTCGTTTAGCGGAGCCCTGTGTCTAAGTCAATAACACTCTAAACCGAGGTATCGCTTGTTCGATTCCCCGGCTAGGTCTGATCCTTTCCAAGGAGTGGTGAAAGTCACTGCGACATGATTCGTTCCTGTCATGGAAAGTAAATCGTGTTTTAGTTTATAATTTTATCGTAAATTGCGTAGAAAACTGGCAGAAGATTTGCCGCACTGCATCCAAAAATTGGTCGTCCGCAAATGCTTTCAAAATGGACATGTCTTGATGTCTGGTAACGAATTTCAAAGTTGGAACGTTCGATTAAATGCAAAATTGAACACTTCACTGACATGTTTCATTTTCTTGGACGCAGGCATCTCCATTATTTTTTGACAAACTATAACGAAATACCTCATAATTGGCCTGCAACACGCGAAAAGGGACGGACAGATATTTGCGTAAAGTGTCTTCCCGGATCAGCCTACGCAGTCCGCGCAGGCTGATCCAAGACGACACTTTCCGATCGTCTTTGATTTTCTATTTCACGCAAGTCTACTGTGGGACAAAATCTAATATTGACGTAAAGTGCAGTCTCGGATTAGCCTGCGCGGACTGCGCAGGCTAATCCGAGACGACACTTTACGCACATGTCCGAATGCCCCTTTTCGCGTGTTGCAGGCCATATATAGGGTTATATAAATCAAGTTTGTAAAATAAACCAAGTCCCTGTGTTCTTGCAGTTAGAGGCAAGGATTCTCACATACATTATCCTCAAAAAGTTTCCTATGCATCAAGATCAATTTTCATTTTTAATTTATGGAGCTTACATAAATGCAATCTCATCCATCATGCATATAGCACAGTCACAGGCAGTTTCTCTTGTAAAACGTCGCCCTCTGTATGTAATTTTAGGGCCGAGCCCCGGTAGCTCAGTTGGTAGCATGCAGGACTTGAGAACAGGGGGTCGTGGGCTCGATCCCTGGCTCGGCCAATTTCTTTCCGAGGATTCAAAATACTAGTTACCAGCATTTTCTTCTTATCCACTCTTTTTTTTTTCCAAAATGTTTCTTCTTCGGTGTCGTTTAAACACGGAGAATGTTTAGTAAAGGACTAAATATTTAAAACCAGACACAGCTAGGGTTCTTATCTCTTACAGTTTAACTAAGGTCTGAATGCTGGCCGGAGCTTTAACCCTGACCTTTGCTTTCATATGAGGTCGGCTCCAAGACGAAATGTTCGTCTGCAGGTGGTTTTGTGTTGAACCTATACCAGACGACAAAGCTTTTGGACCTGTCCAGGTTGAAAGCATTAATTATTTTGCAGATGACAAATTTATCCGTAAACTGCTAAATAAACGAAAATTTCCACTCATAGCAAATACCCAAATATTCCGAGTTAAGGTTGATTTCGTCGGAAAGAAAATACCTTATCGGACAGTGTAGAGTCTGATCTTGATCTACACTGTTCGAAAAAGGTAAGTGAGTCGCGCTTTGCAGCCCAATGGTTAAAAGGGACTCAAACGATGATATTTGTGTTGGATGGGTGACACAACATTAGACTTGCCAATACTGAAATCATTTATAGAGGGTAATTTAAATGTTGCTCATATAACAAGATTTGTCTTTGAAAGAATATAAAACATTGTGGGAAAAAGGAGAAAATGCTGATTCTCAGCATTTTCTCCTTTTCCCACAATGTTTTCAAAAGCCTTCTGTCTCATGCTCTTTAAAACAGGGAGCTGTTAGGCTATGTGTTGAATCACGGCTTTGCTCTACAGGAACTTGTTTTTTTGACAAATGTTGCTCTTTGTAATCCAATAGAATATGACTTAAAAGGCGAAGGTTGTCAGAAACCAAGGCCCGGTTTCACGAAAAAACTTAAATCTCTTATTTTGCTCAAGTCCGCTAACAAACCTATTGTATAATGTAAGTTGACTCCGTTATTTCAGACGCATTTCATTAACAGCCTTTAGAAACATTCTCAAATCGTAATTTGACATAATGTCTCAGACTCAGCTCGGCAAAATAATAGTCTTAAGTCGTTTTAACAGACTTAAGTCATTTTAACAGACTTAAGTCATTTTAACAGACTTAAGTCCATCAACTCAGGATATGAGAATGTTTCTTACGCTTGTTTATATTTGTAAAATGGGTCTCAAGTAACAAACTCAACTTAAGTCAGAAATTGGGTTCGTCAGCAGACTTGAGCAAAATAAGAGACTTAAGTTTTTCGTGAAACCGGGCACAAGTGCCTGTGGTTTGCGCATATCATTGTTTACGAGACAACTGATAATTTCAGTTTTCAAGGTTATTTGTCCTGATAGCTGCTGCGGTCCTGTGTTGCCATGGAGACCAAACGATCAACATGAAGCTGCTCCAGCACTGGGACAAAAACTGGGAAGGACAATTCTCTGTACCCCTGACGTCTAACGTGCTGGGCTGGGAGCTTAGAATTCACTTCAGCACCCCAGTATCTAACATTCAGGTATTCAACAACTTACTTCAGACTAAAAGATCCTGCATTTTTTCGGCGTAGCTGAATGTGCTGGCTTTTGATCTAATTTTCAGTGTTGGTAGTAAATGAATAAATAGAAGTTTGTGATTGGTCAAAAATGTAGACATGTTTATTTTAAGGGCCCCTGCCTATTCGCTGGCAAATTTACGCCATCGATCTTTTTTTAAAGATAATTGTTGTTACTAGATCTACCCTGATCCAGAAGGATTTTGAAAGCGCTGTGTTAAAGAACACGGTGGTGACCAGCATTTTCTCCTTTTTACACATTGTTTTGTACTCTTTTCAAAGACAAATAATCATTAGAGATCCATTAATTTGACTTCTGGAAATAATTTGATTATGAACAAATCTACAATTTTGTTCGTAAGGAAAAGTAATGTAAATTCTTTGAGACTTCCACCAGAATACAACAATGTAGCCGGTCCCTTAGCCGTGTTTATATACATGTATAGTCCCGGTTTAAGTTTTTTCGGTCTCAATCTCTTTTCCTAGACGTCGTCTCATTGTTTTCTTTGGCCTGCCTCTTTTCCTTTTTTCTCCTCCAATCTACAGTCCCAGTCGTTGTGACTCTTGGATTCCTGTTTCTTAAATGCTTTCAACTTAGACCAAGCTAAAATTCCATCGTCTGGTTAAGGGTTAAAATAGTCGTTTCCATCTTACAACAGTATTTCAGAAATGTCACAGAAGTCTTCCAGTCTAACATCGAACGACAGGTGAAAGGGAGCTATTCAGATATTTGTGATAAAACAAACTTTTACAAAATATTTTTCCGACATGGGTTTAGTTTACCCGTATTTTAGATGCAACGTCACATGGTCAATAACATGTACACCCATTGGTTATGTGAGACATGTTGTAATCCGTTGTCTGCGCATGTCATATTCTTCGAATATTCGACCTGTCTGCTCTGACGCATCACCCACCCCCGTATACCTGGGAAAAGTAGGGCTTATACCGAAGCTATTAGCCTATTATACAAGCATGTAGGGGCTGTTTTAATAAATGGCTGATGCATAGGTTACATGCTAGCCGATCATAGCTGAACCACACGCACCAAGTAGCGTTTTATTGAGAAAACGTTTATTTCATTTTGAAATTCAAAGTAATGGTTGCTGTTTTGAAAAGTAGTCCGGTTCTATACCCAGAATGCCCAAATTAGATAGATGTGTATTTGTAGAATGCCATCTAACGGGAGATAATGGTTGTAATCAAATAAGGAAAATGACGTCATATCTGATCGGATAGATATAGATGTTTAAATCCCTACTCCACGACGACTTTGTACTGTATCACTTCTAAGGATGTTTTGACAGAAAACAAATTAGATGTTTCAGCTGTAAAAATAATTTCTACAGAAGTATTTTGATAAAAGTACAAAGTTATTCAACCAGAAAGGAAATTGCTATCGATTTCTGCAATCTGTGCACAAGTGCAGTTCCCCTTGCACTGGAGAAATTCGATTACACCAGTAGCCTATACTTTAGCAAAAATAGAATGTACATGTATACACACCTAAATTTATCAAGCAAGTTGATCTGTCTGGCTTTGCGACAGTTCTAGTTGGACTTGGTACATGAAAGAAAAACTGATTTTGGACTACCTTCGTTTTTCTTGCCAGCTTAACCCTTATCCTGCTAAATAAGTTAAATGATATCTACAACTCGATGGCAAAAAATCCCAAATGTTGCTATTTCAAAGTTAATTTTGGGGGAGAAATATCTTCTTGTCGGACAGTGTAGATCCAAGATCAGACTGCACGTTCTGTGCAGTCTGATCTTGATCTACACTGTCCACAAACGGTTCTTGAGTCGCGCTTAGCAGCCACAGGGTAAATTCATAGACTTTTTAAATCAGTTTTCATTAGCTCACCTGAGCACAAAGTGCTCAAGGTGAGCTTTTGTGATCGTGCTGCGTCCGGTGTGCGGTGTGCGTCGTCCGTCGTCAACTTTTACCTTGTGTACGATCTAGCGGCCACATTTTCTGTCCAATACTCATGAAACTTGGTTAGAATGTTTTTCTAATAATATCTCGGATGACTTTGAAAATGGGTCACGTCAGGTCAAAAACTAGGTTACTAGGTCAAATCTTTAAAAGAACCTTGTATACACTCTAGAGGCCACATTTTCAGTCCGAAACTTTAGAAAGTTGTTCAGAATGATTGTCCTAATGATATCTCAGACAAGTTTGAAAATGGGTCACGTCGGGTCAAAAACTAGGTCACTAGGTCAAATCTGAAAAAAACCTTTTGTAAACTGTAGAGGCCACATTTTCAGTCCGAAACTTTTGAAAGTTGGTCAGAATGTTTGTCTTGATGATATCTCGGATGAGTTGAAAGTGGGTCACGTCCGATCGAAAACAAGGTCACTGGGTCAAATCTTACAAAACCTTTTGTAAACTCTAAAGGCCACATTTTCAGTCCAATACTCTTGAAAGTTGGTCAGAATGTTTGTCTTGATGAAGTCTCAGATGGGTTTGAAAATGTGTCACTTTTGGTAAAAAATTATGTCACTGGATCAAACCTTGTGTACGCTCTAGAGGCCACATATTCTGTCCAATACTCATGAAACTTGGTCAGAATGTTTGGCTTGATGAAATCTCAGACGGGTCAAAAACTAGGTCACCATGTCAAATTTTTTAAAAATCTTGTATATGCTCTAGAGGCCACATTTTTGTCCAATACTCATGGAAGGTGGTCAGAATCTTTGTTTTGATAATATCTACAACAAATTGTGAAATGGGCTATGTTTGGCTGAAAAGTAGATTAATGAGACAAATTTTAGAAAAAGCTTGTGTGCACACTAGAGGTCAAATTTTCAGTCCAATACGTATGAAAGCTTGTAAGAATGTTTGTCACAATATCTTGGAAGGGATTGGAAATGGATCATTTTTGGTCAAAAGGCTCAGATGAGCGACTCCAGGGCCATCATTGCCCTCTTGTTAGTTTTCTACCTTTCCAAAGACAAATCCCTTTGTTTGACCCTTTGAGTTTGAAAACATTGTTTGAAAAGGAAAAAGTGCTGTTTCCCGCATTTTCCTCTTTTCTCACAGTACCTTTCAACCCTCTCATAGGATGTTACAAGACTTTACCCATCTTTAATTTGTCATCTGCAAATACTACCAATTAAGACATTTCTAAATTTTTTCTTTCTGGTATATTACATTTGTTTAGCAATGGGATGGAGAATGGATAGTGAAGGCAGGAGGTCCCAATGGTCTGGACTACGTTCTTCTCAACAAAGTGGACAAAGGCTACCATGCAAAAGGAACCACGCTCACTGTGAGAATGATGGGTCAATTTTCTGGGGCATCTGCGCCGTCTGCTACAGCAGTCTTTGTCGACCTAACAGGAGATACCCAGACTGTTCCACCTATTGTTCATCCACATTGTGAGTGACCTTTCTGTCTTGTTCATGTGTCACACACTTTATACATGAGCTGCTGATGACAGTTTTTGTCTCTCTGTGACCAAACTTGTAAATCTTTTTTGCAAATGGAGTAATTGCCACAATGCCTTCCAAAAAACTCATGTATTCAACCTTTTACCACAAATTCTTCTCATTGTTAGAAAAAAGGAAAAATGCAGACAATCAGTGCATACAATCTATTATTGTAAGAAAAAGGAAAAAATGTAGACAATCAATACACAAGCTACAATTATTAGAAAATGGAAAAAAATGCAGACAATCAATGCACACAGTCTATCATTGTTAGAAAAATGAAAAAAAAAAAAAAAAAAATGCAGGTAGCAAGCATTTGCTCCTTTCCCAACAATGTTTACTTTCCTTTCTAGGGCAAGTCAAATCTTTTGATCCATATTTGACATATTTTCTGCAAAATCCCTTTAAAATGGACAACTGTAAGATTTTTTGTTTGTAAGGAGTTAACCTCAGATTTAGCTGATTGTTCATATTCCATATTTCATATGGACATTTTCAAAATGGTATGAAGCAAAGTAGTTTTAAAAGGAGATAGCTGGTAAAAATTACCTTTTTACAAAATAACAAAATTTTGGAGTTCTTCATATCAAAAGCATTTGAGCCATGCTCTGTGAAAAGGGGGTTTAATGCATCTGCGAAAAGTATCGACCTAAGTCAGCCTGCGCAGTCCGCGCAGGCTGACCTTGGTCGAAACTTTTCGCTATTGGTCAATTTTCTGTATGTCCAAGGACCAGTCTACTTCATGATTCAGTTGGTTTTTAGGCAAACCAGATTTAATGGATCCCTAATTATGTGATGTCTTGCTGGTTATGATACATCATGAAGATGCATTAAGCCCCCTTTTTCACGGAGCATGGCTCCTTTGTGTCTTACATAATAGGATTTTGTTCTTGAAAGGATAGAGAACATTAGGGAAGAGGGAGAAAATTCAGGTTACCCATCATTTATCCTTTTCCCGCAATGTTTCCTTCCCCCCTTCAAATATAGATCCAATCTTTTGAGCCACATTGATTTTTCTTTTTGTGTAATGTTTAAAGTTTTTAATAAGTCTAGAACTTTGTTTTCTGGCAAAGAATTAATAGATCTATTATTTAGCTCAATAATATTATCATAATATGAATGAGCCATGCTCTATTAAAAAGGTTTGCAATGAATCAGAAAACAACGTTGACCCACGTCAGCCTGCACAGTCTGCGCAGACTGACATGGGTCTATACTTTCATTTTTTGGCAAATTTTCTGCATGCCCAAGGACCATTCTACCTCAGGATTCAGTTGGTTGTTACACAAGTGGACTTTATGGCCCCATAATTAAATGCATGTGATGACTTGCTTGGTATAATGCATTGTGGAGATGCATTATACACACCTTTTCTAGAGCTTGGCTCTTACACATACACACGAGCCATGCTCTGGCAAAGGGGAGTTTAATGCACCAAGCTAGTCGTTACAAAACTAGGGATCCATAAAACCCATTTTGTATAACATTGGACTGAATCATTGGGGTAAACTGGTTCTTTGACATGCAGGAAATTGACCAATAGCAAAAAGTTTCTACCCAGGTCAGCCTGCGCCAATTGCGCAGGCTGACCTGGGTTGATACTTTTTGCAGATGCATTAAGCCCCCTTTTCACAGAGCATGGCTTACATATTTTTTCTTTCAGATTCACATCAAACAAAATTTGACTATGAAGAAGCTCTCGTGAAATCCATTCTGTTCTATGAAGCACAAAGATCAGGTAAACTTCCTGCCAATAACCGAATTCCATGGAGAGCCGACTCTGCTCTCGGAGACAAAGGAAATAACGGAGAGGATCTGACTGGTGGATGGTATGATGGTACGTTTTAACATCTGTACTCTTCAGGATAGGGCACCCTGATGGGAAACGTGTAACATTGCCGCCTTTCATCGCCGACAAAACGTATGGATTCGGCTAAGACTCGGGTAATCCGTAATCGATCGCCAATAGACGTTGGTTCCCCGCCTCCATTATGAATTACCCGAGTCTAAACGGAATCCGTACGATTTTGGCGATGAAAGGCGATGTTACACGAATGTTACATGAATCCCATTAGGGTGCCCAATCCTTAAAGTGCCTATCACTACAGTAGTTGCCTTTGCGGCTAGTGTAGATCAAAATCAGACTGCACAAAACGTGCAGTCTGATCTTCGATCTACACTTTCCGCTTTACTGAAAACTACAGATAAAAAGTAACCACGAAATTGCGATCAGCAGGAACTTATTCTAGACTAAAATGTCTGTTGGGTTTATTCGGCACCCTTAAGGCTAATCCATCATCTCCCAAAACAAATTTGCATGGGAGTTTAAAAATATCCTTGTTAACTTTTTACCAAACGACAAAATCTTAGATCAGTCCAAATTGAAAGCATTTGCAGACGGCAAAATAATTGTGACTTAAAATTTAACATTCATGTTAGAAAGGGTAGAAAACTTTGTGGAAAAAGAAAAAATGCTGGTTACCAGCATTTTCTCTTTTTCCCACAATGTTTTCAAAAGGCTTCTTCCTCAGGGTCGTTAAAAGATTGGATTGCGTGGTAAAAGGTTAAATATTGAAAATCAACATGAATCAAGGGTTAACTCTTTACCAGATGACAAAAATGTAGACTTGACCAAAATGAGAGCATTTGCAGACGGCAACTTAAACATGACTCAAATGATGGAATTTGTCTTTAAAAAATGCTGGTAACCAGCATTTTTTTTCCTTTTCCCAAAATGTTTTCTACACTTCTAAAGAGAAATTTTGGCCCCTGAGTCACCTTTGATTTGTTGTCTTCAAATGCCTTCAATTTAGGCAAACCAGTCTAAAATTTTGTTGTTTGGTAAAGAGTTAAACAAATATCTGTTTCCGTTTCTAGCTGGCGACCATGTAAAATTCAACTTCCCAATGGCGTATTCTGCAACGGTTTTAGCTTGGGGCTATCTGGAATGGAAAGATGCCTACATTCAGATTAATCAAAAGACTGAAATGTTGGAGCTTTTGAAATGGCCCCTTGAATACCTATTGAAGTGTCATGTGGCTCCCCATGAGCTTTACGTACAGGTACGGAACATCTTTAAAAAGTATTGACCCATGTCAGCCTGTGCAATCCATAAATGTATACATTTGTCAAAGTTACGCAAAAGAAGTTACCATACTGATAGGAGTAGATCTAGAATAAGCTGCATAGAAGATGCAGTGATAGGCCATTTTGACTATAGCAATTGTTGTTGGATCTTAACCTTTAGGCTTTAGGCTGCTAAGCGTGACTTACTGACCTTTTGCGGACAGTGTAGATCAAGATCAGACTGCACAGAACGTGCAGTCTGATCTTGGATCTACACTGTCCGATAACGAGATGTTTCCCCCCCAAGGAAATTATATGAAATAAAATTATTCCGGTTTTTATTTCATTTATTTAGCAGGATAAGGGTTAATTAGAACTAGTCTTGAAGCTGTGATCTTTCAAGCATATACAATTGACCCATTAACTTGCTGAAATAAAGAATATTTCCATTCTAAGTTAGAAAAATGCACTCAAGACTGATTCTGAAATAGATTTGAAGTGGACGAAGCCCTACCTGTGGGTTTTATGAAGGAACGTTATCAAATTCATTTGGACATTGTCTCAGAATTCTTGTCTTGGAAAAATACTGTTAAAGACATTTGCATGAGGAAAGAAACAAACAAAATAAGTTTCATTGAAAATGGCTGGAAAGATCCAAATATTGTAGATTTAACTTTAGACAGTGTTGACCATAGATCAAGTTGGACTTCCTTTGGAGTCTGATCTTGATCTACACTGTCCAATAAATCACTTAATGCTGACCTTGGCATGCTTAAAGATGAATCTTGGTAAAAATTGATGGTAGTTAGAATGAATGTCAGGACTGATACAGATAATTTGGTCAAGGTAATTGTTGATATCAATGGAACTTTTTCGGTGTAGCCGAATGTGCTGGCTTTTGATCTACATGCTGGTACTGATAGCAAATGAATAAAAAGAAATTCATGATTGGTAAAAAATGTAGACATGTTTTTTTTTTAGGGCCCCTGCCTATTTGCTGGCAAATTTATACCATCTATCTTCTTTTAAAGAAATATCTTGTTTCAGTTACCATTGTATATGCAGCAGGTCTCAAAGACCCTATGGAAGAAGGTTTTTTTCTCCTTTATCCACAGTATATCTATTCATTCAAAGATAGAATCCAGTTATTTGAGCCACATTTTAGTATGTCATTTACAAGTGCTTTCAGTATTGATGAATCTGAAATTTTGTTGTCTGTCACAGAGTTGAAGGGATGGAAAACAATTCTTTAGGTAAGAGGTCTGCTGCTAACAGGAAAAGATTAACTCTTTACCACATGACAAAATTTTAGACTGGTCAAAAATGAAAGCATTTGCAGACGATAAAAATTATGTGACATTGAAAGCAGATGATAAAAATTATGTGACTCAAAAAACTGAAATTTGTCTTGGGAAGGGTAGAAAGCAATGTGGGAAAAGGAGAAAATGCTGGTTACCAGCATTTTCTCCTTTTCCCACATTGTTTTCAAAAGGCTTCTTTCTCAGAGTCGTAAAAACCCAGGATTGTTTGGTAAAGGGTTAAATGCATATTTTGATATGTTAACTCTGTATCATTCAACAAAATTTTAGACTTGTCCAAATTGAAAGCGTTTGTAGACAACAAATTAAGTGTTATTCAAAAACTTAAATTTGATTTTGGAAGGGTACAAAACACAGTGAGAAAAGGAGAAAATGCTGGTTATACCAGCATTTTCTCCTTTGTCCACATTGTTTTCAAAAAGTCATCTCCTTAGGATTGTTTGGTAAAAAAAAGGGTAAGCCAAATTTGATATTACATCAAAAATACAGGTAGGTGATGGGGGCGCAGACCATGGATATTGGGGTAGGCCAGAAAACATGACCATGAGACGTCCAGCTTATAAAATAACAGAATCAAAGCCAGGAAGTGATGTAGCTGGTGAAACAGCAGCAGCAATGGCAGCCGGTTACTTGGTCTTCAAATCTGAGAGTAATGTTTGTTTTTATTCAGATATCTTAGATCTCAGCTTTAGCATTCTTAGTTGAAAAATATAACGCGAGGCAATTATTCAAGCATTAGACATATAGCACATTTTCTCACTTTTTACCAGACAACAAAATTTTGTTGTCCAAAATAGAGGTATTTGCACCCAAAAAATTGAAAATAAATAAAAGCAGGAGACTATGCTTTTGGAGAGTCAACAACTTTGTGGGACAAAGAGAAAATTGTAACCAGCATTTTTCTCCTTTTTCCTTTACCCCTTGCCACACAATCCCCACTTTTTTTTGATGACCCTGAGAAAGAATGCTTCTGAAAACATTGTGGAAAAAGAGAAAATGCTGGATACCAGCATTTTCTCCTATTCCCACAATATTTTTTACCCTTCCCAAAACAAATCGCAATTTTTGATTTGCATTTGCTTTGTCATCTGTAAATGCTTTCAATGTGGACTAGTCTAAAACTTTGCTATTTAGTAAAGGGCCTTAAAAGCATTGAATCATTTGCTGAAGGGTTTTAAATTTCATGGTAAGGCAAGTATCAAAATCTAGTGCCATGCCAGGATTAAAAAAGTGAGGCACAAAGTGCCAATAGGGCAGGGAGCGGGAGGATGGCAGTTATTGTAAAGCATAGAGTAACTCTCTAGTATCAGTGCATCAATTTAACGAATATATTAAGTTTGAGAAGCCATGCAGATTTAGAGAAAAAGCAGTGTATGTATAATGATATTGTGATTTACAACTATGGTCACAGATTGTTCTTATACCCGTGTGCGTATTGTGTGTAATAGGGCGCTATGCCCTTACAGGCTTCCCAATTGTTTTAAACACCTAAGCTTTTTTTTTTTTTGAGTTTCAAAGGGGCAGATTTTGGGGTTCAAGGGGGGAGACTTCTGTCTTTCAAATGGATCACCCTACCTATCAGTCCTACTCTTATTACTTGCCTGTATTTGGTGACACACCACCGACTTCTTCCACATTAAGAATAGAGTGAAAATCTCCCTCTCTTTGGCTCTCTGCTGCTCTTTCCTCACTGAAGAGGGAGCTCTGTAATAAAATATTATTCCAAATGGTCTCTGTGAAAGGACTTGAAAAAAGTACACCTCAATCGATTCTGGCATTTGCTATTCTTACCCTTGGAAAATCACTGTTGAAAGAAGTTTTAGTTATAGGCCATATTGCTATATTTGGCCATAGGCATAAAATGGATCCGCAAGACATTGCAAATTTACACTCAGTTTCTACAGGTATCATCAAACCCAAGCAAGAAATACATTTAAGACCTATCTTTCCATCTTTTCTGATAGAGCAATGCAGCAGAATTGCATGATATCATAATTTTTATAGTTATCTAGGACTAATTTTTGGAAGTGTTTTGTTGAAGTGCTACAATATAGTAATTGATTAATTATAGAACAGAAGACAAAATTATAGACCTGACTAAATTGAAAGCACTTGCAGGCGACTTACCAAATGAGGCTGAAATCAAGGGATTTGTCTTTGATAGGGTAGAAAACATTGTGGGAAAAGGAGAAAATGCTGGTAACCAGCATTTTCTCCTTTTCCCACTATGTTTATGACAGCCTTTTTCTTTAGAGTCATTAAAGCACAGGATTATATGTAAAAGAAATAAATCCCAAAGTGCTCTATCTATCCTTTTTTGTCTACAGACAAGACTTTTGCCGATGAATTACTGACACATGCAAGACAGCTATATGAATTTGCGACACAGTTTAAAGGCAAATACAGCGACAGTGTTAATGCAGCAGCAGGTTATTACAGGTGAGAAAAGTATTTTCTTTCTCCATAATGTTTGCTATGGTCATACAGCTATTTTAGTGAAATGAATTATTTGTGATTCCAGATTCCCTTAAAGTAGTGAGTCCTTTGATTTTAATGGGTTTCAACAGTAGTCCAGTCATATCACAGTGACAACTTGCTCACTGACGTCTTTACTGGGTTTCACACAGAGCTTGAGCTATGACCTTACCCAAAGGCCAGAGCCATCCCTGATATTTGATCTAGGATTTCTGGATCAAAATATTCAACTCCCTAACTACAGAGCTAAGGATGACCTTGGTGTCTGATACACTGTTTCAATCATTCTGATTCTTCATAATTGGCTCATTCTTGTTATCCATGTTTGGGTCCAGTATTTTATAGAATACTTGATTGCCTCTGTGACTGGAAAATTTTTGTCCAGGTTTGATATCAGATTCGATACTATCCTTTGTAATTAGCACAATGTTTTTTTATCCTTGTTGAGGCTTAATTTTTCATATAAGATAAATCAAACAGTTTATGTGATATAAACAAACATTTTGTGTGATATAATGCTATCCTTTTGAATTTACACATTTCAGCCCCAACAACAAGGCAGGTTTAAAGTGCTTGTATATGTAACTGAGTCTTGAATCCCTGTTGTATACATATAATAATTGATTATCTATATCAGTAGCAGTAACAAATCTATCACGACTAGGTGGAATATATAAAAGACAGACCGACCGGCTAATACAGCTAATTCAGCTCATCTAATGACCACAACAACCTGTACAAGTTGTATATATCTAATATATGTACAACGGCGACCAGTTTAGTTTTTGTTATCCATGTTCAGGTCCAATGATTATCAGGATGAGTTAGCCTGGGCTGCCATCTGGTTGTATCAAGCTACTGGGGAAGCATCATACCTTACCGATGCAGAAGCAAATAGAGTTGCTGGTGCTGGATGGGGTGACTCCTGGGATGACAAAATGACCTATACAAATGTAGTTGTCTTATCTTATCTGAGTGCTGGGTGCATAATTATAGCAGGATGGTATTACTGATTTAACCCATAGAACAGCATCAAATTAACCCACTGGTCATTTTCAGTCTAGAATGAGTACAGTTTCAAGGTTGCTTTTGTCTATATAATATTTCAGCAAAGTAGACAGTGTAGATCAAAGATCAGACTGCACATTTAGTGCAGTCTAATCTTTGATATACACTGTCCACGAAGGCATCTAAAGTTGTTTCACCTGTTACCTGACAACAAAAGTATATACTTGTCCATATTGAAACCATATGCAAAGAACTTATATGCGTAACAATGCTGGAATTTGTCTTTGAAAGAATTTAAAACATTGTGGGAAAATGTTCTAACCCTTAGCTCTTTACCAAACGACAACATTGTAGACGTCTCCAAATTGAAAGCATTTGTGGAAGACATATTAACTGTGGCCCATATGAGGATTTCAATTTTTGAAAGGGTAGGAAATATTTTGGGGAAAGGAGAAAATATTGGTAAAAAGCATTTTCTCCTTTTCCGACAGTGTTTTCAGAAAGGCTTCTTCCACAGGGTCTTTAAAACTCGGGATTATGTGGTCAAAGGTTAAAGCACTGCATAAATCTAACAGCCATTTTTAATTGTGAACTAAGACTCAATTTATTGCAGTTTCAGGGTTGCTCTTAGCCAGAATGTCTTAGCAAAGTTGATAGTATAGATCAAAGATCAACCTTCTGAATTATATTATTTGCAAATGGCCTTTATGTTTATAGTTTATTGTTAAGTTGTATTCTAACAATGATATCAAAATCTCTAGGGTTCCACCATGGCTTAGTGGTGAAAGTGTTGGATTCTAAAGCTGGAGTCCCAGGTTTGATCCTCACTGGGAATGCTAGGAATATCATGGGAGTGTCCTTGGGTGAGGCACACTAGGGCCTTAGCTTCTGGTGAAATCAAGGACACACATAAATAAGCTAGCTGTTGCAGTGATAATTATGACTGAAATACTGTTGAAAGCATCATAATACACAGTTCAATCACCAAATCTCAATAAATCACTGTTTCAGACATTGTTATACAAATTTACTAAGAAAGATATCTACAAACAAGATGTTGAAGCAACTATGACAGATTGGATGCCTGGTGGTTCTGTACCGTACACCCCTGGGGGCCTAGCCTGGAGACTGCAGTGGGGTTCTCTCAGATATGTAGGTAGGGAAATATTTTGTAACCTCATATTTATAAACAAGATGTAAATGTGACAATGATTGATTGGTTGCCTTGGGATATGGTACCATACACATCCAGTAGGTTAGTGGGATTAGTGTACCCAAAGACGAGTATGACAGCTGTTACAAAAAGTGGATTCAAATATTGAAACGGTGTGTTCTACTTAAAGGAGAATATGTTGAAGGTAACTAGGCAAAATGTTATCAAATGTTGATCAGAGTTTCCAAATTGAAAGCATATGCAGACAACAAGCAAAATGTGGTACAAATGATGGAATTGATTTTGAAAGGGTAGAAAACATTGTACAAGTACATTCACCAAATCTACTTTGTGACAACTACGTCCTGCTCACTGCAAGCGGGCTCAACAAAAATTAGGAAGTCTTAGGTTCAAACCCTCTTAACACTACAATGGCAGAAATCAATGCCACCCCTATTGCCGCAGGATGTAGAGGAAAAGTGAATGATGACTGGTTTCTCTGTGTCAAAAAAGTGTTACTATTAACATTTTATTGAAGGCAGAAAAGGATAAATAGAGTTGTGAGCTATCACCATTAATTTTTCACCAATTTACCCTTTACCAGATTACAAAATTTTAGAACAGTCTTAATTGGAAGCATTTGCAGACGAGAATTGATATGTAGCTCAAATTATAGGGTTTTTCTATGAATGGTTAGAAAACATTATGGGAAAAGGAGAAAATGCTGGTAACCAGCATTTTCTCCTTTTACTACAATATTTTCAAAAAGGCTTCTTCCTGAGGGTCATTAAAATTCAGGATTGTGTGGTAAAGTGTTAAATGCATTCTTCCTCAGGGACTTTAAAACTCAAGATTTTTTGATAAAGAGTTAATATGGTTCTTCATGTTCCACCATAGAAAACATGGCCCTTGTTGCACTGATGGCTGCGGACACGGGACTGCACACAGACAAATATAGATGTTGGGCAATAAGTCAGATTCACTATGCCCTTGGGGATAACCCAGAACATCACAGCTATGTTGTGGGCTACGGACAGGATGCCCCAGCCCGACCCCATCACAGATCTAGGTAAGGGTTTGACTTATACTGAGGAATTAAGAGATGTAATCACTTATTTGCATCATCAAAGGATAATTCAATGATTGCACTGATTAGTCATTATCCAGTTGATCGAGATTGCATCCAGTCTGTCGTGTAACAGTTTATAGAGCCATGCTTCACATTTTTCACTTGTTTGTTTTTGTTACTTTTGTTTGCATGACAGTTTCTAATATCTCTTTCCTGATTTAACTCTATACCAAAATGATTCTGCAGATTGAAAGCAAGTGCAGACAACAAAGTAAATTTTGATGATTTTGATGATTCCTGTCTTTGATGGAGTAGAAACCATTATAGGAAAATGAGAAAATGCTTTCATTAGAACTCAGGGTTGTGTGGTAAAGGGTTAAGAGATTTATATAAGCTTGGTTGAGCCAATAACTAATGAAAGGAGAATTGAAACATCAAGGGCAGACAACTCTGGATTATTTTAGGCACAGATGTGCCTCTGTTTAGTTTAAGTTTTTTTCACACAAAAAACAACAGAAGCGGTATATTGGCATCTGCATACAGTGCTCTTGTTTGTGACAGTTAAAAGGCCAAAGTATGCCAGCAGTTTATGCATAAAGCCATGGTATGGCAGCATCAATTGCATAATTTACTTTCTAATTTGTGTAAATAATTTGATGGTGTTTCTGGGGAGAGGTAAGACTATCAGCCACTTCTAGAATGAGGTGGGGGAGTACTGTTGAGATTTTATTAGCAATTGGGTGCCAAATTTTATAGATACCTAGCAAATTAGTTATGAATACCAAGCTTTTTTATTACAGTTCATGCCCAAGTATGCCGGCACCCTGTGGCTGGGACGAACAAAAGAACCCAGGCCCAAATCCCCACACCCTGTATGGAGCTCTTGTTGGGGGACCTGGCAATGATGACTCGTACAAAGATGACAGAAATGACTATGTGAAGAATGAAGTGGCTTGTGATTACAATGCAGCCTGGCAATCCAATCTTGCAGGTTCAAGTCTTTCTTTGGTCATATTTTGTACTCACTTGCTACTTCTATACATACATCAATATTTCCTGTGTGCAGCTTTTGGACTAAAGTTATCAAAACTAAATTGATAACGTGAGGTCAAATGACAAAAAATACAGTAAATACATCATATTCATATGAAAAAATACTAAGTCATATGAATAAACCATGTTTGCTAAAGTTACTAAATCACTCATTTTGAGTCAGATATATCCCATTTCATTGATATTTTATCAAACTGTTCCTATAGTCATTATTGTGGCTTCATGACAAATATTATCCCTGGCAGTTGTAAGATTGCAAAGATTATAAAGGATAGAAAATGCAATTTTTTGGATTTTTGTTGCTTTCCGCTTGCTGAATCGAGGATAACAGGTGATGCTCGTCGCATGACTGTGTATGACCCTTTGCCTTGCATATTCATGCGGCTGGCAAGAAAGTGGAGTCGAGATACACTACAGTGGCCTACTGTCACAACAATCTATGTCACAAGAACCCAACAGCAAATCACTCAGGGTTGTTGGAATTTTATATCTTGGGTGTAGTGGAATGATTTCCCATATTTACAATTTCGACCTGATGTAATTTTCTCCCGACTCAAGATTCATCTCCAATAACAAATCTGAAACTTTTCATTTTTGGGGGACATAGATATTGCTAATTTTTTATTTACTAAACCCTTTACCAAACAATCCCTGGTTTTCATGACCCTGAGAAAGAAGCCTTCTGAAAACATTGTGGGAAAAGGAGAAAATGCTGGTAACCAGCATTTTCTCCTTTTCCCACAATGTTTTCTTCCCTTCCCAAAACAAATTTCAATTTTTGAGTCACATTAATTTTGTCGTCTGCATATCCTTCCAATTTGGACTAGTCTAAAATTATGTTGTTTGGTAGAGTTAAACAAAAATACAAAAATATTCAAATTCTTTGAATTGGTTCATAATTGACTAAAATCAAGTAGTATAGTCACTTTAAGAGTTCTAAATGTCTGTCTGCTATTTATTTCTGACAGTCAAGTAGATAAAACAGGAAAATGTATAGTGTAGATCTGTGATCAGACTGCACATTGTATACAGTCTGATCTTGATCTATGCTCTCCACAAATACAGCTTAAGTGAATTTCAGCACTTTTAGGGTTAAATAGTATTAAACACCGTTGGCACAAACATATAGTACACAACAAAACTACAAAATGAAATTTCTGTGTAATTTCAGGTTTGATTCACTTAGCCATGAAGGATCAGATGCCAACCTGTTCTTAATGCTTTCATACTGCAAGTTTGCAAGTTTCAGTCTGTACCGTTTCACAGCTATGCGATATGAAGTAATGAAAATGATAGAAAAATTTCCTTTTGTTCTTACAGTATTTATACCCCCATCTACGAAGTAGAGGGAAGAATTCTGGTTTCACCATGTCTGTCTGTCCGTCCGTCCATCCATCCATCCGTCTGTAGACTTTTTCGTTTCCATTCTCTTACTCAAAAGCCGTTTGACCTAAGGTCCTGAACTTTATACAAGAGTTGCCCATTATCCGAGGAGGTGTCCTATGGTTTTTGTGTCACATGAGTCAAAGGTCAAGGTCACGGTGATCATTGTTTTGAAAATCATTGCCATTCACCGATTGTGCTGCTCACATGACAAGATGCTGGTGGGGGGTACTTGTCCACTTTAACTCTTTACCACAATGCCGACTTTTAACGACCCTTAAGAAGAAGCCTTTTGGAAACATTGTAGGAAAAGGAGAAAATGCTGGTAACCAGCATTTTCTCCTTTTCCCACAATGTTTTCTACTCAAAGGCAAGTTTCATCATTTGAGCCACAATGAAATCATCGTCTGCAAATTTTGGATGGATCTAAAATTTTGTTGTGTAGTAAGGAGTAAAGACAGTTCTAGTTTGTTTTGCCTCAAGAAGTGAAGTGCCAAGCCTGGTAGTGCAGTAGGTAGCATACAGGGAATCACTGGTTTGAATCTTCAGCCTGATACCTCCAGCTCAATGAATTCTTTTCCAAGGATTGATGATAGTCATTGCGACAGGATTCACTTGTCTCGCACTGCTGATCATTGTTTTGATGATAGTAATGTGGAAAAGCAGCTAGTGGCTTCAAAAAAATATTGTGCCAATATTGTGTATAGGTAAAAGAAACTCCAGGAAAGCAAACTGCAAAAATGTTGAGCGTGTTTTTTTTTAAATACCTTACAAATCTAGTGGCAAAAACTAAACATTTCCTTTAACTTATTACCTCTTGTAGGAAGATTCTTGCAACTTGCAGCAGACTGTTTGATAAAATTGTGGCAAAAGAAGAAACTGACTGTAACATGATTTCAGCTTTTTTGCTTCAAAAACTTTGCAAGGAGTAACCTAATAATCCTGTTTTTTAAAATCCCTGCTACGGAAGGCTTTTGAAAACATTGTTGGAGAAGGAAAAAATGCTGATAAACAGCATTTTCTCCTATTCCCACAATCTTTTCCTGCCTTCCACAAATTCAGTTTTTAAGTCTGCAGTGTGTAAATGCTTTCAATTTGGACATGTTTAAAATTTCGTTGTCTGGTACATAGTTACACAAAAATTGCTCCTTTTCCCAAAATGTTTTCAAAAGAGGTGTACTGCAGATGTGTAAGACTGCGAACCTAATTGTTTGATGTTGGGCTGAAATATCTCTTTAACTCTTTACCACACAACAAAATATTAGTCTGGTCCAAATTCAAAGCATTTGCAGACGACAAATCAAAGGTGGCTCAAATGATGAAATTTGCCTTTAATTGAGTGAAAAACATTGTGGGAAAAGGAGAAAATGCTGGTTACCAGCATTTTTTCCTTTTCCTACAATGTTTTCAGAAGCTTTATCTCTCAGGATCTCTGAATTGTGTGCTAAAGAGTTAATTTCAAGACAGCCAGTTAAACCCAAAAGACACTTTTAGTCGACAAAATTAATAAGACTCAAATTTTTGCAGTTTTAAGATTTCTCTTATTCAAAATGTCCAATCAGTGAAGATCAATGATCACGCTGCATTTTTTGTGCCATTTAAACTTGATCTACACTGGTCACAAAGGCAACTACAGTTCTGAAAGCCACTTAAAGGGCTAATTTCAAATGGGTCAAATCAGTGATTTTTTTTTTTTCAACATGGGACTTTACAAAAATGAACTACGGACACAATATTTCTGTCACTTGACACATTTAATAAATGCATTATGATGATTATAGTGTTCATAAAATCATGTGCATCTTAGCTCAGTGCTTTGTGTAGCAAGAGGTGAGGATGGTTGTCCTTTTATTGCTCTATCTAAATAAATTTGAACAACTTTGAAAAAGTCCTCATAGAATAATTAATATGGATAATCCTTAAATATTAAGGTGCTGTAAAAAGATTGAGACAAAAGAAATTTTAACAAACAATGTTTTTTGAAGCAATGTTTTCTGAAGTGGTCTGCTTGAAGACCATAAAAGTCATCTGAAAGGTAACATGTTCATTAAAACATGGGCTGTTATTGCACCTGCCTTGACCAAGAACAGGAGACACAGAAAAACAGGAAAATAATTGTACAAACCTACAATTTAAGTTACTCAAGCATTAACCTCTCTCTCTCTCTTCCTCCCTCCCTCCCTCATCCCTATCCTTTTTTCATGATGTTTTTCTATGAAAGTGGCATTCTTCAAAACCCCAAAAAGTTATTGGCAGGTGGTTGCTCATTATATAATGCATACACTAACTACATATTGCAACTTCAAAACTTTGCACCAATTTATCTTTTCAAGATTATGATTATTATTCTAGAATTGCTTACTCAATATTTTTACACTTGAGTTCATGAATAAAATTTCCAGCCTACAGCAAGGTCCCAAATATTTCTATTTCCAAGTTCTTTTTACAGGAAGACTACCACCAAATCAGACAGTGAAGCTTCAAGGTCAGTTTGCACATTCTGTTTAGTCTGATCTTGATCTATAAATTTTTGCAAAAGCAATTGAAGTTTTGCTCAGCTTCATAAGGGTTCTTGTCTATAAATAAACAAGTCTATAACTCTAAATAACTGTTTACGGTACTAAATAAATAAATTGGACATGTTAAGTCACTTAAAAGGAACAAAAATTAACCCTTTACCACACAATTTTGACTTTTAATGACCCTGAAAAAGAAGCCTTTTAAAAAACACTGTGGGAAAAGGAGAAAATGCTGGAAACCAGCATTTTCTCCTTTTCCCACAATGTTTTCTACCCTTCCCAAAACAATCTTTGAAATCTAAGTCACATTTATTTTGTCATCTGCAAATGCTTTTAATTTGGACTAGTCTTAAATTTTGTCATTTGGTAATGAGTTAACAAATGGACGAGGGCTGCTTTGACCAGACTTTCTCATACCATTAGACAACCCTAATAAGCTATATTCATCACTCTCATTGGTTGCTTCCTGGAAATCATAACCAGTGCTTGCGCTGTAATTACTCTGAGAAAGAAGCCTTTTGAAAACCTTGTGGGAAAAGGAGAAAATGCTGGTAACCAGCATCTTCTCTTTTTCCTACATTTTCTATCCAACTGGAAACGAATCTCATCATTTGAGCCATATATGTTTGTTGTCTGTAATGCTTTCAATTTGAACTAGTCTACAAGTTTGTCATCTAGTAATGAGTTAAAGTTGGTTAGGTTGAAAGTTTCACCAAAATGAGCCATGCTCTGGCAAAAGGGGGCTTAATGCATCTTCATAATCTTTGCATTGTAACAAGCAATTTCGTTGAAATGATATCCCCCGCTGAAAAATTTACTTGACCGCGTAACTTAAAAAAGCTCCCAGTCAGCCATTTTTCATCGAATCAAAAAATAAAAAAAAAACGGTATCGGCAGAATGGCTTATTGTACACATGTATAAAGTTTCACAAAATTCCGTCCAATGGTATTGGAGATATACTTCCGGACTGTTGGACGGACGGATTGACACTAAAACTCTAACCTTCCTCCTTCGGCGGGGGATAACAAGTAGGTCATCATGTGTCCAGGGATCCATGACACCCATTTTGTCTAACAGCCAACTGAATCATGAGGTAAAACTGGTCCTTTGACATACAGAAAATTGACTTATAGCAAACAGTTTCGGCCAAGGTAAGCCTGCTCAATCTGCGCAGGCTGACCTGGGTTGATACTTTTTGCAGATGCATTAAGCCACCTTTTCACAAAGCATGGCTCAAATATTTGTGTCTTGAGATAACCATGTACTAGTTCTGATAGCCAGTACGTAAAATAAAGACCGCAGATACTGTGTTTCTTGAGAAGAATTCTCACCTCCTATTTTGATATGACCTAAACTGAAACTTCAAGTGATTATTTTGACAACTCATAAAATGATAATTGCTGACCAAACTCTTGATCCCTTATCATTCAAATTATTGAGGTTTTCAAAGCCAAAACAGATTCTGTCAACAGAAAAAGCCATTTGTCACATCTTTCTTGCCCAACTCTAATTATAATAATAATAATCCTCCTTGAAGTAAAACAGACAGCTACAAACAACTGCTTCTAAGATGTAATCTTTAGTTTGAACCCTGGTGCCTTGTTTCACAAGAAGGGTTCCACATTTATTTCAAGGGCTGCACACGGCATGTTGAGTTCAAAGTTTCCTAGCACTTCCGGATGTACAACACCAAGTCTCCCAATCTTCTTGCCTAACATTATAATGTCAGCACATCTTCCTGGGAAATAACTTGCATCTAGGCAAAAAAAAAAAGAAGATAAACAAGATTATAAAAACTAATTACCACATTAATGATTGTCAACCCTTTAAGCACCATAGGTGAACACAGACGGTTGTGCAGATGTCATAAGTGAAGATCAGACTGCATTAAGCATGCAGTCTGATTTGCAGTCAAGTTTTTTAGATATAACTCTTCCTGAGGTTCAGCCAACTGTCTTTTTGCCATAAAAAGAAGTTGAGTTAGCAATTAAGCCCCTGCTGTAGACACTATTTGGAAACAGTTTATTATTCATTTGTAAAAGACCCTTTCTGAAACATTCCAGATTGATATCAAAAATTAATATTTTTTTTCCTTATCTCTGGTACTATTTAGTGCAGAAACATACATCTAAACACACACAGTATTGTAATTTAATTTATTAACTATTTCAGCACAAAATATTTGAGCCATGCTCTTTGAAAAGGGGGCAAATGCATCTCAGTGATGCATGATACCAAGCAAGCCATCATATAATAATGGATCCATAAAATCCAGTTTGGATAACAACTTAATGCATCATGAGGTACTCTGGTCCTTTCACATGAAGGAAATTGACGAAAAAGCAAAAAGCTTTGGACCAGGTCAATCAACACAAACGGCTGGTGTTATGCCATTTCCAACATTATTTCAGATATATGGTGGTGGTCAGTGCACCTGTCCATGCTTTCCCAGAATTTCATTTATCAGTACTCTGAACAACATTCTTTCCAAGCCAATGGCTGCTTTCTTACATTAACAATGTCAAAACTATCTTCAGCTGTGACCAACATCAATCCTCCGAAAAAATTTGGCCAAGCTGGGGGTGTTGAACAGTATCTGTTGATTTCAAGTCTAGTGCATTACTGATTGAGCAACTGGGCTCAGCAATATTTGATAAGACATATTCATATGCTTCCAGCACATAATGAAATTTCCACTTGACTCTTGAATTTGCTCTAGTTTTTTAATCTGTTTCACATTTAAAATTTTGAAATTGTATTATTTAACTCTGTAAGCCTCAAAAATTAACACAACGGACTTGTTCAGCCTAGTAAAGGAGACTTATGTAATTGCAATCTTAAAGTTGCCTTTTTCCAGGATGTCTCAGCAAGGTAAACAGAGCAGATGAAAGATCAGACTGGACTGATCTTGACCAACACTGGCCTACAATGCAACAAAAGTTATGACAGGCGCTTTACCTCTTCACCACACAATCTAGAGTTTTGACAACCCTGAAGAAAAAAGGCCTTTGAAAACATTGTGTAAAAAGGAGAAAATGCTGGTAACCAGCATCTTCTCCTTTTCCCACAATGTTTTCTACTCTGTCGAAGTCAACTTCCACAGTTTGAGCCAGATATGATTTGCTGTCTACAAATGCTTTTGAACTGCTCAAGTCTAAAACTTTGTCCTGTGGTAAAGAGTTAATCTTACCATCACATTTCTGTATATAGTATCCACTTTCATCTTTTGAAGGTTTTATCTCCATAATCTGCATAATTCTGTCTAACAAACCATGAATCACCTCAAATCCTGACTGGGTGTCGTAATTCAGGGCACACAGTCTCCTTTCATTTCTGGCGCCTACATCTGTCAAAATACAGAAATAGATGAATGACATTACAGTTATGTCAGGATAGTTTTGTTGTAAATGATGTATAACCTAGAAATCTGATTGATAAGAAAAAATGGCATTATATGAATGTACAGACATTTTGCATATATTTGAGCTGAGTTAATGGAAAAGGAGATTTAATGCACCTTCATAATGAATCATACGCAAGTTGATGTACAATACGAAGCCATTTTGTCTAAACACGACTGGATTACATGGTAGAATGATCCTTTGAAATGTACAAAATTTACTAATAGTAAAAGTTTCAACTCAGGTCAGCCTGCCCTGGCTCCACATGCTAACCTGGATTGAAACATTTTGCTATTAGTAACCACCTTTTCACAGTACATGACTTGTATTATTACAAAATTAGAAATACCAGCACAAAATGATTGTACAAATTGGATCTTTATAGAGTTTTTTTGTCATTCGTTCAACTTCAAGAAGTTGTAAAGAAATCAGAGTCCAACACTAATTTCGTTAACCCTTTACCACACAAGCCCAACTTTTAAAGACCCTAAGGAAAAGAACTTTTGAAAACATTGTTGGAAAAGGAGAAAATGCTGGTAAACAGCATTTTCTCCTTTTCCCACAATGTTTTCTACCCTATGAAAGACAAATTTCATGTTTTGAGTAACACTGCATTTGTCGTCTGCAACTGCTTTCAATTTGGACAAGTCTAAAATTTTACTGACTTTTTCTCCTCATGGAGTACACCATTTCTGAAAACACTGTGGCAAAAGGAGATATTGCTGTAACAATCAGGCATACAGCATAATCCTTAACCATTCATGCTTCAATTTCTTACAGAAACCAAAATATTCGGACATGGAAAAATTAATTTTCAATTCTTTTACCTTCAACTCTTTCCCAAACAAAGATTTAGACTGGTCTAAATTGAAAGCATTTGTAGATGACAAATAAATTGTGGCTCAAATGATGGTATTTATTTTTGAAAAAGTAGAAAATATTTTGGGAAAAGGAGAAAATGCTGGTAACCAGCATTTTCTTCTTTTCCCACACTATTTTCAAAAGCCTTCCTCTTCAGGGTTGTTAAAACACAGAACTGTTTGGTAAAGGGTTAAGTAATTCTAAAATTTACCCATACCTTTACTAGGATCCTGCAATACCACATCCGACAGTTCAAACAGTTTTAAAGGTAGGGGCATTCTCTTGTTATAGTACACTGTTTTGAGTATACCAGGTAACAATGTGGTTCTTGCAATCTGAAAAATCAAGCCAGCATTTGGCTACAGTTGCTTTTAGAATTAATTGATTTTAAGTGAAAAGTCTAAGTTGAAAAAGGGGCACAACTGTGTCAGAAATATTTTGATGGGCACCGCCCTTGATAAAATGGTTCCCTTTTGATAGAGGCCCAATAGGGGCCAAAAATCAATGCATTCAACTTTAAAGTATGGAAAACGTGAAGATGACAATCTGTTATTGTGTGGTCAGTCCACGTGTTACTCACTGGCAGAAAAATGAATTTCAAAACCAGACAAAAAGCAAAAAAAAAATAGAGTGAACTGTCAACTTTTAATCTAGTTTCAAAATTGATTTCTCTGCCAGCGACTGACATTTCTTCCTGAAACAACTGTTAAACAGATGACTTTAAAACCATCAACGTAGTTCATAAATAATCCTTAACACATGAATAGAGACAAATGCATTGTGGCAAAAAGGAGAAATTGCCTGTTTCAGCAATTACTCCCTTTGTCATAATGCCTTCGAAATACCTACTGCCCGCTGCAACATGCAAAAAAGCCATCTGTGGAAGTAATGACCTAACCCTTTACCACACAGTCCCTACTTTTAACGACCCTGAGAAAGAAGCCTTTTGAAAACATTGTGAGAAAAAGGAGAAAATGCTGGTAACCAGCATTTTCTCCTTTTCCCACAATGTTTTCTGCTCTATCAAGAAAAAATTGTGTCATTTTTGCCACCTTTAATTTGTTGTCTGCAATTGCTTTCAATTTGGACAAGTCCAAAATTTTGTTGTTTGGTAACGAGTTAATAAAAGAAAGATTTTTTTTTAAGCAAATGTCAATAATTTGCAATACAGAATAACGTACAACTGACACATGCAAGCGAACAAGGAAAAAACACTTAACATATGAGCCATGCCCTGGCAAAAAGGGGCTTAATGCATCTCTGTGATCCATTATACCAAGCAAGTCATCATACAATTAGAGATCCATAAAATCCATTTTACTTAACAACCAACTGAATCCGGAGGTAGAGTGGTCCTTGGACATGCAGAAAATTGACCAATAGCAAAAAGTTTCCGCACAGGCTGTCCTGGGTCGATACTTTTTGCAGATACGATAAGCCCCCCTTTTCACAGAGCACGGATCATATAGAGAAGAGCTGACCTTTTCTGTCTTGATATGGAGGTTATTGTTGTTTTTCTTGCCTTTTTTGGTAAGAAAAAAAAAAAAAGTATACATTTATTCATTAATCTAACGTCTCACCTGAAATTCTAGTGTTTTAGGATTAGCTATATGTACTGCATTTGATTCTTCAATTTTCTTCCTAATCTTGCTTGAAACATCATCTCTAGAACACTACAAACAAATAATCAATAACATTTCTGTAAAAACTCTTAAAAACAAACTTTACAAACTATCTACAGTGACAAAAATGCAGAATTAGCTCATACTGAGCAGTTTCTGTAATTTCCATAATTTTTTCATGTGCATTTATTTGCTTACCCTAATTCATGTTCATTACCTCTATTCTAACAAGATTTTTTTAAAACTGTCAGCTGCAAAGTTGTCTCAAAATGTAAAGTTATTTAACCTTATAGTATGTTTCACAATTTTAGTAGCCTTTGCAACCACTGCAGATCCAGATTAGAATGTACAGTACATGCGGCAGAAGCAACTTGACATTGAAATTATCTGGGTCTAACTTCTAGACTGAAAGCGTCTGTTGAGTTTATTTGGTTGTGTAAGGGTTAACTCTTTACCACGGGCCAAAATTTACCTGAATCTGTGTCATTTAAAGATAAAATATTATTTCATGCTCTCCGGTAGGTTATCGAGAAATATCGGTGAAATATTTTTCGATATTTCATGGTTACGACCAGTGAAAAATACCAATTTTTACATTCAAACTCTTCAATTGAAGGTGTTCCCGCACACTAGTTACCTAGGTAAAATATGCGTGCCTCTCAACCAGATGGAAATATGACGTAATTTACCTTAAATTTTTCGCGCTTGACGTAATATTGTAATGCATTGCTATGAGGAGTGGGTACGCCACGGGGAATAACCGAAAAGAACTGTACTGAATTTTGATGCAAGTTTCTCCCAAAAAGGGTTAAAAGCATGAAATAAATTTTTGGGTTAAAGATCGAAATTAATTTCATCTCGTGAACATCTTCGGTAATATTTTCACTCGTGGCTGCGCCACTCTTGAAAATATTACCGATAATGTTCACTCGATGAAATAAATTTTAATCCTTCACTGTAAAAAAACAAATATCCTCAAATATCCTCTATCTCTTGGATATTTCAGACAAGTCCAAATTGAAAGCATTTGCAGACAACAAAATGAATAAGACTCAGAAATTGACAGTTACACTGGAAAGGATAGAAAACATTGTGGGAGAAGGAGAAAATGCTGGTTACCAGCATTTTCTCCTTTTCCCACAATGTTTTCAAAAGGCTTCTTTCTCAGGGTCGTTAAAAGTCGTGATTGTGTGGTGAAGGGTGAAACAACAGAATAAAGCTTTAACTTTTGGGCTTGCCCAAATTCAAAGCCATTGCTGAGGACAAATTTAATGTAGCTGAAACCAAGTGCTTTGATTTTGAAAGGGCAGGAAACTTTGTGGGATTTTCTCCTTTTCCGAAAATGTTTTCAAAAGCTTCTCCTTTCTGGGTCATTAAAAGTTGGGATTATGTGATAAAGAGTCAAAAGAATTTCACTGCGGGATAAGGAATAAATCCTTTTCACCACCATTTTCTCTTTTTTACCCACAATGTTTTCAAAAGCCTTTTTCTCCATGTTGTTAAAACACTGGATTGTTTGGTACAAGGTTAAATAAAAACAGTAACATACCAGTGCGAAAGTGAGAACCTCTGTAAATCCTGCGGCACAAATTTCTTGCCGAAGTTGATCTGTTAGCTTGTTAAGGGGGAACTGAAATACATGAAATATATATGTATAGTGGAAATATAATTCATATAAGCCTCAATTTGTGACCTGAAAGGAGAGATATGTAAGTTTCGAGAGTCATTAGCATCTTACTATGATTGATGGCATTAATCTTTATAGCACTAAATAATTGAACGAACAATGAAATAAATTCAGGACTGGTCCTTCACCAGAAAACTTAAGGCCATTCCATCCCAAAAAACATCTGCTGACCACAAATTAAATATGGATCCAATTATGGAATCTGTTTATGATAGGGTACAAAACATTGTGGGAAAAGAACAAAACCCTGGTCACCAGCATTTCCATCCTTTACCACAATGATTTCTAAAGCCCTCTTCCTCAGGGTATTTAACCTTGGAACTGATCTGCTGAAGGGTTAGAACTGACAAAAACATTACCTCTATAAATCTATTTTGGCCTGAATATGTCAACCTGTAAGAATATAATTATTACTGCCCGATGATGGATGCATACCCTATCCATCTGTGAAACTGAGTTAAGTAGCGGTCAAACAATTCTGATGGTATGGTATGGTGTTTAACACCGTTTTTAACATTATTTCAGTTATATCACGGCGGCCAGTGCACCTGTTTATGCTTTCCTGGAGTTTCTGTTACCAGTACTCCACACAATATTCTTTCCAAGCCACTGGCTGCTTTCACAAATGTCCATCGTCGAAACAATGGTCAGCGGTTAGGGAGAAATGAATCCTGTCCAAATGACTATCATCAAACCACAGAAAAAATTGGCTGAGCCGGAGATCAAACCCTGTATGCTACCGACTGATCTACCGGGGCTCAGCCAAACAATTATAGACCAGATAAATACTTTTTGTACACACAACGGGAAGAAAACTCAAACTGCAAGAGTTCTTTATCTTAAATTCTGCAGTTTGTTCCATCATCCCCTATCACCACATGAAATCTAATGTGACCTAGCTTCAATGGTAGGATAAAATTTTACCTGGTCAGATATAGTGTTGGTGGTAGGGACTGTTTTCTCTAGATTGTTAAAACCGTAAGCTATGGCAACATCTTCCACAATATCACAGGGATGAAGGATATGTGAACATGTGTAAAGGAATTCTTAACCATTTCTGCATGACAAAGCTTTATTACAGTAAATTATGCGTTATCAAAACATGAATATGAGTACTTGCACACAGAAATGCTGACTGTTGTAATATTCCTTTTATTATATACCTTACATTATAACTGTAAATAAACATCACAAAAACAGTATAAATAATGAAAAAATCAGAGAACTACATTTTACTGAATTTTATTAAATCCTACACCACTTGCCCATGCAGGACCCATTGCAAAAATCTGTGACAGTAATTACTGTCCTTATACAATTATACAAGCATATTTAATACAAAACATGAAAGGATATCTGCTCTAGTTGGAGGTATGACCACTTTCAGCTTCTTACCATCTTCTATAGGTGTAGATGTCAGATACATCTTGGTGAGCAGAGTTGCCATTTTTTCAGCACTAATTCTGGAAAATAAAATCAGAGTGGACAACTCCAAATATCATCCCTTTGAACAGAAAACTTCTATACATGTATGTCAAATGCATTTCTATATTCTTCATTCAATACCTCAATGACCTTCTAAATATGTAACTCTATCAAATGACAAAATTTTAGACTTATCAAGGCGTAAAATTGAATGTGCCTCAAACAATGGGATGTGTCTTTTTAAGGATAGAAAACAATGTGGAAAAGGGAGAAAATGCTGGTTACCCATGGTCAGCTTGACATGCTGTCTCTTAGAAACCTTGAAGTTTCCTGTTTCTACAATGTTTTCAAAACTTTATCTCTCAGGGCCGTTAAAACACTGAACTGTTCAGTTCAGGGTTAAAGTTTTGACTTAACTCTTTACCAGATGAGGTAATTTTGGTCTGCTGAAATTGAAAGAATTTGCAGACAACAAATTTAGAGTGGCCAAAAAGGTGGTATTTTTATCTGTATGGGAAGAAAACACTGTGGAAAATGGAGAAAATGCTCATTATGAGCATTTTCTCCTTTTTCCACAGTGTTTTCAAACACCTTCAACCTCAGAGCCGTAAAGACCAGGGCTTATCTGGGAAAGGGTTAAGATTAACAAAAACCTGCTACATTGGCAGCATGGACATGTCCATTTCAGCTTCAATCTACAAGGTGTAAATATCCAAAGGGCCACAACTTACTTTAACCCCACTTTCTGGTTCACATCTTCCACATATATGGTTTCTTCTCTATAGGGTAATTCCTAGAAATACAAGGAAACATGTATTCAGAAGCATAGGCGAAGTACTCACCAGTCATTGCGAACAAATTTTCTAGGCCATCAAATGACCAGTCTCAGGGTTGGAATTATATTGTTTCTTTGGTGTATAACACCACCTTCAACTGTATTTCACTTTTATCATTATTGCTTGTGCTAATGTCTATAAATTCTGCAAATTCTTTAACTAGCCCTATGCTCATGATTCTTCCAATGCAACAGCTTGCTTCCAAATTTAAGAAAAGTCTGGATTTGTTTTCAACAACTGTTCTAAATGTTGTGTTCTACTTTTGCGAATCAAATCAACCTTCTAGGAATTTAAAAAAATAGTATAACATTATTTTTAGAATGGTTTTGAACACTGCATTTGATTTTGCATATATCTTACACTCAACTGAGCAATATTCCGGCCTTTTCTAAGCACTGTCATGTATGTATGTCCATTTCTATCATTTACCACCCCAAGAGTTAACTAATTATTCTAACATGAAACGTGAATTCGGCTCTATAAACACAGTGCAACGAAAGCGTGGTAAAATCTGCGTTATTCTACGTAGAGTGATGTCATTCTGTATAAAGTACGAGGGCTGTTTGATATGTAATGTATATTGTACCACAGCGCGATAACGTGTTCAACGATTTCGTGGATGATGAAACGCTTGAATAGCTCTATTCAATACCTTTCCAACGGTATAAACACGAGCCTTCAGCTCCACATAGTTTTAAACTTACAGTCATTTCAATAGAGCTAGTCGTTGACCTCTGTTGTAAAAATGGTTGGGAAACGGATTAAGAATATTAAAGAAATTAAAGCTTATATAAAAGTTCGCACAAAACTCGGTCATTCGGTAATGCAGATTTTTACTGAATTGGGGGAAGTTTATGGGTCTGATAAGGTATCTTATGAGACAGTTCGTAGTTGGAGAAAGAAATTTCTGACTGGCACAGAGTCCGTCAAAGATGCAGCAAAATCTGGCCGACCTGTGACTTTAACAGGCAAGGCAAATGTCTCAAAAGTCAGGGAAATAATTGAAAGTGATGGCAGATACACGATTCATGATACTGCCAACGCTGTTGGCATATCGCTATCGCGGGTGCATTTCATTTTGAAGCGTATTTTGAAAGTACGAAAGATTTCTGCCAGATGGATACCTCATATATTGACAGATGACCAAAAACGGGTACGAGTACAAACCGCTAAGCAATTGCTCAAAATGTTTCCCAAATTCAATCAAAGACAATTTGCAAACATTGTTACTGGTGACAAAACATGGGTTCACTATTTCGAACCAGTAAGAAAAATTGGAAACAAAATATGGCTAACTAAACACGGTAGAAGGCCTGTAGTTGCCAAAAGAAGCACATGCACAAAGAAGGTTCTTTACTGCATATTCTTCTCATGTGATGGTATAGCCGTACAAATTCCGGTGCCGAAGGGCAAAAGTGTTACAGGTTGGTATTACCGAGATGTTATACTAAAAAAGGTCAAGAAATATTATCTTCGACGCCCTGTGTCAGGATTTAGGCATGTTCGTCTACTTCATGATAATGCTCCATCACATACATCTGAGCTTGTGAAGCAATTTTTGAAGTTGGAGAAGGTTACCGTCTTGCCACACCCACCATACTCTCCAGATCTAGCCCCATGTGACTTTTTCCTTTTTCCAAAACTTAAAAAGTTCTTATCTGGTCGTCGTTACAAGTCCCGACAAGCCCTTGGCTCAGCCATCAGTCAGTGCCTCAGAGGTCTACCTAAATCAGCGTACCATGACGCATTTCAGAAATGGATTCAGAGATTGAAATTATGTATTTCAAACCGCGGAGAATACTTTGAAGGGATGTAATGTTCATTTCACTATTTGAGTCGAATGCTTTTGAGATATCGTACAATACACATTACATATTGAACAACCCTCGTAAGTAAGTTATTCAATGGAATATATAATCTACATCCGCATTTTTACTTTAAGTATGAACTTGTTTTCCTTTGATTAAGAGTTGGTCATGTTAGAATCGAAATAATCTTCTTTCTATTGTGGTTTATCGTTCAATAAACCACATTGTGAGTTATGAAGCGCAATGAATAAACCATTCGGGCTATCGCTCTCGTGGATTATTTATTGTGCCTCATAACTCACAACTTTGGTTTATTGAACGATAAACCATGATAAAAAGAATATTATTTCTTAACTAGACGATGAAATTTCTGCCTAGTCAAAATTGAAAGCGTTTGTAGACAACAAATTAAATGTGACTCAATAGCTGAAATTTTCCTTTGGAAGGACAGAAAGCACTGTTAGGGAAAGGAGAAAATGCTGGTTGCCAGCATTTTATCTTTTCCCCAACAGTGTTTTAAAACCTACCTTACGGTTGTTAAAACCCAGGTTGTGCGATAAAATGATAAAACAAGTTCAAGGTCTGTACCTACCGGATAAACAACCACACTGCCATCTGTTTGTACAACCTCAGCCTGTTCAACCCTAAAATATAGATATTCTTTTTTTCAAGTTTTTCTGATATTTTTCATGAAAAACATCTTTGTATCCCTCAAGTATTGTTTTTCCCCTGTAACACCTAAACAACTAAAATTAGCCTGTACAGTAAAAGGTTAATTAAGATCAGTGCCTTCTGACACAAATTACATCCATTTAACCCTTAACTCATTACCAAACGACAAAATTTTAGGTTTGTCCAAATCGAAAGCATTTGCAGACGACAAAATAAAAGTGACTGAAAATTTGAAATTTGTTTTGTCAAGGGTAGAAAACATTGTGGGAAAAGGAGAAAATGCTGGTTACCAGCATTTTCTCCTTTTCCCACAATGTTTTCTAAAGGCTTCTTTCTCACGGTCGTCAAAAGTAGGGATTGTGTGGTAATGGGTTAACCAAACCACAAAATTTTGTCCAAGTTCAAAGTATTAATTTTGCTGACAACAATTAATATAAACACTTGCTTCTTTGCATTAACATAGTTCCATTTGACATAAAATTTAGGATGTCATACAAGTTGGCGCTCGAGAGAATATCTTATTAAACGAGTCTGGAAAAAATGCATTAGGCTAGCTTTTGGCAAGCTTAATAACACCTTTTGTCTATGAGTTTAATAAAATTTTACTGAAAAAGCCAACAAGTCTCAGATTATATTTTTATCAAATAACCTCCTTTGTTTTCAAAGTATTACAGCCATTATGATTTTTTTTTTTTTAATCTCATACATGTTTTAGGTAAGATTTTGTAATGTCTCTGAAGCATTATGTGACGTCATTTTTTGATAGCGTTGTATTCTTGTCAGTTATTTTAAAAAACAACACCCGCCACAAAGGGTAAAGGCTAATAACAGTTCTTCAAAACTTGATAATAAAGTTCTATCTCAAATGCCAACTTATCTCAGATCCTACGCATTACATAACTTTATCTTAACAGTTACAGTTCATGATGTGTTAAAACACAGGCTTTTGTATACATATGTATTGAAATTTACACAAAGCCTTTTCACTTCTTTGACAGATGTGCAGATCATGGACAAAAACAGTTCCAACAAAACTTACAAGCAACAATGTTGTTTTGAATCTGAAACTATTAAACTTTGTAGCTTTTTCATGATCATCAAGTTAGACAGGTAATTTGACATAGGAACCTGGGTAGGCAATGCTTTTGGAAAAGTCCTAGGGTTTCAGAGCTTTGCCAAAATATGGGGCTATTTGCTTATCTCAAACATGTGTAAGATTATAAAATCCATAATGGCTGTATTACAGTGAAAATTAGGGTAGTGAAGAGATAAAGTAAATTTTGACATGGACTTTCCTTTTGGATTACACATAGTGTCTTTTGACAGAAACATAATGCCTTTTATGTATTTATAGATTTTGGTTCCTTTTCAATATGTATAGTGCCTTTTGACAATAACTTAGCTCCTTTGACATCCTTTCATCCAAAACAAACAAAAGAATTGGGAAACAAATATTAAATTACAATAAATTATGATGGTTTGTCAAACTTACGTGTATTGTTTCTCACAATACTGGCCAAACATGGTGACTATGGTGTCCAGTACAATTTTAGCCTTGGTCAGATCTGTTGCTGTACATTCTATGAAGACATTCTTTGTATCTAGAGTTATCTTTGAATGCTCTCCTGCAGAAGAAACGAGTTTATATGTATATATGGTAGAGTAAACCCTCAGAGCACTGCATAAACCAGCACCACATAAACCAAACGGACATGATTCAATCTAGAGATAAAGTCAAGATAAACTAGAACTGTCTCAGGCATAATTCAACATCCACCTTCCTCAATGCCTCCCCCTAACCAACTTTGTTGTGGGGATTACAGTTATACAAAAATACCTATGGCAAAAGCAAATCTTAGTTGCTTGGTTTCTTACACAAAAAAAATGCTAATGCCTATAGATGAATGTTTGCTATAATGATCAATGAAATGCAACTCACAACAAAAAATATGATCTAAAATCCGATTGGTCAAAAAGTTAATAAGAACATGTAAAAGGAGTGTAATATGTGGATATTAGTGTGCTTGCTATCAGACTTCATACCCAAGTAAGCACTGATCAATTTAACAAAGCACTGAAATCCTTTCTAGAACAAGAGCACTGTAGGCCAGTGCAAATGCTCAGCTGCATTGCTTTCAAAAATAGATTGATTTTCAGTGAAAATTTCGTAACTGTGTCAAAAGTATTTTTTAAAGAGGTAAAGTTACCTGCCCCTTGTGTATGGGCTTCCCTTTCGATAGTTAACAACTAGTACGAGTTAGAAGTAAATATCTTCAGTAATGACAGCGATACTATAAGATGTCAGTTTTTGCAAGACAACCAAGATGGTTACTGAGCTATGACAATACCTTGACAATTTCTTTGAAAACAGTCATGCTAAAAAAATATAATTACCCATTTGTTGTGGCAGACCTGTCTGCATCATGCTGTGGTTGCCGTGCCTTTTACACTTCTGATTACCCATTACCAAACAATCCTTGTGAAAGAAAACTTGCAAATACTGGGGAAAAAAGAAGACCTTATCCCACAATTTTTTCCATCCAAGGAAAAGTAAACCTGTCAACTATGGCAGTTTACATAATTACATTTTGACAAAATATTTAACAAATGAACATATTTAAAAAAGAAAAAGGAAACCATACATCACCTCTTTACTGAAAGATAAATTTAAGACTTGTCCAACTTGAAAGTATTTGCAGACAATAAATGTGGTTGTAATAATGGTAATTTTCTGTGAAAGTGTAGAAAACCTTGTGGGAAAAGGAGAAAATGCTGGTTACCAGCATTTTCTCCTTTTCCCACAAGGTGTTCAAAAGGCTATGTCACAGGGTCATTAAAACTCAGGATTGTGTGGTAAAGTGTTAAAACTTACCATTGATAATCGGTGGCATAGACAAGACTACATTGTTACTGTCATATATAATGGGGTAGACCTCTTTGTCCCTGATGATAGGCAAGTATGGCTTGAGGTGACTGTCTCCCTGGAACAAACATAGCTACAGATTAACTCTTTACTACAAATCACAGGATTTAACACCCCTGAGGAAGAGGGCCTTTGAAAACATTGTGGGAGAGGGAGAAAATGTGGAAAATGCTTGAAAACAAGCATTTTCTCCTTGTCTGGCAATGTTTTCCATCCTTTCGAAACAATAATTTCCAATATTTTATCCATATTCAATTTGTCATCTGCAAATGCCTTGGATGTGGACTAGTCCAAAATTTTGTAGTGTGGTAAAGGGTTAACTCTTTACCAAACAGCAAAGTTTCAGACTTGTCCAAATCGATAATATTTGCAGAAGACAAATTTAATGTCTGTCAAAAGATGGACTTTGTTCCAGAAAGGGTATTAAACCTTGTGGAAAAAGGAGAAAATGCTGCTTACCATTGATGTTTTTAAAAGCATTCTTTCTCAAGGTCATTTAAAGTTGAAATTGTGCGGTAAAAAGTTAAAGAGGGTTTTTAGCAGTTCAGGATTTTTTTTTCTTAGATATTCACCAGACCTGCTTTATGCGTATTCACTAGAACTATCTCATTGAGACTGTTCTCATAAGCAAATACAATATAGGTTTCAATCATAGATTAATAATTTTTTTCAAGAAAAAGACTAATCAACCCTGTCTAGGTTTCTGAATTACTTAGCCCAAAACCCTTACTAGTCAGGTATAAAAATGTTACTATGTACAAATGTCCAACTGGCATAAGAGATTTATCTCAATAGTAATGAACCATAACTGGCTCCTTTCTCTCAATGTTTACCACACCATTCAAGAAAAAAAATATTTGAATCACACTGTGAAAAGGGGGCTTAATGCATCTGCAAATAGTATCCACCCATGTCAGCCTGCGCAATCTGCGCAGGCTGACATGAGTGGAAACTTTTTGCTACTGGTCAATTTCCTTCATGTCAAAGGACCAGTGTATGTCATGATTCAGTTGGTTGTTAGACAAAAAGGACTTTATGGATATAAAACTATACGGCAATTTGGTTGGTATAATGTATCACAGAGACGCATTTAACCTCCTTTAGTCAGAAAAGGGCTCATTTTCCTTTAAGTGAATTTTCTTCTTCTCCAGTCCCAGTTTTCGATTGATCAAATTAAGTTCTATAACAAGAATTCTAACATGACACGTGAATTCGGCTCTATAAACACAGGGCAACGAAAGCGTGGTAAAATCTACATTATTCTATGTAGAGTGACGTCATTCTATATAAAGTGATGTCACTCTGTATAAAGTAAGTAAGTAAGTTATTCAATGGAATATAATCTGCATCCGCGTTTTTACTCTAAGTATGAACTTGTTTTCCTTTGATTAAGAGTTGGTCATGTTAGAATCGAAATAATCTTCTTTCTATCGTGGATTATTTATTGTGCCTCATAACTCACAACTGTGGTTTATTGAATGATAAACCACGATAGATAGAAGATTATTTCTTAAATAAATACCGAGAATAGTTCCATCAACTCTTCGGCTGTATGTTCCTTTGTCTGTCCTAGTGCAACAAATTTGATGTCTTTAGGAGGTTTAGCATTGTAGAAGAAAGGTCCTTTCAATGTGTCAAGGTCATGTGTTCCTATAGCAACCAATGATCTTTGTCTAATAAAAAAAAGAAAACAAATCACATTTGTACAAAAACAATTGAATCTGTATAAGAAACAATAAAGGATATCAGTGAAAGAAAAACCTATACTTTTTCCTGTTTTTCAAAGATTTACCAGACAACAAAAACGCAGACTTGTCCAAATTTAAAGAATTTACAGATGAGAATTTACTTATGGCTCCAATGATGGAATTTGTCTTTGATAGAGTAGAAAGCATTGTGGGGAAAGGAGAACATGCTGGTAACCAGCAGTTTTTCTCAGAGTCATTTTAAATCATGGTTTTGAAGTAATGACTTAACTACTTAACCAATGAGGACTCCCGTTCCTGAAAGAAATTCTGTCCTGTACTCAGTAACAATTATGTCTTACCTGCAGATATTCTGGTGAAGTTTGTCCTGAAGATCAATGAAACTTTTATATCTGTCCTAAAAAAATAAAAAAAGATAAAAAAAATAAAAACTAAGTGTTAGCCAAAAGAATACTTGGGAATGAAGGTACTTTTGCAGACCAAGGTCAGACTGCACTGACAACAGTCTGGTCTTAATCTACCAGGCTTATTGCTTTTAAAAATAAAGTTGCTTTTACAAAGGTCATAATACACATAAAACAGTCTGATTTCAATCTACCAGAGTTACTGTTTTAACAGATCAAGCTATTATAACAAAAACAATCTTGAAGTTGCATTTTTCACTGAAAATACATGTCTTCAATTCAGCAATGGAAAAGTTATAATTTTCATAAAAATTTTGGCTATTTGTTTATGCTAGTCATCACTCAGCCTTAAATCTTTCACCCATTCACACACTAATGCAATTTTTACATCCCTGCATTTACAGACTTGGAAACAATTGTGGCAAAAGGAGCATTTGCTTGTTGCAGAACTGCATCTTTGATATCAAAGAGCACACTTATCAACAAGACGACCAAGTATTTACTTACCTCTGTAAATTTAATGTTGCGTAACACTGCTGCAACAGCATGTGGTCTAACTTTTTTAGTCTGTAAATAAAAATGGCACATTTTCCTTTTTTTCATTTCATACAGTCTTTTCTATATAATTGAAATCTGTATCTGTAACATACATTTCGGCTATGCTATGGCAAAAGGGGGCTTAATGCATCTCTGTGATACATGATACCTAGCTAGTCATTACATGATCATGGATCCATAAAATCCATTCTGTCTAAAATCGACTAGATCTGGAGGTAGAATGGTCCTATGCCATGCAGAAAATTGACCAATGGCAAAAAGTCGCAACCCATGTCAGCCTACGCAGACTGCGCAGGTTGACATGGGTGGAAACTTTTTGCAGATGCATTAAGCCCCCTTTTCACAGAGCATGGCCCATTTATTTATGATAGATCAAAATGTTAAAGGTTAAAATGAATCCAATTGTAGTAAGAAATCTGAAAATTTTGATGTGAATTATCAAAGTACACAAATAACTATCTGCTTTTGTGGACACCATAGTTCAAGAACAGATTGTGCTGTCCAATCTGTATGATTGCTTGCTCACAATAAATGATGCATTTTGACTAAAACAGCCTTGAAGTTGTAGTGTAATAAACAATTTTCTTTTTCTACTGAAAGAAAACATGCTATTTATTAGGCACTCTAATGGCTAACAAGAGTACCGCATATGGGTGCAAACACTTTGCTGCAGTTGCTTTTCAGTAAAAATTTCAAGTCAGAAAAAGGGGTATGGCTGGGTCTAAAAATATTTTGATGGTTACCTGCCATACTGGTATGGGTTCCTCTTTTGATATTAAACAACTAGCGTGAGTTTGAGGAAAATACCTTCAGTATTGACAGAGATATGATAGAATGTCCAAGTTTTTGCATGAAGACACAGACGACAGGGCTACAACAATACCTTGACATTTTCTTTGAAAACAGCCGAGCTTAAAACTATGTATACACAAATAAAGTCATGTAGTGGCAACAGTTCACTTATTCATGTTTTCCTGTTTTGATCCAACCCCAGGCTTGGGCTCAAAAGTACTTTTCACAAAGAGACTCTCACATGACCGTTACAACAAGACTGAACCAATATCTTAATGATTACAACTTCAATGGTTTTATAATTCCACAACAGAAAACCCTTTACTTCATTTTGAACCCTTTGTTTTCAATTAACTCTTTACCATGCAACAAAATTTTTCACTGGTCCAAGTTGAAAGCATTTGCAGAGAATAAATAACAATTAACATGTGATTCCCAAAACTAAAATTTGCCTTTGGAAGATTAGAAACCATTGTGGGGAAAGGAGAAAATGCTGTTTACCAAAGGCCCTTATCCTCATCATTGAAACTCAGGATTGTATGGGAAAAGGTTAAAAAAACCACAGCTGGACAAAAGAAGTGAAGGTCACAAACAAGGTTGCTTACGTCTGGCAGGATGGTCAGTCTCTGCATTTCTCCTCTGGGAGGCACTGCCTTGTATGTGGGTGCATCTTGTCTAAATAAGAGACCAAAAAAAAAAAATGAGCCATGCTCTAGCAAAAGGAGGCTTAGTACATCTCCATGGTGCATTATATCAAGCAAGTCATCATATGAATATTGATCCATCAAATACACTTTGTCTAATGATCCACTAGGTCTGGAGCTAAAATTGTCACATCACATTAAAAAAATCTACCCATAGCAAAATGTTTCGACCCAGGTCAGCCTGCCCAAACTGCGCAGGCTGAAATAGGTTGATACTTTTTGTAGATGCATTCAGCCCCCTTTCCACAGAGCATGGCTCAAATATTAAGACTTCTTACTGAACATTCATTCATGAGTAAACTTAACATTTTCTTTAACACTTTTAAAATGCCTGTTTCTCTATTTTTTAGTTCTTTAAGGCCTTTGTCAACTTTTTTTAGCCATATCACGGCAGATTGTTAAACTATCCATGCCTTCCTGGATTTTCTCTACAGTTACCAGCCGCTGGCTGCTCTCCTACATAGACATTACTAAATCTAATACACTAAAACTATGTTCAGTAGAAATTCCTATCAAAGGCAGAAATCATGATTTCAGAAATTAAAATTTTGCTGTCTGTAAATGGTTTCAATTTACTTGACTCCAAAGTTTTGTTGCTTGGTAAAGAGCTAAAAAATATTCAAATAAGAATTATGATAATAAAAATAAATAATAATAATAAATGAAAATTTGTCATTGAAAGGTGAAAAACATTATCATCATTTTCTCCTTTTCCCACAATGTCTTCAAAGGTCTTTTTTTGTTGAGGTCATCAACACTCAAGATTGTTTGGTCAGGGGTTACAAGTATAAAAAGTTTTACGCAACACTCACTTTTGTAAGAAGACGGCAAGACCTCGACTTATACCCTCAATACATAGAAGATCATACCTAAAATTGAACAGAACAAAATAATATGGTCAAACAATAATATTGCCACCTTTTTTCACTCATCTCCTGGAACAGGTAGGTCAGTGGCAGCTATGGTCTTAACCCTTTACCACACAATCCCAAGTTTTAACAACCCTAAAAGAGAAGGCTGTAGAAAACATTGTGGGAAAAGGAGAAAATGCTGGTAACCAGCATTTTCTCCTTTTTCCTCAATGTTTTCTTCTCTGTCAAAATGTTTTCTTCTCTATCAAAGTCAGAAATTAATCTGTGCTTCAGTTTGGTCAAGCTAAAAAAAAATTTTGTCGTTTGATAAAGAGTTAACATAAACAAGAGGACCATGATGGTCCTAAATCGCTCACCTGAAATCCGAGAACACACAACATAGGGCCAATTTCCACACTAGGGCCATAATTTGAAGTATTTTGGTAGAGGGCCACTAGATGATGCTACATGCCATATATGAAAGCTCTAGCCCTTACGGTTTGGGACAAGAAGATTTTTACAGATTTCCTTCTTTATCTCTATGTGAAATCCGAGAACCCACAACATAGGGCCATTTTCAAACTAGGGCCATAATTTGAAGTATTTTGGTAGAGGGCCACTAGATGATGCTACATGCCATATATGAAAGCTCTAGCCCTTACGGTTTGGGACAAGAAGATTTTTACAGATTTCCTTCTTTATCTCTATGTGAAATCTGAGACCCCACAACATAGGGCCAATTTTTAACACCAGGGCCATAATTTGAAGTATTTTGGTAGAGGGCCACTAGATGATGCTACATGCCATATATGAAAGCTCTAGCCCTTACGGTTTGGGACAAGAAGATTTTTAAAGATTTCCTTTTTTATCTCTATGTGAAATCCAAGAACCCACAACATAGGGCCAATTTCCATACTAGGGCCATAATTTGAAGTATTTTGGTAGAGGGCCACTAGATGATGCTACATGCCATATATGAAAGCTCTAGCCTTTATAGTTTGGGACAAGAAGATTTTTAATTTTTTTTCTTTCGGTTGCCATGGCAACCAGAGTTCTCCATGGAATTCAAATCTTTGAAGTATTCTGAAAGTGCATCACCTAAGGATCATTTCTGTGAAGTTTCATTGAAATCTGATTGGCGGTTTCGTCAGAGAAGATTTTTTAGTAATTGTTTACGGACGGACAGACAGACGGACGACGGACATTGACCAATCACAATAGCTCACCCCGAGCACTATGTGCTCAGGTGAGCTAAAAATGGGATAACTAACAGAAACTTTGCATTAAAAAAAATGGACAAATTCAATATCTATTTCAAAGCATTTCAGTTAACCCTTAACTCCAAGGCTTTTGAAAACAGTGAAGGAAAAAAAGAAAATGCTGTTTACCAGCATTTTCTCCTTTTCCCGCAATGTTTTCTATTCTTTCAGAGAGCTTCAGCTCATTTGCACTAATTTTGAATGTGTTGTCTGCCCATGTTTTAGATTTGAAATCACCTTAAGTTTGTCGTTGAGGAAAGGGTTAAAAAGCCAGCACTGACAGCAAATATATGGATAATCAATTTTTGATCAGATTTGTTAACTTCTGAAAAATGAAGTCCAGTAATAATGTGCTGTAGTCTACAACAGCTTGGTCATTCATCCAGGGACTAACCATAGTACTTAGCTATCAGAGAGACACATGCAGCAAACCATATCAATGTAAAAGCTAGCTTTACAGAAAGGCTGGTTTCATGTGCCTATCTAACAGGCTCAATAAGGGCCAAAAGTAAACAATGGGATGGTAAAACTTCAATTGAGCCATGCTCTGACAAAAGGGGTCTTAATGCATCTCCATGATGTACATGATCAAAAATCCAAATTAGCCACATTTTTCAACAACCGACTTAATTATGAGGTACACTGGTCCTTGGACATACAGTAAATTGAGCAATAGTGAAAAGTTTCGGCCCAGGTCAGCCTGTGCACACTGCCCAGGCTGACCTGGGTCGATACTTTTCGCAGATGCATTAAGCCCCCTTTTCACAGAGCATGGCTCAATTAAATTTAAACCATACCATTTATAAGTATGGAATTTATTGTAAAGATTACCATGTTATTGTATTGTCGGTCAAATGGGTTAGTCACTGGTGGGCAAATGAATTTAAAAACCAGGTAAAAAGTTGCCAGGTTGCTCTATCTCTTGGTTACTTTTTTATGTGGTTTTAAAATTTATACCTGCCAGCAACCAACTCTTGGGCTGACCATCTGATAACAAATTGTCATCTTCACAACAATTTCTATATTTTCTATACTTTTCAATGATATGATTTAAACCTGGATGCATTTTAACACCCCCATTGTTTACTTTTGGCCGCTATCATGACTTTGACAAACTGTTCCCCATGACATTACTTTCTCTTTCAAAAAGTTTCTAGCCCAAGACTTTTATACAAACAAATAGAGGATTTATAAGACAATTCAAGTCGAACAATTGTCATAATCCCATCTCTGATCAACATGTGATGGCTTGGTCATCCATTCATGCATTAGCAATCACACACATTACTTGACTATCATGGAAAAGCATTCACCAAAACACATCATGGTACATGTTCAACAGTAAAGCTGGTTTTAAGTACTTATATACAACAGACCTCACCCTGTGACATTGACATACAGTGTTTTTACAGATCAATATAAATGAGCCATGCTCTGGCAAAGGGGGGCTTAACGCATCTCCATGATGCATCATACCATGCAAATTATCACACAAATGGATCCATAAAATCCATTTTGTAAAACAACCAACTGAATCATGTGGTACACTGGTCCTTTGACATGCAGAAAGTTGACCTACAGCAAAAAGTTGTGGCCCAGATCAGCCTGTGCAGACTGCACAGGCTGACCTGTGTCAATACTTTTTGCAGGTGCATTAAGTCCCCTTTTCACAGAGTTTGGCTCATATTTAAGTTTAAAATTGTGTTTCTCAGACACAATTAACCATATGCAAAGCAATGATATAATATCTAGATCTACCTATTGGCAGGTACTTCAATCTTGTATTTAACTTCCTGTTGATCCCCCTGGCCTTTCTAGAAATAGAGAGTGCACAAAATCGTAATAGACATTTTCATCTAATACATAATTCAGGTATATGAGACTTAACAAAATTTAATACATTGCTGGAAAGTAGATCTACAACTGCACAAATCTGAGTCATTGCAACAAATACATGAATTACTGTGTGTGTGTGTGTGGGGGGGGGGCACTCTTCAGTTATTTCCCTTGAATCCTCACCAGTACTACATTAGCCTTGAGAGGTAAGGGGATTACTCATTTCAAATCCTTGATTTTCTCGCACAACTCAGATGTGTTCTTGAGACATTAATTCACAGCAACTAAGTCTGGTTACCATAGATTGTTTCAAAATTCAATAAATGTGCATCCATTTGATGGCTAATAATCAAATTCTCTTTAAAATTACAGAGAGACCTAACATGCATATTCTTACGAACAAGTCTGTAACAAAGAAACAAATGCATATCAGAAATACAGGGACCGGGCAGGATTCGAACCTAGAACGCCCGGACGAAAGACCAACACCACAACCACTGAGCTAAAGAGAATTCTCCCTAACGTAGTTGTTAGGTGTTGTATTTAAATCGGGATGAAGCCATGCATGAAAGAGTTGTCTCCCATAACAATATATCTTAAATTTATTGCAACATCCATATGGGAATCAAGGATAAAAACAAAGGAATACAGATAAAAGGACCAATCTGTTATTTGGTTACCTTAACTCTTTACCACATGACAAAATTTTAGACTTGTCCAAATTGGAAGCATTTCCAGAACACAAAATGAATGTCACTCAGAAATTTAAAGCTGTTTTGGAAAGGGAAGAAAACATTGTGGGAAAAGGAGAAAATGCTGGTTACCAGCATTTTCTTCTTTTCCCTCAATGTTTTCAAAAGGCTTCTTTCTCAGTGTCGTTAAAAGTCGGGATTGTGTGGTAAAGGGTTAAGTAAGGGATATAATTTTACAGGAATGGCCCCAATTTCTCCTATCCATTACATGTTCTTCTTTTCATAAGATTTAGATGGAAAGTGATTGGAAATTTGGCACTGTCTTGAGTTGATACTTGATCTGACACATTCAAAATAAATCTTCGAAAACAAAATGACCAGTAAGTGAGCAATACAAAACCTCCTCACAACTTCAGATAACAGTAATCTACACATGGATTGTCACATAGATCCACTCAGAGACATTTCACATCAAGACCCACAACATAGGTTTTAATGAAGAACTGATGATCTAGGTCTTTACCAGATGACAAAATTTTGCACTTTTTTATCTTAAACATGTTTGTGGAAGATACATATGGCTCAGATGACAAGGTGTGACTTTGATTAAGTAAAAAAAAAAATATAGAAAAGGGTGACCAGTATTTTCTGAATTTGCGTTTATCGTCGCCACCGGTTGCCCACATGGGCGACGCCCCCTGAAGGCTGTTAGTATTGTTACGGGGGATAGTGCAGATACAGGACGAAACCCATCCTAAGTTTCACCTGGTTCTTTAACGTGCTCGGTGTATAGCACCGTCACACGGGACCTCGGTTTAACGTATCATCCGAAAGACTATTAGTAATTTTAGATGGCCAGCCGTGGGAATCGAACCCACAGTCTCATGTTCATGAGTCTTACGCTCTACCAACTGAGCTATGCAGGCTGGTCCCAGTATTTTCTCCAATTCCTACAACGTTTTAAAAGCCTTCTTCCTTAGGGCCATTAAAAATATGTCGGTTAAGGGTTTAAGACGGCAATAACTCCTCATATCTGGCCCTTTATTTTCTGGTCTGTCTGATTTCGTGTCGAAAGTTTTTTATATTGAGAAAAAAAAAAGACTATACAAAGTTCAGTTACTTACCTGTGATTCCTCTTCCTCAACCTCTGCTTCTTCCACCTCAAGGCCAAAATCAAAACAAAGCTGATCAAACTCCTCTAGAGCTGAAAGGATACATGTAAATGTCTCCTATATAACGTTTTTGTTTTATTTCCATACACATAAATTCCGTACAGATTTTATACAGACACATTTTTTTCTTATTGCAACAAAATTAAACTGCCTAAATGATGATAATAAACAGAGAACTTTAACAGTCAACAGACTTGTCTCTTTTTATACTGGCAGAAAACAAATAATTGAAAAAAGGCTCTAATGGTGGATTTGTCTTTGAAAGGGTGCAAATGGTAGAAAACATTATAATAAAAGAAGAAAACGCTAGAGAATTTTATTTTCTCACATTGGTTTCAAGAGCCCTGTTTTCAGGTTAATTGGTAAAGGGTGAACACACTCCCACGTAACTCTTTACCACACAGTCTCATGTTTTAGCAACCTGAGAAAGAAGCCTTTTAAATATGCTGTGGAAAAAGGAGAAAATGTTAGTAACCAGTATTTTCTCCTTTTTCCACATTGTTTTCTAACCTTCCCAAAACAATATCAATTTTTAGGTTGCAATTATTTTGTCATCTGCAAATGCTTTCAATTTGGACAGGTCTAAAATTTTGTCGTTTTGTAAAAGGTTAGTCAATTAACCATATTTACAAGGCTGCAAACTCAACTTGTGGGGACCATGGTAATGAGGTAGTGTGTCAGCCTCATAAACCATAAGGTTCCGAGTTCAACACATGTGAGCAGGTGTCAACTGTAGGACTGTTCACTGGCCCACACATTCAGCTCGAGTACTGTGGTTTCCAGGATGCAGAATTGAGAGGGATTAGTATAAATTGCAAGAACTTGTTTTTCTTCATTGATGTAAAATAAATATGTTTAAACTAAACTCAACTGTCATAAATGTGTTTACGGAGGTGATGATGTAACCCTTTACCATATCATCCCCCGCTTTCACCACATGAGGAAAAGAGGATTTAGAAAACATTGTGGGAATGGGAGAAAATGCTGGTTACAATGTTTTCTACCTTTTCAGAAAAATCTTATAATCTGGACCAAAATTACACTGTCATCTGCAAATGCTTCAAGGGTTTCAATGAAAAAAGGGTGTCTGAGAGACCATATTTTTTAAGAAAAATGAAACACTGTGATGTAAAATACTGTTTCTCCTAATTTTGACTGCAAGGGGTTCATCCAGTATTTTCTAAATGTATGTATCTTTCATTGAAAATGGGATGGAAGAATATTCACCAACTTACTGCAATCCTCTATTTCAACACCCTTTGGGAAAAAGGCTTTTGAAAACATTTTGGGAAAAGGAGAAAATTTTGGTAACCAGTATTTTCTCCTTTCCCAAAGTATTTCCAAAGCTTTCTAAGACAATCTACACCATTATCTCCTACAAACTAAATAAGGGAATCAAGCATATGGAACTGCCTCATTTCAATATTTCGTGGATGAAAAATACTGATGACGATTCGACCGGCATGTGTTTTCGGTAAGGATCAGTCTACTTACTGTAATTTACATTTAAAATCTTGAAGAGTTCGTCTCTCTTTACTGTAATTGTTGGCATTTTGCATGTAGCTAACACAGCTCAGTCCGCAAATTCTCTAATTCGTCGATTGGAATGCTGAACTGAAAGCTGTATGATGAAATTGGATGAGAGTAAATCACTTCCGGTATCGACTATGTTTTCCTCCAAAAGAAGAGTACTCAAGGAAAAAATTGCTGTGGGGAAATTTCAAGATTGGTTGACCTGTCCTTTATTACATTGCATAGATCTAAACAAATAAGATTAGTATGCAAAAACAACATATCTGCGTGGTAAAGGTGCAGTGAACAATCTGAATGTAACACTATAGGCACAATATCTCCCAAGAGTAAACAAATAGGGGGTCAACATGCATTTAAGTGTAAATCATACCATTTAAAAGTTTGGATGTGACTTGGAAGATGACAATCTGTTTTTGTACGTGCGGCCCAGGTGTTAGTCGCTGTAAGGAAAATAAATTTTAACATCGGGTAAACAGTAAATGAAACATATGGCGACCTGGCAACTTTTGATCTAGATCTAGTTCCAGAAATCATTTTTCTGCCAGCGACTAAGAATTTCAAACAAACTGTACAATGAAAGATTGTCACCTCCACAATAATTTCAATACTTTTAAATGGTATGATATAAATTCAAATGCAATTTAATCTACTCAATAATGGCATCCCATCTAGATCCAGATTAAATTTCCTATTATCGTGGCACAGTGTACCAACACATTGTGTAGAAAAATTATTGTCGCACCTGATATTTTCTGATATTTCCTTGCAATGACATCTCATTTATATTTGAACGTTAAAAGGTTACAGTTTGTCAGTTATTCTTATTCAAGGCAAAGCAGAGTAAAATAAGGACCATTCCAAAAAGAATACTTCCGCAATTATCGTGATATTGAGAACAGGCATTGAGAGATGTGTTTTCTATCCTCCCAAGAACAAATCCAGCCATTTGACCCACATTTTATTTGACTTCTGTGAGTGCTTCGGATTCAGACAAAAAGGTCTAAAATCTTGACGGCTGCTAAAGGGCTAAACAAACTATTTTAGACCCCCGACGATCATTTTGCTCTCCTAGGATTATGCCCTCCAACCTTACTTTTGAGATTTTGTAACATGTATATGAGCCATGCTCTGTGAAAAAGAGTTTTAGTGCATCTGCAAAAAGTATTGACCCAGATCAGCCTGCGCAGTCCGCGCAGGCTGACCTGTGCCGAAACTTTTTGCTTTTTGTAAATTTTCTACATTTCCAAGGACCATCTGGCTATACCTCAGGATTCAGCTGATTTTTTTTGACAAAATGGATTTTTATAGATCCACATTTATGTGATTAAGGACAGGGCACCCTTATGGCATTCTTTTAACATCGCGTATCGCCTTTCATCGCCGAAAAAAACGTACGGACTCGGCTGAGACTCGGGTAATCTGTAATCGATCGGCCGATACACGCTGGTTCCCCGCATCGATTACGGATTACGGAGGTTTAGCCGAATCTGTAGGCTTTTGACGATGAAAGGCGATGTTACACGAATCCCATTAGGGTGCCCTATCCTTAATTACTATGTATAATGCATCACTGAGATGCATTATGCCCCCTTCTTTTCCAGAGCATGGCTCATATCGGAAAGATCAAGGACGGACACGGTCCGGGACACCGATACCATGCCGCTGGCCACTGTAAATTTTACACATAGTTGCTAGATCATCGATAAAAATCTCCATTTGGACCTTTTTACGGTGAGGTTTTGTCAAAAGTTTAAAAAAAAAAGCCAAACCCTCGTGATACCAATAAACTGTACGTTTGTTGTTGTTTAACTCCTCACCAGACGATAAAATAATAGACTGGTCCAATTTGAAAGCGTTTGCAGACAACAAATTAAATGTAGCTCAAATAATGATTTCTGAGGCTTTCACGGGATAGAAAACATTATGAGAAAAGGAGAAAATGCTGGTTACCAGCATTTTCTGCTTTTCCCACAATGTTTTCCAAAGCCTTCTTCTTTAGGTTCTTTATAACTAGGGATTGTGAGGTAAAGAGTGTACACCGCTTTCAAGCATGATATGGGGGCCAGCACAACTACCCGGAGCTTTTATACGGGTAATATACGCAAAACAGTTCTTCCGAATAATTCGTCTTTTCGCACATGAACAAAGTTGGGATACTGTTCCCCATCCGCATGGGACCATAAAGATACACGAACCTCGACTTTCTTGCGAACACCGTGGATTAAATCCGGAACCTGGCCCGACCAGGTAGCTCAGTGGTTAGGGTATCTGACTTGTGATCTGGTGATTGCGGGTTCGATACCCGGTTGAGGCAAACTTTCTATCCGGCGATTTTTCGCCCCCCCCCCACCTCTGATGCATGACAGGATTACAGCCAGTGGCTTGGAAAGAAAGTTGTGTTAACTAAACTCGAACTCAACTATCAGCGGTGAAGGAGGAATAATTTGTCTCATCTTACTTTATCAAGGCTGGGAGCATATTTTCGCTAGACTGGGATTTCGGGATTTGAATGTTCAACTGTTAGATTAAAGCCCTGTGTGTTTAACACTGAACTACCGTATCTCGACCTTGACCGTATAGCGAGACACAGACACACACATAAAGACAGACGGACGGATGGACGGACGAACAGACAGACAGACAGACAGAGAAAAGGGGCGGTTAAAAACTTCGGAGTATAAACAAAATCTATATGAGGGAACGGTTATACGTGACAGATCCCTTGAAGCAGAAGATCAGAAGATAGTACAAATTGTCGTCTGGTTGTAAAAAATCGGGTTAGTTACTTATTGACTACTTGGTGTTTAAACATGAGGGTGAGCCACGTCCTAGTATTACAGCTGTTTCACCTTGGATGCTGTATACAGGTAAGATTTTATTGTTTCGTGTCTCGGGTATCGACGACAAATATTTTTCGCTGAGCCGAATTGAAAGCATTGGCACACGACAAGTTAGATGTAACTCGCACGATAATTTCCGTCTTTGAAATGGTAGAAAACATTGTGGGAAAAGGAAAAAATGCGGGTTACCAGCATTTTCTCCTTTTCCCACAATGTTTTCATAAGCCCTGTTCTTCAGGGTCGTTTAAAACACGGGAATGCTTGGTCAAACACTCATTAGCTCCTACTGACGATCATCAAGTTCACGCGTCTTGCTGCAGACGACTTTCGAGACTCTATGTAGTGGAGAATAAACCATCATTTATTCAGGATGTTACCTAGGTTTACCGGAGAACATTTCTTAACTCTTTGCCAAATGACAATATTCTAGACTTGTCCAAACTTAGAGCATTTGCAGCCGACAAATTAAATGTGTCGCAAATGATGACCTTTTCCCTCGGAAAGAGTAGAAACATTGTGGATAGAATTTGTGTGGTTAAGGATTAAAGAACACATTTTCAATTTAAATGTACCTCACATATTTTGAAGGCAACGAGATTCGGTTGTGGTAGTTTCCTGAACGATTATGTGAACAGCATAAAGAAACTGATTTACGTGCTCCTCCCGCAAAGGACTATTTTTTCATTGTAGCTGAATATGCTGGCTTTTGACCTACTTTTTGGTGCTGATAACAAATGAATAAATAGAAATTTGTGATTGGTAAAAAAATGTAGACATGTTTATTCTAAGAGTCCCTGCCCATTTGCTGGCAAATTTACGTAGTCTATCTTTTTTAAAGATTTTTCTTGTTTGTTTTGTTCAATTAGTTTTAGATCTAATTTCATCCCCAATTTCTCCTTTTTCCTCCACACCTTTCATAGGTCTTTATTAATTCTTAAAGATTTACCATACAGATTTTTGAGTGGCAACGAGACTGGGGCGACGGAATCTTCACCAGAGAGCTAGCGCAAGTCCTACCGGAAATGATGCAAATAATACATTCGGCCACTGAAAGCAACGTCCCGAGTAACGTTCCCGTCATCAGTTTGTACCATTACGAATCAAACTTCGTGGAATTCACGAACGTAAGCGTTTCTTGATATTACTTAAGCTGCTAAGCGAGTATCGATCCGCTATTGCGGACAGCGTAGGTCAGGATCAAGAACTTGAAATCTGATCTTGGATCTACGCTGTCCGATGCGGTTAGATTTTTCCGGCGAAAGACCTTTAATATCTCAGTATGCAGGTATTCACAAATAGCCTGAAATTTCAATCTATTCAACAGCTTAAATCGAATGATTGAAGTTTTATGTATCGGGAGAGGATCATATGCAGGTTGCACCTGTGAACAACACTGAGCCATGCAGGACCCTCAATAACCAATTTTTTTAACTGCATACTAGATCTAGTGTATAAATGTTTCTCGGTCTGACATTACAGCCATCTAATTTTTCCGGGAAGTTAGGAACACAAGTATTACATGTAATTTTGGACTGTTGTACATCGTTTCTAGCAACAATCTGTTATACCATATGGCTTGCAACACGCGAAAAGGAGCATTCGGACATTTGCGTAAAGTGTCGTCTCGGATCAGCCTGCGCAGTCCGCGCAGGCTATTCCGAGACGGCACTTTACAACTACATTAGATTTTATGCTACAGTAGACTTGCGCAAAACAGAAAATTGCATAAAAACGGAAAGTGTCGTTTTGGATTAGCCTGCGCGGACTGCGCAGGCTGATCCGAGAAGACACTTTACGCAAATGTCCAAATGCCCCTTTTCGCGTGTTTCAAGCCATATATTTGTTTCGTGGTATTTAAAACTTAGATTCTGTAGTACCTTCAAAGAAGGCACTGATGCAAGCGGCATCGCATGTGAGGATCGAACCACCATCCGCTGCATTACTACTCCAACGTAATAGTCATGTAGGTATCCCACTGACAGTCTAATTTAGTGTGTAAACCCTCCGAGCGCTGAATTAATGATCTGACACTTTTAATTTGGAAAAACAGTCTAAATATAACTATTATACAATATATAACTATTACAAGAACATATAACAGTGCAAAAAAAAGACCAAAATCTGATACAGCGCTATATCCTTTTGTCGAACTTTTCATTGCCGTGTGAAAACGACCCTGGGGAAAGAGAGCTTTTGAAAACTTTGTTGGAAAAGGAGAAAATGCTGGTACCAGCATTTTCTCCTTTTTCAACAAAGTTTTCTAGCCTGTAAATACCAAATCTCGTCTTTCGAGTTTCGTTGACCAGCCCGCATAGCTCAAGTGGTAGAGCGTAAGACTTGTAAACAAACAGTGAGTCTTGGGTCACTTGAGGGAATGGGTTCGAGCCCCACGGCTGGCCATCTAAAAATACTGTACCAATAGTCTTTCGGATGAGACGTTAAACCGAGGTCCCCGAGTGACGGCGCTAAAAACCGAGCACTTTATTAGTTGTCCAGTCAGGTGGCAGGGGATTTGGAAACTTGTTCACGGCTGTGGTGAATAATTGTCGCCCCGAGCCGAAGGCGAGGTGGCGACATTATTCATCACAGCCGTGAACAAGTTTCCAAGTCCCCTGCCACCTGACCGTACAATGAATTTATTATACTGCAAAGTTTTACCATTCCAACGTGTGTTAAGCGAATTTTACCTTTTTTTTTTTTGTTTCAAAAATTGAGTACGCTGACGAAGTAGAATTTCCCTTCTGAGTGCCCCAATTCAATGAAAACTGACGTCACTGGGAACTGACACCACTGAAACCTTGGTAAAAGTGCTAAAACGTGCAGTTTGGCGCATAATCTTGATGTTAATCTTGGTCGACGCCGCCATTTTGGATGTTGTGTTGAAAGTGTAGTCATGTATACGGGGCTCCCGAAAGGGAAACTACTTTTACGTTGGTTTTGCCAGTGTACATGATATATATGTTCGGGGCATATTATCCAATCAGATCACGAGAAATTTCTTTGCAGTATAATAATATTTAAAGAACCTGGCGTAACTTAGGATGGGTTTCGTCCTGTGTCTTGCACTGTCCTACGTAATATAACAAACAGCTTGGGAGGGGGGGGGGGCTTCGCCCATTTGGGCAGCCGGTGGCAACGTTAGATAAACGGAAAATGTTATTTGTCGTCAGTAACTACATGTAGCTTCATTTTGGACAGGTATAATTTTTCATCATCCGATTAAAAGGTTAAGATAAGGGTTTCTGAAGTATCCACTTTTCGTTATATAAACTTAAACGGAAATAACACACAAATAGAAAGTATTGTCGCCTAAATAAACTCATTTTCTCGCAAAATTAAAACCACTTCACAAACTTAAATCATAATTAAACACCTGTGACAATAAGAGACGAGAATTCGTCTGGTCCGTAACTCTATACCAGACAACAAAATTTTAGCCTTGTCGAAATCGAAAGCATTTGCAGACGACAAATTTAATGTTACTCTAAAAATGGTATTTGTCTCTCAAATGATGTTAAACATTGTTTGAAAAGGGAAAGTGCTGGTTACCAGCATTTTCTCCTTTTCTCAAGATGTTTTCTTTTTTAGCCCTCTTCCTCGGTGAAACACGGGATTGTTTGCTAAATGGTTAACTATTTACCAAACGATAAAATTTTAGACTTGTCCAAATTCAAAGCATTTGCAGACGACAAAATAAATGTGACAAAAATGAATGGATGTGTCTATGAAAGAGTATAAAACATTGTTGGAAAAGGAGAAAATGCTGGTTACCAGCATTTTCTCCTTTTCCCACAATGTTTTCAAATGACCTCTTTGTCAGGGTCATTAAGACTCTGGATTGTGCGGTAAAGGGTTAAATATGGATCTCTTTTTTTTTTTATGACCACAGGGCTTGATGATCATCCGTCCGTTACTGTCCGAAGATCATCAGATTTGTTTTATCGGTCAAATATCTGGCCACTGGTCGAGCGACTACAACACTTTGCAGTATCGCCATGGGGTAAGTCGACTGAACTCTAAAACATAGATTGACCTGTGTCATCATTTTTGTCTGTTTAAAGATACATCTTCACTCGTTTCAGCCAGTTTTTAATCCATTTCAACTTTATTTTATGAAACTATAATCATTCTTGTATCGCCATGCCAAATTTTGCCCCTGACGGTTGCAAGGTGGCACAGATTACGATAGATAGAAAATGCATTTCTTTCTCTTTAGGGGGCCATCAAAGGAAACACTGTTGTCGTTTCCGGTTTTAAATCAAGTTTTTAACAGCGCATTTTTCTCTCTGGCTGTTAAGATGTATCTTTAACCTTTTACCACACGATCCCGAGTTTTAAAATCTCTGAAAGAGAAGGCGTTTGATAACAATGTGGGAAAAGGAGAAAATGTTGATGACCAGCATTTTCTTCTTTGCCCACAATGTTTGCCACCCTATCAAAGACAGAAAACATTATTTGAGCTACATATAATTGTTCGTCTACAAATGCTGTCAATTTGGACCAGTCTAAAATTTTGCGGTTTGGTAAAACCCCTGTCACACCAGGGCAGCGATCCTACGGCGTCCAAGAAAAAGTGCAGAACTCCGACGTGCGCGCAGTACGATCGCAAGCATCGCCACAGCAATGTAGTGGCATCGCGAGTAGACGCGTTGGGATCGTCTAGGACGCCGAGGGACCGCGCGCATTTTGAGCATGCACAAAACAAACGCCGTCGCTCGGCGTTCTGATAAGAGCGCAGTGGGATCAACGTAAGGTCGTTTTAGTGGCGCAGTAAGATCTCCCACAACGCCACGGGAGCTCCGCCGGCATGCACAGAGGTCGCAGTGCGAACGCTATGGTTGTCGGTGGCGTTTTCATGGAGATTGTACTGCGTGGTCTGAGATGTCACTGCGTCTCTACTGTGCTTATACGGCGCGTCAGCGGTGCTTATACGGTACGTCAACGGCGCTGACACGGAGTGTTATTTATTTCACTGCGCTCTTAAAACGATTCCTCTGAGCTGCAACGACGATCATTGCGCTTGTAAGGCGCTTCTACAGCGTCTATCAGTCTTTCTCTGACAAAAACAAACATATAGTAGACGAAGTATGCAAACAAACATTCAATTCACCATGGCTGATGTACGCTAGCAAGCCGGGCTAGTAATGGTTGAGGAGGTTACAGTGGTTGACTTGCTTCTGTTTGAGAGGGTTGGGGTTTATGTCCTGCTTTTTTCCCCTTTCTTTGAACGAGCATAATTTTATTCTCCATTGACTTTTCGAGACCGCAGCAAAAAACAATTGATGAATAAATGTGTATACATACAATTCGTTTTCAGAGACAGTTCGAACGATTGTCAAGAACACGCCGTCAGCGTAGTGTGAGCGCCTTGAGAACGCCGTGAACGCCCAGTGCACGCAGTATGAGTACCGTGAAAGCGCAGAGCACGCAGTGGTAGCGCCATGAGAGCGCAGAGAATCGCCAAGAAGAACTCCGTAGGAACGCGATAACGCGCCATAGGAGCTCCGTAGCAACGCCTTGGTCGTGGTCAGAACGCTCTGACATCTCCGTCTTCGCGAAAAATATCCGATTTTTCCTGCGATCCCATGGCGCTCTGGGAAATTAAACAACGTCGAGCAAACGCAGTGGAAACGCCTATAGTGTGACAGGGACTTAAAGAGTTAACTCCCGACCCAACAATCTGTTGGTTTGGGGACCCTGGAGAAAAGTGCTGTGGAAAAGGGTTTTTTAAAACACTGCTTTCTAACCGTCAAAGGAAATTTCCCATCATTTGATTTTTTTAAACATATTTATTTTACATCGATTGAGAAACAAGTTCTTACAACTTACACCAATCTCTCTCGATTCTGCTTCCTGGGAACTACACCAGTATTCGCGCCGAATGTGTGGGCCTATGAAAAATCCCTAAGTTGACACCCGCTCCCGGGTATCGAACTCAGGACCTTATGGTTACGAGGCCGACGCTGTACCTCACAACCACGGACACCATCATTTGTTCAAAATTTGAAATTTCGTCTGCGATTTGTCTTAATTTGGACGAGTCTAAAAATTTGTCGTCTGGTAAAGAATTAAGATGATTGAGGAAAAATCTGTTTACTTCACGAAATATATTTAGAGTTTTTGTCAAAATATAAACTGTCTGTTTGTCGAGGTTTTTGTCAGCTTATGAGCTGATATACATGTACCATAGACCATTGTAATAGAGGAACTGAGACCGGGGCGGCGGGGGGGGGGGGGGTTCGATGTTTAAATCCCAGCTGGCTCGGCTAATTTCTTTCCGAGGATTGATGATAGCAATTGTGACAGACTTCATTCTTCTCTCACCACTGATCGTTGTTTCGACTATTCTTAAGTGGGAAAGCAGCAAGTGGCTTGGGAAGAATATATGTTTGCAAAAGAATCTAAAGGAAAGCATGGATAGGTGCACTGCCCTCTGAAATAATGAAATCAACATTGAACACTACACAAACAAACAAATAAAATTTCTTAGCAGTATTTAAAGTCAGCAGGTACATGACTGTAGTAACATACAGTTTTAGCTCAGCTGTTTTCGAAGAAAACGTCGAGATATTGTCAAAGTCCTATCGTAGGCGTCGTCGTGTGAAAACGTGGACATTTTCTCATATCTCTGATAGTGCAGAAAATATCTACATGTACTTCAGACTTGGGTTAGTTATTCACTATCAAATGGGGAACCCAAACAACAAGGGCACGTAACTCTAAACACATTTTTGACAGGATGATGCTTCTAAATCGACTGATATCTATATGAGATATATGAGAATTTTCACACAAAAAAAAACCGAGAGTTGGCTCCCGTATGTTCTGTATTTACGTCATGCGTTGTGAAAATGGGGTTAAATGTATTTTCAAAAAGTATCGCGCAGGCTGACCCGAGTCGAAACTTTTTGCTATTCAATTTTCTACATCGCAAAGGACCGTTCTATTCTTGATTTAGTCATTTGTCAGATAAAATGGATTTTATAGATCCACGATTATTTGATGACTGGATAGAATACATTACGGAGATGCATTAAAGTCCCTTTTTAGAGACGTACACAATTTTGAAAAGCAGTAACTTAACATTATTTTTTTGGTTCTTTGAATCTAGATTCATCTGTCAATATAAACCGTGATTTAAAGAAGTTTTTTGTCTTATTTCCGCTTTCCAGGCAACGATCGCTTCAAACATTCCAGAGACTTATGACCTTGACCTGGGTTTCCCTGGCAACTTTGACCCTCTGTCCTTGACCAGTGTGACAGATTTCTGTGATGTGGATGGAAGCCATGTATTTTATCTAAAGAAAACATCTGACAGTAAGGGTTTTTTTTTTTTCAAAATGTATCGTGCATACGCTTATTTATGAATTTTATAGCACAAAGAATTTCTCCGAGATTATCTGCAAGTATGCCACAGGTAACGTGAGATAAATTTGTGGACTGTGCAAATCAAGATCAAAGTGCACAGAACGTACAGTTTCATACTAACGATCGTAACTTAACGGAATATGCCAAGAGTAGCTTACGGAAAAAGTCGAGTTTCGTCGAATATGCCCCACACACCTTGACATAGAATTTCTTATGATATTACCTTTATAACGCTGAACCCGTATTTATTCGCATGTGTGGACGGTGTAGGTCAAAATCAGACTGCACAGAAGGTTCAATGTCGGCTTCTTTGCCACGTATTTTGAAATTGTAATCACAGCGTACTTAGTACTGACTAGGAATGATCATTTCAGTGATTAAGCTTCACATGGGCTAACCCTTAGGCTACTTAGCGACTCACTGACCTTTTGCGGACAGTGTAGATCAAGATCAGACTGCACAAAACGTGCAGTCTGACCTTGGATCTACACTGTCTGATACGGAGATATTTTTCTCCAACAAATAACTTTAAGGATAGGGCACCCCAATTGGGATTCGTGTAACACCGCCTTTCTTCGCCAAAATCGTACGGATTCGGCCAAGACTCGGGTAATCCGTAATCGATGCGTGAAACTAGCGTTTATGGGCCCGATCGATTACGGATTACCCGAGTCTTAGCCGAATCCGTACGTTTTTTCGGCGACGAAAGGCGATGTTACACATCTCCCATTAAGGTGCCCTATCCTTAAAATTGCATTATTTGCTTATTTACGATCGGCTTGAAGATTTCATCTAACTTATTTAGCAGGATTAAGTTTAAGGAGGTTTAAGTCAGTTCACTGCATGTTTTGTGGCATCTCTATATATACATGAACTTCTAAATATGGCAAAGTAGATGATGATAATACAAGAATGACCCTTTTCCCAACAATCCTGAATTTTAACGACCCTAACGAAAAAATGTTTTTATGAAAATCGTGGGAAAAAGAAAACGTTATGGTAACCATGCAGCAATTTCTTCTTTTCCCAGAGTGTTGTCTACCCTTTCAAAGACAAATCCCACCCTTTGAGCCACATTAAGTGTCATCTGCAAATGCTTTCAGTTTGGACAGGTAAATAACTAATTTGTCTGCTGAGGAGTTAAGTCGTCAATACATAAAATAGCTTTATGCAAGAGAACATTTCGAAATGACATTTATAAATGATATGATTTGTGCTCTGTGAAAAAGGGGTTTAATGCATGAGAAAAAAGTGTCGAAGCAGGTCGGCCTGCGCAGTTCGCGCAGGCCGACCTGGGTCGAAACTTTTTTGCTTTTGGTCAATTTTCTACATGTCCCAGGACCATTGTACTCCACGATTCAGTCGGTCGTTTGCTAAAATGGATAGTATGGATCAATAATTATGTGATGGCTTGCTTGCTATCATGCATCACAATGATGCTTTAAACCCCTTTTCCCAGAACATCGCTCATAACTTTTAACGATTGAAAACATATTCGACAAAAGAGCAATTTATTGTGGCAGTCATCAATTAAGAACCAAGCAAATAAACCAAATATGTACATTATAAATCAATTTTGTTTTTACAGTTTTGCCCAACACAACTGTACTGAATATACAGGGACTGTTCGGAGGGTATGCTGTCATGGTGACGGAGGAGGTGGAAAACCTCATATTTGGTATAAAATTTTTATTATTTGGTTTAGATTCTAAAAGTACAGCATCTTTTTTTATCAGTATTCATTCCAACTAAATTTTAATATTCATTCTTTTGTCCCTTTTTTACAGTAGACATAGATTTGAAAAAAATTAAAAAAAAAAACTGAAAAAAGAATAAGAGGGAGAGGGAGAGAGAGAGAGAGAGAGAGAGAGAGAGAGAGAGAGAGAGAGAGAGAGAGAGAGAGAGAGAGAGAGGCAGAGGCAGCCAGCAGGCAGAGACACAGATAGACAGACAGACACATAGGCAACCAGACACAGACAGAACCAGACACAGACAGACAGACAGACAGATAGGCAACTAGACACAGACAGACAGACAGACTTTAAGAGAGATGGGGAGTTAGAACATAACAGACAGACAGACAGATGGGGAGAAAGTAATAATCGATTCAAGCGAAAAAAAGAAAATAGCTCTTCCAAAGATTTCTCGAATCTTTTTTAATCAATTCCATTTTCTTGGTCTTTATAAATCGTTACCTAATACTTTTTTTTTTTATCTCGTGCTAATCTCATTATCTATAAATTAATCTATATCTTTTGACAGTCTTCTTATCTTTTCAGGTTGCTTTCAGATTATCTAACAATAAGCTTTGAAATTGAGAATGTTTTATTGCTTTTTTTATTGACAGGAATCCTCGGAATTTTTGTTTGTTTTTGTTTCACAAATTTTCACCTTTCTTTACAGGTATTCAGTGTTTTCATAGTTAGTTCACATGTTTTGTCACATAATTATTGTATGTGAAAAAAAAAATATCGAGTCCATTATGTATCTTCTTGTCCTTTTATCATACTTACCATATTTTGTCTATCAATTATTCAATAAACCTTAAGACTGGTCATAATATAGACTGGTCCTTGGACATACAGAAAATTGACCAATCTAGCGAAAAGTATCGGCATAGGTCAGCCTGCGCGGACTGCGCAGGCTGACCTGGGTCGATACTTCTCGCAAATGCTTTAAGCCCACTTTTCAAATAGCATGGCTCAAATGTATTTGAATCCATTACATTCTAAGGTTTGGAACATCAGCTGTCATTTGTATAGTATACGATCGTGCAAATATGACAGAAAAATATCAACATGAGAAACTTAACTCTAACAGATTAGTTAAAAAATATTCTTTAAAGTAAGACAGGGAGAGAATTGGCTTCTGTTTGCCCAGACAATAATGGACAAGAAGTTACTGGAGTAACTTTAGGAAATCTGCACACCACTATTGTTTTTGTTGTTGATTTTGTTTATGTTTCCTTTTTTACAGAGTATGCCAGTCTTTCACCAATACTGTTCACGTGTAATTTATAGTAGTTTTATCTCAAGTTTTCAGTTTTGTCGGATATATTATTCTTCTGTTATTCTTTTTTTGTACAAGTGCTTTATAACATACGTATGTGCTTAATAAATCTGGATTGTTTACATTGGAACTGAGATCAGTGGTTCGTTTTTTGGTTCAGCCAAGACCTGCCAGCCTTCTCTCTCTCTCTCTCTCTCTCTCTCTGGTAGCCGTCACTCCTCTCTCCCTTTGAAATGCATGGCCTTGCGTACGTCACCTCCCCAAAGATCAACATCACCCCTAAATATACATGAAGCCGCTATTTCAAATTTCGAAACCTTTCCTCTAGCTTGTTCGATACGAGCTGCTTCAGCCAATCGGGGAACTGTGTTTTTTTTTTGAAATTTAAAATAAAGATTTGAACATTTCTACGGGTTCCTGATCTCATAAACCAGCGGTTAGTAGGTCGCGATGGCGGTAGATCACCGGTGTACTAATATTTGATTCATGCTCTGTGAAAAGGGGGGCTTAATGCATCTGCGAAAATTATGACCTAGGTCAGCCTGCGCAATCCATGCAGGCTGACCTTGGTCGAAACTTTTCGCTATTGGTCGATTTTCAGTGTGTGCAAGGACCAGTATACCTCATGATTAAGTCGATTTCTATAAAATAGTGTCTGTTCTGGATCCATAATTATCTGATGGCTTGATTGGTACGACGCATCGCAGAGTTACATTAAGTCCCCTTTTACCAAAACAAGTCTCATTTACATTCTTAACTCTTAGAGTGCTGAATGAACCCTTTACAGAACGACAAAATTTTGGACTTGTCCAGAACGAAAGCATGTGCAGACAACAAAATTAATATTACTCAAAATTGAATAAACATTGTGGTAAAGTGAAGATCAGACTACACGTTCTGTGTATACTGGTCATGATCTATACTGTCCATGAAAGCAATCGAGGTCGAGTTTAGTGCTTTCAGTTAAGAAGAAGAAGAAGAAGAAGTGTCCATGTTCGCAAGGTAGAGCGTCGGTCTCGCAACTGTACTGTCCAAAATTTCTATTCCCGAATGCGGTTGTCAACTTTGGTACCGCTCTTTGGCCCACACATACAGAGCTAGTTCTGGTGTGCAGAATCGAGAGTTGTTGGTAAAAGTTGAAAGACCTTGTTTCTCAATCGATGTCATGTAAATAGGCTATGTTTAAGTTGTATTAAAGAAGAAGAAGACCCGGGTCATGCAGTTCAAAACTTATTTGAAATATGCTCTTTAAAAAGGCGGTTTGATGCATTTGCAAAAAGTATCGACTCAGGTCAGCCTGCGCAATCCGCGCAGGCTGACTTGTATCGAAACTTTTTGCTTTTGGTAAAATTTCTGCATGTCAAAAGGACCATCCATTGTCACAATTCAGCCAGTCGTTAAACAAAATAGATTTTATGGATCCATAATTATGTGATGACTTGCTTGGTTCGATACAAGACAGAGAGGCATTAAACCCCCTTTTGTCAGAGCATGGCTCTTTTGAATATGATACGGTTTCATGGAATTTTGGTTGGCTTTTGAAGCAAACCTTACTTTTTATCAAACGAAGAAAGTTTAGATTGATAGCATTCATGGATGATATCTGAAAGTTAGACAGGATTGAAAACATTGTAGGAAAAAGAGAAAATGCTGGTTACCGTTTCTCCAAATTGTTCTCAAATGCTTTCTCTCTACCGGTCGTTTAAAAACTGGATTGTCTTGTAAAGGGTTATTTGCAATAAGTTTCAGGATGAGTGAACCAACGAACATTGTCGTCGTTGGTCCGGCCATGGCCGGGTCACATTTTCAGCCAAATATGGGATTGGCATTACAAATTTCTGACATACTGCAAATACAGAGACTGTCCATATCTGTGAATGTAAAAAAAATTATAGTCTTTTACAACAGCTGGTCTGTAAGTTCAAAAAGTTTCTTCAGGAAAGAACGATAACTCAAGACACTGATCTCTTAAAGCATTTGGTTGCCTCATACAGACGACCTTTCAGAGAGGTTCAGATGAAATCATAAAACTAATTCAGTACGCAATAATGGACAAGAATTGCTTTCTGTGATATCCTAAATTCAGAAATTTTATGGGTGGAAATCCTATGAATCCACTTTGCACGATAGTCATCTCCTAACCGAGACTCGTGCCCTCGACTGAACTCAACATAGGGGTGTGGGTGTCTCTGTTGTTCTATGGTTTTTCCACTTTTCTGTAGCCAACGATAGGCCCTAAAAATACGACTTTTACGGTCCTGGGCCCTGGCGATGGCTCTATTGAAATCCTTGTAAGAAAAGAAGTAGTTTTACGAGCTATGTCTTAAAACAATCAATCCTTTCGGCATTATTGCGCAAAACAGGGGCTTTCGGGAACGGCATAGATTAAGATCAGACTACAACACCAGTGATGTTTGATCAGGCCTATAAGATAATTTTTTTTCTGAGTGTCAGGTAGGTTAGGTTTTCAGTCGTCCAAATAAGTGAAAATTATATCTTCTGCGCTGGAAAAGGTTTTTTAACCCTTTTCAACGACCCTTTTTAACGAAGAAAAAGACTTTTGAAAACACCGTGGGAAAAGGAGAACATGCTGGTTAACCAGCATGTTCTCCTTTTCCCATAGTGTTTTCTACCCTTTCCAAAACGACTTTCAAGTTTTAAGACACATTTATTTTGTCATCTGGAAATGCTTAAAATTTGGACCAGTTTAAACTTTGTCGTTTAGTAAAGAGTTAAAAAGTCGGATTAATTTTATAACGGTTCTTCAGTTTCTCCTTTAGTGTCACAGGAACATGGCGAAACTGCTTCATTAGTTGGCTTGTACGATAAGGGGTTAAAGACAATTGCTTTGATTCTGCATATTTAACACGTGTCCCGGCCCAACGTTCTTTACGTTATTTTCTATCACAATATTGACATTTAAGCTTTACATACGAGTATACCATCTTAACTTTTGAACTGCTAAATAAATCAAATAGAAACAATCCAGCCAATTTTTAACGACGCCAATATTGCCAGTCTGAAATTCATGTTGACAAATCTCATTGTATTGAACTGTGTAGATCAAGATCAGACTGAGGCTTCTGTGCAGTCTGATTCTTGATCTACACCATTCGAAACACGACATGTTAACAATACATGTATATGTATTTGGGTGCCATGCTCTGGCAAAAGAAAGTTTACATCTCCATGACATATCTAAATGTGTTGCAATACAACAAAGTTATTAGTACCCAAGTTCGTGTTCACCATATTGTCTGGATGATAATCTCAGTCAAATTCAAACGATTTTTCTTAACTTTGGAGTAACGCAGCTTGTGATTGGCTAAACCAAATTGTTTAACCAATCAGAAATTTTGTTACATTTTAAACTGAAAATTAGGCTAGGAGAGCAAACTAAAATAGTGACCCGGGTACCGAAGAATGCCGGTACGAGAGTACAGTTCAATAAGGATCTACTCTTTTCGCCAAGGACTTCGGAAGCCATGACTATTATTTTACCGAAGTTTTTTGACGAATCAGGACAAATAATGTCGATTGTACCTTTCAAGAGAATTCTCTTATTTAGTAAGGGTTTGTCTGCAGTTGTCACTGTCCTCGACTAAAAGTAGGCAGCGCATGAACATAGTTTTACTGCTTGAACATTAGATGAGTTATTTTCCCTAATATGGCTACTCGTGAAAAAGCACAATGGGGACGAGGGTCCGTATTCAGCAACCATTCTAAAAAACGCTCTGTATCTTATTCTCCAAGATTTTCCCATTTCGAAAGTAACACAACTTCTGATTGGCTAAACCAAATGGTTTAGCCAATCAAAAGGTGTGTGACTTTCAAATTTGGAAAAATCTGGAGAATAAGACTTAGACTGTTCTTAAAAATGGTTGGTGACATCCTCGGTGACCCAGTTTCGATTTATTCTGTAATCGCCCCTGGGTTATTTTGCTGGCGTTTCCTCGTTCTCATGAATTATTCATGAAGCATTTTGATTGGTGATCTCAGTTTTTCTTTGAGAAAATTTTAACTATCTTTATCACAAATACGCCGTCATTTCTTTTTTTACTTGTCGATATCCAATCACATTATTCTTTTCAAATCAAGCTTAGCGATACTTTAAATATGGCGGCGCCCATCAACATCAAAATCGAGAAGCGTTTAAAAGAGATTTTCGGCGTAACAACGAAAGATTGTCAGTTAAAATCGTACACAAAAATCGACATTGTCGTCCCTGTATTGCAGAATGGCATATCTCACAGGAGACAAGTACGCCGACGGCCGCCATATTTGTTGACAATCTCAGGTTTTTTTCCAGGGTTATTTTTAGTAACGGAAGAAATGAGATTATCCTCTCTACAAGAGAGTATCATTATGTTATCGATCTTTCGATTGGCTATTAGGGTACTTCCCGACCATATGAATATTCATAAGAAACGACGATTTGCTAGTCAATTTTCCCAGGGGTGATGCATGGAGAGTAACGTAATGCTTCAAACCTGGGTTCCGAGGATGGGTTGGTGAATACGGACTCTGATCATATGGAAATAGCTTGGCTCTCAGTACTTTAAGTGCTTTGATTACCAAAAGATGTACAAATACAGCTCTATTATGCTGTTCCAACACATCGTTTCATTCAAGGTGTGAATCGAAAATATAATCTTTTGTGGAATATGTCATATAATTTTCTTTGTCCATGAGCGTGTTACAAATGACTGGTCGATAACAGGCGTTATGGCATGACCAAATAAAACAAAAATAATAATAATAATAATAATCCGATTGGAATTGCAAGCTAAATGGAGAAAGAAACATTCGAAACTTAGTCTTGGATCTCTTTAGTAAGACCAGGGATCGTATATACACATGTATATAAGATCCCTGGTAAGACAGTAATGATGATAATGAGGAAAAACCTAGACATTTGACAGGTAGGCATTTTTTTCGAAGTTTTGTATAATTGCCATTACATTGATTTTGCAGTCAAGTTTTAAACACTTAAGGTGAAAAGAAATATTGCCAAATGTTGGGGGGGAAAAAAAGAAAATAAAAACATTCCCTTGTTAACCCGGGGATCGCATATAAACTCCTGGCCAGTCATTACAGAGCTACACGTACATAACGTCAAACGCTTTAAACGCAACGGTACATATTCGGTCTGTAAAAAAATAAAAATAAACCATGCGCTGAGAAAAGAGGGTTTAATGCGTTTGCAAAAAGTATCGATTCAGGTCAGCCTGCGCAATCCGCGCAGGCTGACCTGGGTCGAAACTTTTTGCTTTTGGTAAATTTTCTGCATGTCAAAGGACAAAATGGATTATATTGATCCATAAATACGAGCTGATAACCTGCTTTGTATACATGTAATGAGTCACGTAGAAGCATTAAGCCCCCTTTTGCCAGGGCGCCGCTCAAATATATTGCATGAAGAGGACTATACTAGTCTAATATTCACTACAAATGATGGGATAGTTTGCTGTCAGGTCGTGATCTAAGATAACCTCAATGGACGAATTAAACAGGTCAAATTTGTAAAACGGGTAGAAAACGTTGTTGAAAAAAGAAATGTTCACAACTAGCAATTTTTCCCCTAATTTGATAATAGTCCTGGGTCCGAATTCACCAACCGTTTTTAAGAACATTCTTAGTCTTAGTATCTTAGATCTGAGATTTTCTAAATTTGAAAGTAACACAACTTCTGATTGGCTAAACCAAATGGTTTAGCCGATCAGAAGTTGTGTTACAATCAAATTTAGAAGATTCTGAAGAATAAGCCTAACAATGTTCTTGAGACTGGTTGGTAAATATGGACATTGTTCTTTAGGTTGGTTTAAACACGAAGTCTTAAAGATATAGATTTAATCAAATACAAATTGTGTCTGAAAGGACCAGCAAAGTCGTTGTTGTTTTACACGTAGTAGCAACTTTTACCGTCATCTATCGGCATTCGCCATGCGGCGAGTAGAGACGTATATTAATCAAATCAAAAACGTTTGAATAGACGTGGCGGGAAACAATAGATGGACAATTTCAACTCAAATTGTAGTTCACATTGCCCTATTCAACAGGTAAGTTGATTTGTTGCGCACATAAAAGGTGTAGATATCCACTTAATGAGAATTTTACCCTTAACACTATAATAACAGAAAGCTAGTTATTGATACGTTTAATCATTTAAAAAAAAAACAACAATTTGGTTAAGAGAGAAAATGCAGATTATCACTAATTGTATAACGAATTATTCTACATTTACATAAAAGTCGTGTAAACTCGGGATTGTTTGGTATGGAGTTTAACATTCTTGAAAACCACCGTTGAAGCTGTCTAAACATACATAACGTTTTTTAGGAATGCATGTATTGAACTGGGTTGTTTTCTGATGACTCAGCATATTTTGGAATATACTTCAACTTATCCTTCTATCTAAAAGAAAAAAGCACGCGAAAAAAAAAATTTTCAGTCTTCCAAATAATCTGAAAATAGATAATAAAAGAGTGGTGTAAAGGGACTGTCCGGTATGTCAGAGAAGAGTAAAGAAGACTTTCAACAGTTTGACTTAAGTTTGACGTAAGTATCTCAAACATATTCGGGTGTCAAGTGTTAAAAGTTCGGTTCTCAAAATCTCACTTACTATCTACCTATATATAGAAGGAAAGATCCATGCTGGTATTGTAAACCATTGCAGATCGGATATTTGAAAACTTAAATACTTATATATCTGTAACATAAATAGAGCCTAGATCAACCGATGCGAGAAGAAATCCTTTGGAACAGCGGATAGCTATATAACAATTACGTAAGTTTTATAAAACGATAAACCCCTTACAATATGTAGGAGAATTTTAGATTTTTTTTTTGTGAAGTGTTTGCGGACACTTTCCATGCACGATCAGACTGCACAGACAATGCAGCTTGATCATGCATAAACATGTATACTGTGTTAAAGTCTGTAAGATATGTATGTTAACACGACACTGATGATCCGGCCACTAGGTGCCGTTTTTTTTTTCTCTTGATTTTTTGTTTTGTTTTCATTTCATCTGTGTAGACAGACATATCCTTACCGTTTCGTAAACGCTTCAAAATTTGGACGACCTTAAAGGGAAAAAAAAAGCTTTTGAAAACATAGTGGGAAGATGCTGGTAACGAAAATTTCCTACCATTTACGATATTCTTTAAATAATTCCCAAAACAAAATTTTGTCATTTAATCATATCCAGTGTGTCTTCTCCAAATGCGTGTAATATTGACAAGTCTGAAATTTTCTTGTTTGATTAAGAGTTTAGTTGCTTTTAATTAAAGACTATGTTAATGATCAGACTTAGTAGAATCTACCGTCTGATCTTTGGGATTTGCATCTGCAAACAGGTGGTTGCATATTCCAGTCAGACGGCTTTGAAATTGATATATTTAAGCATTTTTACCACCTTCGACACCATCCCGAGTTTTAAACGACTGTAAAGAGAAGGTTTTTGAAAACATTGTGGGAAAGAAGAAAATGCTGGTAACCAGCATTTTCTTCTTTTCCCAAAATGTTTTCTATCTAGGCAAAGACTATTGGTTCATATGTTTCGCTGTCAAATTTGTTGCGGTTGCGTTCAATTTTGGAAGATTTTGTCCTACGTAAAGTGTAAAAGAAATACCCATTTCTTTTATGTGTACTATAAGGTTTGAACTTTTCTATTGTACAGTGTTACCATGACGGTGATGGGACGCGGACAATAGTCGGATTAAGATCTTTACCCTTGTACCTCTGATTACAACCATTTTTTTTTTTTTTTTGTCAGTTAAGATTAAGATCAGACTGCACAGGACGCGCATTCTGATCTTGGAGCTACATTGTCCACTTTGACTAATAAAGATAAACACGGTCTTGGTACAGCAATATTCTTTTTTTTTTGGGGGGGGGGGGGTTATTGGCTGTAGATGGCGCCATAATTTCGTTACCAGACGACAAAATTTTAGACGCTGACATCTTGAAAACATTTGCAGACGACAAATCAAATGTGGCCAAAATAAGAGGATTTTTTCTCAAGTTGGATAGAAAAACATTGTAAGGGAAAAAGGAGAAAAAAATGCTGGTTACCAGCATTTTCTCCTTTTTCTCTGCAATGTTTTCAAATGTTCGCATTCTCGAGGTCGTTGAATATAGGATTGCACATCAAAGTGCAAAGGGTTATTAAATAGCATTGAAATGTACACAATTGTAAAGGGAAATTTTTCTTTGCTACCTGATTATTAGAAATTATTGTTATCAGTGACAACCTCCAAGTCAACCCGGCAATTAGCACGTATAGCATTGTGCAAAGTGCTAATTCTGATTTGGCCATTGTTAATTTAAAGTATAACTCGTTTGGACTATATATTATACAAACTTGGATTTTTAAGATCTGTGAATGCCCAGTTGGTGCTTGTTCAGGATATTTTTTTGCCTGTATTTCTGTTTTGTCTAACTGGCTGGGATTTAAAGATATGCTGTATATGAATCTCTGAATGGATTAGTTTGTGGATGGACATTTCTCGCTGGAAGATATTGAAGGAGCTTTTGCAAAGACCTTGCTGGAATTTTTTGTAACACAAAACTGTGATATATGGTATGATGTGATAAAGGAATATCTTTATTTAAATGGATTAAACACACATTTAAGCCAACAAAACAATCCAAATAACGCGATTTTTTTTCCTGGAGTGGGGCGGGCGGGGGCTAGAGAAATCTCAACTTATCGGACCATATAGATCCAAGATCAGATGCACAATCTTTGCAGCCTGATCTTAATCTATTATGTCCCCAAAAGCGCTTAGCAGTGTAATGGTCAGTATATCGAATCCCAGGCAATATATAATTTCATTAAATTCTTATACATATGAAAAATATATTGATATGGAAAAATGCCTTCTAAAATTATATAAGAACAATTTTTTATTTTCAAAGCATTTTTCACATTTTTCTAGATGCAGGGTCAAATCAAAGTGTTATGCAAATAGTATAGATAGGTGTCAGGAGAAATCGTCCCAAGCAGTTTGGGGTCGATTTCTCCAGGGGACGAATTCTCCAGGGGACGATTTCTCCAGCATTCTATAGAACAGATCATGATCAACTTGCAAATAAAAACCGTGAAGTCTTATCTTTTATTCATGATCTGCCAATTTGTTAGATATCTTTGTCAAAAAAGTTCCGAATTTGCAACCATTTTTCAAAATAAATAAATAAATAAATAAATAATAAAAATTAAATAAATAAATAGATAAATAACAGCTATTGCATTCATCATAAAAATATTTACATATTTCAGTTTTCTTTAAAATTGCGAGTCAGTATAAACACGCTGGATTATTTAGTGTTTAAATATTTTTTCTTGCATTATTTCAGATACAATCCCAATTTGAATAGAAAAATACACACAGAGATGTTGTGCTTCCGGAGAAAGAAGTGCTTTGAGAGCAAGGAGGAGGAATTCACCAGACTGCAAGAAGGTAACTTTTACAAATCGTCATCATTCTATAAATTCATTTTATTACATAAAACCTCCTTCGGCAGTGTATTACACACATGATTTATTTTCGATAATTCACTAGCGTGTTATTATTTTTTGGGGTCACGGTTCTGGTTATTTGTAGCTATGAGCGCTTGAGGCTGCATCACGTGCAGGAATTTGTGCTACTGCGCTATTACGCAAGAAAATGACGTCTTTGTAGCTAAGACGTATACGTGCAGAAAGATACTATGGTTTTCGTGTACAATAAATACGGAATATAATGCGTAGTGACTTTCCTGGTGCATGTATTTGATTCGAGCCGCGTGAGAAAATTTGATATCGCGCGAGACCGAAGACCTTTTACTATATACCTAAAACTTTCGACGACATAAAGTTGCAATTGTTGACATATTATTCGAAAAAGGCAAGCAAAATAAAACAAATAATGGTGTAGTAGCCTGTGCCTTCGTTTTTATGAATGGCGGATGAATATTACAGCGGCGTAAAATTTTGACCAATCAAATTGTAAATGAATACATGCATATTCCGTGCGTGAGTAACGTCATCATACCATATTTGGAACCGTATTTGACAGTGTTTAGATACGGATTTTTTTTCTCCTGTCCTGTGTGATATTTTATCCGCGTGGTGCGACGCATGTATTTTCTCCGGAAAACTTTCAGGTATATAGTAAATACGGAATGTTATGTTGCAGTAACTTTCCTGGAGTTTGTATTTACTTCAAGCAGTGTGAGAAATTTTGGTATGCCAAAATTTTCTTACGCGGCAAGAAGTAAATACAAGCACCAGGGAAGTCACTACAGCATAGTATTCCTTTTTTTTTTATATGCCTATACCTTTTCAACGACAAAATATTGCAAATTATTGACATTTTATTCGAAAACGGAAACAAAATAAAACAAATAATGGTGTAGTAGCAATTAACTTCGTTCTTATGAATGAAGGATGCAGATTACAGCGTAAGATTTTGACCAATCAAATTGCAAATGAATACATCGCGCGTGATTTACGTCATTATGACGTCATCAAACCATATTTTAACCGTATTTCACAGTGTGTAGATACGGATTTTTATTTCATGCTTTCCGGTGAAATATTTTTCGATATTTCATGGTTACGACCAGTGAAAATACCGATTTTTATATTCTAACTCTTCATTTGAAGGCGAAAACAGTTGTTCCCGCGCACTAGTTACCTAGGCAAAATGTGCTTGCCTCACAACCAGATGGAAATATGAGGTAATTTACCTTACATTTCTCGCGCTTGACGTAATATTGTAATGCGTTGCTATGCGGAGGGGGTACGCCACGGGGAATAACCGAAAAGAACTGTACTGGATTTTGATTAAGTTCCCTCCAGAAAGGGTTAAAAGCATGAAATAAATAGAATATTTGTTGTTTTCTGTGAAAGATCGAAATTTATTTCATCTCGTGAACATCATCGGTAATATTTTCACTCGTGGCTGCGCCACTCGTGAAAATATTATCGATGACGTTCACTCGATGAAATAAATTTCGATCTTTCACCGTTAAAAACAAAGATCCTCTATTTCTTTCTAACCTGTGTTATATTTTATTCGGGTGCGACGCATTTATTTGAGCCGGAAAATTTTCAGGTATATGATAAAATAAGAAATGCAGTGTTAGTCATTTAACTTCGAAATATTGTGAAAATATTTTGATTTACTCCCAAATTAAAACTCGACTTTTGATGTACATGTCACAGGGCTATCTTCTTGAGAATGTACACATTTCAAACCAAACTACATCTGTAAACATGGACCCGTGAACAGTGTGGTAGGGGATACATATTTGTGTTTCATTGTTTTATGTGATAAATTGAATCTCACATACGTATTTATGTGTTATCATTTTTTTCAAACTCGTTGAATAGAATGTATATGACGCTCGCCAATGCTTGCGTCATATAATTTTAGTCACGAGTTTGATAAACTTAACATGATAATACATAAGCACGGCTGTAAGATCCTCTGTTTCCTTGATTTAATTGTTCCAGGGACAAAATTTAGAATTGTCCAAATTAAAGTACATTGTATTAGCAGAAGACGAACTGAACGTTTCTAAGTGGTAACGGGCTTTTTCGTCCCTAGACTCGTTCGCCCGGGCTTGTTCGTCCGGAGCACTATAAATGATAGGATATGTCTTTAACTCCTTAAATAACGATGAACTTTAAGACCAGCCCAAATTGAAAGCATTTCCAGAAAAAAAAAGTAAATGTAAATGAAAGACTGAAATTTGTATTGGGAAGAGTAGAAAACACTGTGGGAAAAGGGGAAAAATGCTGGTCAACAGCATTTTCTCCGTTTCTCACAATGTTTTCTAAAGACCTCCCTCAAGGTCATTTAAACTAGGAATTGTGTGGTAAAGGGTTAAAAGGAAGGAAAACATTGTCGGAGAAAATAGACCCAGTGTAGACAAAATGTCGGCGCCTTTTCTTACCCGATAAAAATCTTTCAAAACAAGCGACATGTAATGACTTTCAAGTTTTACACTAGCCTCAAGAAATAGACTGTTTTCAAGTAAAGTCAATATTTATCATTCCTACCTTTAACCAAACAATTTCTCTGTATTGACCTAGAAAAAAGACTATGTGAAAACATTGTAGGAATAAGAAGAACTTGCCGGTAACCGGATTTTTCTCTCTGTTCCCTAAAGTTTGCTTTAGGGAAATAAAAAAAGAAAAAGAAAAAATGTAGCCACATTTAGTTTAATTTCTGCAAGAGATTTCAATTTCAACAGGTCTTAATTTTTGTCACGTGTTAACTCTTATCCTGCTAAAAAAGTGAAATGAAACTTTCAAGGGGGGGGGGAGGAATATCTCCTTATCGGACAGTGTAGATCCAAGATCAGACTGCACTTTCTGTGCAATTTGATCTTAATATACACTATCCGCAAAACGTTCATGAGTCGCGCTTAGCAGAAGAAGGGTAAAAGAATTTACATACAAACGATTTCAAAACGCTGTGATAACTAATGGAATTTTGAAGATGAATATCACGCAAGAAATCAATCATCGTACTTTATAACGTTATCTGTGTTAGTGCGAAACACATTCATTTCGAATATGAACAAGGATGAATTATGTTTTTATTATACATGAGCCATTTTCTGCCAAAAGGGGTTCAATGCGGCATCTACGTCATCATATGGCATGCAACATGCGAAAAGGGGCATTCGAACGTTTGCGTAAAGTGTCGTCTCGGATCAGCCTGCGCACTCCGCGCAAAACTTATCCGAAACGACACTTTTCCTTTTAATGTAATTTTCTCTTTTGCGCAAGTCTACTGTACGACAAAATCTAATGTGGTCGTAAAGTGCCGTCTCGGATTAGCCTGCGCGGACTGCACAGGCTTATCCGAGACGACACTTTACGCAAATGTCCGAATACCTTATTTCGAGTGTCAAAGGCCATATATGAGCCATGCTCTCTGCCAAAAGGGGATATAAAGCACCTTCGTGATGCATTATACACAATGGACTTTTTATGGATCCATAATTGTAAGATTTCTTAGAAAATTATGTTACAATTATGGATCCATAAAATCCATTTTGTCTCACAATCGACTGAACCGTAGGGTAGACTGATCCAATGACATGCAGAAAAAAGAGCACTAGCAAAATGTTTCGACCCAGGTCAGCCTGCACGGACTGCGCAGGTTGACCTGGGTTGACACTTTTTTGGGGATGCATCATGCCCCCTTTTCACATAGCATAGCTCATATATCTTTATTCATTTTGACAATTTAGATCAAGATCTAAGTGTTCAGATCTACCTTTTCTTGAAAATCATACAAAAAAAAAAAAGCTTCCAAGCGAAATAACTGGGTAATTCCCAATTGAAGATTTCTTTTCGCGCATTTCTCCCTTGCGGGTTTAATACAATAATACGGGGTCCTGCGTGGCTCAGTGGTAAAGTGTTGGACTTCTCATCTGGAGACTTCGGGTTAGAGCCTCATTGGATCCATTGGGTTTTTCGTGGGAGTGTCCTTGGGCAAGACACTTCAACGCCCTAGCTTAGCACTTGTGGAACCCAGGAAATACATGAATATGTGAGCTGTCGCCGTGATATGACTGAAATAATGTTGAAAGCGGCGTAAACCACCATTCAATCAATTCAATCTTTAATACAATAACACACTGTACTTTGTAATATTTCATTATATTTCAGAGCCAAGTTCCACTCACAAAAGTGCGTTGGGTGTAAATGTATCGAGTCATGGTAAAATGTATAGAAATAATATCAGAAATGTGACGTCACAGCGCATATTGGTAGCCAATGGAAAACCTTTAGAGGTTTTCAACTTTCAACCAGCCAATCAACAGCATCGACAAGTACAGGCTAGACCAGGTCATATCCAAAAGTCTCAGACGTTTAACTACAAACATTTACAGGACAGAAACAACGATTATGGAGCCTATAAAAATCCCGTAACGGTTCAAAGGAGCCAGTCTGCACATTATCCGGTTAAACCGCCAACAAGCAGTAAGGGGCTAGCATGTAGCCACGAGTATGAGAGCAAGCCAAACTACGCCAGACTAGAGGATGTACATTTTGACTGGTATGTTGTCAAAGACGAAAACAATGAAAATAATGATATGTCAACATCTCTAAAGACAGAATCTTCCTTGTCAGAAAACGGAGCTGAACTTTCAAAAGAAAGAGATTCTCTAGAACAAACTCTTGCTCACCTCGATGATACACTAAACTCTTACAGTATTGACGTGTTCGAGAGTGACTCAAATGACGATGAAGGAGGTAATATTACAGCGAAAAACAGTGAACAGGAGATAAGCGATTCGGAAAAGGAGCCTTCATCCACAGACTCTGGGATAATTTCCCCTAAAGATAGTTTAAACAGCAATACCTCTGTCAACTCGAGAAATGGTATCATATCCAAAAATGGCGCCAAAACCGGAAGTAAACGCACGTCAGTATCGTTTAAACTTCCGGCAGATCACGTTGACAAGCCATACAATCCGTTACAACAAGCGAAAGCAAAATCTAAGTTTAGTAACATAGTTACTGTATCAAACATAAATCCTGGAGTGCCAGTGGTTAGAAATAACATTACTCACCACAAAGTACCGACGATATGTGTATGGGACAGCAATCACAAATTGTGGCATATGAAAGAGGGCGTTACTTACCGGGATGGAAAGGACGACAACGCATACATGCATCCATTTAGAGGATCTTTTCTGAACTTATTCTACGGGAAATTCTCAAACAGTGACATCAGGTCTGGCGACCAAAATCAGCAAGGGAAAGCTTACCTTGCTCCAGGGATTCTACAAAAAATTGAATCATTTGAAAGCCTAAAGGAAGCTGATTATGGCAGTGGTGCTCGGACTTTTGACCCACGGAGACACAGCATTGCTCATTATTGAAAAATTATTATTTTTTAATCTTTACAGCGCCATAAGCATAAACATGTACTTTTGAGGTAGGCATAGCTCAAGATCAGACTGCACAGAATCTGCAATCTTCGATCTATGCCGCCCGCTTGTTTAGTCAAGTCTGTAAGGTGAAAATGTGTCTGAGCTTCAGTGAACCGTATATTTAAACGCTCCCACAGGTTGAACTTACATGTACATTATTTGGTGCTGAAAAAAGTTAAATAGTCCCCAGCTATTGAATTGTCTTTAAATCTTTCGTGGCCAAGTATATATGAGTCATGCTCTGGCAAAAGGGGGCTTAATGCATCTCCGTGATGCATGATACCAAGCAAGTCCTCACACAATTATAGATCCATAATAGCTACTTTTTTTCAAACAACGGACATAATCATGAGATACATTGGTCCTTGGACATACAGAAAATTGTCCAATAGCAACAAGGTTTCGGCCCAGGACCGCCTGCACTAACTGTGCAGACTGGCCTGGGTCGATACTTTTTGCATATTTTAAGCCCCCTTTTTCACAGAGCATAGCTCATTAATCTATTTGACCATTTTGATGTCTTTAACTTTTACCAAACGACACAAAGTTGAAGTCTTCCAAATCGACAGCATTAGCAGACGACAATGTAAATATGAATGGAGTTATGACATTTGGCTGTGAAAGAGTAGAAAACATAGTGGGAAAAAGAGAAAATGCTGGTTACCAGCATTTTCTCCTTTTCCCACAACGTTTTCAAAAGCCACGTTCCTCAAGATCTAGCCAATCGAAAATTGCATTAGTTTCTTTATGTAGGATTAGACTATAAATGCAATTTAGAATGTTTGGTGAATTCCGTCCCTGGTTGGACATTTGTGTGCAGTCTGATTAATGTTTGTTTTCCTCAGATCTTCTACAAAGATACTTTTAAAAATTATCCTTTTCCCACAACGTTTTCATTTGTAAATGTATTTATATGATCAAATGTAAGTGAACAAGTCTATACATGTATATGAGAACTGAACAGGATAATTGACGTACATGGTATAATGCATCACGGAGATGTTTTGTCAGAGCTTGGCTGATTTTTTTTTTCTTTCTTGTCCAATATATATAATAACTCGCAACGCAGTTATTTACTCTCAACATATAATTGTTAAAACTTACAGACTTTGTACATTGTGAATTTTTCTATAGACAGCAAGGCTGGAGTATGATACCTGTTTTCTTTCAGAGTTGTTGATACAATAGTATTGTTATGTATACAATAAATGTAAAATAAATATTAGATAAATAAATAATGAATGTAACTGTAACAGTGAAATCTATTAAATAATATAATTATATAAATCATCGTTGTTTATCCCTATTTTCAAAACGTTATTTATCCCCACTGCATGTTATTTATCCCGATTATTTTGAACTGAGAAGAAAAGGAAATCACTTAAATTGAATTTGACCGTCTTAACCTTTCAAAACTCTTGCACTTGCGGGCGGGACTGTATTCACCAATAATTTAAGATTCATGCGATATTCCGAGTCCCCAAGACAAGTCATCTCATAGGATAAGAAATTCTCTCTCAGCCAATCAGGCAACTTATCAAGAAATAGGATGATGTTTAGTAAAATTGGTAACAGTCATTTTTCCCCATTTCGCGCGCTGGCTTCCGATTGGTGGTAGTTTTCAAATACTGTCCAATCCGATTTGAGCATCTTGAATAAAGAACCGAATTTCACAATAAATGTACACAATTCAAAACAACGTTAGCTGGTACGATTCACGAATATTTTAAGCTTATGTGTGCCTTTGCCTTGTCTATCAACTGACAATCTTCCATTTCGGAACAGAATTCTTGCTTTATATAGGTTGTAATGGGTGAATATTTATTGTCTGTTTGATTATGCATGCACAATATTATGAGCCATGCTCTGTGAAAAGGAGGCTTAATGCATCTGCGAAAAGTATCGACCCAGGTCAGCCTGCGCAGTCCGCGCAGGCTGACCTGGGCCGAAACTTTTCGCTATCAGTCGGTTTTCTGTATGCTCAAGGACCACTCTTCCTCCAGGTTCAGTCATTCATTAGACTAAGTGGATTCTGTGGATCCCTAATTATGTGATGACTTGCTTAGTATAATGGATCACGCAGATGCGTTAGGACCCCTCTTGCCAGCGCATGGCTCTTATGTTTTGATGGTTTTCCTTGAATCTGTATGTAGAGACTGTATATAAAGATATGCAGCAAACAATGGTATTTTTTTAGGATTATTTTTCCTGTCTGAAATGATTATACATTGATAAATTTAGAGCGATGCACAGCGCATTAATACTTATCCTGCGAAGGATAGTGATGTCTCATAGCAGACAGGTCAATCTTCGAAGCAGATGACATTCGCAGACAACGCCTTTTCCCGCCATGAGGTTTTGAATATATACAGCGTCGAAAAAGAGTTTCACCCCAATATCAATGCATGGCCGCCAATGAGTCCAAATCTAAATCCCAAAGAACACATTTGGGACATTCTTGGCTACCTGATAAAATGCAGGGATATTTCTTCACAGACCTTTCAGGAACTGGAAGCAACATTGCACAAAGAGTGGTAACAGCAGCTTCTCGAGTGATATCGTTGTCTTGGACAGGGTATGAGACGATGCTGTAAGCTGTCATCCAAGGACCGGGCGGAAGTTCACGCTATTGACTGTATCTGTCAGGTCTCTGTATGTCACTTTTACGATACCGTTAGTTTTGTTTGAACATTACTTTTTCATTTATGACCTTACTTTAAACGTTCCCGTTTTTAAGTGGATATGAACGCAATAACAGACCGCAAGATTCTTACAGCACATGTTTTAGTCAAAAGACTGGGTTATTGATGTATGCATGCATCACACGGTTTCCGATTGCCATTCTGTTACCTTTTAATCCCGCCAAAAAAAAGTCATTCACTGTAGAAAAGACAGGAGGTGCAACACTTTTTTGACTATGTATATATAATTTCAAAAAACAAATACTATCATTTGGGGAGACACGTTTAATTTGTTGTCTAAAAACGATTTCAATACTGATGGGTCTAAAAGTATGTCGTCTGGTAAAGAGTTAACAACCTCTACGGGGCTTAATGCATCTCCATGATGCATTATACCAAGCAAGTCATCATATAGCAACCAATCCATATGATTTATTTTGTAACAACTCACTGAATCCTGGGGTAGACTGGTCCTTTGACATGTAGAAAATTGAGCATTAGCAAAAAGTCCGCGCAGGCTGACCTCTGCCGATACTTTTTTCTAATGCATTAAGCTCAATTTTCACAGAGCATGGGTCAATTATATCTACAATAATCATGTGTATGTTTAAGAAATAATCTTCTTTCTATCGTGGTTTATCGTTCAATAAACCACAGTTATGAGTTATGAGGCACAATAAATAATCCACGAGGGCGATAGCCCGAGTAGGTTATTCATTGCGCCTCATAACTCACAACGTGGTTTATTGAACGATAAACCACGATAGAAAGAAGATTATTTCGATTCTAACATGACCAATTCTTTATGAAAGGAAAACAAGTTCATCCTTAGAGTAAAAACGCGGATGAAGACTATATTCTATTGAATAACTCACTAACTTACTTTATACAGAATGACGTCACTCTGCATGGAATGTCGCAGATTTTACCACGCTTTCCTTGCACTGTGTTTATAGAGCCGAATTCGCGTGTCATGTTAGAATTTAAAATTAAGCATTTGACGAAACCGAAGAGCTCCAACCGAAAGTGATCAAATGCAAGGAAGGCAACCATTCGATTTACCAGAACAGTCAAATATCAGATAGTCTCCCTTTATCATGTCCCACCCCCCCCTCACCTTTTTTTTTATATCTTAATTCAAAGACTGGTTCCTAATTAGGACAGTGTAGGGAGTATAGACTGAGATCATAGAGCTAGATTGCTAGTCTTGATGCCAGTCTGTACTCTCTTCTGGATGTAATTAAATACTCTCCAAATGTAATACATGTATGTAATATATAATGGGCCAGTGGCCTTAGTATTGAATAAAGGTATTATATGTTTTTTAATCAAGCCCTAACGATTTGCACAAAGCGACTTTAAAAAAAAAATTCTTTGAAAAGTTGAGATAAATGACAGTTTTAAAGGTTGAAAATATCAATACATTATCATGCATAAAAATTGCATGAAAAGTGAAACTGCTTCGTAACAAAAAATCTCTAGCCACGGTGCTTTCAAAATCAGTCAACCCGTATTTAGGAAGACAGGGCATTGATCATTTAGACGAACTGCCTTTTGTAACATATTTTTGCACTGGCAGTGAAAAAGTAGTTTATTTATGACTACATGGAGATGAATTTTTGAATCGCAACAAACCACTTCTGAAAACATCTTGATAAAAAGAGATTTTGCAATTTTACCCCTGTGGAAAAAAGAAGATAATGCTGGAAGCCACTCGTATTTTCTCCCCTTCCCACAATATCGTCTGCGAATGCTTTCAGCTTGGACAAGTCTACAATTTTGTCGTTTGGTCAAGAGTTTACGTGGTGGTAAATTTGTTGAGCGATGAATCCTGGCACAATGACTATCATCACTCTTCTGAAAGAATTTGTTGGTGTTGGGACTTAAATCAGTGACCCCTGGGTTTCATGCCTTTTTTCAAACAACTGAACTATTGGTCAGGGCTACATAACCGGTAGTAACCAGTTAGCATGTGTCATGCCCTGTGAAAAGGGGGCTTAATGCATCTGCAAAAAGGGCTTGTGTACCTCATGATCCAGTCGGTTCCTTATCAAAATTGATTTAACCCTTTACCACACAATCCCGAGTTTTAACGACCCTAACAAAGAAGGCTTTTGAAAACATAGTGGGAAAAGAAGAAAATGCTGGTAACCAGCATTTTCTCCTTTTCCCACAATGTTTTCTACCCGTTAAAAAATAAATTCCATCATTTTAGCCATAATTGAATTGTTGTCTGCAAAATCTTTAAAATCTGGAGTGGTTTAAAAGTTTGTCGTTTGGTACAGAGTTAATGGATTCGTAATGTTGTGATAACTTGCTTGGCATCACTCATCACGTAGAAGCGTCAAATCTTCTTTTGCCAGAACATGGGTCGTATACAAGTACGACTTTTATGCTCTTCCAGTGGATAGCTTTGGAAAACACTCCGAGGAAAAAAAAAACTTGCATAAAGTTATCCCTCCTTTTCCATCTATGTCTTCATACCTTTCAACAACATATTTTTTTTTTTTTTAATTAATACATGTTCTTCATTTAAAACTTAAACAAGGATTTTGTTTTTTTAAGTCGTCTGTTGAAGAGTTGTCTCAAGAGGTCATGATTTATCCACAGGCCTTTGAAGCTCTATTAGTCTATCACGGAACACTAAAATTGTCCTTGGTCGATCATCGAACATTTATAGCACATTGGTGCATCGCCTGTATATCACGGAATATATATTCAAATTTTCATTAACACTGTTTCTATAAATAGCACATTGGCGACTCCCTCTATATCGTATATAGTAAGACAAGGTGTGCAACGAAATCGAAGAAAATTTGACCCCCGTCCCCTTTCAGCGATAATATTTAACAGAAAATGGAAAAAATAAACCTAGTTACCGTCGCAGATGGGTTCACAAATGATTTTTCTTCTGTACCCTGACCCTCGAAAGTTCCAAACGGCTATTTCCATCAAGCAATAGCTCTCATCTCAAAAAAATTAAAAAGCTTCCACATTTTTCCGCATCGCCATGCGGAAGTTTCAGAGGTCATGGTTTATCATTAGAGGAATTACACTCAACTAAACTTCTAAACCGCCTCTTTTAACCTTTATTCTGCCAAATAAAGTAAATAAAACTTTCAAACCGATAATAAAAACCCGATTATTGCTATTTGCGACTACCTTTTTTTTTTTTAGAAAAATATCTCCTTATCGGACAGTGTAGATCAAAGATCAGACTGCACGTTCTGTGCAGTCTGATCTTGATCTACACTATCCGCAAAAGGTCAGTGAGTCGCGCTTAGCTGCTTAAAGGCTAAGCTGCAATTAGACCGTAAACCTTTTTCTCTGCATCACTGTCCAGAAAAATGATGTTTCATTTGTTCTGACTTTTACTTTTTGCAGAATGCTTGATCAGTGTAAAAACATACCTCAGCCTAAGTTTGAAAAGATTTTTATTGACTTGTTCTTGTTGAAAAAAGCTTCTTTAACTTCCGTTCATTTAACCCTTTACCAAACGACAAAATTTTAGACTGGTCCAAATTGAAAGCACTTGCAGACAACAAAATAAACGTAACTCAAAAATTGAAATTTGTTTCAAGCAGGGTAGAAAACATTGTGAGAAAAGGAGAAAATGCTGGTTACCAGCATTTTCTCCTTTTCCCACAATGTTTTCAAAAGGCTTCTATCTCAGGGTCGTAAAAACCAGGGATTGTTTGGGAAAGGGTTAACCTTAAAATGTTGAAAAAATCAAATTCTTGAAAAGTTTATACCCGTTTTCTCGGAATATTTCTCTGTGCAGAGAATATTTTTCATGTATTTTCTTACTGCCGACAAATTTTCAGAAATTTAAGCTTTTTTCTTTAACTTGTTTTAGCTCATAGACACCACGCATGCGCAACTGATGTGTTTTCCCTTTGTTTTTAAAATCTCATGCTTTCTATTGGCACAATCGAGAATCTGCTCATTACAGTACAGTGGCTTACGTCAAGTTACATGTATATCTTCTAATTTGTTTCCGTTTACCTGTCTATTTTTACTTGGTCAAACAATCAGGACAAACAAAAGTGGAGGTTTATAAGTTATGCTGAGTGTATTAGCCGGAAACGCCATCCTAACAAAACTCGGCAGGCGTTACGACTAAGCATTGATTGATTTATTCTCCTTTTATTTATCGTCTCGCCATATGGGCGACGCCTTTAGAAGACAGTTATGTTACGGGGAATAATGCAAGATGCAGTACGAAACGGATCCTAACTTACGCCCGGTTCTTCAAATAACATGCTCTCGGTGTGTGGCACCGTCACACGGGACTTAGGTTTAACGTCTTATCTTAACGTTTACAAGTAATTTTTAGGTGGCCATCAATTGGGAACGAATCTACACCCTTAAATGGCCAGAGATTGGACATTTACAGGTCTCATGTTTTAATTCTTGGGCTATTGGGGCTGGTGACGACTAGGGACCTAATGATGAAATTATGCGAATTTATCCTTCAAGCACATCATATTGTTTGTTTACCCTCTACTGAGCTGAATAAGCTTTTACGAACAGTGTAGATCAACTTGATCAGACTGCACAGAATGTGCAGTCTGATCTTCGATCTACTCTGCCCGATATGGACAGATTTTTCTAGGCGAAAAGAGCTATAAAACTGAAAATCTGGATATTTATTATTGAGTGGAAATTTTCATTTAGACGGTAGTTTAAAAGGGTTAATTTTTGATGACGTTTCACCACACTCACCTCTTTCAATGCTTTTTTGTGAAGGCATTTAATTTGTAACTAGGAAATCTTGGTTCGACCCACGCATTTACGGAACCAGTTAAGTGCAAGTGGCATTGGATAAGGCACTGTCGATCTCTGGCCATTTACCATGAAACAACACCAGCAAAATATAAAAAGAAAAAGAAAAAAACACAAACAAAAAGTTGTATTTTAGTTGTTCCTGTTTTATGATGGAAATATTTGCACTGTTAAAAGCAACGTACAGACAGTTATGTTGTGGCGACGATTATCAACAACTCTGGAAAGTACTTTCGGCTAGACGGGATTTCGAACGAAAACAGGAGAGGAGGCTGGTACAAAGACAACATTTTCGACGATATTTTTTGGTAAAAGGATTTAATTAAAAAAAAAAAGTCCGGAACAGACCAGTGTGATTTTGCAATGAATGAAATGTCAAAACTCCGGTATCACCCGGGTTGTATTAAACCTCGTTAAACCCTTACTGTGCTTCGTTAAACCATTACAGTGCAAAATAATTTAACTGGTATCTTTTAAGTCGGTTTGCTAACACTTTGATACTGTATTTCAATACCGTTTTTTGGTTACACTATTTGACTGATATCAACTAGATTAGATTAAGATCAGACTGCTCTTTTGTGCCGTCTAATGTTGATCTACATTGTCCGCGAAAGCTATCAGTGTAGCGCCAGGTACTCGAAAAGTTAACTAGAATCAGGATTGCCATTACAATTGAAATATTATTCATTTAATCACCGTTTTCCCCGTCAATAGGATGAAAACATCTCCTCAGAGGTTAAACTGCAGCTTTCTATCGCTTTCCATAATCACATTCTGAACGCAGTACTCAATGCAAAGCGGCGTCGATTACGCTTCAATCGGGTCGTCTGACCCATTACGATGAAGGCGTTTTTTAAATCAACGGAAATTCTCTGCAAAGTACACACTGAAAAAATATCAGAAGGGAGAAAGAAGATCAGTTTGTATCAGAAAAATGAAACAAACGGAAAAAAGTTGCTTGTCACAAGTAATTGCCCCTTTTCCGAGCACTTAAATTCCGAACTGACATTTTGAATACACCTTTCAATTAAAAGCGCCATCAGTTACATTCAGTCGAGTCGTTTCAACCCTTCACCACACAATCTCGACTTTTAACGACCTTAAAAGAGAAGGCTTTGAAAACATAGTAGGAAAAGGAGAAAATGCTGGTAACCAGCATTTTCTCCTTTTCCTACAATGTTTTCTTTCCTAACAAAGACAGAAATAATCATTTTAGCAACATTCAATCTGTCGCCTGCAAATGTTCTCAATTTGGTGGAGGCCAAAATTTTGTCGTTTGGTAAAGAGTTAAGCACATTACTGTAAATGCAGATATCTTGATCTTACTACGTGCATGTAAAAGAGAAGAAAGTGAAAAGTGTCCAGAGGAAAGGACAATGTACTCTTGCGGGTTTTTTCTGTACCTTTCGCTGACTTATCGTTCTGAACGGAACCAAATACATTGGTTACGCATGCGCTCTACGCATTCTACTTTCACATAGTTCAAATACAACCATACCTCTCTGTAGAAACATAACTGTATGCCAGTAAAAGAGAAACAACTGAAAAAATGTTCAGAGGAAAAGAAAATGTACCTTTTAGCGTGTTTGTTTTGTACTCTCACCTATTTTCGTTCTGTCTGCAACCAAATGTTATGGAAATGCACTCGCTCTTCGCATTCTGTTTTCAGATTTTTCAAATACTACCACACCACGCTGTGTCGTATGTACACCCATGTGTACAGTTCTACATCTAATGCCAGTCGAATACGAAGTCAGATAAATGCACTGGCTTATCAGTTTTTAATGATTGTATCGTATTTAATGTCGTTTTCTATACTATTTCAGTTATATCGCGGCGGCCAGTGTATCAATGCTTACCTGAAGTTTCTGTTACCAGTATTCTTCTCAAGCCATTGGCTGCTTTCAGAAATAACCTTCGTTGAAACAATGATCAGCGATGAGAGAAAAATGAATCTTGTCGCAATAACTATCATCAATCCTCGGAAAGAAATTCGGCGAGAAGGGGATTCGAACTGGCGAGCCTTTTTCTCAAGTCCAGTATACTGTTTAGTTATGTTTTGTGAAAAGGGGTTGTAATGTATCTGCAAAAGTATGTGCAGTCCTTGTAGGCTGACCTGAGTCAACACGTTTTGCTTTTGGTCAATTTTCAGGGATCAGGGACTATTCTTCCTCAGGATTCAGCTGGTTATTAAACTAAATGGATTTTGACTTTATTGACCCACAATAATGTGATGACTTGCCTGGTATAATGCATCACGGACATGCATTTAACTCCGTTCTCCAAAAGCATAGCTCTGTGAAAAGGGGGCTTAACGAATCTGCGAAAAGTATCGACCCACGTCAGCCTGCGCAGTCCGCGCAGGCTGACATGGGCCGAAACTTTTCGCTATCTTTAAATTTTCTGCATGTCAAAGGATAATTTATTGTCATGAGTCAGTCTGTTGTTTGACCAAGTGGATTTTATGGATCCATAATTAGGTGATGTCTGGCTTGTTATAATGCATCACGGAGATGCATTAAGCCCCCTTTTGCCAGAGCATGGCTCATTTATTCCCTTCATATCCCTTCATATCCTTGCTAAATACTGGTCCACAAATCCGCTTTTCAGGACTCTCTGTCCTTTGATTTATTTCTAAGCCGAAACGATGAAACATGTCAGAAAAGGAGCAGTTGCCAGTCACAATAAATCTTATTTTCTCACAATGTTTTCTGTATCATATGGTAACGTACCGAGTACGTTTTGCATCGACTGTTTCCTTTAACCAATTCGGGGCCATAGGCGAAAACAGTGACTTTTGCGGACGGCATAGATCAAGATCAGACTGCACAAAACGTGCAGTCTGATCTTTGATCTATACCGTCCGCTTCTGTAGCCAAGCCTATACAATCAAAATCTTTGTAAGTTTCAGTAAATTAAATTTAGAGCCGTCGAAAGAGGTCGAGTTTATTTATTTGGCGCTGCAAGAGTTAACCCTTTACCACATAATCTATGCCGAGTTTTAAAGACCTTTAGGACTGAAAGTTTTTGAAAACATTGTGGGGAAAGAAGAAAATGCCTGCAATAGGTATTTTCTTCTTTTCCCACAATGTTTTCTACCCTTTCCGCGAGAAATCATATAATTTGCGCTATATTTAATCTATCGTCTGCAAATGCTTTGGATTTGGACTAGTATGATAAAGTTTTATTGTGTTGAAAAAGTTTAATCCTTTAGCAAACAATCCCGAGTTTGTATGACCATCTCATAAAGTTTTTTCCCAAAAATGATGATCGTAACAATGATGTTATTTATACTACTACAACTACTACTACTACTACTACTAATAATAATAATGAAAAAAGAAAACAAACAAACACAAAACAAAACAAAAACATCACGGTAAAATTACTGAGTGTACTCATCTATTAACATTGTATTTATTTTAAAATATATCGAGTTCAATCCAGCATCGAAACAAAAGAGTTAAAAGGGGAAAATTAACACACATTAAACAGAAAAAAGTGTAAGAGTGAAATATAAAATCCTGGGAATTAACAAAACACTTTCTTCAGAAAGCTTTTTTTTTTTATGCAAATTACGTCTAAAACACTTTGGCTACAGAAGAAGTAACTTTTAACGAATAGTAATCTTTCTTGTAATTTTTTTCCACATACATGTTCATAAAAAGTGAGATCAGGTTGATTATGCTTAAAAAGATCCACAGAGGGAGGTTTTTGAAAATTGTCTGCTGCATCTTTATTCAAGGAATAACTAGTAAACCCTACGGCTTCAAAGTGCTACTGCGTGCGCTTTGGAGTACAGTGTAAATTCAAGATCAGACAGCACGTTTAGTGCAGTCTGATCTTGATTTACACTGTCCCATACGGTGAGATTCTTGCGGTTATTAGAAATTTGAGGTCGTATCGGAATGGAACCTTGTGTCGTATGAGCCGCTGGTTGCAACAATGTGGGTCCACGTTTTGTTAATATAAGTACAGTAAAGCTTTGAAATTGATAAGGTGTAACAGTGCTTCGGTCGAGATCAAGTGGCACATCTGTGCAGGCTAATCACGGTCTACAATCTATAAATAAAAAATCAATGGGCCTCGACAACAATGGGTTGTGTAGTGAGTGACACAGTTCTGAGTAAGTAAAATGGAACAGTAATTATTCACGTAAAAAAAATCACATTAATAGTTAATTGTTTCGTGCAGGACGTTGTTCGCGTGTTTCCGCTTTCGTTCTATCGCCGTTTCGATACCAGCCAAGGGGCAGCAGGACACACCTTCCAAAGGCAAAGGGCTACACCGCCTGAAATTAAACATGATATCATAAGACAGTTACACATTATTTGCGTTTATTTGTTTAACGACCCTGAAGAAGAAGGCTTTTGAAAACATTGTGGGAAAAGGAGAAAATCCTGGTAACCAGCATTTTTTTTCTTTTTCCCACAATATTTTCTACCCTATCAAAGACAGAATTCATCATTTGAGCTACATTAAAGTTGTCGTCTGCAAATGCTTTCAATTTGGACTAGTCTAAAGTTTTATAATGTAGTACAGAGTAAACAGGTAAAAGGATAACTTTTATCTCAGAGTCTGTTACATAAATGACAACTGTCAGTGTTCCACAGAACTCTCGAACTTGTAAAGACGGAGGACAGGTAGACCAGGTTTGAAAACATAGAGGTGAATTGAGAATTTGCTTGTAACAAGTTATTTCCTTATTATGACACAATGATTTCACGTGTATCCATGAGCCAGTCATAATTTTGGAGGGGAGCTCCATGCATTTACGTGATATAGGGCTCGCAACACGCGAAAAAGGGCATATGGACATTTGCAGAAAATTACATAAAAACGGTATTGTTTCGGATTAGCCTGCGCGGAGTGCGCAGGCTGATCCTAGACGACGCTTTACGCAAATGTCCGAATGCCCCTTTTTGCATGTTGCAAGCCAATTATTATACCATGCAAGTTATCTCGTAACTATGAATCCATAAAATTCATTTTGCCCAGAAACCGACTCAATGTAGATGTAGAATGGTCCTCGAACATTCAGATTTTTTTTAAAAAATTAGCAAAAGGATTCGACCCTGTCAGCCTGCGCATCCTGGGTCGATAGTTTTTGCAGATGCATTAAGCCCCTTTTTCACAAAGTATGACTCTTATATTTTACAATGACGTACTCAATGACATCTGCAAATAATTTGTTACGGGAGTAATGAATTGAGTAAATTCGTTTCTAAGAATATGTAGCTATCATGTTGTGATTACTTTTATCAGACCTCGGAAAGAGTTTTGGCCTAACCTTGTTTCGAATTCAAAAACCTGTACATCAGTATTCAGTATTCACGGATCATTCTAAACTGCGCTCTAATATCAATTCTTAACATAGGGCGGAACATAATTTCTATTTAACTAAACCAAATGATTTTGCCGATCAGTTTCATCTCCTTTAAATTTCGGATCTTCTTGAGAATTAGAAATAAAATAACAAATGGTTAGTGAATACTGACCTCTGGTTTCCCATTATATTATATAATGAAAACTTGATTATTCGAAATTGCAAAAAAACAGAGAAAAATCACCCGATTATCGGTTATTGCCAAGCAATGCTTGAAAAAGGCATGCTTTTGAAAACAGTAAAGCAGAGATTTCATCTGCTAACGCTACTACCTATTCGCATTCTAGCCGATTAGTTGTACAAATCCGCTCTTTGTGACCTGCAAAATCAGATACTCGTATGCATGCGCTCTATGCATTCTGCTCACAGTTCTAGCTCATACACCTCAGTCTTGTCACGGTCTCTATCTTTCACCAAGCTTTTAAATGCTAGTTATAATCTGACTACATGCTACCCGTGCATACAATTATATGTAGTACATTGTTTTTTTGTTGTTGTTTGTACAATCTATTTTCCGCTTATACAGTGGTCATAATATTATATATACAACCTACTCAATTGTTTTTTCCACTTTTTCTCTACCTATTGCACTAAGTAATCAGATTTTTATCGATAGATGAATTAAATATAATGAAAACAATGTTCTTAATGCTAAATCTTTTCGCATTTTCAATCTAGCACAAATCCCATTTTCAGTACTATCAGTCCTTTGATCTCTATAAAATTCATTGACAGGTCTTTGAACTTTGGGCATGAGGATTCGATACATACATCTGTGTTATGTTTCCACGACTCTGTGGAAAGAACTTTTAAAAAACATCGTGTAAAAGAAGAAAATGCTGGTTAGCATTATTTCTCCTTTTCCAACAATATTTTCTACCATATCAAAAACAAATCGAATCTTTTAAGCCGTTTTTTATTTGTTATCTGCAAATGCTTTGAGTATGTGTGAGTCTAAAATTTTGTCCTACAGCAAAGCTATAACCATGATGGATTTTTCAGGTGACTTTTCGATTGCATCAATATCACTAATTTAAAATATATGCTATATATGAGAAAGGGGTGTGATGCATTTTCAAAACTTTTTGCTATTGGTCAATTTTGTGTCTGTCTTATTCTACCTCGTGATTCAGTCGGTTATTCGATTAAATTGGTTTAATGGATTAATAATTATATGATGACTTGCTTGGTATATTTGCCGGAGCGTTCATATGGATCCGTCATTATGTAAATCCTTCATCATACGTACCTTGTATAATTTAGATAAAATCTCTCTATCTATTGCGTATACAGACAAATTATGATGCAATTACAATCAGGAATTGTGTGCTAGGTATTTGTATACATAATTATGATTTTATTTTAGATAAACAAACAGCTGATGATCAACACTTATCCTGCTAAATAACTAAAATGAAATTTTCAATATGATAGTAAAAAAACCCAAATATTGCTATTTCAAAGTTATGTTTTGGGGAATAATATCTCCTTATCGGACAGTGTAGATCCAAGATCAGACTGCACGTTCTGTGCAGTCTGATCTTGATCTACACTGTCCGCAAAAGCTCAATGAGTCGCGTTTAGCAGCCTAGGGGGTTAACAATGATAATATTGATATGAGCAGAAATGAAACTGAGGGAAACATTTAAAAAAAAGGGTAAGATAAACGTTTAGTAAGGTAAATCTATCAATTATTACGAGAACAATGCTTAGGCAAATAATAAACCTGGCAAGATACACATTAGAAAAGAAGTGGCCGAATTTACACTAATATCTATAGTTAACCACTGATACGGAATACCAACAGCAACGGAAACAGCAGCAACTTAATATTTTGTTTTTCTTGTCTGTAAATTACTTGAGTTTTAGTGACCATGAGGAAAAAGACTTTTGAAAACATTATGAGAAAAGGAGAAAATGCTGGTAACCAGCATTTTCTCCGTTTCCCATAATGTTTTCTACTATTTCAGAGACAGAAACCATCTATAGAGCCACATCGGATTTTTCGTCTGCAATGTTCTCAGTTTGGAAAAGTCTAAAAAATTTTCGTTTGGCAAAGAGTTAAACTTCTGAATTAAACATTTTGTTTTGGATCTACATTTCCCAAATATACTGTACTTAGATGGAAATTCTAATCCATCGAGTATGATGTAGTTAAAAAGTAGCGGAAAGCTGCGCACCGACGTGTTACAAAGACCAATGACTTAGGACTTTTTTGAAAGAGCATAAAATGATTAAGGCCAAACAGAGATATTAATGTGGGTAATTATCATAATAAATCTAAAGTTTGACAGATTAAGTAAGAGCTTCAAATGACAGAATTAATCAAGACATCTCCCCACAACCTCAGATGTATCAAAATTACTCTACTTGAAGAGATTCTGTGCACTGAAAAAATGGCATCAACTTTCCTTTTTATATCTCTACAGACGACCCTTTGTAGTTATAAATTACGATCTTTCTAATGAAAACGGAATTGATCAGATTATGCCATCGCTTGAAGCATCCCGAAAGGGAACTTCTTGCATTTTTCTGTGTGACACTGTTAGAACTTTGACATTAAAATACATGGAACTATTTTTGCACCGACTGACATTCTAGAGTCAAAAAGTGAGTTTGACTGTGTATTAACTAAACCATGGCGAACATTTGGAGTAATATAGCACGAATGCACTGTTAGATTTTTTTTTTAGAAAATCAAATACGTGGTTGAAAAAATGGCTGTCCAATTGCTAAAATGAGGGGTTTTTTTTTCATATAATCACAGAATACCTTCGGTATCAGTTTAATGTGTTAATAACAGGTTTCTTTGAACGTGATTTTTCCCCGGCATTCAAAAACTCCAAAAGGCTCAGACTATGCATTCAGAGAAAATATCTTTTGAAATATAAATAAAATTAAATTCAAAAGTTTTAAACGTGCAGATAAAACGTTGCAAATATAAAAGGGATACATCTAAAATTATTGAAACTGAAACCATTGAAGTAAAAAAAAACAACACAGACCATTTCGTAATGTTCATTCAAAGAACAAGTAACAACAAGGACAGCCATTGTGCAGCAAAAGGGGGTTTAAAGCATCTCCGTAATGCATTATACCAAGCAAGTGATAACATAATAAAGGATCCATAAAATCCATTTTGTCTAACAACCGAGTCATGAGGTAGAATGATCCTCTGACATGCAAAAGATGATCAATAGCAAAAAGTTACGACCCAGGTCGCCTGCACGGACTGTGCAGGCTGACATGGGCCGATACTTTTTGCAGATGCATTAAGCTCCCTTTTCACAGGACATGTTTCATATATAAAAGAAAGGAAATGCCTTTCTTTGATATGATATAGCGTGTAGTCGTTCATTCTCCCGAAATAAAAGCTGTCGACTAAATGTACATTAAAATCTTGTTGGCATAAAAAGGAACTTTATTAGATGTAGGGTCATGTGGCAGGTGACTTGGAAACTTGTTCACGGCTGTGGCAAATCATGTCGCCACCTCCTTCGGCTTGGGGCGACATGATTTGCCACAGCCGTGAACAAGTTTCTAAGTCCCGGCCACCTGACCGTACAACGGATTTATTATACTGCAAAGTTTTACCATTCCAGTGTGTATTCAGGGAAATTTGCCCGTTTATGTAGTCACGAACTGAGTACGCTGATGACATAGAATTTCCCTTCTGAGTGCCCGAATTCAATGAAAACTGACGTCACTGAGAACTGACGTCACTAAAACCTTGGTAAAACGTGCAGTTTGGTGGATGAACTTGATGATGTCACTGCGATAGAAATTCGCCATATTTTTATTTAAACATGAATTTAAACAACTTCAAAGTAAGTAACTATGCATTTTAATGATCTGTTGTCAAGAAGTAAAAGACCATAAGCTACCACAAACGACAATTTGGTTATCCTTTTAACGTTACAATGAATGAGTTTCGACTGTCCAATTGCTTACCTGACGAAGGGATGGCTCGTTTTAACCTTATGCATTTGTTTTAGAATGACAACAAACGATAATTTTGTAAATATATTCATTTATTTTCAAAAATAATCCATTCCTTCCGTTTTAATGACAACCACCAAGGGAAACTAGAAATAATACGATGCAGGCTACTCATTGTGTTTGTCTTGTGGGCGGCTCGTATCGGTCGACGCCGCCATTTTGGGTGTTGTGTTAAAAGTGTAGTAATGTATAAGGGGCTCTCAAAAGGGAAACTGCTTTTACGTGCATTTTGCCAGTGTACATGACTTGTATGGACGGGACATATTATCAAATCAAATTGCGAGAAATTTGTTTGCAGAATAATTAACGGCACTGTGCAGATACAAATACTATTATTCACTGCACTGTCGAAATAATCGGTAGAAAACATCGCGGGAAAAGAATCGGATAAATGAAAAAAAAAGTTTATACTTCTTTGCTTGCAAAACTTTCTACATCATTTAAATTTTCAACACTTTCGTATCTTGTGATGAACTTTTTGCCATACAATCCCGACTTTTAACGACCCCTAGGAAAATGCTTTTGAGAATATTGTGAGTAAAGGAGAAAATAGTGGTTATCATTGTTCTTCTTTTTTCCACAGTGTTTTCTCCCTTTGAAACACAAAATACATATTTTGAATAATATTTAATCTTATGGCTACAAATTATTTCCGTTTTGATAAGGCTACCATTTTTTTCGTCTTGTAAAGTTTTAAATGTTCACATCCCAGACAGGTTTGCAACATTTGGCTGCTGTTACCCTTTGCCAAACGATTGTGTGTCTTTACTTCCTTAGGAAAAAAAAGTGTTCGACAACACTGTGAGGAAAAGGAGACAATATAAAGAATATGAAAGGTAGAATATCTCCTTTTTCCCACAATGTTTCTTGCTCTTTCGATGACAGATTTAACCATTTTAGCCACATTGAATATGTCGTCTGCAAATGCTTTCAATATGGGCGAGTCAAAAATTTTGTCGTCTGGTAAAGACTTAACCGTTTGTCACACAATCGCCAGTTTTGACGGCCCTGGGGAAGACGACTTTTGAAAACATAGTGGGAAAAGGAGAAAATGCTGATAACCAGCATTTTCTCCATTTTCCACAATGTTTTCTATCATTTCTCAGACAACATTTTCTTTTGACCTACATTTAATTTAACGCCTGCAAATGCTTTCAAGTCCAAAATTTTATTGTTTTGTAAAGGTTTAAATCATGTCAGAAGTGGCCCAAAATGCTATGGTGTGTACCGGATATACTGTTACAGATTAAAGGAGCCATGACTTCCGTTGGGAGTATCTCTTTATACCACGTGACTGGCGGGCAAAAAAAGATGAAATGAAAACCCAATCAGGGGAAATAATGAATACATTTTTTTATTTTATACGATTCACAAGGTGGTTATTAATTCGACAGATATGCATCTCGGTTCATTTCCTAATGAAACGAAATTAATTGATCTTGACCGTGTTGTTATTCATATAGATGTATTTGATAGGAAGGTTATGCTCAGTGAATTTGGTTTTAGCTTTAATTACAAGTGTTTATGACTTTAATCCACTGCGGATTAAAAGCCGCATAGGTACGTCGTTCATTAATTAGGACTGATTTTATCTATATAAACGATTCCTTCATTGATTTCCGGAAGCGTCTTCCGGTTGCTGAGCGTTCCATTTCGAAATGAATGATGGCATAAGAGAGAAAGATGAAATCTTCGTCTCGTTTAAATATTAAAGGTTACAAATGAGTTTTTTTTTGAGCGTCTAAAAAGCGTCTTTACTCAACGATTTACTGTATCTCTGACAAGGAGTCTCAATCACAAGTATATTCCTAAACGTAAAAATATAATTGGTTTCAGCTACGTCAAAAAAATTCTCAAAAGTGTATAAAATTTTTAAGCCACGATCTTTTAAAAGGGGGCTTAATGCATCTGCAAAAAGTATCGACCCATGTCAGCCCGCGCAGGCAGACATGAGTCGAAATTTTTTGTCATTGTTTGATTTTGTACAGGTCTAAGGACTAGTATACCTCGTGGTTCAGCCGTTCTACAAAATGAATTTTAAGGATCCACAATTATGCAATGACTTGCTTGGCATAATGTATCACGAAGATGCATTAAGCCCCTTTTGGCCAGAGCATTGCTCATTTAAGAAGAAGAAGAAAAAGAGAGAAAAAAAACTACATCGACTTTAAATGATCTGTTGCTATGGCTCTACCCAACTGTCTGTTATTTAACCTTTCTGTATTTATCTTTAGAGTACAAAAGGCATATGAAGTATATTTTCAGTACGTCAAAAGACGAATATATTGCAATATCAAAGCGGTTGAAACCGTCAGAATATCTCACACAAATAAAGGACATTGTCTATCCGAGATCAGATTGTATATCCAATGCAGTCTGATCTTGATCTACACTATCCGCAAAAGCAGCTACAGATGTGTCCAGCCGCTCAGAAGGGATAAACGTTAACCCTTTCGGTGCCATGGGCGAAAACAGTGACTTTTGCGGACTGCATAGATCAAAAATCAGACTGCACAGAACGTGCAGTCTGATCTTTAATCTATACCGTCCGCTTGTGTTGTCAGTCTATACAATCAAAGTCTTTGTAAATTTTAATGAATTGTATTTAGAGCCGTCGAAAGAGGTCGAGTTTATTTATTTGGTGCTGAAAGAGTTAATCCGAAATGTTAGAAAATCAGTGACATAGCGTAACGTTAGGACAATTTTTGCTAATTCCTCCCTTGAGAAAAATAAATAATTTATTATGCATAGATAGTTTATATCGCTGAATAATTTATTTGCGACAAACTTGTATATCATTTTTCCTGATATTAAGCCAAGAGCATTATTGGTGCTTCCAACTGAAATATTTTTTTTCCACAGTCTACCTGTGGTGTTGGTTCACCGTCACGTGACGTTATAATGCAACCAGAAAAAGCGTCGATAAAGTAATTAAAACTTAACCAGACAACATTTTAGAATAGCCCGTATCGTAAGTATTTGCAGACGACATATTCAGTTTTTACCAGACGACAAAATATTGGACGGATCCGAATTGAGAGCATTGACAGACAACAAATTGACCTTTGGCATATATCAAGGGATTTGTCTTAAATAGGACAGAAAACTTGTGGGAAAAGAAGAAAATGCTGGTTACCAGTATTTTTTCCATTTTCTATTGATATTTCACAAAGCTTTCAAGGTCGAAAAAAAGAAACACAAAAAAAGCAAGGCCGTTTGGTTAAGGACTAGATCTTCGTAAACGAAGAATAGTAACACAGTAGCAGTAGTAGCAGTAGTAGTAGTAGTAGAAGTAGTAGTAGACTGAGAAATAGAAAATCTACTTATATCCCGGTGACCAAAATATTTGTATCTATAATTATTTCATTGTCGTAAAACAACGGAAATATTTGGTAAAAAGGTTAGATTATCTTAAATTCGAGAATACTAAGACAGTAGTTGTAGTAGTTGTAGTAGTAGTAGTAGTAGAAATGGTAATAGTGGTAGTAGTAGTAGCGGTAGAAAAAGACTTAGAAGCAGATAATACTGGTTACATTTTTCCTTTACAATTAATATGTCGAAACGCTTTCAATGCCGTAAAAACAAACAACGGGATTTTATGGCAAAAGGGTAAAATATTCTTAAACGCGAGAATACTTAGACAGTAGTAGTTAGAAGTAGTTGAAGTGGTAGTAGTAGTAGTAGTAATAATAATAGAGTTAGTAGTAGTAATAGACTGAGAAGCAGAAACTACTAGTTGCCAGAAGTGTTTGGTAAAAGAGTCAGATCGTCGTAAAAACAAGAATACTATATGACAAATGATATCATAAATTGTGATATCTGACACGTTGTTATTTCTTAATGAACAAAAACGTGAGCATGGTGTGAAATTAATCGTTTACCCGATGCTAAAACCTCAGATTCACCTGTTGATATCATTTGCAGACGACAAGAAACTGAGGCTAAGTTGATAAAATTAGAATAGAAACATTGTTGAAAAAGGAAAAATTGCTGGATACCAGCATTTTGAATTTTTTTTTTGGTCAGAATGTTTCCTAAAGCTTTCTTTCATAGATTGATTAACCTTTCGACTGCTAAATGCGACTCGGTGCGCTTTTGTGGACATCGCAGATCAAGATCAGACTGCACAAAACGTGCAGTCTGATCCTTGATCTTCACTGTCCGATACGGTATTTTCTTTCTGATGAAATCAACTTTAAAATCGCAATATTTGGATTTTTACTATTGAGTGGAAATTTTTCGTTTCATTTAGTTAACAGTTCAACCATTTCAGCACCAAAGGCGAAAACAAGGACTTTTGCGGACGGCACAGATCAAGATCAGACTGCACAGAACGTGCAGCCTGATCTTTGATCTATGCCGTCCGCTTGTTTAGTCAATCCTTTACGATATAGATGTGTTTCAGTTCCAATTGATTGTATCTTAAGCCGTCACAAGAGGTCGAGTTTGTATATTTTGCGCAGAGAGAGTTCAGGATTACGAATCCTAACTCATCGGTAAATATCGTGTAACATCGACGTTTTCGTAAAGACTAATCGGCCAATCTCGGCAGCTTCCGTCTTTTAATATGCGAGTCATGGGCCGTAGACTCACTAACTCATCGGTAAATATCGTGTTACATCGATGTTTTCGTAAAGGCTATTCAGCCAATGCCGGCAGCTTCCGTGTTTTAATATGAGAAGTAGGGGCCGTACACCTTAAGGGATCGCTTGGTAAAGTGTTCAGGGGTTGATCACTATACATCATTAAGAAAATTTAACTTGCAGACGACCGCTTCGTTCTTGCAGCGGATCACCTTAAAAAACGAAACATGACTGAAAGAAAAACTGCTGTCATAGCATGTGTGGGCTGATTTTGCACTACAGTAACTTAAGGATAGGGCACCCTAATTGGATTCGAGTTACATCGCCTTTCATCGTAGGGATTCGGCCAAGACTCGGGTAATCCGTAATCCATGCGGGGAACCAGTATCTATCGGCCGATCGATTACGGATTACCCGAGTCTTAGCCGAATCCGTACGTTTTTCGGCGATGAAAGGCGATGTTACAGGAATCCACATTAGAGTGTCCTATCCTTAAGTTATGCGTGGCTGTCTCAGTTTTGGAGCACCGAATAAGCACGACTGACGTTTAGGTCCAGGAATAGGACCGGAATGATTGTCATTTCAAGGCTTGTTTTTGACCGGAATTTCTAAACAAAGCGAACTGTGTGGACGTTCTGTGCAGTCTGATCTTGATCTATACTGGTAGTAAAGGCCACTTGAGTGTGAAAGGTGATTTAAGAGTGAAATACATGTACGAGGGGTGATCAGAAAGAACGCGGACCAGTGCCTTTATCGGAATATTGTTATAAAAATCAACTTGGAAACTTTACTGTTTTTCAAAGTAACCTCCTTTGTGTTCTATGCACTTATTCATTCTTGATTCCCATGCACGAAACACGTGCGCGAGCCCGTCACGTGACATCACTCTCAACGACCCGGTCATGGCATGGGTTAGCTCCTCTCTGCTCTCGTAGCGCGTGCCACGTAGAGAATCTGTCAAAACAGGAAATAGCCAAAAGTCACATGGGGCCAGGTCTGGACTATAGGCAGGATGGTCTAATGTTTCTATGTTTAGTTTTTTCAAAACTTCCTGTACAAGTTTGGCTTTGTGAGCGGGAGCATTATCTTGATGTAAAATGACGCCTCTCCATAGAAGTTCCGGCTGTTTTTTTCGGATGGCCTGTATTAAATTCATTCGAATAATGCTGGCATAATACTCAGCATTGACTGTAGTATGTATAGGTACAACACGATTTAGAAGAAAACGTTGAGAAGAGAAAAACATGATGCACATAACTTTACCAACAGACTTAGAAAGTTTGGCTTTAACAGGGGACGGCGATGTTGGATGTTTCCATACACTGCTTTGTTGTTTAGATTCGGGCTCGTAAAAGTGTACCCATGTTTCATCGCATGTCACAATACGATCAGTAAAGTTTGATCCTTCTTTCCTAATGCGTTCTAAAATTTCAGAACAAATTTCGACCCTAACCCCCATTTGCTCGGGCGTCAGTAGCCGAGGCACCCACCTTGCACAAACACGCGACATTCCAAGTTTGTCAGTTAAAATCTCCTGTGCACTTCCATAGGAAATGCTAAATGTGTCAGCTATTTCCCTGACAGTAACTCGACGATCTTGCTTTACATGCTGCTGCACATCCGCGATAGTTTTGTCCGTTACTGATGTTGATGGACGGCCAGATTTAGGGTCATTTTCAACGGTTTCGCGTCCTTCTCTAAATCGTCCAATCCATTTACAAATACTGGTTTTCTTAAGTGCTGAGTCCCCATAAACTTTATCTAAATCGGCCTTAATTTCCGATGAAGACTTTCCGAGTTTAACGTAAAACTTTATAATTACTCTCTGCTCAAATAAAACGTCATCCGACATTGTGAACCGCTAACGCAGTATGTGATGTCATTGAAATGACGTCACTCTTTTCTTATTTGCCTATGACGTCATTTAAACGCTTGAGTAAGTAACCAGGTAATTAATGTTCATCTGTGCAAATTTTTGTTATCTTAAGTAAAGTAGTTTTTGAAATAATCGGGTGGTCCGCGTTCTTTCTGATCACCCCACGTATGTCACAAAAATGACCAAACGTCGTTTGCCATTCATTCGGCAAACCTCTTTTCTGCCCGAATCCTTGGTAAATAAATGAACTATACAACGATTATGTCTAATTTTCTATTACTATACAACAATCAGGTGGCAATTTGTGTATATGTCGATAAAAGTAAAAGAACGCTTTCGAAATTAAGCTGAGATTGCATTGTTTTTATAGTTGCATAGTAGAACTAATTTGGTATAAAACGATGTTTTAAAACAGCGATATCATTTCAGTTTAGTTTCAAAACCATTGTTTTGTTTCTTATCCATACGTAAACAGAATGCCATCTGACTGTTGTATATGATTTCACGGCGATAGTGTGTACCTGGGATGGGCTGAACCATTCCAGCATTATAGAACGACGCTTAAGTCTTTCAGCTGCAAATATGTAAACTAGACCTCTTTTGACATCTGAAATACACTGAGACTCGAAGAGATTTTTAACCTAAAGGTTTGACTAAACAAGCGGACGGTATGAATCAAAGATCAGACTGCACGTTCTGTGCAGTCTGATCTTGATCTATGCCGTCCGAAAAAGCCCGTTTCCGACTATGGGGCTGAAAGAGCTAAATGTCTTGAAAACTAGTGGAAGCATTATCTTATTGTACCTATACCCATGCCACAGCTGTTTATATTCAAATGACACAATATCACCGGTGAAGTATACCTGCCTATGCACACTCAACTAAACTTATATACCGCCATTCTAAAGCGGCATTTCCCCGAATTTTTTTTTTCCTTCATTGCCCAGAAATGAGACATTTCATTATGGTTTGAATTTTTTTTTGCAAAATAATTGACAAGTGTAAAAACATATCTCAGCCTAAGTCTTAAAAGAATTTATTGATTTGTTCTCGTTAATGGAGCTTATTTAACATTCATTCACTCAACATTGAAAATTGAAAAATCGATTTTTGAAGACTTCATGCTCGTTTTCTCGCGGCGATTTTATGTTAGTGCAGAAATATATTCCCATGTTTTTTGTTATGATGACAAAAATTTAGTAATTTGAGCTTCTATTCTTAACATGTTTTGGCTGACAGAAACCATGCACGCATGCGCAACCGACTTATTTTCTATCTTTTTAAAAAAAAAAGACATGCTTGTTGTTGGCGGAATCTTTTCATTACGATACTAGTAATATGGCTATAACGTCTAGACATATGTAACAGTTTATTTCTATTTACCTGTCTTTTACTTGGTCAAATTTGCACGAGAAACAAAAGTGGTAGTTTATAAGTTTTGCTGAGTGTATGTATAGGAATAATTGAAACTAAACACACACAGCTATACACAAAATTTAAACGAACGTAAAATAAATTGGAGGGGTACCTACCATTACCTGCTCGTGTCTGAGTTCGGAACGGTCTAAATCGTTTCTGGGGCATAACGCGCCACAGCCCTGTTGGCTCATTGTCGAATGTATAGGGCTTCATCTCCTCTGCCTCTTTATTCTTATTTTCAATGGCTATCATTTCTCGGAGGTCTTTTAGTAACTGTAGTCTCTGTGTATGAGAAATATATGTAATGAGAAAAATACAAATAAAGAGAAGTGTGTGTATGTGTGTGGGAGAGAGAGAGAGAGAGAAAAAAAAAGAGAGAAAGAGAGTGTGAGAGAGTCCGCTAGCACTAAGCTGTGACCTTATAATGTGGCCTGCAACATGCGAAAAGTGGCGTTCGGACATTTGCGTAAAGTGCAGTCCGCGCAGGATAATCCGAGACGACACTTTCCGTTTTCATGTAGTTTTCTGTTTTGCGCGAGTCAACTGTAGCACAAAATCTAATGTAATCGTAACGTGCCGTCTCGGATTAGCCTGCGCGGACTGCGCAGGCTGATCCGAGACGACACCGTTACGCAAATGTCCGAATGCCCCTTTTCATGTGTTGCAAGCCATATAGCATGTACAGGTTGTGACAATTTAACTCTTTCTTCGCCAAATATATAAACACGACCACTTTCGACGGCTAAACACCAAGTCCACGGACCCCAAGGAAGCTTTCTGTCTTACAGGCTGAACTAAACAAGCGGACGGTATGGATCAAAGATCAGACTGCACGTTTTGTGCAGTTTGATCTTGATCTATGCCGCTCGCAAAAGTCCCTGCTTTCGCCTATGGCGTTGAGAGGCTTAAATACTAGTACGTGGGTTTTTGCCCGTTGCTGTCGTCGACAGCTATCGGAACAACAACTTTTGAGAAAAAAAGCAACTTTCTGAAAATACTTAATTTCCATTTTACAAAAATACTTTTTAAATCGGTGAGTATATCAAATTCTTTTCTTCATATTTTTCTCTTTTGCAAAACTTGTAACTTTTCAGTAATGCTCTTTAAACGAATACACATTTGCCCCTCGTTGTATGCTGGGAGGAAGTGACGTCATATACTTCATAAAAAGTCACGTAAGTACACTTAATGCAATGACAGTGCGACTTGACAGCAAATGTGAATTCTTCGGACAATAAAAATCTGAAGATGAGAGGTTTTCGTGCTCATGAAATTTTTACAACAAAAATTTTATGACCCTCTACCAACACGTAAACTCAATTGACGGTTTCGGAGTGAAATTTGGCAGTATTTCTCGCTTGAAAACTATCATTTAGCAGAATGAAATCGTCACTATGTTTTACTTTCTGACAAGAAATTTAGATTATATATTAGGCATACTCTGGCAAAAGGGGGTTTAATTCATCTGCGTGGTGCAAAGTACTATGCAAATCATCGCATAATTAGGAATTCCATAACATCCATTTTGTCCAACAACCTACCAAATCATGAAGTAGAATGGTCCTTTGACACGCAGAGAATTTACAAATGGCAAAATGTTTCTACCAATGTCAGCCTGCGCGGACTGCGCAGGCTGACATGGGTCGAAACTTTTTTCAGATGAATTAAACCCTTTTTCATAGAGCATAAGTTATATATTATCTTTCCCACTTCCATTTAGATCGTATTTACGATTATGCAAAATACTACTGCTGGTGCTTGAGGATCTTTGTCACCTGAGTGATTGACAAGCTTTATGTTTGATAAAGAAGGCGAGGTTCGATCTCCGCTGACATCCCAGGGCCTTCGCCGAGCATTTTAAATTGCTGTCCTAACCTAATTGGTCCTGGACTTATTCTAGATTTAGAAAGAAACATAATTTTTATTGGTTCTATTGTTTTACTTTGGTATTAAGAAAAAAATTTGAGGCTTATACAACAAACGTAATTTAGAATGGCTGGTAAACACAGTCCTTGCTCAAGCTAGACCAACCCTGGGCAAGGCAGCTTCAAGCCCCAGTGTAGTATTGGAAACCCTGCATTTACACCATGTTTCCGGCAGCCACGGTAGCCCCGTTTGTCCGAAACGTAGTGTGCCGTGAGATTTTGTTCGTTTTTTTTTTCTCCATTTACCAAGTTTAGTAAAGTCTCTTTAAGGTACCTCACGGTATCCGTGACAAGCCGAGGAGGGAACCCTACGTTTACACTATGTTCCCGGCAGCCACGGCAGCCACGTTTCTGACAACCGTGGACAAAACGGGATTGGCGTAATACAACGTAGAGGAACGGGATGCGTCGAATTACGTCAATCCCGTTTTATCCACGGTTGTCAGAAACGGGGCTGTCGTGGCTGCCGGGAACATGGTGTAAACGTAGGGTAATAATTCATTGAAAAGATAATTCAGTGAAACTCAAAAATATTTTTTTTAAAAAAACTTATTAGCTTCACTTAAGACACGGATGGTAAAGATCCAAGCTCAGACTGCACGTTCTGTGAAGTCTGATCTTAGATAAATGCCGTCCGCAAAACGCTGAAAGGGTTTCAAGAAACTTTGAAAGGGACGCAAAACGCAAATCAAACAAACAAACAATTGCTGTCACGTATGATGCAATCAGTTTTATGGCGACAACCGAAGATAAAGCATTATTTATTACTAACAAGTTCTCTGAAATTTCGACGGCAATACTTTTATTGTTACAGTGATAGAAGTGGCACCTTTCAACACTGCATAAGCGCATAATTAACTTCTTGCTAGACAAGACAATTTTGGGACTCATCCAAATTTGAAAACATCTCCAGATCTCAATTTTGATGTGGCCGGATTGATAGGATTCGTCTAATGTAAGGGATAAAGAATACCTTGGAAAAAGAACAAAATGCTGGTTACAAACATTTCCTTCTTTTCCAATGATGTTTTGAAAAGGTTTCCTCCTCAGGTTCGTTAAAAACACCAGATTGTCTGGTAATGAACACTAAGCACTCCAGTATATTGACTGCTTTCGAGAAAATGAGATGCTTTACAAAATAGCACCTGCATCACAACTTCTGGGTCCGTAATCAACCATCATTCCTAGAAATATTCTTTGTCTTATTCTCGACAATTTTCTAAATTTGAAAGTAACACAACTCCTGATTGGCTGAACCATTTGGTTCAGCCAATCAAGAGTTGTGTTTCTTTCAAATTTAGAAAATATTGGAGAATAACACTCAGAATGTTCTTAAGTATGGTTGATGAATATGGAATTTGGTCCTGGCGCAGAGTTCTGTAAAGAACATTGTAACAAACAAGGGATGCTAGAAATGTTTCAATGTGTATCCATGTGGTATATCTAACCAAATTCATATTAAATCCCACCGCCACTATTTACAAGCATGTTTTCAAATTTCTGCTTCAAATTTCTTTCAGTAGGTCACTATTTAGGAACCAAAATTAGAAGCACGGGTAGTAGTCACCATGATGACGATAACTTATTTTAGTAATCACTGTACTTTTAGTATTTTAATCCTCAAACTGCTAGACTAAAAAGATTAAATGAAAACCTTCGGCAATAATTAAACCCAAAATATTACGATTTCAAACTTTCTTACAGCCGAAAGAAATCTTTACGTATCCAACAGTGTAGATCAAAGATCATACTGTACCCTCTGTACACGATGGTCTTGATCTATACTGCCCTAAAAAGCGCATATAATCGTGCCTAGCCTCTGAAAGGTTAAGTTTGTTTTCCTTCTTATCGTGGCTTTTGCTGACATCCATAGATTACGCCAAAGATACGTCATACATTAGTCATGATGGCATTAAAATTTTGTTGATATTGATTAACGAGCCTTGCACATCCGGCGGATCACTTTCATATTAGCTCACAACAACGATACAGGAAATAGTTCAAACCAAATATGGAATAAAAGGCAACTTAAAGATCACATATTCTCCTTATTTCGATGAGAACGGGTCATTTCTATCTGTAGGAGGGGGACTGTTCAGTTGTGAAATTGCGAGAAGAGGTTATACGTTAACTCTTTACCAAACGACATAATTTCATACTTGATCAAATTGAAAGCATTTGCATGCGACAAAATAAATGTCACTCGAAATGATTGAATTTGTCTGTGATGGGGTAGAAACATTGTAAGAAAAGGAGAAATTGCTGGTTACCAGCATTTCCTCCTTTTCCTATAATGTTTTCTTGGGTTCGTTATAATCGGGATTGTTTGGTAAAGAGTTAAATAAGTATTCCTGTCTTAAGGTTAAGAGGCCATCTGCCTTGACATGGTGTACCAGAAATGGCGAGTTTCCCTAGAAATGTCCCACGCAACAAACGTCATTTAGTCTGTTGATATAACGAGACTCTTCCCGCGACATCTGTGACTTGAGAAGCTTTACTGAAGACTCAGGTCAAGATCAGACTGTACAGGAAGTTTTGGCATTTATGACATGGTGTACCAGAAATGACGAACTTCCAAAGAAATGTCCCACGCAACAAATGTCATTTAGTCTGTTGATATAACGCAACTCTGTCCGCGACAATGGTGACTTTTGAAGTTTTAATTACGGCTTAGATCAAGATTAGACTGCACAGGCAGGCTTGGCAGCCTTTTGTCTTGACGTGGCGTAACAGAAATGACGAATTTCTCAAGAAATAGCACAATAAACACACTTTAGTCTGTTGATACAACGTAACTCTTGCGACGCCAATAATGATTTGAGAAGTTTTAATAAGACTTAGATCAAGATCAGACTGCACAGGCAGTCTTTGCAACCTTGTGTCATGACATGGTGTAACAGAAATGACGAATTTCCCAAGAAATACCCCAAGCAACAAAGGTAATTTAGTCTATTGATATAACACAACTCTTTCGGCACTAGTGGTGATTTGAGAAACTTTAATGAAGGCTGAGATCAAGATCAGACTGCACAGGCAGTCTTGGCAGCCTTCTGTCTTTACATGGTGTACCAGAAATGACGAAATTCCCAAGAAATGCCCCACGCAACAAACATCATTTAGTCTGTTGATACAACGTAACCCTTTCAGCGCCAATGTTGACTTGGGAACCTTTAATGACGGCTTAGATCGAGATCAGACTGCACAGAACGTGCTGTCTGAATGTAGATCAACACTGTCCTCTACTTTACTCTATATTGTGTCGAAATGTTGCCTTCATTTATCGTTGAATTGTAATTTTAGCCGTCGCAAAAAAAAAAGGTCGATATACTTTTTTTGACAGCTAAAGAGGAAGAAAAAACATGTCTTTCTCATAACTTATTTATACAGTGGAAATAGAGTTTTTGTCAAAGACTACAGCCAGACAAAACTGTATTAGAGCATCAAGTTTTCTGAATGGGGACCAGTTTTTTTTTAAAGGTATGCAACACCTTTGATGAATATTGAGTGTTTAATCATCATCATCATTATTATCATCGTCGTCGTCTTCATCACCACCAGCACCGCCATCATCATCATCATCATCTTCGTCATCAAGAACAACAACAACAAAAACAACAACAACATCATCATCATTTAGAAAGGGAAATGAATTTGCAAGATCTGATGACGAAGGAGTAGGAATATAGTGCTGGGTATTTTACAGTGCATGGTACAGGGTGTTTCATAATATATGTCATTATTCTAAACACGAATATTGTCTACATATGTGAATTTAAGATAAATGGTACCATTTCTTCACCGATCTGCTGACAAGGCTTACCCATTTACTAAACAATACCGTGAGGAGAAAAGCTTTTGAAAACATCGTGGGAAAAGGAGAAATTGCTTGTAACAAGCAATTTCTCCTTTTCACACAATGTTTTCTACCCTATCGGAGAACTTAAGTTCATTTGTACCTATTTCGAAGGGTAGCGTATTGGATTCGTGACCTTGTGCTTGTGAGTTTGATACCCGGTTGAGGCAAACTTTCTTTCCAGCGATTTTCGCCTCTCACCTGATGCATCTGAGAAAGTAGCAAGTGTCTTGTAAAGAAAGTTGTGTCAGCACTGGTGAGAGAAAGCCAGGAAACACATGTATAAGTGTACTGACCGCCGTATTATGACCTAAGCTGTTAAAACGGCGTTAAACTTCAATCAGTCTATTACACATTTTTTCTATGGAGTATTATTAATTTTAAGCCATTACCAAATGACAAACAGACCTGTCCATACTGAAAGCACTCACAGACGAAATGTCAGATGTGGCTCAAATTCTACGATTTGTAACTAAAAGAGTAGAAAATATCCTGAAAAAAGGAGAAAATACTAGTGACCATCTTTTTCTCTTTTCCCGCAATGTTTTCAAAAACTCTTTCCTTCAGGAACGTTAAAAACCCGAGATTATTTGGTACAGGGTCAATCGAGAAACAATACAACAACACTATTAAGAACGTTAACTACAACGTACACAAAAAAAAGTATCTAAGAAAAGCCAACTGACTCAATAAAGTATTATTGGGTTCTGTTATAGCAGCAGAAGTATCGCCTGTAACAGTTCGCCGAAAAGGAGTCCACTGCAATTTCCGACATCTAATGAAAACACATTAGATCTGCAACCGTTAGAGTGTCGGACAAACCAAAGAACATTTACAGTCTAGAAATAAAATCCAAACAATTACATTTTCGAGGCTGCTCTAGTCCAGATTGACTCAGCAAAGCGGACAGTGTAAATCACAGGTTAGACTGCACGTTTTGTGCAGTCTGATCTTGCTCTACACTGGTCACAGAGGCAGCCACAGTCGTGAAAGGCACTATAATGGTTAACGTTTTTAGCCCTTTTTTTTTTCTCGCTCCGCGAAATAGTCCAAGATTTTCTATTTTCTTCCGCCAAAAGTGAATTCTGGCATGCATATATCAGCTATTTTTCATCAATGGGGTGTCAATGCAACCATCATATGGTGCCCTAAAGCGGTTCATTTGATAGCCATTTCTCGTGCAACTTTGATATGATAATATTCGTCCAAAGATTTTTCACTCTTTAACAGCGAACATTTTCTTTTTCTAACTTAAAATTAATTCCCTTTTTATAAGGAAACAATACATGATTCCATAGCATACATTTTCATCTTTTTATTCGAATATGACATAAATTGATTTGCAGGGAAGAAAGTCTCCCCCTTTTTTTCTGGTTTTCCCTCTTCACTCCCTTTTATTTATTGTTTTCTTTCTCTCTCTCTCTCTCTCTCTCTCTCTCTCTCTCTCTCTCTCTCTCTCTCTCTCTCTCTCTCTTTCTTTCGTTTCCTTTTCTTTTTTACCTTTTAAAATTTATATATAAATCATTGTCAAAAAGATATCCAGTTGCTTGAGGAAAATACACATTAATTGTTTCTTTCATGTTTTATCTTTCAAAATGTACATATAACCCATCGTCAGAAAGATTTTAACCATGTTCTGGCAAAAGAGGGTTTAATGCATCTCCGTGATGCATGATACCAAGAAAGCCATCACACATGGAGATAGCATGGTCCTCGGTAATAAATAAAATTTACACACAGCAAAAAGTATCGACCCATGTCAGCCTGCGCGGACTGCGCAGGCTGACCTGAGTCGATACTTTTTTGCAGATGCATTAAACCCCCTTTTCACAAAGGACGGCTCATACCTAGTTGCAAGAGGAAAACACATATTTCCCATGACAATGTACAGACAAGGTTTTTAAATGGGTTTTGTTTTACAGAAACATCACATCAAAATTACCAAAAGTTGTTTGCACCATGTAACGAGACCACGGACATGAAAACCAATCTTCCCTGGAGAAAGATACCACCATATCTCCAGACTTGTTTCACTGGTCTCAAAAGAATTCGAATACTTTTTTTACAACTGATACAATCTCACAAAGCAAACCAGACATCATTGACTATATTAAAACATTTTTAAAACATCCTTTTTGGTGTGCATAGCATTACTGCCGGAAGCTTTATCTAAACGATCACGTGATGGTAACAGAGTTTCTAACTTATTTCTCTTGTGGAAACAATTTAGCCGTGATTTGATTTAAAACAATAATTTAGTAGATCTTTATAGCATTGTCTTGATGTGATTTTACAGGCAAACACAGCGGGATTGGTGATCTGAATACGATAGCATTGATATTTGCCGCAATAATTAGTTAAGTGAATGCCATGGATAAATTGTATTTGGGATACAAAGCGGACCAAGTGTATTTGGGATAAAAAAGCATACCAAGTATCTTCGACCACAAAAGGCCTGTCCCTAATGTGTAAACCCCTTGGCTGTTAAGCGCGACTCACTGACTTTTTATGGACAGTGTAGATCAAGATCATACTGTACAGAACGTGCAGTCTGATCTTTGATCTACACTGACCGATAAGGACATGTTTTCCCCCCCAAAAAAATTACCGTTGAAATAACAAAATTTGGGTTTCTCCTATCGGTTTTAAAGTTTCATTTCACTTATTCAACATGATAAGGGTTAAGTCTTTTATATATTAACCCTTACGCTGTTAAGCGCGACTCACTGACCTTTTGCGGACAGTGTAGATCAAGATCAGACTGCACAGAACGTGCAGTCTGATCTTGGATCTACACTGTCCGATGTGGAAATATTTTTTTCTCCAAAAAGTAAGTTTGAAGTAGCATTATTCGTGTTTGTACCATCGCCCTGAAAGTTTGATTTAACTTGTTCAGCAGGACAAGAGCTAAGTCAAATACACTCAGTTCCATAAATAAGTGTGCACTTAATTTTCTTTTATTTCTCGTCGCATGTTTTACTGAAGACCAACAAATTTGGTATCATACTTTAGTTCAGAGTCTGTAGAAAATGCCAGGCTAATCAGATTTTGACTAACAGAAAGTTTAAGTTAGGTTTTTGCAGTTTAAATGAAGGTGGTACTAAAACCAAAGTTGCAAAAGTACTCAAAGATTTAAAGGTAACATTAAAGTTAGGTTTTTCTTAAAGTTCTTGTAATTTTTCAATCAATATCTTGTATGGCCACCTCTGCTGTCGATACAGGCAATTATTCGACGTCGCATAGACCTTACATTACGTAAAATCAGTCTTTGAGTACTTTTGCAACTTTGATTATAGTACCACCTTCATTTAAACTATAGTACCAACTTCATTTGAATAATACCTAATCGTCTTCTCGGGTCATTCTAGTTCCCAAAATAGGGATTAAACTGATATTTTGGACAGAAACAGCCGTAGACTTTCTATATTTGGATATTGTCTCTATTGAGGAAAATTGTTTTCTTAATTCACGAAGTAGTCTGAGGTGAAATATTGGACAAAGTCCAATTTCGAAAATCTTAAGTAAGTAAAATAGCTGACTGAATGATTGAATGGTGTTTTACGCCACTTTCAACATTATATCAGTCATATCATGGCGACAGCTCACATGTTCATGTATTTCCTGGATTCCACCGGTTCTAGGCTGGGGCCCTGCAGTGTCTTGCCAAAGGGCACTCCTACGAAAAACCTGGTGGATTCAGTGAGGTTCGAGCCCGGGGCCTCCAGGTTACGGGTCCTAGACTTTACCACTGAGCCACGCAGGACCCCCACGTAAAATAAGCATACCTTGGCTTTACCAGATACTTTACTAAAAGCGAAAAAATTCAGTGCTTACGTCGAATGAAATTTAAAAAAAAATTAAATAAAAAGCAAAACTGATGGATTTGATTGCTTTTTCCCTATTGTGTCAAGGTTGAACTTCTTAGTGGCAAAAGTAGGAAGATATGCTTTCAAATATTTCAAAAGGATAGATCCAAAAGTTAGTCTTCGCTTGGTCTTCCAAAGATACCTGCTTTAAGCGTTTTACCTTCCCTTTTTACGGATCAAATTTGAATAGGAAATACGAGTGTGTTACAACCCCAACAAATCACTGTGGTGCATACCGAAATATTAAATACAACATTCTGTTCCCAACCTGCCATTCTTTCCATGCCACATACATGAAAAGCGAGCTCTTTAATGCCACTGCCTTATTGTCTTTTGTTGTTGTTGATTTTTGTGGACTTTCATTTCATCCAAACGGTAATACATGTATAAATATTTCATAATCCAAACTCCAAGAATTTCTTGTTTATCTATTAAACACCAAACGAGGCTTTTTGAGGATTATGTAGATCAAGATCAGTCTGCATATAAAGTACAATTTTCCTTGGATTCAGACTGTCCGAGTTCATGTGTTCCTCGGGGAAAAAAAAGTTGTGTATGATACTGTACCTTGTGTTACCTAAAAATTGGACAAATTCAGTCATAAATATACATATGAGCCATGCTCTGTGAAAAGGGGGCTTAATACATCTGCAAAAAGTATCGACCAAGTTCAGCCTGCGCAGTCAGCGCAGGCTGACCTTGGTCGAAACTTTTTGCTATAGGTAAATTTTCTGTATGTCAAAGGACCATTCTACCTTATGAATTAGTTGGTTTTTTTTTTTTTTCGAAAAAAAGAGAGGTTTTTATTGATCCATAATTATAAGATAACTTGCTTGGTATATAGGATCACGGGGATGCATTTAAACCCCCCCCCCCTTTTTGCCTGAACACGGCTTTTTCTAGGATGTTCTGATCAGAATAACATAGCGAGCAATGTAAATCCAAGATCAAACTGTACGTTCAGTGCTATCTTATCTTAAGCTATGTCTGCGGCTAAAGCAAGTAAAGTTGTAAATATCCACTATAAGGATAATTCATTAAGCACTTCAACCCTTAGCCTGCTAAGCGCGATTCACTGACCTTTTGCGGACAGTGTAGACCAAGATCAGACTGCACTGATCGTGCAGTCTGATCTTGGATATACACTGTCCAATAAGAATATATTTTTTCACCACAAAAATAAGTTTGAAATAGCATTATTAGGGGTTTTACTATCGGCTTGAAAGTTCTATTTCACTTATTTAGAAGGATAAGGGTCAAGGGTTAACTCTAAATCTCTGCAATTTCCAGATGGCACTAGAAGTAAATGAAACCAAATAACTGTCCAGTAACTATTTCAGTTAAGTGGAGGGGTCAATGGGAGTTTGGCGATAGACTTCAAACCCATTAAAGATATTGATTTATGGATCCCTACATCTTATACAATGGGTTATAACGTTCACATAGTTATGGTCAGCCGATCGACTTCCGCCTGAACCCCTCAGTAAAGCCGCTGTCCGTGGCTGATTGGTCAAGGTATCCGCTTAGGGAGCTGAGGGTCGAAGAATCGAGTCCCGATGGCAGGTGGGCGGTCGTTCTAATATGGCCGGCGATGAGCGGCCAGATAATGATATGATTTTTTACCGAGTGCCTGTCTGCCTAGTGCTTAGACATACACGGTTCGGACTCGGGAAGTAAATGTACCAGACAAAGGTGTCACAAAATTCATACATTGGCTGACCCTGCTAAATAAGGGGTGACACAGACATTGGCTGAAAAAGGGGTGACACAGATTTATATTGGTTGACACTTCTATATAAAAGGCGACACTTGAGCGTACTCTTGCTGAAGACTTGGTGGTACACCACTATCTCATTCAACTACGAAATATACAATATTCCAATGTGAGATAAAGGATTGGCTGACAAATAAACTAACAAATAAACAACAAATTATTAAAAAGAAAATAGTAAACATGAATCTTTTAAACCCTAGATCACAAGATTTAAGATTGGTTCAAATCGGAAGCACTCGCAGTAAACAAATGACGCGTGCTCTGTGAAAAGGAGTATCAATGCATCTACAAAAAAGTATTGATCCAGGTAAGCCTGCGCAGTCCGTGCAGGTTGACCGGAGTCAAAACGTTTTCTATATGATCAATTTTCTGAATTTCAAAAGGTTATTGTACCTCGAGATTCAGCTGGACAAAATAAACTTCATGGATCCACAATAATACGATGAATTGCTTGATATGGCTTGACAACACGCGAAAAGGGACATTCGGACATTTGCGTAAAGTGTCGTCCCGGATCAGCCTGCGCAGTCCCCGCAGGCTAATCCGAGACGGCACTTTACGACTACATTAGATTTTGTTCTTCAGTAGACTTGCGCAAAACAGAAAATTACATAAAAACGAAAAGTGTCGTTTCGGGTCAGCCTGCGCGGACTGCGCAGGCTGATCCGAGACGACACTTTACGCAAATGTCCGAATGTCTCTTTTCGCGTGTTGCAGGCCAATTATAATGCATAACGGTGATGCATGATACTTCCTTTTGCCAGAGCATAGTTTAAATAAATGTGAAAAAGTACAAAACACTGCGGGAAAAGTAGTGAATGCTGTTTACCAGCATTTTCTCCTTTTCCAACAATGTTTTTTCTAGCCATATTTCTAAAGATAACTCTGGATTCTGTGGAAAAAGGTTAATTGTAATCAAACAAAATATATGAAACTCTTTAACAAAAAATCCCGTGTTCTACCGCATTTATAAAGAAGGATAACATATTTTAAGAAAAAATTTACGCACGGTTTCTACACTTTCATTATTTGACTTCACACAGTTTTTCGTCAAGAAAATTCTTTGAACTAATAAGCAAGATATTGTCTGCTAAAGAATTAATTTGGGAAGAATATCGTGCGAAATTCTCACAGACAAATAAATTGCAAGAAAGCCGGGATATGTGCACTAGCCGCCGCGATATAACTTAAATAACGTTAAAAACGCCGTTAAACACCATCCAAACAAATAACTAGGGGACACAAACACGATTGCTTTTTAAAAGTTTTATTCCAATATGGAAAACTTTGCTGAAAAGGAGCAATCGACCAAAACAAGCAGGTACTTCTTTTTCCACATTGAAAAATGATAAAAATGGGATCATTACGAGCCAAAAAGAAACACCACCATCAAAAAAGATATAACTTAAATGTCTTGATCAGACAATATGATTTTCGTTTATATAGGAATGGAATATATTATAATGGAATGACTTTTTTTTTTTCTATTAATATAAGAAAACATAGTGGGAAAAGGAGAAAACAACAACATTTTCAGTGTTTTCCAAGCAATGTTTTCAAGATTCTTCTAGCTCAGGGTCGGAAAATCAAGAGATTGTTTTGTAAGGGGTTACATTAAGCCATGGTTGTTTACTGGCATTTATGCGTAATTAATCGTTCATGATTGGTAGTGAGATGTGGGGGAGTGTTCCATTTTCGGTAAATGTTTACGCTCAAAATATCGTTTACGATGGCATTTGCAGCCCTTTAAGGTCTTCATCACGTGTGAAAGGTCTTACGAAACAAATATAGCGCAGGTCATCAGAAAATATTGTGACAAATGGAAATAATAGTCATTATAATAAGTGAAACTTCGAGTTTGAGTCTTACGAATATACACACACACACACACACACACACACACACACACACACACACACACACACACTCAGTTCCATAAATAAGTGTGCACTTAATTTTCTTTTATTTCTCGTCGCATGTTTTACTGAAGACCAACAAATTTGGTATCATACTTTAGTTCAGAGTCTGTAGAAAATGCCAGGCTAATCAGATTTTGACTAAACAGAAAGTTTAAGTTAGGTTTTTGCAGTTTAAATGAAGGTGGTACTAAAACCAAAGTTGCAAAAGTACTCAAAGACTAAGGTAACATTAAAGTTAGGTTTTGGCCACCGCTCTCGTTCAGGAATGGAATAACATTCCTGATGCAATGATTTTACGTTATGTAAGGTCTATGCGACGTCGAATAATTGCCTGTATCGACAGCAGAGGTGGCCATACAAGATATTTATTGAAAAATTACAAGAACTTTAAGAAAAACCTAACTTTAATGTTACCTTAGTCTTTGAGTACTTTTGCAACTTTGATTCGTATCGAGACGCAGTACGGAATCACTAAGGACGTGGGAACAACGGTAGTAATTAGGTAGTACCAACAGTGCATGAACCTGACATGGTCTTCATATGTGTGGTACAAACCTAGCATGGACAATTGTAGAGTCAAGAAAACTTAGAGAACGAATGAGAACCCAGTGGTATGTGGACTTAACTTTATCAGATCAAGAAGGGCGTACTTAGATCGTGTAAAACGTCCAGTAAGCGCGTGGCGCGATGTGAAAAGTCTCAGAGGAAAGGATGAAGTCAAATCGCAAAGGCCGTGGAGTATGTTTGACTCGACCGCGTCACCAAGCTGGGACGTGTTTGATGATATGATGTCCTGGCCGGGCTTAGCAAATACGTAAAACCAACTTGAAAACTACGTTTCTTCCTTCATGTCATCCCGCCCCGTCCATCCCCCACCCCCTGGGTTTGTCAAGTTTTAGGAAAAGCTATTTATAGAATTGAGCTATGCTTTGTGAAAAGGGGGCTTAATCCATCTGCGAAAAGTATCGACCCAGGTCGGCCTGCGCAGTCCGCGCAGGCTGACCTGGGCCGAAACTTTTTGCTATCGGTCAATTTTCTGCATGTCAAAGAACCAGTTTACCTTAGAGTACAACTGTTTGTTATACGAAAGGGATTTTATGGATGCATAACTTTAAGATGACTTGCTTGGTATGGTGCATCACGGAGATGCATTAAGCCGCCTTTTGCCAGAGCACGGCTCAGACATCATCTGTACAAAGGGTACCAAGAGGAAACATGTAAAACAAAGTGAAACCTTCTCCAAAGATAAAAAAAAATAAATATGGGACTAGGAGCAAATACCTGCCACAGGCAATTACTCCTTTTTTTTTTACAATGTTTTTTAGAAGCTGTATCCTGCAAGTGGGAAAGGCGGTAAAAATTTAATTTGCATTTAGTAATGGGTAAATATCTTAAATCATTTAACCCATTATAATTTTTAAGCAGATCTAAAAGAAGAGAATTTGGGCATTTTGAGCTGAAAGAATCATTTAATGAGTGTCAAAGATCATTTCCTACAAACAAGAGGGGTAACAATCATTGGAAAGTACAATGGTCTTACTTGTTTACTACTATGAATATTTATGGGTGTCTATTTATGTACACTTCTATTCATTAAACGGCAAGAGACACTGTCAAATACAAATTTAGAAAATGTACTTCAATGACACGTATTTCTCTCATAATTGGTGACGTCGGGAGAGACATTAGGAACAAAATAACGTGACTTTCGGTTTTAATCCACATCATGCGTTTCATGGACTACAATGTCAAGTGCAAAGCGTGTAACCAAGACGAGCCTGCTAATCATTGGCGATCAAACGACATGCAATTCCAACAACCTACTGATGAAAAAGCATTGTAAGAGCGAAAATAAAATTACCGTGAAACCTTCAGAACTATTTTACGAAATCGCAAGTTTATAACGTCAAGTCGTTTTAAACTTTAGGGTACTTTTCTGAAGATTTTGGCAATGGTCAACCGGAACCAAATACTGTTGAACAACTTGATTGATGCGTATGTTTACAACAATCCGAGCCCGCCTGGGTAGCTCAGTGGCTACTGTACCTGACTCGTGACGACGTGGTTACGGGTTCGAGATGAGGCAAACTTTCTTCTCGGCGATTTGTCGACTCTTTCCTCTGATGCTTGTAAGAATAGCAGTCAGTGACTTGGAAAGAAAGTTATGTCAGTACTGGTGTGAAAAAGCCATGAAAGACATGCGTAAGTGCACTGACCGCCGCGATATGACCTAGGTTGTCAAAATGGCATTAAATTCAAATACAAACAAATACAAACAACATTCCGCTGGCGTTCAAAGGGGTTGGGATTCTGAAGAATGAAATTCATGTTATCCATTAAAACAAGATCACTTTAGATAAGAAGTAATAAAGATTGTGACAAAGATAAACCTACAGAAAGGTTCTTTACACAACAACAACAACAATGACAAACAAAAAGACCCGAATGCTCTTTAACCCCCACATCATCCGAGTTTAAAGACCGTTTGGAGAAGGCTTTAAAATCATTGCAAGGAAGGGAAAACTGTTTTCAATCTTCTCGTAAAGCAAATTCTATCATTCGAGTCATAGATAATTTGTAGTCACAAATGCTTTCAATATGGGTGAGTCCAATATTTTGTGGATGGTAGTGATAAAGTAACATGTAACTTGTCTATATTTGCGACACAAGTGCACTTAACTATACTACATGGGTCATCTACCAGTACAGGACATTCCCTGTTCAGGAATATCCTAGTGCTGGTAGCCGATCCAGTAGTATCGATTGTGTAGGTGGGTAGGTATCGTTATTCGGTGATTCCGTGTTTTATCTTGGCAGCTGGATAGCAGAAATCTTTCTTTTCCCTAAAAAATTACCCGCCCCCATGTTTAATGATACATGTACATGATAAACTCTTACCATCTGGTACAAAACAATCAGCTGGAACAGCTCAAGCGGTAGGATACGACACTACTTGTAAGCGACAAATCTCAGCACACTTGAGGATGTGGGTTCGATTCCCACGGCTGGCCAACTCAAAAGAATAGTCTTAATTGACCTTAAACGTAGGAACTGTGTGACAGTGCCATACACCGAGCACGTGAAAGAACCAGGCGTAATTAGGGATAGGTTTTGTCCTGTATCTTGCAATATCCACCGTAACATAACTAACAACCTTTTGAAGGCGTTGCCTATAAATTGGGCAACCGTTGGAGACGATAAATAAACGTAATACCATTTAATGCTACAGTGAAAAAGATAGGGATAACTCTTACCTGTGGGTTTGTCAGCATGGACACTTCATCACTATCGTCTGTCGGATAATAAGAATCTAAAGGTGCTGCCACACACATATTTAAAAGTTCTAGGACTGTGACACAAAATATCACGACTTTAAGACAACACTGAGCGGAGATCGGAAGCTTCATGACAGCTCTTTGGTTCTTCTACTAGATGCTGGGTTCAAACTGTAATGGAAGACAAAGTTTTGACGTTAACTCTTTCAGAGCCGAAGACATAAACTCAAGCTCTCTGGACGGCTGGAAATACAATTCATTGAAACTCAGACAGTTTTCTTTTATGGGCTTGATTAACTTCAGACTTAGAAAGACTTTTGTTAAAGTCTAGATTGACCTTATGAAAGCTCTTTGTTTTTTCTAATGACTATTAGGTTTAGCCCTTTGCCATGCAGCAAAATTTTAGATTAGTCCCAATTGGAAGACGACAAATTCAGTGTAACTCAAAAAGATGAATTATGTCTTTGAAATTACAGAAAAGATTGTGGGAAAAAGAAGAAAATGTTGGTTACCAGCATTTTTCTCCTTTTCTCACAATGTTTTCAAATGGTTTCTTCCTCAGGGTCGTAAAAAACTTGGGATTGTGTTGTAAAGGGTGTAAACTGAAAATTCCACATTAAAGTATTAACCCTTTACCCCAAAAAGCTCTTTTTTAAAGACCCTAGAGAGAAGGCTTTTGAAAAAATTGGGGAGAAAATGGAGAAAATCCTGGTAACCAGCATTTCTCCTTTTTTCCCCACATTTTTTTGTTACCAGCATTGTCTCCTTTTCCCACAATTTTTTTCTTGCTATTCAATCGGAAATTCCTCAATTTATGCAACTTTTAATTTGTCCACTGCAAATGTTTTCAACTCGGATAAGTAAAAACTTTGGTAAAGCATTATATCTTTCAACACCAAATATGTAAACTCTACGTCCTTCAACGGATGAAAATCCAAACAACTCGAAACTGAAATAGATATTTTTACCTCATTGGCTAAATTAACTTTACAAGAGGATTGTATAGATCGAAGATCAGACTAAGTTCTGTGCAGTTTGATCTTAATCTACGCTTTCTGTAAAAGCCCCAGCTTTCACCTATGGCGCTAAAAGTGATCGTTTGAACGAACGATTAGGGAAGCCATTTTCGTTGGTTAGATTTATTACCGTGCAAAATTGACTGTTTGCGCCCTAGCATTTGAAGGCTCTGGAAAACATTGCGTACCAAGGTGTAAGCTTATTTTCCATAAGGTTTAAAATTATATATTGCTTTTATTTAAAAAGTTTCTCCTTTGTGTGTGTATGAGTGCTTTTTGTACTTTTATTTTTGGAAGGGGGTGGGCCTGTACTGTAATGAGATGTTGGTGTTACAATTTTACCAGTAGTACATTCAGAATATGTTTCCTTTACTTCCAAGCAATTGTTTTTTTTTTTTGTATCCTGACATATCAAAAGATCCTCGATGCTGCTCTCGTTTGAAAGATCTACTACCATGAACACTATAGATTACTAGCACTATTCTCCTTTTCCCACAATATCTTCATCTCAATATATCTTCATCCACATGTTTCTGGAGCACAAGATTCTTTTGTGCAAGGTGAACAAGTCCCCATTCCTTTTTTTGCAAATCTTCATACACCTATGATATGCTAACCACAGAGAAAAACGTACTGCCAATGACACAAACTTGCAAGGAATTGGAAAATACGAATAAAATCGTCGTGGGTGACACAAACAGATTAAATATAAGATTATGGAATCCCAAAGCGAATCCCCCGTCTGAACTTTGTCAGCCGAGGTAAATCTGCGACGTCACGGTGTCTTAGTCTTGTCTGCGATTACACAGCAGTAAGGTGACGGCCAGTTCGCTTTGTTCTGCTCTTGCTGACATGTAGTAAGGCGTAACGCACAAGTGCGTATTGCAGCAAAATAGGAATATGTGAAGGATTTTTTTTTTTTTTTTTGTTACTTTATAGAATAACATCATGCTTCATTGCTAATTCAAGAACTCCTAAAAAATCAAATCAAATGAAAATCTCCATCCGATAGCTAAAAGTCCAAATATTTGCTATTTCATTAAAATGCATTTTCCCGGAAAAATCTTATTGTATCGGACAGTGTAGATCGAGATCAGACTGCACGTTCTGTGCTGTCTGATCTCGATCTTCACTGTTCGCAGTAGGGCATTGAGGCGCGGTTAGCAGCCTTAAATAGAATTAAATAGCAGTCTCGATAAGGATAGCATAGTGATCCTAAACGGCCCCTGAATGCGAAGTGCATAACGACTCTATACCCCTGGTTTCATCCATGCTTTGCATAGGCCTCGGCCTAGTACCGGTGAAATCCATCAAAGGCATGAACAGATCAGCTGTCGCCGTGACATTCAACAGAGAAAAGCCATCTGCTGCTAAGCTATTTCAGAAGGTAATGCGCTAATGGTGCATGTAAACTCATGTCAGTTTAACATTTCTACATTGTATTTTAGGTTAGTGTTATATTGTTTGACGCAACTATTTGTAGTAAACAATTTAAGATGTATGCCTTAAATTTATTCATTTTTTTTATCAATTTTTATTGCTACAATAATCTTACACCTATGAACCTTTTCAGAGTCTGTATTGGTCAACGTAACAAGTTCCGATTTCTACGAAATTACCACAAAATGACAGAGCTTGAAATGCTGTTTCCATATGGCCTGCAACACGCAAAAAGGGGCATTCGGACATTAGCGTAAAGTGTCGTTTCGGATCAGCCTGCGCACTCCGCACAGACTAATCCGAAACAACACTTTCCGTTTTTATGTAGTTTTCTGTTTTGCGCAAGCCTACTGTGGGACAAAATCTAATTTAGTCGTAAAGTGCCGTCTCGGATAAGCCTGCGCGGACTGCGCAGGCTGATCCGAGACGACACTTTAAGCAAATATCCGAATGCCCCTTTTCGCGTGATGCAGGCCAATTATCGTGTTCTGTGAAAAAGGGGTTGAATGCTTTTGCAAAAAATATCGACATCTGTCAGCCTCAGTAAATTTTCAGCATGTCCAAAGAACATTCTACAACAGCACCCAGTCGTTTGTTAGACAAAATGGATTTTTATGGATCCATAATTATATGATGACTTGCTTGGTTTAGTGTATTACGGAGATGCTTTAAATTCCCTTTTACCGGAACATCGGTCACATGTATGCATCATTGTTACGGGAGACCACTCCTTCATGCATGGCTTCATCCCGGTTTAAATACAACACCTAACAACTGCGTTAGGGAGAATTCTCTTTAGCTCAGTGGTTATGGTGTTGGTCTTTTAAACCTCGAAAAACGAGGATATTTGTCCGCACGGGCTCGAATCCTGCCAGCTGCGGTTTGTATTTGAGCTATGCATTTGTTGCGAACTTTCATGTTCGTAAGATCATACACACAAAGCCGTGAGTAACACTGTAATTATGATACAAAAAGACAATGATTTCATCTTGACTGAATGATAGTATAAAGTAAATAATAACTTGATGATTTTATATCTTTATACAATAACAACGATATCTATTTATCTGATAACAAAAAGGCCGACCCAAAATGATTCATTTATTATATGACAGATAACTACTAGAATGCTCTGCCCGCTGTCGATTCGCTAATATCATTTTGTTGACGTCAGATATGTGCAAATTGTTCTCTAATTGTTCATAGCTAAATTGGCTTAATTGACCTTTTAGGGCGTATATTTTACACTTAGGCTATTCTCATAACGGAGCTCGGCTTTCACTAATTTCACGGAAACACAGCATTTAGCGCACTAATTGAATCCTCTTTATTCCTGGTGCATTTACGTATGATACAACATTGATACCGCTTTGGTACAACAGATTGCTTTTGCTCTTGTTGTTGTTTTATTTAGGACCTGCTACGTATCTTCACACTGATTGTATGACTATAGCCTATGTATAAATTGTGTCGTCGCATTTAAAACCAAACCCAAAAACATTGTCCATGAATTTAATAACTGTTATCTTTAACTGGTAACCAGGGTGTAATACTATCGAAAATTTGGTGTGTTTTTTTTTTGTGTGACATTTCCTGTCTGTTATTGATATATTAACATTTATGACGCAGCGACAATCACAAGGGGTTTGCTTCCTTCTGTATATACATGTATGTAATTTATACATCAAAACATGCCTAACATAGGAACCAGTTTGACAAATGCTAACTGGAGTTGAATGTCACGCCGCAAAAATTAACCTGTTCTCTTTACAGGACCAGATCCTTAACCCTTTTCCAGACAAGAAAAGTTAAGAACAGTTTTGAAAGCATTTCCATACAACAAATAAATGGTGGCTAAAATCAGATTTTTACCAGCATTTTCCCTCTTCCCACAATATTTTCATAATACTTCTTCCTCGTACCGAGCCCCGGTAACTCAGTCGGCAGCGTACAGGAATTGAGAACAGGAGGTCACTGGTTCGTTCTCGATTCGGCCGATTTCTTTCCGAGGATTAATGATAGTCATAGCGATAGGATTCATTCCTCTCTCACCGCTGACCATTGTTTCGACAATGGTCATGTTGAAAAGCAGCCAGTGGCTTAGAAAAATATTGTGCGGAGTATTGGTAAAAGAAACTCTAGAAAAGCATAGCTAGGTGCACTGGCCGCCGCCATATATCTGAAATACTGTTGAAAACTGCGTTAAACGCCATACAATCATTAAATCAAATCCTAAGACTCGTAAAAACAAGAAGTTGTTTGGTAAAGGAAAAAACATTGTATCTGTTGATCTACTAGAAAAAGGCTTGTCAATGTCATCTCCCAGATGCAATAATGCCATCCTTTGATTCCTATTTAAAGTAACAATAACTGCCAAAACTAAAAAGAGCGGGTGTTAAAATGCTTTTCAATTTAAATCATACCATTTAAAAGTATGGAAATTTTTGTGGAGATGGCAATCTGTTATTGAATGGTCAGTTCAAGTGTTAGTCGCAGGCAGAGAAATTAATTTCAAAACTGGGTTAAAACCTGACAGGCCAGTGTATCTTTTGTTTACTTTTTGCTTGATCTTACGATTCACTTTCTGCCAGCGACTAACGCTTGGACCGACAAATTGTCATCTTCACAATATTTTCCATAATTTTAAATGGTATGATTTACATTTAAATGCAGTTTAATACCTGCTTTGATTTTTGGCCGCTATTGGGCCTTTAATTTGTCGACTGCAAATGCCTTTAATTTGGACCGGTCTGAAAAATTTCTAATCTGGTAAAGAGGTAGTAATGAGATATTACGGAGAATTTTGAACAACACAGGACGGCAAAATCAATGATACACGGATAAACCGGAAGTGCTGACCGTATCACTATCAACAAAATGTATCGGAGCGATGAAAGTAAACCCAATAGCACTTTTCGTGAACGTTCAACGACTAATATTTTAAACGTATTTCCAGGGTGAAATGTTGTCTTAAATTCGGAGACTTTGGTGACATTTCACGTTTTGTTACTGATAGATTAACATTTATGATGCAGCGACAATCACTTGGGTATGCTTGCTGGCGTGATTTTTCTATACTTTTACCCTTACAGTGCCAAATAAACCAAACAGACATTTTCAGGTTAAAAATGACATCCAAATAAATGCAACATCAATATTTCATTTTGTCAAGGATGCCACAGTAAAGCAAACGGTCCAGATCGAAGATCAGGCAGCATGTTCTGTACAGTCTGATCTTGATCTACACTGGCTGCGATGGCAACCAAAGATGTACAAAGTGCTTTTTTTCTAATGTATACTTATTAAAGTCCCAATTGTACCTATAAGCGGCGCTTACTTAAATAGAATACAACGCCTCGAGAATTACCCCAGCCGACTCAGGACAAGTCCAACGATTCTAATTGATTGATTAGTTTTCCCTTTATTTATCGTCGACACCGTTTGCCAACATAGGCAACGCCCCTAGAAGGCTCTTAGTAATGTTACGTGGGATAATGTACGATACAAGATGAAACCTAGGCTAAGTTACGCCTGTTTCTTTTACTTGTTTGGTGTATAGCACCGTAGGTTTAACGTCTCATCCGAAAGACTATTAGTAAATTTTAATTTTTGCCAGCAGCGAGGATGGATCCTACACCTTAAAATGTCACGAAAAATTTGTCGCTTTCAATTTTCACGGGCTTATCTACCACTCGAGCTATCAAGGCTTACTTAAAACGACCCTTACACTGAATGTTCAATGTTATATCTCATACATTATAACCGACAAGTCGCAAGAAAGAACAAAGTTAGACAAACCAGGCGTATATTACGAAGGCGCTCAACTGGCGTTGTTAAGGTCTACGGCCCTTATCTCTCATATTAAACGACGGAAGCTACCGAGATTGGCCGAATAGCCTTTATAAAAACGTCGATGTTACACAATATTTACCGATGAGTCAGTGAATCTACAGCCCCTAACTCTCATATTAAAAGACGGAAGCTGCCGAGATTGGCCGAAAAGCCTTTACGAAAACGTCGATGTTATACGATAATTACCGATGAGTTAGTGAGTCTATAGCCTCTAACTTTTTTATTAAAAGACGGAAACTGCCGAGACTGGCCAAATAGCCTTTATGAAAACGTCGATGTTACACGATATTTACAGATGAGTTAGTGAGTCTACAGCCCTTAACTCTCATATTAAAAGACGGAAGCTGCCGAGATTGCCCGAATAGCCTTTACGAAAACGTCGGTGTTGCACGATATTTACCGATGAGTTAGGGGTCGTAGACCTTAATGCTCACTGACCGTATTGAGACATACGACATTTAACTCTTTACCGCATGACAAAATGTATAACTTATCCAAGTTAATTGCAGACAACAAATTAAATATTACTCTTAACACAAACTCTGTCTTTCATAGGGTAGAAAACATTGTGGGAAAAGGAGAAAATGCTGGTTACCAGCATTTTCTCCTTTTCCCACATTGTTTTCAAAAGCTTTTTTTTTCCCTCAGGGTCATTATAAGTCGGGATTGAGAGAAGCATGTTTTTAAATATGGATGCTTCAGCATCAAATACGTTGCCAAGCCAATCTCATTTGCATTTAAGCCGTGGTCACACCTTACGTAGTTGACCGTAGTGGGGAACGACCGTGGTTTGCCGTGGGTGAACTTATCAAACGTAGCTGAACGTAGTTACTCGTAGATAACAGTAGTTCAACGTAGTAATGAACGTAGTTTGAACTTACGATTTGCCCGTGGTAAGTACATAATTTTTGAACATGTTCAAAAACTTGCTACGGTTAACTACAATCTTGTGACCCTACAGTAACCGTAGTTTGAACATAGTTGACCTTGGTTAACCGTAATTAACCCTACTTAACGTAGTGTGCACTGTACTTGACTGTAGTTTTGGAAGAACATCTTTTTTTCCAAGACGGCATGGCAGAATAAGCGAACGGCATTTTTTGGCCCGTCAACTTCCAAAAGCACAATGACCGTAGCTTACTCGTACTGAGCAGGCGTAGTCACAATGTTTTACCGTAGCTTAACGCAGTTGACACCAACTAACCGTAGTTGCGCGTACTTAGGACGTAGTTTATACGTAGTGTAACGTACTTACTCGTAGTTAGACGTAGTGATACCCTAGTTAACCGTAGCCACTTTGCTCGCAGTTGAATGTAGTTGACCGTACTCACACGTAGTTTAACCTACATAGACTTTCTATGTTTCCCCTTTTTGCCAATTTTGAACCTACTTCGAACCTACAACCTAGTTCGAACCTACTTGACCGTAGTAACACTACGGCAGACTACGTTTGAAATGAACTACGGACAGCTACGTGCATGACCGTAAATGTGACCATAGCTTTAAAGGGGAAAGGGGAAAGGAGGTGGAGGGGGGATTGTGCGAGCCATAACACCTAGAAATAACCTAGGCATTGACGGGTGGGCTTTTGAAATTGGGCATTACAGTAAAATGAACTTTTCAATGTTACTGGTACCTTTATTTTTCTTCTTTGATTCTTTAACACACAATCCCGAGTTTGTAAGACCCTAATGGATAAAACTTTTGAAAACATTGTGGAAAAAGGAGAAAATGCCGTAAGCCAGTGATTTCTCCATTTCTCACAATGTTTTCTACTCCTTCAGACACAAATTCCATCACTTGAACAATATTTATTTTGTCGTTTGCTAATGCTTTCGATTTGGACCGGTCTGAAATTTTGTCGTTTGATAAATTGATTGATTGTATGATGTTTAACGCCGTTTTCAACATTATTTCAGTTATATCGCGGCGGCCAGTGCACCTATCCATGCTTTCCTGGAGTCTCTTTTACCAGTACTCCGCACAATATTCTTTCCAAGCCACTGGCTGCTTTCCCACATCCCCATTGTCGAAACAATGGTCAGCTGTGAGAGAGAAATAAATCCTGTCGTAATGATTATCATCAATCCTCAAAAAGAAATTGGCCGAGCGGAAATCGAGCAAGCGACCCCCTGTTCTCAAGTCCTGTACGCTACCGACTGAGCTACCGGGGCTAATGAAAACATTCTTCATTTTCTGTGCTTCGTATCTCTTGTAAAGCCGAGCCCCGGTAGCTCAGTCGGTAGCGTGCAGGACTTGAGAACACGGGGTCCAGGGTTCGATCCCTGGCTACGACCCCTGCCTCGGCCAATTTCTTTCCGAGGATTGGTGATAGTCACTGCGACAGGATTCATTCCTCTTCCACCGCTGACCATTGTTTCGACGATGATTATGTGGGAAAGCAGCCAGTGGCTTGGAAAGAAAATTGTACGGAGTACTGGTAAAAGAGACTCCAGGAAAGCATGGATAGGTGCACTGGCCGCCGCGATATAACTGAAATAATGTTGAAAACGGCGTTAAACACCATACAATCAATCAATCAATCAATCATCTCTGGTGAGCCGTTGGAGTGCCAATAACACGAGTCGTGCTCCGTGAAAAGGTGTTAATGCATGTCCGTGCTGCATCAAACCAAGGAAACCATCACATGGCCTTCAACACACAAAAAGGGGCATTCGGACATCTGCGTAAAGTGTCGTCTCGGATCAGCCTGCGCAGTCCGCGCAGGCTGATCCGAGACGACACTTTCCGTTTTTGTGTAATTTTCTGTTTCGCGTAAGTCTACTGTATCACAAAATCTAATGTAGTCGTAAAGTGCCGTCTCGGATTAGCCTGCGCAGTCCGCGCAGGCTAATCCGGGACGGCACTTTACGACTACATTAGATTTTGTGCTACAGTAGACTTGCGCAAAACAAAAAATTGCATAAAAACGGAAAATGTCGTTTCGGATTAGCCTGCGCGAACTGCGCAGGCTGATCCGAGACGACACTTTACGCAAATGTCCGAATGCCCCTTTTCGCGTGTTGCAGGCCAATTATAGAAACGGTATTTCAAGCCTTATTATTTTGTGGTAGTTTCATAAAAATCGGAACTTATTATGTTGACCAAAACAGGCGCCGAGGAGGATCTTAGGTAATTCGGGTCGATACTTTTTGAAGATGGATTTGTACAAGAAAATAGCTGTACAAGAAAAAACAGTCCACTACGGCTAGCTCCAGTAGCCTAAGTGGTTGAGTGTAGGACTCGTGAACATCAAGTTCCGGGCCACTTGAGGGTGCAGGCTCGATCTGAAATTACTACATGTATTAGTCTTTCGGATGAGACGTTAAACCGAGGTTCTGTGTGACAGTACTATACACTGAGCATGTTAGAGAACCAGGCGATACTTAGGATGGGTTTCGTCTTGTATCTTGCACTATCCCACGTAACACAACTAACAACCTTCGGGGGGCGTCGCCCATATCCGGTGGCGACGATAAATAAACGGAAAATCAATCGAAAGGATTTAGAGGATACATGAAGTTACTTGGTTGATGAAAGCAGTTTCAATGAAAGATTCTTATTGAGGCAAACAGACTCATCATAATGGTTATTGTCCTTATAGATCTGTCTGCCTAATTACCGATAAATCTAGATAAAATCGGAAGTGTGTGTACCAGCGGTTCCAAGTGGGTCAAAGTGTCAACAGTATGTCAGAAATATTCAGATGGGATTTCCTATTTGAATTTGAATGATATTCTTACGCCATGTAGGTGTCATGGTGTCAAGTAATGGCCATGAAAGTAGTTCCCTTGAGACTTTTTGTCTTTTTTTTTTCGGGTAGAGTTTACATGATTGTGATTTTCATTTCGAATTACTTCGCAGGTTACATCGGATGAACAAGCACTTCTCAGTAAAGTTATCAGTCAGTTTGGTCATCATGCTGCCTTATTTTTATTGTTTAGAATTTCGTATGTAGAAGATCGAGACCAAAAAACGGTTGATCACAATAACTTTCCATTGCTATGGAAATAATCGTTTAATTTATAAGAGCCCATTCTTCATACTTGTATGTATTTTTGAACAAGGCTTTTGTCTTCTATTAGAGGACTTTAAATAACTTTCTTTATTTCATGCTTTCCGGTAGGTTATCGAGAAATATCGGTGAAATATTTTTCGATATTTCATGGTTACGACCAGTGAAAATACCGAGTTTTATATTCTAACTCTTCAACTGAAGGCGGAAACAGTTGTTCCCGCGCACTAGTTACCTAGATAAAATGCGTGTGCCTTACAACCAGATGGAAATATGACGTAATTTACCTTACATTTCTCGCGCTTGACGTAATATTGTAATGCGTTGCTATGCGGAGAGGGTACGCCACGGGGAATAACCGAAAAGATCTGTACTGGATTTTGATTAAGTTCCCCCCAGAGAGGGTTAAAAGCATGAAATAAATAGAATATCTGTTTTTTTTCGGTGAAAGATCGAAATTTATTTCATCTCGTGAACATCATCGGTAATATTTTCACTCGTGGCTTCGCCATACGACATATTAATATATGTGTAAGACTTGTCCGAATTGAAAGCATTTGCAACCGAAAAATAAAATAGTCTTGAAACAATGGAAATTGTCTCTGAAACAGTAGAAAACGTTTTTAGGAAAAGAGGAAATGCTAGTTAACAGCATTTTCTCCTTTTTTCTGTTTTAAAAAGCCTGCTTCATTTGGGCTGTTTAAACAAAAGGGTTGCTTTATAAAATGTTTGCTGGAGGTGCTGAGCGCATTTCCTTCAAATAATTATGTTCTACCGCGATGAAAAAGTAGATCTGTAATGACACGTGCGGTATTCAATGCCCTATTAATGCCTGTCCAAAAAAAATAAAAGACAGCAGCAAATAATTATAAAAGATCCAGAACTGAGAGAGTTAAAGGGAACGCATATTACTCATGCAACCATACATTTTAAATCAAGGTCTGGGTTGAGGAATCTGCACCATCACATTAATGATACAACAAATTTCATTGACAGAGAATTACATCACCAGCAAGATTCATAACGATTCTGAAGTTTCGTTAGATTATGAAACATGAAATTTATTTTTAGTGTGTTAAAAAGGTCATTAAATTATTCAGTTATGAAAGGAGTGTGACGTCAACATTGTAACAATTCTAAATTTGTAATTCAGACGGTAAAAAAAATGGAAGCCAAAGCGGTAGTGATATCTAATCCAAAACTTGAAATCAGAACGCCAGAAATCCACAAATGAAATTACTACATAAACATTTCTATTACTCAGACACTGAAAAATTAAAATTGAGCTGATTCAAAGTTAAAATTGAAAAAAAAATAAGACCCCCCCCCCCACAGCAATGCTAATGACTCGTGCAAGCAGTCGAAACTTCTGTTGCGTTATTTTCCAAAATTGAAAATAATCATTCACTTTCACATACGCATATGGATACGGAGCTGTAGAAATTAAATCTTATTTCTTATCTCATTTTGTCATTGTCGAGCGTTTTTGAAATAAGTTCTTTGACTTTCTTGAACTCTATATGGTTTCGTTTTGCCATCTTCTATTGAAACAAGCCCTTGTTTGAACTGCCCGTAGGAAGAAGTCCTTCGAAAAGGATATTGGAATAGGAGGAAATGCTAGTACCCTTTCGATGACGAAATCCCATCATGTGAACTACAACTAAATTGTGGCCATCAACTGAGCCATGCTCTGTGAAAAGAGGGCTTAATGCCTGTTCAGTCCGCGCAGGCTGACATGGGCCGAACTTTTCGCTATCTTCAAATTTCCTGCAAGTCAAAGAATAATTCTATCTCATGATTAAGTCGATTGTGTGACAAATGGATTCTATGGATCCGTAATTATATGATGACCTGCTTGGAATATAGCATCACGGAGATGCATTAAGCCCCCTTTTGCCAGAGCATGGCTCAATTGCTTTAAACATAGACAACATTCTCCCATCCAGCAAATAGTTAAAACAAGCCTGTAAACAAACAAAACTCATTTAATGGCGTAATACAAAACACATCACCAGTGCATGTTAAAAGTTCAGCACCAAGTTTTTTTTCCACGCAGAACTAATATTTTCTAATTAAAATTTGAGATCCATAAAGATACCACTTTTTATAACACGGTACAGGTTTGAGAAACGTCGGGAATTAAATTCAGGAAAACCCAACTTGTGAAAAAGATTGAATAACTGTTACAGTTATTATCATTTTCATACGGCTTGCAACACGCGAAAAGGGGCATTTTGACATTTGCGTAAAGTGTCGTCTCGGATCAGCCTGCGCAGTACGCGCAGGCTAATCCGAGACGGCACTTTACGACTACATTAGATTGTGTGCTACAGTAGACTTGCGCAAAACAGAAAATTGCATAAAAACGGAAAGTGTCGTTTCGGATTAGCCTGCGCGGACTGCGCAGGCTGATCCGAGACGACACTTTACGCAAATGTCCGAATGCCCCTTTTCGCGTGTTGCAAGTCATATACTTTAGCTTTTTTTCATTTGACGATCTGTTTTACTTTGAACGTTTATATCATTTGCGTTTTAGAATGGTACATTAGTTATGACGTGGTGTTGTATTGAGCGACCTTCGGATTTTTGATATTCTGTCTTACACCTTAGCTTTTTCGTCGCACAATATATCGACTTGTCCTCCTTCAAAGGCTAACAATTCAATCCACTGAAAGAGCTTTTTTTTTTATTATTCTTTTAAAGATACATATCTACTCGTTTTTAGGCAGTGTTCAGCCTGTTTTCAAAATCATTTCATCTTTATGTTATGAAATGATAATCATTCTTGTATGTTCACGCCAAATGCTGCATCTGATGGCTGCAAGATTGCACAGATTACGACGGGTAGAAAATACATTTCATGTTTTTGGAGGCCTTCAGAGCAACTGCTGTGGTCGTTTTCGGTGCTAAATGAGGACAAATCCCTTGTGTTTTTTTCTATCCCTTACACAATATATATAGAGGTAATTTATCTACGTTTACACAGCTAAGCTATTATACACACTTTCAAGTTTTAACAGGGTTTTTTCTCTCTCTAGCTGTCAGAATGTACCTTTAAATCTCACTGGATAAATTTCATCAACAAACGGTATAGATCGAAGATCAGACAGCACGTTTTGTGTACGATCTGTGCAATTTAATCTTGGTCTATGTCTTTCAGAAAAGTCCTTATCCCCACCTTTCATGCGAAAAGAGTAAGATATGTTTAATTGTGTTTAAGTTCGAAACTCTGGCTCTGGCGAATTTTTTGCCAATGGCTGATAGACTTCGATATTACATGATTTATTTCTCTCTCATCGATGAACTATCCCTCTACTTTACCTTTGTTGCAAAGCAGCCAGTGGCTTGGGAAAAAGTATATGATGATCTACAAAGAAGCTCCAGAGACTTATGAATAGGTGCACTTGTTGCACTGATTATGAAGAAGCATTGTTGAAAACGGCGTTATTTGAAGATAACACATACAAATAATTATGTTCAAATGACATGTTGCCTGTTATTTAAATCTTAGTAATTCAAAGACGAGAGCAATCGACGAAGAATATTGAGATCAATACAAACAATCAACTAAATCAATCACAATTCTCTGCTTTTTAATGCCTTCGTTGTAAAGAGAATGAGTCCGTATTCACCAATCATTCGTATGGACATTCTCAGTCTTATTCTCAAGATTTTTCTTTATTTGAAAGTAACACAACTTCTGATTGGCTAAACCAAATGGTTTAGCCGATCAGAAGTTGTGTTACTTTCTAAATCAAGAAGTAGACTGAAAGTGAAATAAAGAATGGTTTGTGAAAACGGACCCAGGACAAAAATCTAGAAGCAGTCAAAATTATGATATTTTAGAACGCTTTCATCCATAGATCTACTAAACTTTGTGATTAGGTATACGTCTATATTCCTTTTTTTAATGGTTCCTTTGTAATGGTTCAATTTGCATAATGCATATAATGGCATCAATGTTTATTGCGTAACCATGAGTCTGTTTCCGGTTTGGACATTCTTCCACAATTCTTTTCATTTGATACTTATTATCATATTCACAACTTTTTGCATGTTTATTATGATATTTTTTATACTCAATTTATTTTCATGAGAGATATTTCAAAGAATGGAGTCTTTAAGCCTCATAAAATGGTATCATTTATTCATCGGTTTTTTTTTTTTTTAAATTTACTTTTTCATCTGTTTTTACTATAACCAAACAGTCTGTTTCCGGTTCGGACATTCTTTCTTCGATATCTTTTTTATATGATGGCTATGTATAATTATATATACAATTTTTTCGTATATGATTATAATGGTATATTTTATTCAGATTTAAAAGAGACAGTTCATACAATTAAGTCTTCAAGCCTTATAGAAAAATGGCGTTATTAATCTTGTGTATGTGTTTTAACTTCTTTATTCAATTATATTATGAACATGCAGTCTCTTTCCGGTTTGGACATCATTTTTTTTTTTTCATATAATGATTTTGATTATGTTCACCGCTTTTCCTCGTATAATCATCATGATAAACTTTATGGATGTTTATTGGCGACAGCGGTGTAGGGGACGATCGTTGGTCTCTAACATTAGAAGAGCCAGTTTGAATCAATGACCGGGGTCAACCTTTCGAACTACCTATATCACGATTTGAGTACTGCTTATGGGTTCCACAACGTATCAGTCATCAAGAGTCATTAGTATAACAGTAAGTTGTATGAACTTTTTTCACAATCGATGCAAGATATATAAACAGTAAAGAATGTCTTTTATTTCATGCTTTCCGGTAGTTTATCGAGAAATAACGTTGAAATATTTTTTCATGTTTCATGGTTACGACCAGTGAAAAATACTGATTTTATTTTCTAACTCTTCAATTGAAGACGGAAACAGTAGTTTCCGCGCACTATTTACCTAGGTAAAATGCGCGTGCCACTCAGCCAGGTGGAAATATGACGTAATTTGCCCTACATTTCTCGCGCTTTACGTAATTGGTAATATCGTAATGCATTGTTATGCGGAAGATGTACGCCACGGGGATTTACCGAAAACAAATGTGCCGGATTTTGATATAAGTGTCCCAAGAAAGGGTTAGAAGCATGAAATGAATAGAATATTTTTTTTTTTCGGTGAAAGATCGAAATTTATTTCATCTCGTTAACATCATTGGTGATATTTTCACTTGTGGCTGCGCCACTCTTGAAATTATTACCGATGATGTTCACTCGATGAAATAGATTTCGATCTTTCATCGAAAAAAAAAAACAAACAAATATCCTCTTTTTATCACATAACCTCCCTTCTTTCAGTGTTATATACTCATTACGAGTTTTCTTATCTTATACACGTTTGATATCAAAATTGTGTGACGTCGTTTTTGACGTCATTTTGTACATATTTAATAGAAGTAAGTGGGTTTTATGGATATTATCGCGGGTGCATCTATAGATGGTTTTGCATCTTCTGATCTAAAATTTGTGAAATATCGTTATGTGATTAAAAGAATCTGACATTCGTTGTCGTTTGAGTTAAAGTTTCATTAAACAATGGCAAAAGGCTCGCTTCATGACATTTTCCTTAGACTCGTTTAATAAAATTTTATCTCAAAGACCAACTCATGTCAGATCTTATATATTTTAAATGCCGTTGCCGACATAGGTATATACATTCCTAGAAAACAGCATAGCTTTCTTTTCCAAAAATGCTTTTTATCCTTTTAAAAACAAATTTCATCCTCATACCTCCATCTGATTTGTCGTCTGCAAATGCTTTCGATCTGGGCATGTCAAATTGAAGGGTTCATTAGAGTCGAAGATAGCATAATATGACGCTACACGAAAAAAAAAAAAGCTTGCACAGCATCGCTAGAATACAATCAACAAATGTATAAGGATATACTATTATTCTATTTCTTTACAGATAACATGGCCCAAACATCAAATGTCTATGCATTTTGTCTGACTTTCTGAAGAAAACCACAATTCCGGTAATTCTACACTGCAATATGTCAATCAAAGTTATTAATTAGCCACTAATAAAGCACATGAAAACGTTTACCCCCACATTTTATGTCTACTCTTGTACCAGTGATATAATTTAGGGTTGTCACACGTATTGTGCAGACTCTTCGATAGCCTGTTTTAACTGCCGTTGGTCAAACTCATATCCCTTTACTGTAAAATTCCGAGTTTTAACAATCAAGAGGTGAGAGGCTTTCGAAAACTTCGTGGAAAAAGGAGAAAATGCTGGTAACCAACACTTTCTGCTTTTCTCAGCTTGTGTTTTACCTTTTCAAAGACAATTTCCACTACTTGACCCGCTTTTAATTTGTCTTCTGCAAATGCTTTCAATATGGATGTCTTAAATTTTGTCGTCCGGTAAAGATTGAAACAATATTTTTAACATAATCAAATTCGGTTTGACCCCGTATAATTGGTTGATTTTCGATCATTTTTTATTGCCAACGGTTGCTCATATGGGCGACCCCCCAACCCAAATAAGACTGTCAGTTATGTTACGGGGAAAAGTTAAGATACAGGACGAAACCCATCCTAAGTCACACCTGATTCTTGAACATGCTCAGTGTATAGCACCCTCACACGGGACATATGTTTAACATCTCATCCGAAAGACAGTTTTAGTAATTTAGGTGATCAGAGGTGCAGATCGACCCTATACCCTTAAGTGGCCCGAAATTTGACGTTCACAATTCTCATGTTCCAATACCTAAGCTATATGGGCTAGTCTTTCACCCTGTATTTGCTAACATCACCCGTTTTTCTATTTCTTATGTCCTTTATAGATAATCCTTTGAGATTTAAATGTTGCCATTCAATTAAGCCGATATTGTTATAATGTTAGAATAAGCTTCTTAGAAAAAATAATAATGATACATCGGTTACGACACAAATGAGCTATGCTCTGTGAAAAGGGGGCTTAATGCATCTGCAAAAAGTATCGACCCAGGTCAGCCTGCGCAGTCCGCGCAGGCTGACCTGAGTCGATACTTTTTGCCATTGGTCAGTTTTATGCATGTCAAAGGACCAGTTTGCCTCATGATTCCATGGGTTGTTAGACAGAATAGATTTTATGAGCCAATAATTATGTGAAGGTTTGGTTGTTACAGTGCATCACAGGGATGCACTAAGCTCCCTTTTGTCAGAGTATGGCTTATATTCATTCACTTCAAGAAAACTGTTAACCTTAAGAGCTATAACACTACGAAATGTTTGTCTTTATTGATAATATAGATCAAGATCAAACTGCCATTTCGAATACTGAAGATTAAGATGAGTCTGCAGACAACGTGCAGTCTGATGGTTTATCTACAGCGGTCGTTGTTTTGTTGAATATTAGTATCTTGGCATATTACCCTTGTCAGTTTTAATGTTTTACGCTTTATTCGTGGAATGGAAAGCTATATTACTGATCCACCCTCTGTGAAAAGTTGGGGTTAAAACATTTGCAAACAGTATAGATGATGGTCAACCTACGCAGTCCGCGCAGGCGGACCTGGGTCGAAACTTTTTTTTTCAATTTGTAAATTTTCTACAAGTTAAAGGACCATTCTGCCTCAAATTTCAGCCAGTTGTTAGACAATATGGATTTTATATATATATGGGAGCAAGGCCCATATTGAACTTTTTTATTTATCGGGCACTGAATGGGTTAAAACTCAGTACTGTATACGAACAGGTTTTCCCTCCACGATGCTGATTGAGACCACTTGTAAAATTTTGTTGAAATTTAGTAAATACATGTTTGAAACATTATCTCCTTTTCCATATATATAAAAAAAAAAATGAGTCATGTCCTGTGAAATGGGGCTTAATGCATCTGAAAAAAGTATCGACCCATGTCAGCGTGTGCATTTCGCACAGGCTGACATGAGTCGAAACATCTTCTGCATGTCAAAGAAGCAGTCTACCTCATGATTCAGTTTGTTGTTAGACAAAATTATATGATGACTTGCTTGGCATACTGCATCAGGCAGATGCTTCAAACCTCTTTTTGCCAGGGCATGGATCATTTCTTTCCTCAAAATATTTACACCGTTTATCTTGAAAATTTTCCTCCATAACGCGTTAGTTGTGTCTAAAATTGCATATGTGCCTATTTTGAAAAGGATTAAACACTCTATTGATGTCTGCGAAATTGAAACTTATAGAATTAAGTCTTTAAAACTCATAAAAATGGTTTCATTCATATATTTATGCATTTACTTCTCCATTACTACTGTCAAACTGACAATAAAATAATTTTTGCATTAATGCGTTATTTCTTGAACTGAAATCGCCCTAACTAGTTTTTGTTAGATAAAATTTTCCTTCTCTGTCCATTTTTATTCTATCGAGTTGTAAGTTAGAATGAATTTAGACAAAATTTGTTCATTTAGTGCAAAAAAAATATAGGTATACTTAAAATGACTTTTCAGATCAGTATTGTTTGCTATTTTGTCTCGAATATACCTAACCTCAGTGTTAATAAATTGTAAGACTTTTACCAGCCAGTATTTGCGACTAAAGTATCGCGTTCTAAAGGCTTTTCCCACCTTATTGTAACTTACCATATTGGACAATGTTCAAAGATCCAAGATCAGACTGCACGTTCCATTGACGTGCAATTAATATATTATTTCTTATCATTATTATTATTATTTATTGAAATTGTTGGAAATAGTAATAATATATTCGATGAAAAGCTAACAAAATTATCAAACTTGAAAAGAATACAAGCCTGCTGTAAAAGACTTAAGCTCTACCTTAATGAAACTTTTTTTTTTTTTTTTTAAATTGCTTAGATTCCATTTGTAATTCATTTAAGAAAAAAGAAAGAAACTCTCACTGAATCACATTCTTTCAGATATAGAAACTTACCTTGAATACACCAACTGGGCTCCCTCAAAGTCCGTTTTAATACCAATTGGACTATAAAAGATATTCACATTTATATAGAGACCGTTCGGATTGTGCTGTGATGGAGCCCACGTAAATTCTAACTTTTTTTTTTTGAGTAAATTGACCGATAATTCCTCGCCACCAAAGTCCTACTGGAATTCTAAAACTGACTATTAAATATTATTGTTAGCACCCAATCTTTGCCTCACGTTTTTGGAATCACTAATTGAGTGTGTATTGACGCGTTTCAGTTCGGCGCACCTGTTGGAAATGGCCAAAAACATCAATTGCAGCGACACCGTGTCAATTTGTAGTGAAACCGAATATTGCGAAACATCCTTTATGGAGCGAATCTGTCGTCAACCGTTCTCTATATTAATTCAGGACTGCCACCACGTATCCGATACGAACTCCGTGGAGAGCCATTCGGTCAGCGATAAATCTGTAAATCTAGGAATGTTGAAGAGCGGTAAAACTAAATTGAGATCAACTGGTTACCCTTTTGGATGCCAGCTATAAAACAGAAATGTGCATTTCCGGTTGGTAAAAAGAGCATCAGCTGGGTCCGTATTTACTAACCATTCTTAAGAACAATTTTGGTCTTATACTCCAGAATCTTCAAAAACATGAAAGTAACACAACTTCTGATTGGCTAAACCGAATGGTTTAGCCAATCAGAAGTTGCGTTACTTTCAAATTTAGAAAGTCTTGCAGAATAAGACTAAAAATGTTCTTAAGAATGTGGTTGGTGAATAATCCTGGACCAGAATTTACTATCCATTCTCAACAATAGTCCAGTTCTCAAAAATTTGGTAAATTTCAAGGAACCGTAATTTCTGATTGGCTAACAAAAATATGATGGCCAGTCGGAAAGAAATTGACAAAACTTCAGACTTTTGAAAATTGAAAACATTTGCAGGCATTGAATATAGCTGAAATGATGGCATAAATATATCGTTAAAGAGTGTGGAAAACATAGTTGGAAAAAGACAAAATACCGGATAAAAGCATTTTCTCGTTTTCTCGCAATATTTTCATAAATGTTCTTCTTCCTGGATCTTTCAAATATGGAATCGTTTTGAAAAGATTTAACCAAACAACAACAAATAAGTGAATAAATAAACAAATAAATAAATAAATAACGAGCATTTTATTTTGGGAAACTTCCATGGTTTTCCATTGTCACATGTGATCTCTACGTAAATGGACAAAAATTTCTGAAAAGATAAGCAAGCGCACTACAATAATCCCTTATATTATATTTCATGTGTCTATTTTTAGAAATGTTATGGGTAAAAGAAATGTCGTAATTTAAGCTGGGGGGAATTATTTCCCCGTCACAGTGAATATTTTCCTCCTGCCGAAAATCTGGAACTACTTTTTTAAGTTTTTTAAGTTTTTAAGTTTTAAAAGTGGCATTCGTTGACAAAATAATCAGAGGAAATATAATATATAATTTATTTCATCAGCTTGTGGTTAATATGGGGAAATATTTGCCTCAAAAGGGAAAGGTCCGCGAAAATAACTCGTGCCTTACGGCACTCGTTATTTTCGCATACCTTTCCCTTTTTCGGCAAATATTTCCCCATATTAACCACAAGCTGATGAAATAAACTCTATTTATTACAAATGTTCTAATTATAACATCGTTATCCTATTACCTCTTAGGCCATTTTGAAAGAGATACCAGAACATCGGCACATCTGACAAAAAATAGATAAACGCTTCAAGAGAATTATTGCTTTTACTGGTTTTGGTGGTGGCGGTTGCAATTATTATTATAATTTTTTATTTAATTTACTTATTCTTTTTATTTTATCCTATTTTATTTCTAAATAATATGGTTAACATAGAAGGAGAAGTGCTATTTTTAACATATTGAACCTTTTCCCAGAACAATTTCTTTTACTAGAAATATACCCTTTGTGCCATTGTTACCCTCTTACCATTTAAGTATGTACAACATCGGTGCACATGACAAAGAGGAGAAATATTTTAAGGACATGTAGGTCATTAGTCTATATGATACATGGCAAACATTGGGGAAGAAGTCAGGTAAGAATAGTCAATGATCCTATTGCAGCTTAGGGCCGTTTTTATACATACTAGAACATCGGCACAAGTAACAAAATGAAAAAAAAAAAAATCAAAGCATCTTTTTTTTTTTATTATTACTATTTATTTTGTTCAATGAAATATTAAATATTGTGGGAAAGAAAGCAATCGTTTCTACAAATAGTTAAACATTTCCCTGAAATATCACTGTTTATTTCACTATTTCCGTTGTTACCTAAGTACCTTTACTGCTTAGGCCATCTCAAAGCATAGCATCGGCACTCGTGACAAAAAAAGGATAAATCTTTAAAGGAAAAGTATGTAACTTCCTTGCTCTAAACGGTATGGTAAACATTACAGTAAAGGGAGCATTAGCTGTCTACAAGAAATTGAATATTTTCCTAAGATAATCTCTCTTACTATAAATATTTGAGCCATGCTCTGTGAAAAGGGGGCTTAATGCATCTGCAAAAAGTATCGACCCAGGTCAGCCTGCGCAGTCCGCGCAGGCTGACCTGAATCGAAACTTTTAGGCCATTAGTGAATTTTCTGAATGTCAAAGGATCAGTGTACCTCATGATTCAGTGGGTTGTTATACAAAATGGATTTTATTGGGCCATAATTATGTGATGACTTGCTTGGAATAATGCATCACAGAGATGCATTGTTGTCCCAGAGCGCGGGTCATTTCTGTTATCCTACATTCTCTCGGTACCGCTTAGGCTATTTGAAAGATTTAGAGTATATTTGTTTTTTCTTGTTTTTTTTTCGCCGAAAGATGAAATAAATTTCTAAATTTTTCACTTAAAAGAAAAGATATTCTATCTATTTTATGCTACTAACCTTTTGTTGTTGTTGTTGTTAGGACTTTCATCAAAATCCAATACAGTTGTTTTCGGTAATTCCCCGTGGTATACCCCCTCTCATAACAACGCATTACAATATTACGTAAAGGGCGAGAAATGTAGGGTTAATTTGGGTAAATTACGTCATATTTCCGCCTGGTTGAATAGCACGCACTTAGGTAACTAGTGCGTGGGGTCTACTCTTTCCGCCTTCAACTGAAGAGTTACGGAAACACTTACGGTAACTTACGGCAAATTTCATTGGTCGTAACCTTGAATTATCACAGCTTATAATCCACCAGTATTTCCCGATAAACTACCGAAAAGCATGAAGTAAAAAAGAACATTGGCACGATAGATAAAAAAGGATAAATATTTCAAGTCATACATGTAATTCGTTTTCTTTAGAGGATACGGTAAACATTGTTTGTAAAGGCGCACATGAACCACGTCTACACCTACATGTATTAATATGTTTTCCCATTCTCATAGCTTGACTACACAATCCCGAGTTTTAACGACCTTGAGAAAGATAACTTTTGAAAACATTGTCAGAAAAGGAGAAAATACTGGTAACCAACATTTTCTCCCTTTCCGATGACGTTTTCTACCCTTCGTAAAACTAATTTTAACATTTGAGTCACATTTATTTTGTTATCTGCAAACGGTTTGAATTTGGACTTTTCTAAAATTTTGTCGTGTGGTACGGACCACAGAATTAAGCCTTTTCAACAAACATGTATACCAGAACATCGGTAGACATGACGAAAGGTATAGACATGTCAAACAAATCTTTTTTTCAGCCAAAATGGTACATAAGTACTGTGGAGAAAAAGGGCAAATTATTGTTACAAACAATTACTCCATTTCCGATAATATTTTCAAACAGTTTTCTCCTGCATGGGGTGTGGGGAAGGGGGTGTTAAAGGGACATTAGTATGGATATCGGTTTACCGCTCACCAAAAACGACGAAATTTTTAGAAGCGACCATTCTGAGAACATTTTGCAGACGACAAAAATTGAAATCTTACCCTTCACCTGCTGAATGAATTGAATGAAATTTTCAAGCCTATAGTAAAAAAAACTCAAATATTGATATTTCAAAGTTATTTGCTTGGGAGAAAATATCTTTTTATCGGACAGTGTAGATCCAAGATCAGACTGCACGTTCTGTGCAGTCTGATCTTGATCTACACTGTCCGCAAAAGGTCTTTGAGTCGCGCTTAGCAGCCTAAGGGTTACTGTGATTCAATTGATGTAGAATACTTCTTTGAAAATGTCCCAAGCATGCGTGTGTGTGTGTGGGGGGGGGGGGGGAAGAGGGGGAAAAAAACGGTGGTTACCAGCATTTTATCCTTTTCCCCACAATGTTTTCTAAACGCCTGAGAACTACCTCAGGGTCACAAAATCACGTGTTTGTATGTTAATCGATTAAGCCAATGTATCTCATTTTCTGGATGACCGAGCGACCAGGCGATATTTTAAGCTGCATTTCCAGCGGATTACCCTTATGTCTACTTGGCGCGACTAGGCGCACCATTACAGTCAGTATAGATCAAGACCAGACATGAAAAAAAACATGGTCTGAACTTGGATCATCATTGTCCGATATTGCGAAATTTGTTCGGGCGTAAAGAACTTTAAAACTCCAACATTTTGGATTTTACAATTTAATGGAATTTCTCATTTAATGTAGTTGGCAGTTTTCAACCATTTACTGAAATATTCCGGGAAAGAGAGCATTCAAAAGCATTGTGGACAAAGGAGAAAATATTGGTAACCAACATTTTCTCCTTTCCCAATTTTTTTTTTTCCCATTTACAGGCATCCATTTTTTTTTAGATGCAATAAATTTGTCGTCTGCAAATGCACTCAATAGAGAGAGTATATTCTTTTTTCCGTTTGGAAAAGAGTAAAGGGTTAAACCATACTAAACGACAAAATCTTAGCCTTGTCCCAAATGGAAAGAATTTTCAAAAGACAAAAAAGGAATATGACTAGAAAAATTTCATTTCTTTTCTTGAATGGTAGAAAACATTGTGGGAAAAGGAGAAAATGCTGGTTACCAGCATTTTCTTCTTTTCCGGCAATGTTTTTAAAAGTCATCTTTTTCAGGATTGTGAAAAACTCATGAGTGTTTGAGAAAAGGTTAAAGTAGAAATAAGGAGTGTGCATGTTTTTACTGACATTCTGATAAATATTGTTCTTGAGCGAACCATTAAATAAATTCAATTTTTTCGTATGTGAAAAACACCGAAAAATACGTTGCTAAAAGCATACTGGGAACGGCACAGAGTATGACAAATGACGTATAAAGGCAAATCATCAGTACTTCAAGGCGGCAGCTCTCTCAACCATGTTATTCTTTAGTTTTGCCATCCATACACACATCCATCCATACATACATCCATCTATCAAACAATCAATGAGTCAATCAATCAATCAATCAATCAATCAATCAGTCAAACAATCCATCCATTCATATCAATTAATAAACCAACCAGCATACCAATACATAGTAACATCCGCATTTTTTACGTCGTTTCACATCGTCGTCGTCATCATCATTATCTACAAAAACAGTTATTATAGCGAGCAGCGCACAAGAGGCCTCGCGGAGCAACGCCTCGCTTAAGCGAGAGGTTATTGAGCGACATAGGGGTCCGTAGTTTGACTCCTGTCACCCATAGACTAAAACAAGGGATTTAACTGTATGCAGCCCGTTACTCGCCCCCGGTTACAAAAAAACAACGTATCTTTTCTACCCCATCAGTTATTCTCCTAATTTTTTCTACAGCTGAGAGCTAAAACATTTTTCTACCAGAAAAACACAACTGTTTGTCAGTGGCTAATGCAGTCTGGCTGATATATTCGCTCGAACTTGTAAACTCGCTCGAAAATCTTCGACATTGACACGGGTTCGTACATTCGATACTGACGTTCGCGCATATAAACCAATGAAATTTCTCGTTCAAAACAGTGTCACCGTAATGTCACGTGACAAAAAGGTGTGAACAGCTGTACGAAATTTCATTGGTTGAATGCACGACTGTTAGTACATATCAACCAATCAAATTTCTCGTTCCAAACAATGTCACATGACAGAAGATGGCTGCAGCTGTTCGAAATAAGAACGTGGATCACAAATTCAACGAATTCTGAGGCGTTTCGTCGTTATTGAAGATAAAGACTATAGGTCAGTAGTATTTTTAAACATGTTTGAAGGGTGGGTGCCGCTAATGCTGCGTTTCATTGGATCTAAAGTGCATTTTATATCTTGAAAACGGATGTACGAACCCGTGTCAATGGCGCAGAATTTTGAGCGAGTTTACAAGTTCGAGCGAACGTATCAGCCAGACTGCATTAGCTACTGACAAACAGTTGTGTTTTTCTGGTAGAAAAATGTTTTAGCTCTCAGCTGTAGCAAAAAATAGGAGAATAACTGATGAGGTAGAAAAGATACGTTGTTTTTTGTAACCGGGGGCGAGTGACGGACTGCATACAGTTAAATCCCTTGTTTATAATATATAGTCTATGGGTGCCAGGAATCAAACTACGGACCCCTATGGGTAGAGATGGTGGCAAAAATGTACATACCTGATGCCTTCGAAAAACGGTGGTGGACCGGAAGTGGATTTTACAAATTCAAATATGGCTGGCGGAAGTCACGTAAATTACTGGTATTAACAGCGTTTCTGTCCTATTATTTCTGACAACCTTGATTATCACACGATTTGAAACAGGGTGTGTGAAGTTGGCAGTAAGTTCGATAATCGGAGTTCGATATTCAATATCGAAATGAATATGCGGATGAGTTGAATTTCATGCCGCAGTAAATTCGCTTTGTTTTTCACACTCAAGGGATAGTTACGAAAATTAATTAATCCTGATTTGAATATCGAAATGAATTTCATGCCAGCAGCAGATTCGCGGTTTTTTTTTTTTTTTTTATGTATGGGCATATGGTTGGTGTATGAAATCGAATGTCGATTTGAATATCGAAATGAATTTCATGCCAGCAGCAGATTCGCATGTTTTTATGTATGGACATAAGGATGGTGTATGAAATCGAATGTAGATTTGAATGTCAAAATGAATGTCATGCCAGCAGCAGATTCGCGTCTTTTCATGTATGGGTATAAAGATGGTGTATGAAATCGAATGTCGATTTGAATATCGAAATGAATTTCATGCCAGCAGCAGATTCGCATTTTTTTCCTGTATAGGCATATGGATGGTGTATGAAATCGAATGTAGATTTGAATATCGAAATGAATTTCATGCTAGCAGCAGATTCGCGGTTTTTTTTATGTATGGGCATATGGATGGTGTATGAAATCGAATGTCGATTTGAATATCGAAATGAATTTCATGCCAGCAGCAGATTCGTCTGTTTTTATGTATAGCCATATGGATGATGTATGAAATTGAATGTCGATTTGAATATCGAAATGAATATCATGCCAGCAGCAGATTCGCGTTTTTTCCTGTATAGGCATATGGATAGTCTATGAAATCGAATGTAGATTTGAATATCGAAATGAATTTCATGCTAGCAACAGATTCGCGGTTTCTTTTATGTATGGGCATATGGATGGTGTATGAAATCGAATGTCGATTTGAATATCGAAATGAATATCATGCCAGCAGCAAATTCGCATTTTTTCATGTATGGGCATAAGTATGGTGTATGAAATCGAATGTCGATTTGAATATCGAAATGAATATCATGCCAGCAGCAAATTCGCATTTTTTCATGTATGGACATAAGGATGGTGTATGAAATCGAATGTCGATTTGAATATCGAAATGAATATCATGCCAGCAGCAGATTCACGTTTTTTTCTGTATAGGCATATGGATGGTGTATGAAATCGAATGCCGATTTGAATATCGAAATGAATTTCATGCCAGCAGCAGATTCGCGTTTTTTTATGTATGGGCATAAGGATGGTGTATGAAATCGAATGTAGATTTGAATATCGGAATGAATATCATGCCAGCAGCAGATTCGCGTTTTTACCTGTATGGGCATAAGGATGGTGTATGAAATCGAATGTCGATTTCAATATCGAAATGAATTTCATGCTAGCAGCAAATTCGCATTTTTTCCTGTATGGGCATAAGTATGGTGTATGAAATCGAATGTCGATTTGAATATCGAAATGAATATCAAGCTAGCAGCAGATTCGCGTTTTTTATGTATGGCATAAGGATTGTGTATGAAATCGAATGCCGATTTGAATATCGAAAGGAATTTCATGCTAGCAGCAGATTCGCGTTTTTTTATGTATGGGCATATGGATGGTGTATGAAATCGAATGTCGATTTGAATACCGAAATGAATTTCACGCCAGCTGCAGATTCGCATTTTTTCATGTATGGGCATAAAGATGGTGTATGAAACCGAATGTCGATTTGAATATCGAAATGAATGTCATGCTAGCAGCTGATTCGCATTTTTTCCTGTATAGGAATATGGATGGTCTATGAAATCGAATGTAGATTTGAATATCGAAATGAATTTCATGCCAGCAGCAGATTCGCGTTTTTTCCTGTATGGGCATAAGGATGGTGTATGAAATCGAATGTCGATTTCAATATCGAAATGAATTTCATGCTAGCAGCAAATACGCATTTTTTCATGTATGGGCATAAGTATGGTCTATGAAATCGATTGTCGATTTAAATATCGAAATGAATTTCATGCCAGCAGCAGATTCGCGTTTTTTTATGTATGGGCATATGGATGGTGTATGAAATCGAATGTCGCTTTGAATACTGAAATGAATTTCACGCCAGCAGCAGATTCGCATTTTTTCATGTATGGGCATAAAGATGGTGTATGAAACTGAATGTCGATTTGAATATCGAAATGAATGTCATGCTAGCAGCAGATTCGCATTTTTTCATGTATAGGCATATGGATGGTCTATGAAATCGAATGTCGATTTGAATATCGAAATGAATTTCATGCTAGCAGTACATTCGCGTTTTTTATGTATGGGCATAAAGATGGTGTATAAAATCGATTGTCGATTTAAATATCGAAATGAATATCATGCCAGCAGCAGATTCACGTTTTTTATGTATGGGAATATGTATGGTGTATGAAATCGAATGTCGATTACAATATCGAACTGAAATATCATGCCAGCAGCAGATTCGTTATGAATAGGCATATGGATGGTCTATGAAATCGAATCTAGATTTGTATATCGAAATGAATTTCATGCTAGCAGCAGATTCGCATGTTTTTATGTATGGACATAAGGATGGTGTATGAAATCGAATGTAGATTTGAATGTCGAAATGAATGTCATGCCAGCAGCAGATTCGCGTCTTTTCATGTATGGGTATAAAGATGGTGTATGAAATCGAATGTCGATTTGAATATCGAAATGAATGTCATACCAGCAGCAGATTCGCGTTTTTTCCTGTATAGGCATATGGATGGTCTATGAAATCGAATGTAGATTTGAATATCGAAATGAATTTCATGCCAGCAACAGATTCGCGTTTTTATGTATGGGCATAAGGATGGGGTATGAAATCGATTGTCGATTTGAATATCGAAATGAATATCATGCCAGCAGCAGATTCGCGTTTTTTTTATGTATGGCATTTTTTTTTTTTTTTTTTTTTTAATTTATGGGAATATGGATGGTGTATTAAATCGAATGTTGATTTAAAATTTGAAATGAATTTCATGCCGGCAGCAGATTCGAGGTTTTTATGTATGGACATAAGGATGGGGCATGAAATCGAATGTCGATTTGAATATCGAAATGAATATCATGCCAGCAGCAGATTCGCGGTTTTTATGTTTGGGCATAAGGAGGGTGTTTGAAATCGAATGTCGATTTGAATATCGAAATGAATTTCATGCCAGCAGCAGATTCACCTGTTTTTATGTAAATGCATATGCATGGTGTATGAAACCAAATGTCGATTTGAATATCGAAATGAATATCATGCCAGCAGCAAATTCGCCTGTTTTCATGAATAGGCATATGGATGGTGTATGAAACCAGGATTTCTTGAGCTTTATCAATCCTATACGACTTTACTCAGGTTAGCGCCTTAGGGCCGTTTACCCTCTTGTTTTTTAGCTCACCTGAGCACAACGTGCTCAAGGGTAGCTTTTAGGATCACGTTGGGTCAGTCGTGCGTCGTCCGTCGTGAGGCGTCCACAATTCTTTATACATCTTCTCCTAAACCGCTTTGCAAATTTGGACCAAAGTTGGCTGGAATGTTCCTTGGGAGGTCCTCTTTAACAAATGTTCACAGAATTTGATTCCATCAAAAACTCTGGTTGCCATGGCAACCAAATGGAATTTTAAAAGAAATTCTTTAAAAGTCTTCTCTGATGAAACCGCTGGTCAGACTTTGAAATAATTTCACAGAAATGTTCTTTGGGTGACCCTTTTCAAATATTGATCGCGAAACTTTGATCCGTCGAAAAACATGGCCGTGGGGGAGGGGGGCTCTTTGCACTGTATGGACTTAAAGAAATTCTTTGAAATTCTTCTTCTCTTAAACCACTCATCAGATTTTGAAATATTTTCACAGAAATGTTCCTTGGGTGTTCCTTATGAAAACTTGTTTGCGAAATTTTGATCCGTCTAGAAACATGGCTGTGGTGATGAGGGGCTATTTGCAGTGGGTCCTGCGGTGTAAAGAATTCTTTAAACATCTTTTCCTCCTTAACCGCTAAGCCAATTTAGGCCAAACCTGGCTGAAATATTCCTCGGGAAGTCCTCTTTAAAATTGTTCACAGAATTTGATTCGATCAAAAAGTCTGGTTGCAATGGCAACCAAATGGAATTTTCTAAGAAATTCTTAAAAAATCTTCTCTGTTGAAACCACTGGTCAGAGTTTGAAATAATTTCCCAGAAATGTTCCTTAGGTAACCCTTCTCAAAAAATTGTTCACAAAATTTTGATCTGTCAAAAAACATGGCCGTGGGGGAGAGGCTCTTTTGCACTGTATGGACTTAAAGAAATTCTTTGAAATTCTTCTTCTCTTAAACCACTCCTCAGATTTTGAAATAATTTCACAGAAATGTTCCTTGGGTGCCCCTTTTGAAAAAATTTGCGCGAAATTTTGATCCGTCGAGAAACACGGCTGTGGTGGTGGTGGGGGGCTATTTGCACTATACGGACATGAAGAAATTCTTAAAAATTCTTCTTCTCTGAAACCACTGTTCAGATTTTGAAATAATTTCACAGAAAAAATCGAGGTATTCTCATAGCCCTGTTGTCGTCGTCTGCGTTGTTGTCGTTGTCGCTCTGCAAAAACTTTGACATTTTGTTATATCTCGGCTTCCACTCAACACATGTACTTGAAGCTTGGAATAATTGTTCACTAGTAAAAGAGCAACCCATACAACACGAACAGATAACTCTAAAATCATTTTGTCCAAATTATGCCCCTTTTTCGAGTTAGAATTTTAACTTACTATCCAGCACCCAACAGCAAATCGTTGGCACCCGCATACGGTGCTCTTGTTCGACTTAATATTTTTAGCCACTACCGGGCATGTGCTCTTGTTCAAGAAAGGGTCCTTGGGTGACCTATCCCAAAATTTATTTGCAGAATTCTCATTCGTCAAAAACATGGCTTTGGTGATGATTGTAGGGGTGGTGACAGATTTTGAAATGATTTTTACAGGTGATGTTTTCAAAATTGCTTGGTAAAATAACGATTTGTTTCCAAAATTTCAATAGTTAAAAAAGAATTGGCTATGGTCCTCTCGAAAGTTCAGGTGAGCGATCCAGGGCCATCTTGGCCCTCTTATTTATGCTTTATTTGTAGTCGTACTCATGTCTTTTTTTGCTTTCGGTAATGGAACTTTTCTCCTGTTTATTTCTTATTAGCATTTTGGTTATCTTTATTTTAACTTATTGTTGTTCTGAACGTTACTGGTACTTCATTCTGCTGTTATAGTATTGGTCAGTTTATATATTGTTTGGTCACACTTGTTTTATTTTCTATATTCATTCATATACTTTACAGAACGGGCTTTTCTCGCAGAATTACCATAAAGGAGCTGAGTTCTAGCATAAGGGGGCTTGATGCATTTCTGTGATGCATAATACCAAGCAAGTTGTCATATAATTATGGACCTATAACATACACCTTGTCTAACAAATGACTGGATCTGGAGATAGAATGGTCCTTTGTCATGCAGGAAATTGACCGATTGCAAAAGGTTCCAACACATTTCAACCTGCGCAGACTGCGTGGGCTAACACCGGTTGCTACTTTTTGCAGCTGCATTAAGCCCCCTTTTTCCAGGGCATGGTTCAAATGAGAGAGACATTCTCAGTAAAAATTGGGACCGTTTCAGTTTAAGGAAGCAATTCAGCACTAACATCTCTCTGATTTCTCTGATTTTGACAAGTTCCAATACACTAATGGTCCTAGAACCCTTAGAGTGCCTCTCACAGCTGTAGATTCCTTTGCGGCTAGTGTAGATCAAAAGCAGAAAAGCCAGACCTGCAATCTGATCAAAATCAACGGTGAAATTTCATGTATATTGCTATAATTCCTAAACTGACCGCTGGCTTATTCAAAACTCGAAGAGTTAACCCTTTACAACACAATCACAATGACCCTGAGGAAGAAAGCTTTTTGAAAATATTGTGGGAAAAGGAGAAAATGGTGGTAATCTGCATTTTCTCCTTCACCACAATCTTTTCTACCCCATCAAGGTCATATTTCGTCAGTTGGGCCACCATTGATTTATGTCTTCAAATAATTTGAATTTGGGCCGGTATAAAACTTTGCTGACTAGTAAAGAGTTAAGGGGAGTAAAAAGAAAACATGACTTTTGCAAAACCCATTGCCTTTATAATTTCCTTTTGTTTCCATGAACTCCGTCTTTAAGTTGGAAAGTTACTGTCTGCTTTTCAGCCAGCAATATCAGCGAGAGAAATCATTATATTCGTTCGAAGTAGTTAGCAATGGATGCCATTTTAATGTTTCATTATTATCATTATTTTTAGCTCATATGAGCACGAAGTGCTCAATATGACCTTAGGTGATCGTGCTCTGTCCGTCGTCTGTCTAGCGTCGCCTACGTGTCAAAAGTTTCCTTGTGTGCACTCTAGAAGCAATATTTTCAGTACTATACTCATGAAACTTAATACGAATGCTTGTCTTGACAATATCTCGGACAATTTCAAAATTAGATCATGTTGGGAAGAAAAGTAGGTCACTGGTGCAAAACTTTGAAAAACCTTGATTACATTATACCGTACTCTAGAGGTCTCATTTTCAGTCTGATACTCTTTTTACCTTATCTGAATATTGATTTTGTTGGTATCTCGGACGAGTTTGAAATTGGGTCAGTAAGAGTCAAAAGATAGATCACTCCGCCCAATCTTAGAAAAACTTTGTGTGCACTGTAGAGGCCACATTTTCAGTCTGATACTCATTGTACATGTTCAGAATGTCTGTCTTAATGATATCTCGGACAAAAAGAATGTCACTAACACTCGTGCGTCTTGATGGTATCTCGGACGAGTTCGAAAAGGGTCATATCGGGCCAAAAAGGTACCTAGGTCAAATCTTGAAAAACCCTTTGTTCACTCCATACATAGGCCAAATTTTCTATCGAATACCCTGAAAAATTTGTCAGAATGTTTTCTTCATAATATCTTGGACAAGTTCGAAAATGGATTATGTCGAGTCAGAAACTAGGTCACTACGTCAAATCTTTGATCAACCTTGTGTACGCTATATAGAGGGCATATTTTCAGACCATAACAAATGAAAGTTGGTTAGGATCTTTGTCTTGGTGATATCTTGGACGAGTTTGGAAATTGGTCACGTTGGGTAAAAAACTAGGTCACTAGGTCAAATTTCATTAAAAGAAAATACACTCTGTAGGCCACATTTTCTGTAGAATAGTCTTGAAAAATGGTCAAAATGTTTGTCTTTATAATATCTTTGACAACTTTGAAAATGGGTTATGTCGGGTCAAAAACTAAGTCAATACGTCAAATCTTTGAAAAACATTGTGTACGCTTTTGGTACAATACTCTTGAAAATTGGTTAGGAAATTTGTTTTGATGATATCTTGAATGAGTTTGATATTAGTCACATTGAGTCAAAAAATAGGTAACCAGGTTTAATCTTTGAAAACCTTGTGTAGGTTCAAGAGGCCTCATTTTCAGTCCGGTAATCTTGAAACTTGGTCAGAATGTTTGCCTTGATGATAACTTAGACGAGTTTGAAAAGGCGTCATGTTGGGTTAAAAAAAAACTAGGTTACCTGGTCAATCTCGAAAAAAAAAAAAATGTGTACACTCTACGGGCCATATTTCTCTCAAATACTCGTGAAAGGTGGTCAGAATGTTTGTCTGGATAATTTCTACAAGTTTTAAAAAAAACAATGTTGAGCTTTAAATTAGGTCATTGAGACAAATTCTAGAAAACGCTTGTGTAGACAAGAGTCCCTAACTAATAAAAAATTGTCAGAATGTTTGTCAATATGTCTCGGAAGAGGTTGGAAATGGGTCATGTATGGTCAAAGTGCTAGGTGAGCGACTTCGATGCCATCATGGCCCTCTTTTCTTTTGTTTTCATTCATCTTTTGTCCATTGTCTTTTGTCCAGTGTTGGTGTTTTTAAATGTGGAACATGTTTATCGTTTCAGTTATTCCTTCTTGAGTTATTATGATGTGTTTAATATGGTGTAGCATATTTTCCCGGAAGGCTACCCCATACTGTAATCCACAATTACTTTGTTTCTGATTTCATTTACCTGATTTTGTCCAGCAACAGTGACAGGGCTCTTTACTAATACTTCAGCAATTTAGAATCCGAATCAACATTCACCGAAGACATCTTCTTAAATTAATAAAAAATAATTGCTACAGAGTTCCTTATTTTTCGTTTATGAACTAGAACTGATTTGCATAACAAGACTTGAAAAGTTATAATTTCTCTAATCCAAAAAAGGTGAATGATTTTGTTTGATGTTTTCTTTTTTTTTATGCCATTACAAGTGAATGAATGAATGAATGGAATTTATCGGCCCGTTGACAGCGAAGGTCATATTGGGTGCATATATAACGATCAAAAGTGATACTGTGAAGTACTGAAACAGAAGTCTATAAAATATTGTATGTAAACAGTAAAAAATAATCGTTAGCGACGCTTACTAAGTTCAGTTTTGCGATAGAAGGGCCAAAAAAGCCCACGCCGTGACAAAAAGTATGTTACTTGCATTGAATCGGCCAGTGCACATATCGATGCTTGCTTGCAGCTTGTAATTTAATTTTGCACCACATTTCTTCAAAGCTCCTGGCTATTTTTAAATAAATACGTGCGAAACAACGTAGTGAGCAATCAGTGAATATTGTCGCAATAACATCAATCATTGCTTGGAAAGAATTTGACTGAACTAAGAATCAAACCAGTGACAATCAGCATTGATAAGTATGGAGGAAATTCAAACATGAGTTAATTTTAGTTTTATTGCAAAGTGTCAGTTCTGAAATCGTGTTTTCCTTTTTTTTTTTGTCGACTAATTCTTTTTTACAATTGATAGCAATTTATACTGTTAAAATTTTATAACCGAACAGAACAGATGCGTTGCAGAGAGAGAGAGAGAGAGAGAGCATTTTATGCAATGCCGCTTTTCCTCGACCATGCTGCTAGCATGAAATTCGGTTCGATATTCAAATCTACTTTATATTTCATGCACAGTCTTTATGCCCGTACAGATATTTTAGAAATTTGCTGCTAGCATGAATTTCAGTTGGATAGTCATACCTACATTCGATTTCATGCATCATCTATTGCTAGTAAAGAAATTTTAGCGATTCTGCTGCTAGCATGAAATTCAGTTCGATATTCAACCCTACATTCGATAACATACACAGTCGTTATGCCAGTACAGAAATTTAAGCGAATCTGCTGCTAGCGTGAAATTCAGTTCGATTTTCAAATCTACATTTGTTTTCATATAGAATAAAAATGCCAACACATAAAAATACGGGAATCTGCAGCTAGCATGAATTTCAGTTCGATATTGTAACCGACATTAAATTTTTACATATCCTCCGTATGCCCCTACATAAAAATACGCGAATCTGCTGCTGACATGACATTCATTTCGATATTCAAATCGACATTCGATTTCATACACCATCCATATGCCTATACAGGAAAAAACGCGAATCTGCTGCTGGCATGAAATTCATTTCGATATTCAAATCGACATTCGATTCCATACACCATCCTTATGCCCATACATAAAAAAAAAAACGCGAATCCGCTGCTGGCATGAAATTCATTTCGATATTCAAATCGACATTCGATTTCATACACCATCCATATGCCCATACATGAAAAAATGCGAATTTGCTGCTAGCATGAAATTCATTTCGATATTCAAATCGACATTCGATTTCATACACCATCCTTATGCCCATACAGGAAAAAACGTGAATTTGCTGCTGGCATGAAATTCATTTCGATATTCAAATCGACATTCGATTTCATACACCATCCATACCATACATGAAAAAATGCGAATTTGCTGCTAGCATGAAATTCATTTCGATATTCAAATCGACATTCGATTTCATACACCATCCTTATGCCCATACAGGAAAAAACGTGAATTTGCTGCTGGCATGAAATTCATTTCGATATTCAAATCGACATTCAATTTCATACACCATCCATATCCCCATACATAAAAAAAACGCGAATCTGCTGCTGGCATGATATTCATTTCGATATTCAAATCGACATTCGATTTCATACACCATCCATACCATACATGAAAAAATGCGAATTTGCTGCTAGCATGAAATTCATTTCGATATTCAAATCGACATTCGATTTCATACACCATCCTTATGCCCATACAGGAAAAAACGTGAATTTGCTGCTGGCATGAAATTCATTTCGATATTCAAATCGACATTCAATTTCATACACCATCCATATCCCCATACATAAAAAAAACGCGAATCTGCTGCTGGCATGATATTCATTTCGATATTCAAATCGACATTCGATTTCATACACCATCCATATGGCTGTACATAAAAACAGACGAATCTGCTGCTGGCGTGAAATTCATTTCGATATTCAAATCGACATTCGATTTCATACACCATCCATATCCCCATACATAAAAAAAACCGCGAATCTGCTGCTGGCATGATATTCATTTCGATATTCAAATCGACATTCGATTTCATACACCATCGATATGCCTGTACATAAAAATAGATGAATCTGCTGCTGGCGTGAAATTCATTTCGATATTCAAATCGACATTCGATTTCATACACCATCCATATGCCTATAGAGGAAAGAACACGAATCTGCTGCTGGCATGATATTCATTTCGATATTCAAATCGACATTCGACTTCATACACCATCCTTATGCCTATACATAAAAAAACGCGAATCTGCTGCTGGCATGAAATTCATTTCGATATTCAAATCGACATTCGATTTCATACACCATCCATATGCGTATACAGGAAAAAACGCGAATCTGCTGCTGGCATGATATTCATTTCGATATTCAAATCGACATTCGATTTCATACACCATCCTTATGCCCATACATAAAAAAAAAAACGCCAATCTGCTGCTGGCATGAAATTCATTTCGATATTCAAATCTACATTCGATTTCATACACCATCCATATGCCCATACATGAAAAAATGCGAATTTGCTGCTAGCATGAAATTCATTTCGATATTCAAATCGACATTCGATTTCATACACCATCCATATGGCTGTACATAAAAACAGACGAATCTGTTGCTGGCGTGAAATTCATTTCGATATTCAAATCGACATTCGATTTCATACACCATCCATATGCCCATACATAAAAAAAAAACGCGAATCTGCTGCTGGCATGATATTCATTTCGATATTCAAATCGACATTCGATTTCATACACCATCCATATGGCTGTACATAAAAACAGACGAATCTGCTGCTGGCGTGAAATTCATTTCGATATTCAAATCGACATTCGATTTCATACACCATCCATATGCCCATACATAAAAAAAACCGCGAATCTGCTGCTGGCATGATATTCATTTCGATATTCAAATCGACATTCGATTTCATACACCATCCATATGGCTGTACATAAATACAGACGAATCTGCTGCTGGCGTGAAATTCATTTCGATATTCAAATCGACATTCGATTTCATACACCATCCATATGCGTATACAGGAAAAAACGCGAATCTGCTGCTGGCATGATATTCATTTCGATATTCAAATCGACATTCGATTTCATACACCATCCTTATGACCATACATAAAAAAAAAAACGCCAATCTGCTGCTGGCATGATGTTCATTTCGATATTCAAATCTACATTCGATTTCATACACCATCCATATGCCCATACATGAAAAAATGCGAATTTGCTGCTAGCATGAAATTCATTTCGATATTCAAATCGACATTCGATTTCATACACCATCCATATGGCTGTACATAAAAACAGACGAATCTGTTGCTGGCGTGAAATTCATTTCGATATTCAAATCGACATTCGATTTCATACACCATCCATATGCCCATACATAAAAAAACCGCTAATCTGCTGCTGGCATGATATTCATTTCGATATTCAAATCGACATTCGACTTCATACACCATCCTTATGCCCATACATAAAAAAACGCGAATCTGCTGCTGGCATGAAATTCATTTCGATATTCAAATCGACATTCGATTTCATACACCATCCATATGCGTATACAGGAAAAAACGCGAATCTGCTGCTGGCATGAAATTCATTTCGATATTCAAATCGACATTCGATTTCATACACCATCCTTATGCCCATACATAAAAAAAAACGCGAATCTGCTGCTGGCATGAAATTCATTTCGATATTCAAATCGACATTCGATTTCATACACCATCCATATGCCCATACATGAAAAAATGCGAATTTGCTGCTAGCATGAAATTCATTTCGATATTCAAATCGACATTCGATTTCATAGATCATCCATATCCCGATACATAAAAAAAAACGCGAATCTGCTGCTGGCATGATATTCATTTCGATATTCAAATCGACATTCGATTTCATACACAATCCTTATCCCCATACATAAAAAAGCGCGAATCTGCTGCTAGCATGAAATTCACTTCGATATTCAAATCGACATTCGATTTCATAGACCATCCATAAGCCTTTACAGGAAAAAACGCGAATCTGCTGCTGGCATGATATTCATTTCGATATTCAAATCGACATTCGATTTCATAGACCATGCATATGCCTATACATAAAAACAGACGAATCTGCTGCTGGCATGAAATTCATTTCGATATTCAAATCGACATTCGATTTCATACACCATCCATATGCCCATACATAAAAAACAAAACGCGAATCTGCTGCTGGCATGATATTCATTTCGATATTCAAGTCAGGATTCATTAATTTTCGTAACTATCCCTTGAGTTTGAAAAAAAAGCGAATTTACTGCGGCATGAAATTTAACTCATCCGCATATTCATTCCGATATTGAATATCGAACTCCGATTATCGAACTTACTGCCAACTTCACACACCCTTTGAAACAGCGTTCGAGAGTACAAACGAGACCCTCGCGAGCTTTGGTCCAATATGAAGGAATTCGAGCTTTTCCGCATCTGTCCGAGGTGAGGATATTTCCGAATACATAAAAACACGTTACGGGAATTGATAAGCAGCTGAACCATTTCGAGGGAACCTATAGGTCTTTTCTTTAAAGTTTTTTCGCACTCTTGCCAATGAAAACTTTGTTCATGTTTCATTATGTCGTTTTCTCCAAATTCTTAGCGACGTACTAGTATATCACTAATGTTCGCGCCCTTCTATATTGCGCATGTGTTTTTGTCATGGATAGCGTATCAAAAGTGCACCTATGTACTTGATTGAACATATGGTAATACTATAGGTGCACTAAAACAAGTATCACTTTCTTCGGGTGGTATTAGTGAAGAGAAAAAAAATGGATCTATGAACTGTCACCGTGAAATAATTAAAATACTGTTGACACGGTGATACACACCAAACAAGCAAACAAAAGCAGGAAATTTAAAGCTGTGGAAATAAAGTTGTTTCCACTTTTAGAATTGTTAAGGGAAAAGGAGAAATCGCTCTTTGTGCGCAGTTTTTTCTTTCGATATCTGCTGAGCTTTTATCCTATTTTTTCCTAGAAGATATCAACTTACGCAGTGACCTTCATCACTTTTTTCTGAGAAATAAGCACGGATATATACCATTTTTTTTTTTTTTTTTTTTTTTTCCTTCTTATTGTTCAGAATTATAAATACTATAAATGTGGAATTTTTAAGAAAAATCTGTCCGTTAGAAAGTATGTATTTATTAAAGACTAACCCTCAATGCGGTCAAATTATCTCCCTTTTTAACTCAATGGTCATATTTGTACATTTACCATGCTCAAAACCAGGCTTTCATATATTTTTTGTGCAAAACTAAATAAATTTTCATCAAAATGATGTATATTTTTATATTCTTCCAGTAATTTTCCTGTTTAACTGTCTTTTAAAGAAAAGCGTGTTAAATCCAGTATAAGCTGAATTTTGGAAATGTATATACCTTTTTCACAGACAAATTTCTCAGAAACGAGCATGGTGACCCATACCTTTTTTACTGCAATCTCTTTGAGACATGATGAGCTTTGTATGTGCAAAGTTAAAAAAAAAAAATCTGTCCGTTAGACAAATTTTTGATATACGTCGTTATTAAAGTGTTGTACGGTAACGATAATAAAACAACTCGGCCGGAATTTAAGTCGTCCCCAGGTCAACTCGACCCGAGCAAAATCTAAAGTTTGTTTATCTATGTAGGTACTGACGGATTGATGAGCGTGTCTTTTACTCTTAGCAGAATTTGACAAAAATCTATTCTCCTCGAGATCTAGATTACATCTGCTTAAGAGTTAGATTTTTTAAAATCAATATGGGCCACTTGCTGCAGTGATTTTTCTTCATTTTCTTTTCTTCGCTTCGATGTTTTTGACAGTTTAGATCTAGATTTAAATTCCATCCATTGCCTCAAACAGGTGTAATGATAAATTAACTCTTTGCCAAACGGCAAAATTGTAGACTCGTCTAAATTCAATGCATTTCCATATGATAAATATAGTGCATATAGTGGCTTTTGCCCTTGAAAGGATAGAAAACATTGTGGAAAAAAATTTTGGTAACCACCATTTTTTTTTTTTTTTTCTTTTCTCACAACGGTTTCAAAAGCTTTATTCCTAACAATCGTTAAAACTTAGGATTGTGTAGTAGAGGGTTAAAGGGGAAAATGGTGGCTGATATGGGACTGGAACATGGTATCTCTGGGTAACAGGACATTGCTGTACAAACTTGAAGGAAACAAAGCTGTATAACAACTCCTGGTTCCTTTTTGTTATATCCCCGGATCAAAAGCACCTGCCAACACACACGAATGAAGCTTGTCAACATGTTAATGAGAAATGCTACCCTAGAAATGGACTCCAACACGATACCCCTGCTCTAGCTAAGCGTATGATGTACCAACTGAGCTACCAGACCACCCTATATATGATTTTCCATGTTAAAGTGGCTTTTTGAGAGCTTTTTTCTTTAAATTATTATTATTATTATTATTATTAAACAAAGTTGAATGCTACAAAAGACACTAAACGGGTAAATGCAAGAAAAAGATTCAAATTTGGCGTTCAAATAAAGGACATACTTTGCAATGCGTTACTCTGTTTCCTATTAAGCTGTCAAATATGACATCAACATACTAATTTGAATAATAATAATAATAATAATAATGATGATAATATCTTTATTTAACGAAGGTAGCTTATTAAGACATCATTACACATAATAAAAACAGCATAATGAATTACTTATTTACAATAAGGCCTTCGATAACACGCACATGCACACACACACACACATGGACATACATTTTGATAAAACTTAGAAAAAAAATGGTGGTTTAAACACGCACATGTATCAACATCACGAAAAATCATTAACAGACATCAAATAACTTTTTAAACTTCTTTTGAAGGATTCGATGTTAGTGATTGACTTGATATGCAATGGAATTGAATTCCAGTACGTCATACCGCGCATAGAAAAAGATTTTTTCTTATACTCAGTTTTGGGAATGCATTGATGAGAGATTTTATGGTTTGTTTCTGATCTTAGTTTGTAAAACTGATTGCTACTTAAATTTATAAGACTTGACACGTAAGAAGGTGTTAAGCCATTTACTGTTTTATAAACCACCCAAATAGTAAAGTATATGCAACGAGTTTTAAATGTTAGCCATTTTAATGAGGCAAAATTTTCCTTTGAACAGGATCTCCTGGGTTTGTTTAGAATTATTCTTGGAGCTCTTTTTTGAATTTTCGTTATTCTTCTTATAAATGCAGATTTGCAGTGACTCCATGTTATACACCCATAGTCGAAATATGGGGTTATATATGAACTGTAAAAGATTTGACGTATTTCTGGAGTCAGAAAGCATTTAATTCGTTTCAGCAGATGTAATTTCGCTGATAATTTAGTACATGTTTTGTCTATATGATTCTTCCAGGACAGTGTGCTGTCAATATATATTCCCAAAATTGTGAATGCAATCCTATACAATGGATACGCAATTCACATTTCTACAAGCCTTTGCGTAATTCTGAAATGAAACCTGTCCGGCCAAGTGTATATGAATAGTTTATCTTACTCATGACCTGTTGATTGTGGGTTCGATACCCGGTTGAGGCAAAGTTTCTTTCCAGCTATATTTCGCCTAACGTCTGATGCATTTGAGGCAAGTTTACAGTAGCCTAGAAAGATTATCAGTTCTGGTGTAAGAAAGCCAGGAAATACACGGATAGGTGCACTGACTGGCATGATGTGGCCTAAGCTGTTAAAACGGCGTTAAAGTCCAAGGCAAACAAATGGCAAGAAACCTAAAAATATCTTAAAGGGCCATCTAGCCAAAAAAGGAAGCACCCCAAGGCTGTTTTGTGTGTGTGTGGGGGGGGGGGGGGGTCTTATTCTACACATTTGTCTTTCTTCTTTCCTGGTGGTTTGCCAGCAATTACTCTGCTTCATTATGAGACGATTATTTTTTAACTTTAGCGAGATTATAAAACTCTGAAACAGAACCAGATTTACCCTCTATAATTTGTAGGTTTTGGTTAGGAGATCTACTTCTATCAAAATAGCAAAGAACTTATAGCGCTGCTTGCCTTTAGGCTTTGCCTATATTCATATTACTGTTGATTCATCAGAGAGAATAATTTTTGATTTCCACCATTCATCATCCTTTTCTGTTGTCAATGTCAATCAGGGATAACGTTACTATGTTAGGTGGGGATATGGACAAATGGCTGTACCATGTAAGGCTTCTTTCAATTGTGCCTGTTACTTCATTACGAATTTCCAATCCCATGAACAAAGAAAAATGTTTTTGAAAACACTGTCGGGTATAGGAGGAAAAGATTGTTATACTTGGAAGCAAACGCTTCTTTTTCCAAAATGTTTTCCAAATATTTGAATAAAGACATTAAGATTTCCTCAAACTTTAACTCATTTAGCTACAAGTATCGTCAAATCATCATAAGTGGCGACATATCGATGTTAGCGGCCATTTTGTTTTTTCTTTAAGTCACGTGATTCTTTCTTGAAATCGAGGCTTATGATGTCATTCGATTATCTGACATTACTATCGTCTAAAAAAACCGCAAAAAATAAGGTTTAAACAGGTTAGTCGGCAACCTTTAAGACACATACATAACAAGTGATTTCCCTAACCTCAAAACCCTTTCCTGTAGAAAACGCAAATTATTTCAAGACGAAACGGCGTTTGAAAAAAAAATTATATTTTCATCAGGTTTTGCTGCTAATAGCTGTTACATGACCGGCTGGGGGGGGGGGGGGGGGGGGTTGGCGCGGGAAGATTTAACGTCAGTCTGTCTGTAAAATGCAGATTTATTCTCACACTCCGCGCCTATACCTGCATATCAAAATGGCTGATCTGTGTCAGACGTGTCATGGTCACTTAAATAGTTTTGCGAGTATTTGAAAAGGAACCAGGAAATGTCTTGTATACTTGAATGACATTGATTAATCCTTAACCCTTAGGGTGCTAATCGTGACTCGATGACCCTTTGAGGACAATCTAGATTAAGATCAGACTGCACAGAACGTGCAGTCTGATCCACACTGTCTGATGAGGAGATATTTTTCTCCAAAAAAATGAACTTGAAATAGCATTATTGGGGTTTTTTACTATCAGCCTGCCAGTTTTATTTTATTTATTAAGCAGGATAAGGGTTAAAGCACCTTTCACTACTGGCCTTTGCAGCCAGTGTAGATCAAGATCAGACTGCACAAAACGTGCAGTCTGATCATTGATCTATACTGGCACAAAACATGCTGTCTGATCATCGGTCTACACTATCCACTTTACTGAGACACTGCAGACACAAGGCATAATCTCTACCTCTTTCGACGGCTTGAAATACAATCCAGTGAAACTTAGAACGACATTTTTTTTTATTTAATTTCATGACAAAACAGGCGTACAGTATAGATGAAAGATCAGGCTGCACGTTCAGAGCAATCTGCTCTTGATCTATGCCGTTTGGAAAAGCTCCTGATTGCGGTTAGGGTACTAAAAGGCGTAACCCTTATCATTCTAAATAAGTTGAATGGAATTTTCAAGCCAATAGTGAAAACTCGAAAACTGTTTCAATCTTATAATGGTGTCCGTGGTTGTGAGGTAGAGCGTCGGCCTCCATTCGGCATACCTCGGGTGATGGGAGCCATCAAATCCCTCGGCTGTATCTGGTGGATTGATATGCACCAGATCGGTACATTTCATCGCCCGGAAATACGCCGGTTTACCGTTCTGAAAATTGTAAGGCTCCTCTTAAAAAAAAAAAACTTTTGTTTCAATTTTCTATCGAAATCTTTCTAACTATATTTCAGTTGACAAACAGTTCTACATTCATTTTTGAACGTGGTTTCCGATTGAAGTTTTCACCGACAGATAGATAGATGTAAATTACTTCATCGAGGTTGCTAAACGACTTACAGTGTCCATGTCTGTTTGTTGGTAATGCCATGCGATGGCTCATTTATTATGTATCTTAATATAAGTATGTTTTATTTAGTGTATGTTTGTATATTGATATGTGTTATATATGCCCTTAAAGGGCCCACTATGGAAATAATAAAACTATTCTATTCAGTGGCGCCGCCATGTATAGGATCACGTGATTGGCAGTTCAAATGGAAACGACCGTTATACGGACGAGGTTAGATGTAGGTACGGAATCGGCCGAGTTGTGAAGAGTGCGTCGGCCCCGTAACCATAAGCCCCGAGTTCGATTTCCGGGAGCGGGTGTCAACTTTGGGACTTTTCAATGGCCCACACACTCGGCGCGAGTACTGGTGCATTTTCCAGGAAGCAGAATCGAGAGAGATTAGTATAAGTTGTCAAAACTTCTTCCTCAATTGATGTAAAATAGGCTAAATACGTTTAAAATCTTTTATAGTTTTTGCAAAAACATATCTCCTTATCGGATAGTGTAGATCCAAGATCAGACTGCAAGTTCTGTGCAGTCTGATCTTGATCTACACTGTCCGTAAAAGGTCAGTGAGTCGCGCTTGGCAGCCTAAGGGTTAACATTTCTCCCTGTGTAAGTTTCACTAGTCGTTAGTATGTCTGAGAACAACCTGTGTAGAATCGGGCTAAGCCAATTAGGAACCATGAATAGATCCTGTATAATTCCGTGATCGTACATGCAAAACCATAATTCGTCTGTTTTTGCCATCTGATTGACTCGTGACCACAGACAATGGACCTCTAATGTACGGGAAGTATTGTTGGTGTTGTTGTTGTTGTTGTTGTTGTTGTTTTACTAGTTTTGATGATTCTTTGACCTTCAAGTAATCTCCCCCGCCCACTTTGATTTTCATTGGGCATGGCGAGCCTGGCTTCAGCCTGCATAACATTCGTCAAAAGTCGGCCGGTTCCGTAACTATATCTGACCTCGTTCGTATGAAGGAGGTTTCCATGTGCTGTCAGTCCCGTGATCTTAAACATGTTGGCGCCTATGAAAATCGATTAGCAACGACATCAACAACTACGATGAAAATTTTTGCATCTATCAATCTGTCGGTGAAAACTGCCAACGGAATTGGTAGACCACGTTAAAATTGAATGTACGAACTGTTTTTCCACGGAACTGTTTTCAGACAGACTTCGATAGAAAATTATTACTCGTGTTTTTATTTTTCAAATGGAGCCTTACAATTTTATGAACGGTAAAGCGGTGTATTTCCGGCGAAGAAATGTACGTTGTAGGTGCATATCACCTATCGTAATACAGCCGAGGAATTTTATCAATCACCATAGGTTTGCCGAATGCCTGCATATGTAACAGTGAGTCAGGTCTAACAGGAAAATCGGGGGCCATTCATGTTTGTAAGTATTCCTTACCAGATCAAGACTGACGGTTACCAAATAACAGATTGGTCTTTTTACCTACATTTCTTTGTTTTTATCCTTGATTCCATTAGGGATGTTGCGATGAAAATAATTTGATTTATGATATATATCTAAGGTCCCCATGTAAATTTTAAAGCGAATTCCGTTTTCAATCATCTGAGAAATGCGTATGTATTGAACTGGAAAACAATATAACCAGATTTACTTGAGATATTTCCTGAAGAAGACATCTGTATAACGCAAGAAAATCAAGGATAAAAGCTGAGTAATCTCGTTATCAGGACCAATGTAGTACTGGAGAGGAATCAAGGGAAATAATTAAAAAATGGCCTCCACTGATTTCCGCCATGCAAATGTAATGTCTCTGTTTCAAGTATATATTGGAGCCAGCCGTAGAAGGCAATGATTGTAAACTGCACAGTTTCTAAGTACAGACACGTAACGCCCGTGTTTGTGGCATAATTTTTCATCCGCCGCAGAGGAACGTCTGTCTCTCAGTACTGTGATACATGTGCTTTCATGTTGCAGATCTTGCTAAAGCTTTGCCCTAATGATTAATGATGAATGAATTGTTAGAGACAAATTAAGGTGGTCTTGCGAGCATGAATGTCAAGTTGTACAGAACCCGCAGACTGATCCTGGATCTGCGGTTTCCAATAATTGGCTTGCAACACGCGAAAAGGGGCATTCGGACATTTGCGTAAAGTGTCGTCTCGGATCAGCCTGCGCAGTCCGCGCAGGCTAATCCGCGACGGCACTTTACGAGTACATTAGATTTTGTCTTACAGTAGACTTGCGCAAAACAGAAAATTATATAAAAACGAAAAGTGTCGTTTCGGATTAGCCTGCGCGGATTGCACAGGCTGATCCGAGACGACACTTTACGCAAATGTCCGAATGTCCCTTTTCGCGTGTTGCAGGCCATATGATTCTGGAACGTCTCACCAAAACAGCTTTAATTTTGCAAATTTCTGGTCCGCTTTGCTGACTTGAAAAACCTAAATTTGATTAATTTGGCATTGACAAAAAATACTGTTTTATCAGATGATGGTGTTTGTTATATTAGTAGTTGTTGTTGTTGTTGTTGATGTTGTTGTTGTTTCTTTTACGTCATCCTGATAATTCTTTGACCCAAAGTTTTCTCATGTATTCGTATATTAATATATTATCTTTTACAGGATGTTTTCTGGATGTTTTGTCGCAAGCTTGTTGCGTGGGATAATAAGTTAGTTAGCTTGAACTCCTTTTTTTCTGTTTTTGCATAGATTGCATCACAAACTCATGTAACACTGGTTAATGACCCTTTCTTGAAACCTAACCAGTACTCACGCTGTAATGTGGAGAGTTCCAAAGGCTGTCCAACGCTTATAATCCTATAGCCCACAATTCAGAGATTTTACTTTTATCATGCTAAATTAGTAAAATGAAACTTTAAAAACCGATAGGAAAAGCCCAAATTTTGCTATGTCAAAGGTAATTTTTTTGGGGGGGAAATATGTCCTTATCGGACAGTGTAGATCAAAGATCAGACTGCACGTTCTGTGCAGTCTGATCTTGATCTACACTTTCCGCAAAAGGTCAGTGAGTCGCGCTTAGCAGCCTAAGGGTTAACTATCCTAGGTAAGAAAGTCTTTAAGGTAGTAGACCCCTAACGCTTCTAGTGCAACATTCAATAAAATTTCTTGTTAGTTGATAAATAAGGATTTATACTGATATAATACTTTTGCACATTTTTATCCGACCAGAAATTTCTTTGATGTCTATCTTGAAATTATTTGTTGATACTTTTGTTAGTTTCCTGAAAAGGGAGGTAATAATTATCTCCCTTTGTAATGAGAATATAGTGGTTTTAGATTTATGAGTTATAATTCTAAGAAGGAAAAAAAGGAAAAAGTGGCTCGGTTAAAGTAGTACAATAATACTCATTTTTAATCATAGCAAATTTTGTAGGATAATATTATAGTGAAAATAGCTGCTTTCTATTAGGGGTCTATTACCTTAAAAACATGGTGGAAAAAGGAGAAAATACTGGTATCCAACATTTTCTCTTTTTCCCCTAAGGTTTTCTAGCTATTCGAGGACAAATACTCTCATTTTAAAGACATGTGAATTTTCTTCTGTTCATTCCTTGACTACAGACATGATCAAATTTTGGTCGTGTTGTAAAGGGTTAACTTATGTTAAGACCATTTACTGTCTAAAACTGCTTGTAATGTAACAAAATGTAGTAAGAGACTCATATGGTGTAATTTATTAGATATCTTAGTCAAACTTTATCACAGAATATTAGACATCATGGATCTAAAATCAGACTATATTGATCTTGATTTATCCAGGGATCGAGCATGCACCGCCGATATACGATCCATGATCAGTCACACGTTAGCCTGCACCTACTTGTTCCTTCGCATGACAAGTGTTTGTTACCAGTGATATAAGTGGGTACTGATATACTATCTGTAATGGTTGCAAAAGCCAAATAAATTATTCTTGACATCCTAGGAGTTAATTGCTTTTGAACACGATGCTATTAGTAGAACACTTAGTTTTTTTTTTGTTTTGCGGAAGACCGTCCTTGAAAACACTACGAACAATTCCTCATTTTCTTGCAATGCTTTACGAGTATTTATGATGAAATACCAAACGGTAAGTGATATTGATTGTCAATATCTCACAACGACATTTAAAATGTCTTTCAACAGGAAATGAATACACGCTTTGACAGACGAAACAAAGTTTAGACCCATCTACATGTATAATGAAAGCAATTGTAAAGGACAATCCATATGTGTCCGAAGTCGTGGACTTTGTCTTTGAAAAATATATAATGCATTGAAAGATAGGGAGAAATGCTGGTAACCAGGAGTTTCTCTTTTTCTGCGCATGTTCTAAAAACTCTTCTTCCTCCAGTAGTAAAACCGCGGGATCTTTTCGTACATCTAAATGCGTTATCAATACATTATTAATGCACGAAAATGAGTCAGTGCACAATTTACAGTTTTATGTTTCGTTTATATTAAGTTATTTACCACGAAATATAAGCTGTAATACTCAAGGGCAAGAAAGCTACTTATTGTAAGTTTCCATTGCATCCAATGCATCATGATACAAAGCATTAAAATTAGTGAAACAAGCTACTCTGGGTTTGTGTGACAGGCATTTGGTTTCCTACTAAATGTGTTAAATGAAACCTTCAAGCTCATAGTAAAGACCAAAATAATGATATTTCAAACTTAGTTTTGGAGAAAAATATCTCCTTATCGGACGTTGTAGATCCAAGATCAGACTGCACATTCTGTGCAGTCTGATCTTGATCTATACGGTCCGTGAGTCGTGCTTAACAAACTTCGCATTCTACAACCTCATATAAAAGACAACGTGTGCAACTGTATAACCTACCCAACAACCACTCCCAGCCACGTGTTAGTATTTTTCGTCTATTTCCAAACTGAAACGCGGGCCTCTGCTGGCATATAAAATTTTTCTCGCAACTTTATGAAACCACTATTAACTACAGTTGCTACCGCTTTATCGATACCCCAGGGCCTTGATTCATACCATAGCAAACTTATGTAGAAGAGAACGACTCTTTTCTTGACCTATTTGGAAATTTGATATTTTCATAAGCCTTACTCGTTAACCCTACACTTATTTTCAGCAAAATCAAAAACAGTGAAGAAAAAGAGGTAATTGCACGTGAGGTAACTTTTCATTAAATTATTTCAAGTTCATATTCGTATTCCATAATCTGTAACGCCGTCTATCTTTTTTTTTTTTTTTTTTTAAGTTTTTTTCTTGTTTCTTTGTTTCTTTTTTGTTCATACCAAAGTGAATATATTGAACGAATTTGATTGGTCATTGAAACTAAGAGATCAACTCTTGAAATCACGCCGAATTGCTAAACATGATGTTGACCAATCAGGTACTTTCATTTCAAGGCTTATGAAACTTGAAGTTTAATCTGCTTTTACATTATATTTGCAACACTACTATTGTTAGAATAGTCTTGTGAAAAAGAGAAAAAATACTACAGATATACCACAAAGACTGGATAGACAGGTTCAAGTATATAGGTAGACAAGGTGTTGAACCCTTTAACAAAACAATTCCTGGTTTTAACGACCCTGAAGAAGGAACCTATTGAAAACCTTGTGGGAAAAGGAGAAAATGCTGGTAACCAGCATTTTCTCCTTTTCCTACAAGGTTTTCTACACTTTCACAGACAATTACCATCATTTCAGCTAAATTTGATATGTTGTCTGCAAATGCTCTCAATTTGGACCAGTCTAACATTTTGTCGTTTGGTAAAGCGTTAATTACCCATGCTTGAAGAAACTAAATTCTGTGATTTTAATTGTATAAGTAGGTCATTCTTGCAAAAACGGGTGGATCAGACTACACAATACATTTGTGTTTTAAATTAAAAACTTGCAACATTGCGACTCATCATATGTTTTACATCCCTTTATTGTGGTCGAGTCAGTCCTTTAAAGTACATATGTGTCTCGATGTTTGTATTATATCTATAACATTATCTTTCTACAAAAGAGAAACATAAACCGTGTAACGTCTGTGCAAGGAAACAAAATGGCTCCAAGTTCTTTCAGTACTTTGATTCTACCATTTGAGATTCACTCTTCACCAGACATGTACTTGACCATATTAAAAGCAAATGCAGACGACAGTTAAATGTATCTAAAATGATTTGATTTGACGTAGATCGATTAAAAACATCGTGGGAAGAGGAGAAAATGCTGTTTAAAGCATTTTCTCATTTCCCACAGAATGTTTTCAAATGTCTTCTTAGCCATGGTCATAAAACACGTAACCGTTTGATAAAAGGTTTAAAAAGTAAATACATCAATAATGCCTACATAAATCCGCAGGGAACAATAACATATCTTTCAAACATCACTTTATTTTCATTTTTTATATGTAAATGTCTACATTATCCTCCACTATTCAATTTATTATGGAAAAAGCTTCAAGAGACAAAATTCGCTTGAGACAATGGAAAGTACGTAAATCTAAATTGACAATTTTTGTACAGATTTACAGAGAATATTCAGTTTGTTTGTCTGTGTTCTCATACATGTAGATATCGGATATTTTTCTTGCTCAAATTTCATTTATTTCTAGTAAATTTTGCTTTGAAATATCGGAAGTAATTCGTACGGAGTTGCGTCCCTTTTTCTTTACAACTTCTCGATAGTTTGTAAGACCACAGGCTTTATTCATCGTATTTCAAATTAAATCAGCATTTATTTTGTTTTTTCAGTTTATCTGTTTCATCTGTTTCAGCTTATTAATCTGTTTTATCATCTATTAATTCAGCTCTGTTCATTCAATTTATCTTTTCATCGGGATTTTTCTTTTTCAGAGCGAAAAGCTCGGGAGAATACTTTTAGACGCAAGTGTTGGAACACTTGAGGTTGTGGGTTAGTTTCCCACGGCTGGCCGTCTACATAAATTACCAACAGTCGTCAGGATGGACGTTAAGCCTAAGTCTCGCTTGACGGTGCTATACACAATCACGTTAAAGAACCAGGCGTACCTTAGGATTGGCTTCGTCCTGTATCTTGCACTATCCACCGTAACATAACTAACAAAGTCTAGAGGCATTGCCTATTTGGGTAACCGGTGGCGACGATGAAAACACAAAAAGAAAAAAAAAAACAACAAACAATTAAGATCAGTTTATTTTCTCTTCTTTGAGAATAATAAATGATAGGTTATACGGTACTGAATTCAGTAATGTAGACTGGGTTTGTCTTCAATGCCAAGCACAATTAAAAGGAAAAGGTTTGTTTTACCTTTCTTGAACGTCAAGCGTGAGTTAAATTGAGTTTTGTCTTGGATGACAAGCATAAGTTGAGATGGGATTTTCTTAAATTCCAAGTGTAAGTTAAATCGGGATTTTCTTGAATATCAAGAGAAAGTTAAATCGGGTAATTCTTTAATGCCAAGTGCAAGTTAAAATGGGTTATTTCTTGAATGTTAAGCACATGGTAAATTTGGTTTGCCAAGCACAACTTAAGGTAGGCATAGTTATGCTACTATCACAGTTGTGAAAAAAATGAATAAATGAACAGAAATAGAATCTTTACATTTTTTATTAAATTTCAAAAGCTAAATTTTCTTATCAAAAGATATTTTTAGTCATTTATTTTTATGCGTTGTTGAAAATGTTCACCAAACAAAGATTTTTTACGCCGCTTTCAACATTATTAGTCATATCACTCACCAAAGGAAGGAAATGCCTTAGTATTTTGAAAATGAAAATAGAATGATTGTTAAACTATGACCAATAATTTGAGGATAGCCAACTTTAAAGAAGGTTATTAAGTTTTATGTAATTGTTTCAAATTTCAAGAAATTTGTATACCTGAGCATAGCATCCTAATAGACTAGTTGTTCCTTGTTACTCAGGCCTCGCCTGAAGTAGCTTTTGATGGATAAAAATATGGCTTAAGATCAGGGTTACCTATAAAAGCCATTTTTGAAAACTTCATGCTTCCTCTCTTGATTTCTATTTTTGTGCAGAAAATAGTTTTCATGTTTTTTCTTATTGCTGAAAAAAATTCAGTAAATTTGGGGGTTTTTTTTAACTTGTTTTGGCTTACAGACACCATGCATGCACAAATTATGTGTATTCCCTTTTTCTGAAAAAGAGTTGCCTTCTAATGGCAAAATCGAGATTTTCATTACAATACCATGGCTAACGTTCAGATATAATAATGTTATAAGTTGTTTTTAGTTATCTGTATATTACTTGGTCAAATTTACAGGAAAAACAAAAGTGGTCGGTTAGAAGTTTTGCTGAGTGTGCATAGTTTGTGACAGATATCCCTGTTGGTTTTCATAGAATAGAATAGAATGTATGGTGTTTTATGGTGCATCGACGTCTAGGCTCATTTAGCGCGCAAAAAAGAAGTAATGAAAGGAAAGAATAGGATGTAAGAATGTGAGTCATGAGTATAATTATGATGAAAGATGTCTTATGAAATGATACTATAATGGAAATAAAATAAAATAGATATATAGTGATAAGAATAAGATAGTCCAAATATGAATAAAAGGTTTTTAAAAAATTCACATTTTTGTATAAGGTCCAATTTCCTTGAGAAAAGCAATGTCCCTGAATAGATCGACAACCTTTGTGGTATGCCTTGATCCGTCAGTTGCGACAGTTTTGCTGGAAGTTATCTATATTTCATAAAACTGATCTATTTGAATGTTTGATACTGTATACAGTATCCAGATGAAATTTTCAACCAGACGGATCTTGTATTCTAAAATTGTTGATTTTCACCTACCAAACATTAAAAAGGTTTTATCTTTGCATGTGCGTGTACTAAGGCCATGACTATGACATATATAATGTTACAACCATCAAGATCAAAGGATCATCCTCAATTTAACGCTATGTTGTCAAAGGACAACTAACCCAGTGCAATGCAAAGCTCTGTGACATTAGACTGCACGCGCGTGACGTCCATCCTTGTCTCGCGAGGCACAACTTGAAAAGATTTTCGTACGGTGAAGACCAAGATCAAACTACATAAAGATAAGTCTGACCGTAGGTCTCCATTGTCAAATATCTTGTAAAATATTCTGGCAAATTTTCCTTTATAATTCCAATATTCAGAGTTCTTTTTTCTTTTTCATTGAAAAGTCCAATTACATCTATGAAATTTTCAGTATTATAGGGCGTAACGCTTTGCTAAGACGGTACAATTCTAAACCGTCACATACTGAAAGTATTGACGTGTGGCTAAAATTGGATTTGTACTTTAAAAAGATAGAAAAGATTGTGGGAAAAAGGAGAAAATGCTGGTTACCAGCATTTTTTTATCCACAATGTTTTCAAACAGCCTTTTTACCTCGGTGCAGTCAAAACACGGGATTGTGTAGTTGATGGTCTTTTATAACGAGAATCATGTTACATAATAAGATACATGTATAAAGATCAGTTACAGTTGAATTCAATTTTTTACGACATGGTTTAATTGTTCTAGTTTTTGTACGATAAATGCCTGACTTTAAACAGACGTTATTGAAGTGCATCTTACAGGGATGATTTTTATACATATTATGGCAAAAAGATAAGATCTGCACTACGACAAAAGGGGGATTAATACATCTCCATGATGCAAGTTATTATCAAATTATGAATCCATAAAACCCCTTTTCCTGAACAATCGACTGGATCTGGAGATAGAATGGTCCTTTGCCATGCAGAAAATAAAGGAATAGAAAAAGGTTCATGTCAGCCTGCGCTGACTACATTTTTGCAGGTGCATTAAGCCCCCTTTTATCAGAGCATCGCCCATAATTATATCGTTAATGCAATGTCTCCTTTCGCTTCAATGTTTTTTCTGTTGTCTGTCAAGTATTGTCACAATGGTAACCCTGAAGTTTTCTACCATTTGGTTGTCGTCAGGATGTTGTGCAATTGGGCTTTCTATTCCTAAAATGGACATAACCCTTTGCCAAAAGTCAAAATTATGGACCTGGCAAAATGCAAAACATTTGCAGACAACAAATTAAATGTAGCACAAATGATGTTTTCTGTACGGTGGCACAAAAGTGACATGGAAGATATATTTTATACTACGTGCGCACGCAGTAGCTAATACGTGCGCACGTATTAGTTATTATGTGCGCACGTAATAACTAATACGTGCGCACGTAATAGCTACTGCGTGCGCACGCAGTAGCTAATACGTGCGCACGTATTACATATTACGTGCGCACGTAATAATCCACCAATCAGAATCATGAACGGAAGCCATTGTTTCAAGATGGAAGTGGAAGATAGACATTTATTGATCCTTATAAACTGATTGGTCGATTATTACGTGCACACGTAATAGTTATTACGTGCGCACGTATTAGTTAATACGTGCGCACGTATTAGCTACTGCGTGCGCACGTACTAGCTACTGCGTGCGCACGTAATAACTATTACGTGCGCACGTATTAGCTAATACGTGCGCACGCAATAGTATTACGTGCGCACGTATTAGTTATTACGTGCGCACGTATTAGCTACTGCGTGCGCACGTAATACTACTGCGTGCGCACGTATTACTTATTACGTGCGCACGTATTAGCTACTGCGTGCGCACGTAGTATAAAATATATCTTCCATGTCACTTTTGTGCCACCGTATTTCTGTCTTTGATAGGATGGAAAACATTGAGGGAAAAGGAGAAAATGCTGGTTACCAGCATTTTCTCCTTTTTCCACCATTCAGGGTCGTTTATTATGGTGGCATATTTCTGCCACGAGATACGAGATAGCTATCATGATAATTTATGAAAACTATGGCGATAAATCAAATTTTCCTGGAAATTTTATCGAGATAGCGACAAGTTTCCTGAAAAAAATATCACGATAAACTTTGTTATCTAGAACATTTTACACTGACCAGTAAATCTTTTAACGCAAAATTTCTCAATTATGCACGAAGCTGACATTCGAGATAAAATTATCGCTATAGTTCTATCCGTTTCTCGATATCTATAAATAGAAAATTCAACATTTGGACGAACTCGGTAGTTTTTGACTCCACAAGATTGCAGCAAGTAAAAATTCGAATTATTAACAATTGTAGCTTAATTGGTAAATTTTGACAAGATTCGAAATGAACAGAAGTCTGTAAAATCACAAAGACGACTCGAAATGCCTCCTACGAACAACTTTACAACCATTCAGGGAAAAGGAGAATTCATGAGGTTGTAGACGAAGATGTTTCGAAACTGTATCTAATTATAGATACCGTGAATGTCAGTTGTGGGCATAAATTATCGCAATAGCTATCTGTATCTCGCGGCAGAAATATGCCACCATAGTTTATAGTCGAGATTGTGTCGATGGCCTTACGGATTACGAGGATGGCAAGACCGGAAATGTACGCCCTGATACCTCAATTTGTGTAGCACTCACATTGTAAAGGGTGCAAATAGGGTTTGGACTAGTACTTCTCTTCCGGTTAAATAAGTTTAGATCTTTATAGAAGTCAGTAAGGAAAGTCTGCATGCGATGTACTTTTGCCTGGACGACAATTGCGTCTAGCTCATTATTCATGGTCCATTGGTAAACCCTCAACCAAACGTAATACTTTTTGACTATACCAAATTGAAAATAACCGCAGACGACAAAATAAATACAGCTAAAATGATGATTTCTGTCTTTCATACGGTAGAAAACACTGTGGGAAAAGAAGAAAATGCTGGTTACTAGCATTTTTTTTCCCACCATATTTTTGAAAGTCTTCTTTTTCAGGGTCGTTTAAACCCGGGATTTGTGTGGTAAAGGGTCAAGGCGTTGGATCGATATGACTAAAGTACACCAAGTCCTATTTGCAGATCTGACGTCATTTGGTCTGCCCATAAACTCTAGATACCCAAATGTCATTTAAATAGAACCCAATAAACTGAAGGTGACCATCGACAGGCTGTCCTGAGATCAAACAGAGAGATAGCAGACCAAAGGTTCAATGGTATTCTTCATATATTAAAAGTTTGAAACAATTTAGGAGAAGCATAGAACGTGTTCACAAAAAAAATATAAATGTGACTTATCCTCTTCTGTCTTAAAAAAAGTAAGAAATGAATATATGAGATTTGTCAACAGAGCCAAACATGGTTACTATCAAAACAAAACTGATGAACCTGGCGGGAATGTAAAAGCCTTATACAGAGTAACGTCATATCTCCTTGGGCGTACCCAAGAAAATCCTCTACCAAATAACAATAATGACAATGAACTTGCAAACTGCTTTCTTGACTTTTTCTCCAACAAAATACTTAAACTGAGGAACAATCATAGATAACTATGATGGAACCAAAAACATATTGCCTCTTCAGTTTGTGAATCATCATGTAAACCGTTTGATAGATTCAAACCAGTTACACAGAGGAATGTACTTAAACTTATTCAAAGTTCAAAGTCTACAACTTGTGAATTAGATGTGATTCCTACACTTCTGAAAACACACATCCAATCATTTTTGCCAATCATCACGGATATAATCAATCATTTAATACCGGAATATTTCCCAATCATGGAAATGTGCTGTTATAAAACCGGCATTGTTAAAAAAGAAAGGAGCTAACCTAGAAATGAGTAATTATAGACCAGATTCAAATTTATCATTCCTTTCAAAAATCCTCGAAAAGGCAGCCTTGAATCAGATTACAGATCATGTGGAAAAAAACAATCTTTTCCCAGTGTATCAAAGTGCATAAAGAAAAAATCATGGTGTTAAGACAGCATTAATCAAAATGTATAGCGACCTGTTAGAGGCCATTGATGATAAGCAGGTTACTATTGTTGTTATGATAGATCTCAGGGCTGCATTTGATACAGTCGATATCCCGATAGTGCCCAGAATTCTACAGAATGATTTTCATTTGAAAAACATACCTTTAAAATGGGTTGAGGCTTACCTTAGTCAAAGAACAATGAGGGTCTTAGTCAACAACAGCTCTTCTAGATTGGAAAGTCTTAAACATAGGGATCATGTGATGGGCAGGTAATTTTTACCATGTACACAGCCGCATTAAGCAAAGTAGTCTGCAAATATCCTATTGAGTTATATGGGTATGCTGATGACCATAAACTTGCAATGAAATTTAATGCTGGTGTCTATGAAAGTGAATCTCAAACTTCAAATATGTTAAATCGGTGCCTAAATGATGTAATTCTTTGGATGAATAGTCATAAACTGAAAATGAACAATTCAATAACCAAAATTATAGTATATGGGTCAAGACAACAGCTATCCTAGGTGAATATTTCCAGTGTGAATGTTGGTGGAGTCGATGTAAAATGTGTTGACCATGTTAGAGATTTAGGAGTTCTCATGGAAAATGACCTGAACTTTGTTCGTCATATTAAAAACAAATGTAAACTAGCTCATCATCAACTAAAACGACTGATGGAAATAAGAAAACATTTGACGAAAAAAAGTACTGAAATTTTAGTACATGGTTTAATTCATTCCCAATTGGATTTTTGCAATGGATTGTTCCCGGCAATTCCCGAGTATCAATTGAACAAAGTCCAGTAAGTTCAAAATTATGCAGCTAGAGTTGTGAATGAATGTGGATTCGATCAACCAATTACACCGGTTCTACAGCATCTCCACTGACTTCCCGTTAGACCAAGGATAATGTTTAAAGTTCTTACATTGTTATTCAGAAGTGTATGCGGAACAGCCCCTAAGTATCTAATCAATCTGATTAACATTAATGAAACTGGGTATAGGTTAAGATCATCAAGTAAGACTTCTCTGCTTAGTATCCCTAGAACACGTACATGTCTAGCAGTGACAGGGTCAAAATGGTGGAGTGAACTGCCAAATCATTCAAGAAAAATATGAGAAGAATCTGTTTTTAGACGAACTCTTAAGACGTATCTGTTTTCAAAGTTTTACTAATATTGTTAAAAATTATCTAGACATCATTTTTGTAAAGCGCAGCAGAATGCTTCCAATCAGCAGTGTTTGCGCTATAAAAATCTCATATTGTATTGTATTGTATTATATTGTATTGTATAGCAGCAGATTAAAAACGAGATTGAGAATAGGATTTGTACTTTGAAACTCCTGGTTAGATGTTCGATAGTGGCGGTAGCCTTGTTAACCCTTATGCTGCTTAGCGCGACTCAATGACCTTTTGCGGACAGTGTGGGTCAAGATCAGACTGCACAGAACGTACAGTCTGATCTTTGATCCACGCTGTCCGATAGGGAGGTGTTTTTCTCAAAATAAATGAAATAGCAACAATCGGGTTTTTCACTGTCGACTTGAAAGTTCCGTGTTAGTTATTTAGCAGGAAAAGGGTTAAGGTGTTCATACATTACTGAACTTCCGTCCAGTTATTGCAATACTTGTGAAACCTAGGATAAACCATAGGGGTCCGTAGTTTGGTTCCTGGCACCCGTAGACTATATATTATAAACAAGGGATTTAACTGTATGCAGTCCGTTACTCGCCCCCGGTTACAAAAAACAACGTATCTTTTCTACCCCATCAGTTATTCTCCTAATTTTTTCTACAGCTGAGAGCTAAAACATTTTTCTACCAGAAAAACACAACTGTTTGTCAGTGGTTAATGCAGTCTGGCTGATATATTCGCTCGAACTTGTAAACTCGCTCAAAAATCTGCGCCATTGAATGTTATTACTCAGAATTGTATGGAGTTTGTTTCAAATCTCAAATGAAAACAAAGTTTTTAGAATTTGAAACAAAAAAGGAAAAATGAAAGAGTAGGAGATTTGATTTATTTTACTTGACAAAAAAAACCTTGAATATTTCCTATTTAAGCATCCAATTCACATGGCTGAATTTACCGATTATGTCCTTATAGTAATTTTGTTATTTTAGTGGAAACATATCTATTAACAATAGCAAAAATTTAGTATTAAAACTCAGCTATATATAGACTATGAGTAAAAGCGTTGGCGGGGGGCGGAAGGACATATTATCCTGTCGAAAACTGATGAGACCTTAAATCACTAGACAATATAAAAAAACAGATGCATTCTTTTTCAAAAATTCGGGGCGAATATCCTGTCGAAAACTGATGAGACCTTAAATCACTAGACAATATAAAAAAACAGATGCATTCTTTTTCAAAAATTCGGGGCGAATTTTGATGATCTGATTTTAAAGATGTGTGTCAACTTGTTTTTAAGTACTTTTGATAGCTTTTAAGTGAGGAATATTGGTCAATGAAGCAGTTGGCGAGATTGTTAAGGAAAGTTTATTCACACCTTTAGAAACGTCATCATGAATAACGTAAATAACAAACTGTTGCGTAGGAAAGACGGCCATATTTAATGAATTGCAATGTCTGATAATTTTGTAGTCAAGCAATTTATCCTTTACTATACGGTCTCATGTTGTAAGATTCCGTTCAAAAAATGGCCTTTGAAAACATTTTAGAAAAAACCAGCATTTTCTTTTTTTTTTTTTTCTTTTCCCAGGGTGTTTTCTACTTTATTCCACAATTTCCATCACTAGACCGAAATTTGTCGTCTACTTATTGAATATGGACGAGTTTAAAATTCTGGTTTCTGGCAAAGAATTAAGAGCAGATTAACCCTTAGGCTGCTAATCGCGACTCACTGAACTTTTGCGGACAGTATAGATCAAGATCAGACTGCACAGAACGTGCAGTCTGATCTTGGATCTACACTGTCCGATAAGGAGATGTCTTTCTTTAAAAATACCTTTGAAATAGCAAAACTTAGGTTTTTACTGTCGTCTTGAAAGTTTCATTTGAAGTTATTTAGCAGGATAACGGTTCACCGCAAGTAGGCCTATACGTTATACATTTGGTAAATATCTGATAATCTATTGCGAAGTAGGTAATAACTAAAAAATTGGCATCACCTCCCTTCTTAATCAAGATGCTTTCCCGCTGACATCAAAATACTATGTATTTACTATAAGCCAGGGCAGTCAGTTCGATCTTTGTAGCATTTTTTTTAACGTTATTCTTTAAAATGTATTTATGTATTTAATTCACATGACGAAAGCAACCGTCTATGAATAGTACCGACTTTCTATCATAGTTTTATAGAGAGTGTAAGAATCATTTGAGCGTTATAGATGTAAAAATCATTTTTCCTGTCAAAATCAGTACATAAACTTCCGAACATACTGACATTAACTTTTCAGCAGTTTTAACTATGGTTTACACAGGCATGAAGCTAACTAAAATATTAACTTAAGAAAACAATAATAAAAGCGCCGTCTTTTTTTCTTTGTGAACTGTGTCGATCAAGATCATCCAGCATTTCAAAAGCTAATAAAAATTAAACTTCAGTCTTCTTATAGGTTGCAAAACTTAAATGGCGCCTGTTACTTCCGTACTAGGTATTTTCGTCCCGAACTTGATCGCCCAAGACTTTTTTAACTCGAATGTTTTGTTCCTGTGTAAACATTTTACAACTATGCCATACAACATCTGTAACAACTCATTATTTTCTCTATTTCTTTGTATGTGTCGTGGGCCAGACAGGGATTTAGCCAGATAAGTATTCTTATTTGGTTTTACCAGATTCTGGATATGGCTAAACAATTTTTAGCCAGATAGGAAATCTTACCTGGCTACATCTATTCTGGATCTCCCTAAGCCAAATAGGAATCCTTATTTGCATTACTCTGATTAAAGGAAATAGCAAAATAGGAATCTTTGTATTTAACAGCTTTTAGTGAGTATACCTGAGCATCTCTCTGTAATTTTCGGCCACGGGTTTACCCACTGTCATAGTTCCTATATCACGTGTGCATGTACAGGTATACTGGTTTTCGAAGCCTTCTATCTTTCTTTAGGTAAAATTTTTGCTTCGGCCAGGCTTTGCCTCGATACGCGGGTAAACAGTTTCGTACAGTAACAAAATAATTTTGCCACTGATATTCAAACAAAGCAGTTCAACCTAATACTGTATTTTTCCTGAAACTTTAAAACTTACCATCTTTCTGTTGTCTTTTAAATTCAAGACAACAAAAAAAATTCAGCTTCAGAAAAAAAAAAGAGAAAAAAAAAGCATGCCGAGTTTAACACGTCTCCACCATCTGGCGCATTTAAACGGTAACATAGCTGGTTACTGGAGAACTTGTACCCTGGACAACTCGTACCCCACAAATAGATTTTGGGAGAGATTATATTCATTTCAATCAGAAAAATCATTCAGATTTTGACGGCTTTGTGATTATTTTACCCCTTGTGAAATAAAAGTATATGAGCCATGCTCTGTGAAAAGGGGGCTTAATGCATCTGCGTAAAGTGTCGGCTCAGGTCAGCCTGCGCGGACTGCGCAGGCTGACCTGAGCCGACACTTTTCGCTATATGTAAATTTTCTGTATACCCAAGAACCACTTTATTTCATGATTAAGTTGGTTGTTCAAAAATGTGGATATCGTGGATCCCTAAGTACGTGATGGCTTGCTTGGTACCATGGATCACGGAGATGCATTAAGCCGCCTTTTGTCAGAGCATGGCTCATATCTATTAATCAAACACATGTGAAATGATGAATTACAGTATTTGAAGTAAGATATGGTTTCTGACGTCGATTTCAACATTATTTCATATATTTAACTTTCGAAATGTGGATGGTCACAAATACGGATTGGTAAATCCGAAAGGGGGAAAAACGGGGAATATTTCTTCAGGACACTTCCTGAAGATCCCTTACAAGGGTGAAACGGATAAAAGTCATTTTATTAGTCTCTATAGATCTATTGATCTACTAACGAAGAAATAAAATAAAGATTCTGCTTTTTTCCCCTTTCGTGTAGTGTATATATCTACCATTCCAATTAGAACATGCCACCTTACTAAGCAATAGACTGAACAAGATGTCAGTGATAAGGTACAAGATGTTTGTTTTTAAAATGTAAAGTGTTACGGGAGATCACTCCTTCCTACGGAACCCCTAAAGTGACATACTCGACTTTTTTTTAATATGCAAATTTCTCAAGTTATTTCGTTTTTACGAAATATTATTTCGTAAAAACGAAATATTATTTCGTATATACGAAATAATATTTCGTATATACGAAATATTATTTCGTATATACGAAATAATATTTCGTTTTTACGAAATAATATTTCGTAAAAACGAAATAATTATTTCGTAAAAACGAAATAATTATTTCGTAAAAACGAAATAATTATTTCGTAAAAACGAAATAATTATTTCGTAAATACGAAATAATTATTTCGTAAATACGAAATAATATTTCGTAAAAACGAAATAATTATTTCGTAATTACGAAATAATTATTTCGTAATTACGAAATAATTTTACCAGCCTGTATATCAATGAGGCCACATAGCCTTGAATCACATTTTTGACTGGTTTTTACGCCGCTGTCATTATTATTCTAAATCTATGCAAATACATAATAAATTGTGCTCACTGAAAAGGATGTTTTTTGCACTTGAGGAAAAAATCGACACATACCAGCCGGCACAGTCTGTGCAGGCTGACATGGGCCGATACTTTTTCAATATGGTCTTCCAATTTTCTGCACGTCAAAGGGATATTCGAACTCATTATTCGCTTGCTCATATTAGACAAAATGGAATTTATGGATCCATAACATGGAATCACTCATTTGCATAACATGGAATCACTCATTTGCGAAAAGTATCGACCAGGAAAGCCTGCACGGATTGCTCAGGCTGATCTGGGCCAAACTTTTCGCTATCAATAAATTCTCAGTATGTCAAAGGACTAGAACTACTATATGATTCCGTCGAGCGTTCTAGATAAAGTGAATAGATTTTCTATGTATCCATCAGTATGTGAAGGCTTCCTTGGTGTCATAGATCACGGGGATTCAATTAGCCTCATTTTGTCAGAGCATGGCTCAATTTCAAATTTGCTAACGTTACTGCGTACAACTTTAAACATTATTCCTTGACGCAATTCAGCTAGTTAGAAGAAGTCCTTTGTCGATTTGACTTATGTCTTTGCATAGATCTAGAGAATTTGGGGGACCGGATGCCTCCTCCCTCAACCCCCCACTCCCCACCCCCACGCTGATCCGCCTATGCATAATCAGGTGATGTCTTGCTTGATACCATGGATCATGCAGATGCATTAAGCCCCCTTTTCATGAAGCACGGCCCAATCATGTCTGATTGATTTGCGTTTTACGTCGCATCAATCTTTTAAATTTAAGTGAGGCAATCATTGTGCTGTCCTAGAGGCCCTGAGTACGAAGGAAGGAATTCCATTACTACCATATTAGAATTTGTTTGTATCAGCACGAAACCACTAACTTTACCCCTCGCTGTTCTCCACCCCCGAGGCGGTCTCTTAAGAATCTGATCTCCGTCTCTCCGTCTCTTAGTTTAAAAAGAATGTTCTGTCACTACTGGTGTGAGAAAGCCAGGAAACACATGGCTGCATCGCTTATCACCGTGATATTACTACCTGTCTGTCTGTCTGTCTGTCTTAATTATCACTCTACAAATCTCTTTACCCTGATTCTTAAGCGACAGTCGTAATGTTATCCCATCTTTCCAAGAGCAAAGAAGGTAAGAAATAAGGAACGCGCTTTTAATACCATATTATAAGTCTTAAAAATGGATTTGCAGAGTATCGACCCCACTGTAGGCAATTCAGGACAGCTCAACTCGGAATTCAAATCTATAGCCTATAGTGTGAGAGGCTGTCAATCAACCCTACAATGTAGCCCTATCGCAAGGCAGTCAAAGTGCCTCGAACCCGAGTCGAACCAAGGATGTCGGTATTTCAACTTATCAGATTATTTCGTTTTTACGAAATAATTATTTCGTTTTAACGAAATAATTATTTCGTTTTTACGAAATATTATTTCGTTTTTACGAAATACTATTTCGTTTTTACGAAATATTATTTCGTTTTTACGAAATAATATTTCGTATATACGAAATAATATTTCGTTTTTACGAAATAATATTTCGTAAAAACGAAATAACTTGAGAAATTTGCATATTAAAAAAAAGTCGAGTATGTCACTTTAGGGGTTCCGTACCTTCCTTACTTCACAGCTTCTTCCCGTATAAAATCAATATCTAACAACTGCGTTGGGGAGAATTCTCTTTATCTCAGTGGTTATGGTGTTGGTCTTTTATACCTCGAAAAACGAGGATCTTTTTCCACACGGGCTCGAATCCCGACAGGTGCGGTTGGTATTTCAGCTATGCATTTGTTGAGAACTTTCATGTTCGTAAGAAATTTAAGTGACCTATGCATATCAGGCTCTTATCGCTTATTCCCACACTACCGTAATATTGTGAATGATCCTAAAAATAGATACACCTAAGTAACTTGTAGCAAAACCCAGCTACATTAACCCTCACTGAACAGGGAGCCCTTGTCATTCCTTCAGTCATTCATTATTTAGATCATTGTGTACCGTTAAACTGTTACATGTATCTTACGTCTTGTTTATTAACTCTTTACCATACAGTCCTAAGTTTTTACGACACTGGGGAAGAAGCCCTTTGAAAACATTGCTGGAAAAGGAGAAAATGCTAGTAACCAGCATTTTCTCCTTTTCCAACAATGTTTTGTGCCCTTTCAGAATCAGATTTCATCAATTGAGCCACATGTAAGTCGTAGTCTGCAACCGCTAAGAGTTGGACAAGTGTAAAAATTTTCGTTTTGTAATGAATTAAACTGTTAAGTGTTACATCTTTTGCTATTGATCTAGTTTAAGTTTAACCCTTAATCTGCTAAAAAAGTTAATTAAAACTTTAAAGCCGATGGTAAAAACCTGAATATTGCTATTTCAATGGTATATTTTGGGAAAAAAAAATATATCCCCTTATCGGACAATGTAGATCCAAGCTCAGACTGCCTATTCTGTGTAGTCTGATCTTCATCTACCGTGTCAGCAAACGGTCATTGAGTCGCGCTTAGTAGCCTAGAGTTAATAGAACTCTACATATTTAATTACAAGCACACTTTATTATTACATGGAGTTAGACATAATAAACAACCTTTGACTTACATGTACTTATTTATTCCAAATGAATTGTGAAATTGGAATACATTTAACCTCCATACATGTATGAACTGAGACGACAATAATCTTCCAGAGCAGCAGGGAAAATTTATAAGGACTTGTCAATTATTTTTTACAGGACCTCTAAAAGACAATGAGGAACAAGAAAAAGTATCTTAATTCTTACTATGAATTGATGACAAAGGACGGGAAATTCGCCATACTTGGACGGACATTTCTGATGATGAAAATAAACGACTGGATACATCCAAATAATATACTCGATTCTTGAGTGTATCGATACTTGATATGTGCAATCAAACTTAACCAGATATTTTCAAGATATCAATTCTACGAGAAAATGAAAAAAAAGCAGGGACGATTGACTCATTCCTCACATGGCTAAAACTAAAGACAAAGATTGCAATTTTGCCAAGTTGACTGAAATGATATGTGATAGAAAGTTTATCTAGAAGTGAACTTCAGAAAGAATTCAAATCATCAAATTAATATGTTCTTTGCTTGCTTTTTTTAAAATGAAAATCAGGTTACAACAAGCAGAAAGTTTTCATGGTATTTGCTATTTTGACAAGTAAATAGCAAAGAGCGGTGGGTAAAGTCAATGGATTAAACTGGATCTGGATGGGACCGGATTGGACTTAATAACCGAAATCAGCCGGTGGAACTGGAACGGACTCAATAACCGAATTTGACAATTTTTCTTCAACCTTGTAAAGACCAACCAAGTTTTATCTTTATCACAGCCACTAATTTTAAATTCGCTAGTCTGTCAGTACTTTCAGTACTTTGATTATACAATAGTCGTACCCAGTCATTTGTTTGTTATAGACCACATCAGGAACACGTACATGTATGTGCGTTGTGAACCTTCCTTAGAGCTATGGGGATGCCTTGATAAGCTGATCGTGCTAAAATACAGATGATTTTGTCACAAAATAATGCCGTTCTTATTCGATTATTCAGTCTTAAGAACCTGTTTTCTCAATGGAAAATGTATAAATATAACTTTTGTGAAAATATGGCAAGGTTTTGTAATAAAGTCGACTACGATCTTCCATATCCTTCGTTGAAAATGACACATACAATGCATACATCCGGTCCTACACTGTGTTAACGGGGCCATTTAAATGTCCTGTTATCGTTTAATTCTCTGGATGTTCAGACCCGGTCAGGAAGCTTAGTGGTTAGCGTATCTGACTCGTGACCTGGTAGTTGTGAGTTCGATACCCGGCTGCGAAAAACCGTCTTTCCGGCGAGTTTTCGCCTCTCACCTCTGATGCATGTGAGAAAATGCAACCAGTGGCTTGAAAAGAAAGTTGTGTCAGTACTGGATTAAAATAGCCAGGAAACATATACGTAGGTTCACTGGTCGCCGCGATATGACCTATCGTGTTAAAACACCATTAAACTGCAATACAAACAAAAATTCGGATATTCAGGCGATTTTTAAGGCCTAAGTAAATCAAATGAACATCTTCATTTGTATTATTTAGGCTACGCCGTTCAGATTTACATCTACTCGTACACATTTCATATTTGCATCTTTTTTCCAGTATAAGCAGATATTATAGATCCAAGATCAGACTGCATGCTTCACAAAAATAATTTCAAGCTTTACTCAGCGCTTTTTTGAAGCGTAATGGCGTTTTTCTCCCTTCCTCACTGATGTTTTTCATACTATTCAGAAAGATCATCTTACTTTCTTTGATAAGTTTCTACGTTTTACCCCTTGTATGTTATAAGTATATCTACATTATCTAGGAATGACATGTATAATCTGATGATACCCTTAACCAGACGACAAAATCTAATACACATCCAAATTGAAAGCATTTCCAGACAACAAAATGAAATTTTGGCAATGTTTTTGATAAGGTAGAAAACAATGAGGGGAAAGGAGAAAACTTGGCTAGCAGCTGGGAATTGTGTTTGACAGGGTAGAAATTGTTGTTGGAAAAGGAGAAAATGCTTTTACATAGCATGTTCTACTTTTACCACGATGTTTCCGAAAACCCACTTCTCCAAGGTCGATAAAACACAGGTTCGTTTGGTAAAGGTTTTAAGGTTAAGGCAGACCTGTTTTTTGAAGAAAGAAAAACTGAGTAATTTATTTATAAAGTTATCTTTTTATATTTCATAAATTATTAAGATAAAAAGCACCTAGACCTTATAATCTTGTCTATTTACAATTATATACAAATACAAATTCAATTTATTTGAGCAGCACTCTGGTACAAGGGGCTTCAATGCACCTCCGTGAAGCATGATACCAAGCAAGTCATCACACAATTAGGGGTCCATAAAATCCATTTGGTCTAAAGATTTACAGAATCTGGAGGTAAATTGGTCCTTGGACTTGCAGAAAAGTACATGCAAATGTCAAAAAGTATCGAGTCATAGAAGCCAGCGCGAACTGTGCAGGTTGACATGGACCGGTACTTTTTTGTAGACGCATAGAGCCCCCTTAATTGCTCAGTTCATATAAACTCAAAAAGCCCTGAAACAATTTTGCAGCAGAAGTATTCGAGTAAAAATCGTATTATCACCAAAAATTAACAATTTACCACACAATTCCTATTTTAAACGACCTTCGTGGAAAAAGGTCATTGAAAACACTGTAGGAAAAGGAGAAAATGCTGATAATCAGCATTTTCTCCATTTCCAACACTGTTTTCTACCCGTTCACAGACAAATTTCACCATTTGAGCCACATTTAAATTGTCGTCTGCAATGTGTTAGGTTTTGACAAGTCCAAAATTTTGTAGTAAAGATTTAAGGTTCAGTTCATCAGCACATAAACCGGAAATATTGATCGTTACGATCGATTTCTCCCTACCAAAATTGTGCTCGCAAGTGGACTGTCGAAAGACGCTAAAATGGTTAACATAGTGCAAAATGTTTCCTTTCCTAACGACAAAATATAGACAAGTCCATATTTGAAAAAAAAAGTTATGCCATAGGGTTTTGGAAAAGAGGTTGTCAACATTGTGGCAAGAAGAAAACACTGATGACCAGTTCTTTTTTCCATACTTTTTTTTACCTATTTTTTTTTTTGCGAAGTCTGTCCTTATGATATTCAAAAAAGCACTGGAATGTTTTGTGAGGGATAACCGACGTTGTTACAAATTTACTTGTATACGATATTGGATGACATGGATGAGCATGGTACATATGATCCGAGAAATGTGTAGAAATAAGATCAGGGATTTTGAAAACTTTCTTTATCTTTTCTCAGACAAATCCCATTATTTTGGACCACCTTTAACCCATAGGCTGCTAAGCGCGACTCACTGACCTTTTGCGCACCGTGTAGACAAGATCAGACTGCACAGAACGTGCAGTCTGATCTTTGATCTACACTGGATGGGCATGGTACAAATGATCCGAGACCAGTGACTTGAACAGGGCTTTTGAAAATAACTGTTTTTATCTTGTCTCAGACAAATCCAATCATTTTGGCCACATTTAACCCTCAGGCTGTTATGTGCGACACACTATGGACAGTGTACATCAAGATCAAACTGCACAGAATGTGCGGTCAGATCTTGGATCTACACTCTCCGATAGGGTTTTTTTTTATTCCCAAAAAATATTTTTGAAAAAGCAACATTCGGGTTTTTACTATGTTCGTTATTTAGCAGGCTTAAGGCTTAAAGTGCTGTCTGCAAATGAATTCAGAATGGACGATTCCACATTTTGTTGTGTTAAATTTATAGGTCGTCATAATATGTGAAACACCAAATTATAGCTTGTAAACGTAAATTATATTTGAGCCATGCTCTGTGAAAAGGGGGCTTAATGCATCTGTGAAAAGTATCAACCCAGGTCAGCCTGTGCGGACTGCACAGGCTGATCCGGGTCGATACTTTTCGCTACTGGTCAATTTTCTGTATGTCAAAGGACCATTCTACATCATGATTCATGGAGTTATTAACCAATTTTGATTTTATGGATCCATAATTATGTAATGTCTTGCTTGGTTTGATGCATTCCGGAGATGCATTAAGCCCCCTTTTGTCAAAGCGCGGCTCACATCTATGATTATCATTATAACATCATCTGACCAGTATGCAAGTTGAGGAAACGAAACATAATGTTCATCGTGTGATGTTCATTTTTGTTTACATTTAATTCAATGTTTTTTCATATGTAGATGCAGTTGAACTTTCTGAGGAAACGTCATTTTACATCCGGGCTCTGTGCAGACAAATGGTTTACTTCCAGTGTGGATTCTCTCATGGACACTACATGTATACCTTGTTTTAAATGTCTTCTCACAATATCTGCAGGAAAAGCTGTAGGCTTTATGGCGTCGTGTATGGTTTTGCAGTTTACGTCTGTCACTGAACTGGACTCCGCATATCTTACAAGAAAAAGGCTTGGTACCGTCATGAGTGTTAAAGTGATCAGTCAAAAGTGTTTGTGTGGCATATTCCTTCCTACATACACGGCATTTAAAGCTTTCGTGAGTACGTAGATGTTTCCCGAAAAAGCACTTGGTTACTACTTTGTCACACAGACCACATTGCATTCTGTTGAGATAATCTGTTTGGAAATGAGTTGTCACGTAACCATGTTTACAGAAAAAACTAGATCCAAGATTGCATGGTACCCGGTACATTTCGTGTGACGCTTGGTGGCTTTTAGCATCTGTTAAATCTGAGCAGTAGGATTGACAGGCATGGCACCAGTAAACAGCCGGAAGAGACTCTTTGTTAGTGCATTTCGTTCGAAAGTAGTCCCATTCATAAAATTGGAACGAGGTCAGGGAGCTGCTTACTACAGCTGGGGTATCTGTCTCGCTCAGGTCATCTTGCATAGAATGTCCTGGCCCAAGAATATAATCGATGGAAAATGGTAAACCAGATACTGGGTCCTCGCGGTATTCACTGGGTTTAACATTCGGGTTGGGCGGTGAGAGATCATAAAAATCTCCACGTATATATGTTGGGGGTGAGAAACAGTCATCCGAGCTGTAATATGGAACGTAGCTTGGTGATGAGCGTGGGACAGTTTCATAAGAGCTCTCATAATCTGAGTTGTCAGTAGAAGACGATTGATACACTGGTGCAGCAGCAGGACATTGGTCTGTAACACGTGACATTGTTTCCATGAGTATCTCGTCTGCCATAAAGTTGTCAGCGTGATGGTAAGTTCTGAAGTGAGATGCATGTTTCGGTTGTTCGCCTCGCGCTGTGGCCAATAAGTCGGACATAAGTGATTCCATAATTCTGAAATAAAATTACAGAGTAAGATTTTATTGATGATGATGTTTATATGATGATACGTTTAATTCGTACCTTTGTTTTGCCAATTTTCAGATAATATAATTATCCAACGATAACTATTTATTAATTTTGTCCCAAAGAAAAGACAAAATTTTTATTCCAATTGCACCGTTTACCACACGATTCCAAATTTGAACGATTTTGAGGGAAAAAACTCTGAAAACACAAAGGGAACAGGAGAAAATGCTGGTGACCAGCTTTTTTCACTTTCCCACAAAAGTTTCAATCCTTTCAAGGGGAAATTTTCAGATTTTAAGTCACGATTAATTTGTCGTCTGCAAATACCTTCAGTTTGGGCCATTCTAAAATTTTGTCGTTTGGTAAATTAGATACATGTAGTTAACTTTAATTACTACAAGAAAAAAACACTGTTTGAAAAAGTAGATCCATGATTTGACAATACTTTCTAGAAAGCCTGAACTTGATCGTTGTTGTCGCAGATGCGCAATAAATTACTATAAATTTCACCAACTGAAGGAAGAATTGACTGGCCCATTTTGAAAGCATTTGCAGACGACAAAGAAATGTGATACAATTGACGAAAAGGTGTAACGTCTCTAAAAAGGTAGAAAACATTCTAGGAAAAGGAGTAAATAGTGGATTGCAGAATTTTCTCCTGTTATCTTATGACGTTTCCGAAGCTGTATACCAACCGCCATTTCATTTTGTTGAAGATTTTTTTTTCCTGAACAGTTCATTTTGTAAACACATACCAAACCAGATATAGCCTTTTGCTTAGAGGTCCAATAGCAGCCAAAAGAACATTGCAAGTGTTAAAATGCATTTAACTTTAAATCATATCAATTAAAAGTGTGGAAAATATTGTAAAGATGACAATCTGTTATTTTGTGGCCGGTCCAAGTGTTAGTTGCTTGCAGACAAATGAATTTTAAAACAGGCAAAAGTAAACAAAAGATAAAGTGACCTGGCAGCTTTTATCCTAGTTTTGGAAGAACTTTTCTCTCAGCGACTAATTCTTGGACCAACCGTACAAAAGCGAATTGTCATCTTCACAATAATAGGTGTGCTTGCAACGCAGAGGTGCACATTTGGAGCATATCATGGAACGGATTAAAACAAAGACTGTTGGACATTCATGGCTGAAACTTAGTGGACAAGTCAGGCATAGACTGAAGTTCATTTGTACCAAATATGGTTGAATTGTAAAAGGGATTATGAATTTTGTTAACGATTTCATGGCTGGCATTTTTTGTGTGTGTGTGTCACCCTGTATTTCTATTGTTTTTGATCTTCCCTGTTGTTGAATAATTCTACTTCTTTTGGTAATATACATATATCTCTAGAACTGGAACAACGGCTGTATGTCATTGTGAAGAAACGGGAAAGGGGGGGGGGGGGGGGCTATTGCTAACATCTATAGTAATACCATACAGTCTTTACACACTTATTCTGACCTTAATTGTCCACCTTGAAATCACCTGAACTTGTGCCTTGCAGTCTGTAGAACTTTAGGCCGGTCGAAAATGAAAGCATTGTCGATGTTGCATTAAATAATGCCGAATTATTAGAATGTGTGTAGGTATTACAAACTAGGGGCTAGACTTTTCTATTTTTCCCGTAATGCTTTAAACCCCCCCCCCTCAGAATTGTCGGGGCTTAAAAAGGTTTGACCGTAAGACCTTGCAGATCTGTTCTAACAACTCAAATAAAAATTCTTACACGTCATATAAACCTAAGTTTACTCCTATTCATGCACCAAAAACCGTTGCAATACATGTGCCAGGTCGATCTTCCCACTGTCTTTTCCATTTGTCTGGCACTCGGTGTTCACCGACTTTCGATTATTGGACACATGATATAGGATATGTATTCCAGTGAGGGGGATTTACGCTATATTTCGGGTTTTGTGACAAATGTTTTTGCGAAACCGATATTTTACTTGAATATTTAGGTCCCAGAAAAGTAAAAGGCCCTGCACTATGTCACTAAACTGGGAAGGCCCTGATATGTTTCATACCTAATTTAATTTTTCAGGATGTTTCTCAAAATATAATACAGTATTGATCCAAAATCAGACTGCATTTTCAGTATAGTCAGATTTTTACTTTCCAAGAGCTTTTAAGTCTAACCATTGTAATGATATATGTTTTTTGACTGTTTGTTTGTTTGTTAGTATTTGAGTTTAACTCCTTTTTAACGGCTAGGTAATATAAAGGCAGTCAGTGCACCTAAAAGTGTGTTTCCTGGCTTTCTCACACCTGTACTGACACAGCTTTCTTTCAGAGTCACAGACTACTCTTTTCACATGCATCAGGTGAGAGGCAAAAAATTGCCAGAAAGAAACCAGCTTTTTTACTATTTCTTCCAGTGGCAATTTATTTGCCTTTGATTTTTCTGAATTATTAGTGTTTTTTTGTGTGTGACCGAATGTCGTTCGCTCTCTTGTCTTTTATAACTAATAAGCTAGCTACCGTGTAGGAATTGCACTCTGCGAAAGGTAGTATGGATTATACGACATCTAAGGTAAAACCGATTTATAAGTTGTACGATAAGCGCAAGTGAACGTATATAACAATAAGATTTTCTTAAAACACATAGCTGCTAAAGCCCCCGTCACACTAAAACAAAGACCACAAAGACTGTACCGCGTTCTTAAAACTTGACAAACGCAGGGAGAACGGGATGGAATGCAGGAAAAAACACAGTTTTCAAGTTGGTTCTACGTCTTTACTGCCATCCTGCCAGGATGTCAGTGTGTCTAACACGTCCCAGCTAAGTTTTGTCGCGCGCTTGATAAAGTACGCACCACGTCCTTTGCGTTTTTATTGCGTTCTTATAAATTTAAGTCCACGCACTCTGCGTTCTCATTCGTTCTGCAAGTTTTCTTGAGTGAACAACCCGCATACAACTATGCCTCCAAAAGGTCGTGGGAGAAGACAAAAAGGCCAGAAAATGGGTAACACTTCACAACCTGGCCCCAGTGTTGATGCCGGTGGTGCCGGTATAGCAGAAACACCAGGAGCGCCAGAGCCTCCTGCAGAGCAGCTTGAAATTACCGAAGTCCGTGAGAGTGATAAGAGTTGAAACATAAGTGAAAATGTGAGAAATTCGGCGAAGTATTTATACTAAAATGCTGGACGTGACATTGACGCTATGAGAAATTGCTGCAAGCGTACAACGGACGTGTTAAGCACCGAACGAACGTGTTACAAACGTAATGTTGTCTTATACAACGTGGTATGAACGTACCTTTGCCTTTGCAGAAACACAGAACGGTCGTGCAAGGTACGCAATTGTCGTGGTATGAACGCAGTAAGAACGCAGTGCAATCTTTCCCGTCCATACCAGGTTTGTACTTCGTCAATGAAGACTATATTAGGTCCATGCCCCGTTGGTACTACGTCAGTGCCGTTGTTCCCACGTCCTTATTGATTCCTTACTGCGTCCTGATTGGATCAGGTCCTCGCTACGTTTTTTTTTTAACATGTTCAAAATTCACCCACGTCAGCCAAGACCATGAAGATCGCATTACGTCGTGATCGGTTTCTACTGTGTTCCTTCTACGTCGTACAAGTTCGTACTATGTCGGACCGGTTTTACATTGACGTAGTGGGAACTTGGTCTAGTGTGACTGGGGTTTAAGCGCGACTAACTGACCTTATGCTGACAGCGTAGATCAAGATCAGACTGCACAGAACGTGCTGTCTAATGCTGGATCCACACTGTCCGCTAGGGAGTTATTTTTCTCCAAAACTAAGTTTAAAACAACATTACGCCGGTTTTTACTTCGGGCTTGAAAGCCTTATTTAACTTGTTTTGTAGGATAAAGGTTATTTGTCTGCGCATTTATAAACGTACCTTTCTAAACAATGTTTGAAAAAAAAGTTTGATCTGAAAGTTCAGTTTCCAAACTTGGCAAAATACAAGACCTCGATACCGAAATAATAGGGTCGGTTTAAGCGATTTTAACTGTTTATTGTACTCAGGATGTTTACGAGCTGAAAATGTCTATGTTTGTTAGACATTTGATGGCTCTATGATACAGGATATTTAGGGATTATATCCCAGTGCGGGTGCTTGTGAACACGGTTTGTTCTGGGTGTCCTGACAAATACTTTGATTTGATTGGTGCACCTTCCTTACGGCGCCATATAACCAACCCTATGCTAAATTCTTACGATCCTGAGAAGAAAGGCATTTGAAAACATTGTGGAAAAAGAAGAAAATGCTGGTAACCAGCATTTTCTTCTTGTTCCACAACGTTTTGTACTCATTTCAAATGAAAATCTCTTCATTTGAACCACTTTTAATTTGTCGTCTGCGAATGCTTTGAATTTGGATAAGTGTAAAATTTTTGTCGTTTGGTAAAGAGTTAAATGCCTAACTCATTTTACTCTGTACTACATTGCAAAGTTTTGGACTGGTCCAAATTGAAAGCACTTGAAGACAACAAATTCAATTTGGCTCAAAATTTGTTTTATACTTTTGAATTAGTTACCAGCATTCTTTTTTTTTACCTCTTCGAACGATGTATTTTAAAAGGATCGTTTTAACACCAGGGGTACCTTTCACTTAACCGCGTACGCACAAAAATTTGCGTACGCAGTTTTTGTACACAAGCATTCAGTCTAAAAACAAGTTTCACTGAACTGCATTACTTTACGATTTGGGTAAATATTTGCATAACTTTACGCCAGTTCATATCTTTAGACAAAGCAGGGATCGTAAGTATGCATGTCTATGTAAAAAAAAAATCTAAATTTGCAGAATAGATAGCAAACTTTCGGAAAGTGTTGCTAAAAATAATGACATTTTTGCAGTCTGATATTGTTCTACATTGCCTACAAGAAAACTTGACTGAAAATCGCCTTTGCGATTAAGAGTAGCGCTATATTTTTGTTTGTCATTCGGAATTAAATGGACTCTTGGCATTTTTGGAATATATACTGTTAACAATTTTTTGATACATTGTACTCCATAAATAACACTCCAACTTATTTCAAGGGAATTTATAGTGTTTTTTTTTTTTTATAAGACTAGCTTATTTATTTATCGGGCAGTGTAGATCAAAGACCAGACTGTACGGTCTTTGCAGTCTGATCTTGATCTTCACTGTCCTGAAGTTAAGCTCTGAAGATCGCTGATCCCGCCGTACTGTTTAGTGTCTTACAAATATGTTATCTTCCACAAATATTCCCTCTGAGGATATCAGAATGTTTTGGACTAACATGGGTTCCCTTAGTCTATGATATACATGCACATAACCAAACCAGTCTTGACGCTTTGGAAACGCAAACGACTGCTCTTAAAAACATCGCAGAAAAGGAACCAATCGCTGAATACAAGCTGTCTCTCCATCCTCTTTATTTACCCTAAGCAGAATAGTAAATGCACGTAGTTCAATAAATCTGATTAAAAACTGAAAATACAGCTAATTGAGTCTTTCAGTCACTTAACTTAAACTAAAAGACACGTTAACCACATAGTCACGAAAAGCTGAGAGAGAAAACTCTAAATTGTTGGAAAACCCGTTCATGACAGTTGACATTGTGAGGAAAAGGGAGAAAGGGCTGTTCTTTTTTTCTTCGCCATATTTTCTACTTCTGTACACTCAGACGAAATTTCGTCTTTTTCATTGCATTTATTTTGTCGTCTGCAAATGCTTTCGATGGACCAGAATCTAGAAGTCTTTTTTTTCCGCCAAGGAAAGAGTTAACCCCATGGGGACTTGCTGTGCGTGTACGACAGTTATTTCTGATGGATACTAACTGCTGACAAATGACAAAATTTTTCTCTTGTCTAAACTGAGAGCATTTACATTCCACATAATAAAAATTTGACTCCAAAAACTGAAATTTATTTTTTTGAAGATCAGAAAACTTAGTGGGAAAAGGAGAAAATGCTGGTTACCAGCATTTTCTCCTTTTCTCACGATGTTTTCAAAAGCCTTCTTTCTCATGGGCGGAATCGTGTGATATAGGGTTAAATCGGATTTAATTTATAGCGATTTCCATGTTATATGTTTTTAATGGTTCGACCTCTATCTGCAGGTTTTCCCTCCAAGCGGAAGTCTGTTTTATCAGCCAACAATCATTTCATAAATTGAAATTAGCGTGTCAAAAGAGATTATTTGCAGGTAACCAACCTATTCTTCTTTTGTCACGATATTTTTTAAAGAAAAATTATCTTCATTAAAACTTCGGTTATATTTATTAACCGACATATTTTACAAGGTATGCTCCATATTTGTTTCATTCGTTAAAGATTTCAATAATGCTTCCCTTGACGCTGATCGTTGCAGTTCCTTAACGTGTTAATTGGAACCGAAGCGCTCAGTTGACAGTGATTTGATTTTAAATATGATGTATTTTGGATCGTTTCAGGCTGAAGATAATTGGAGAACAGCTATGGAATGAAGACGGTTAAGTACAGAGAAAACAACGGTACAAATAAATCATGCTCTGTGAAAACGGGTGTTAATGCCTTTTCAAAAAGTATCGACCCATGTCAGCCTGCGCAGTCTGTGCAGGTTGACATTGGTCGAATCTTTTATATGCATGTAATATAAATTTTTGCTAGTCCAAGGACCATTCTACCTCATGATTGGTCTGTTGTTAAACAAAATGAATTTTATGTATCCATATTTTATAATTACTTGCTTGGTACAATGCATCACATAAAATGCATTGTACCCCCTTTGGCCAAAGCAGGGTTCAAATATTTGAATTTTTTTACAGATAATGTATATTTCCATTCTATAACACATTGTATGATGTATACTATCATGAAAGTTAACCCGTTACAAGACGACTTTTGGACTCGACTGAATTGAAGGCATTTGTTGGCAATTGAAAAGTAGCTCAAAATGATTACATGTATTTCTGTCTTGATTTGGGTAGGGTTGTGAAAAAGGAAATAATGTTAGTTACCAGCATTTCCTCCTATTCTGCAATGTGTTCAAATGGCTCCTTTTTCGGGGTCTTTAAACTTGGGGTTGTGTGGTAAAAAAATGGTTCTCACTTTTGGTATATTGGTCAGTAATTTGGTACGAAAGCGTACAAGTCAGGCAGTATTCTAGTGCTACCCTTATTATTTTTGATGAAGAGCAGATGCTACTTTTCCCAATCTCCAATAGTTGGACTATTTCGAGTTTGTTCCACACCCAATAAAAGTTGCTCATCCTTCCAAAATGCAAACTTTCGTACCATTATCAGACCCTTAGGACCCCCTACCCCCACCAATAATTTTGCCAATGTTAATAAAAGTACCGACAAAAATCTTTAGCTCTATATCTAGATCTTACTTGATTATAAAAAAAGACAGTGAGTCAATAAGTTTTACGTGTGGATCCCCTAAATTAGAAATAGACTGTTAAAGAATTTCCTGGATACTTCGTTGGAAACAATCTATGTGCACACCGACATAGGTAGAAAGTCATGTACAGTGAGGTCTGTTGTTGTGCCCCCCCCCTCCCCCCATCACATTTTGCTTCCTACGGGCGTGCTTATGTAGTACCTTCATGGCGGTGGCAACCGTAGGCAAGCCCTGCTGTGCATCATTGTTAGGTGCGCATTGTAACTAATCTACTTGTGCTATGCCGAGTAGAACATGTTATACCAAGAGCACTTCTGAAAAAGCCACCGAGAATCGAGAGCCAGGCGCTAGGTTTTAAATCTTACACCAGAGCAATTGGACCACGGGTGATTCTCCCACGGAGGATGATTTGCACCATTTAGAATCGCATTGCGTGTATAGCGATTATGTTTCTATAAAAGATACTACGGTAAAACATCGTACTCAATCCAATTTATATCAATATCCATGTAATCTGTATTTAATGGTTCCCTATCTGGTTGTCGTTGCAGACCTTTGCCATGGTACCTCACGCAGACTTTTTTTCATCTGCATAAGGTAAAGAACAATGAATAATGTCTCAAATCTTTCAACGTGTATTCATCCAGTTATGATAAGTTTCTATTTGAGAGTCATGCTTTCTGCAAAGGTGGTTTAATCATCTGCAAAAAGTATTGACTCATGTCAGCCTGCGCAGTCCGCGCAGGGTGACATGAATCGAAACTTTTTGCAAATGTAAATTTTTCTTCGTACCTAAAGACCACTTGAGCTCGCAATCAGTCAATTTCTTTAGACAAAATGTATATTTTGCAATGACTTGTTAACTTGCTATACTAAATAACGAAAAGTCTATAAACGCCCTTTTCCCAAAGTGCTGCTCATGTATTTGACAAAGATTATCTAAATCGTCTGCAGGAACTTCATTTCGGGAGGAAGAGGTTATTTCTTCACAAAACGACAGAATTTTAGACTTGTCCAAAATGAAAGCGTTTGCATACGGCATATTTAATGTGGCTTGAATGGTGAGATTTGCCCTTTATGGATAGAAAACGTTGTTGGAAAAAAGGAGAAAATACTGTTTACCAGCATTTTCTCCTTTTCTCATATCGTTTATAAAGCTGTCCTACCTGAGATGGTTGAAAACGGATTGATTGGTGCAGGATTTAATGGTTCCCTTGGCGCTTGTCATTGCAGGTCTTTAACCTTTTACCCGACAATTCAGGGTGCGAATCGGACCCTGGGTAAGAAACCTTTCCAAAACATCGCGGGAAAAGGAGAAAATGCTGGTAACCAGCATTTTCTCCTTTTCCCACGATGTTTTTTGCCCTGTCAGAGACAAATCCTGTCCTTTGAGACACAACTAATTTGCTATCTTCATATGCTTTGAATTCGGACAAGGCTAAAAGTCTGGCAAAGAGTTAACGTGTTTATTGGCATCAAGAATCGTTCAGCCGTCAGTGATTACAGAGATTTGATGTATTTTGTATTGTTTTAGATTGACGATAATTGGATTACAACTGAAAATTAATGCTAAAACGTATAGGAGAACAATGTGACTGTATAAACTGCATTAACTGCTAATGGTATACAAAACATTTCCGTTTTTCCACAGTTTGTTTTAAATTGTGGTCTTTGACAGATGGCTAAAAATGTCTAACGGCCGTATGATTCAGTTGCTTGTTCGTTTGTTTGTTTCAATGGTATTGTTTTATGCCGTTTTTCGACAATTTTCCTGACATATCGCTGCGCTAGCTCATTTAAGGTCTACGCCCCCTAACTCTCATATTAAAAGACGGAAGCTGCCCAGATTGATCGAATAACCTTTACGAAAACGTCGATGTTACACGATATTTACCGATGATTTAGTGAGTCTACGGCCCCTAACTCTCATGGTAAAAGACGGAAGCTGCCGAGATTGACCGAATAGCCTTTACGAAAACGTCGATGTTACACGATAATTACCGATGAGTCAGGGGTCGTAATCCTTAAACAAGTATAGCCTTGGTTAAAAATACAAGCTGGGGTTTTGTAGTGTTTTGCGACAAGGACTCTCTCACGTGACCGGTGACTCCACCGGGCATATGAGACATGAAATAATGAATGAGCCGTGCTCTGTGAAAAGGGGGCTTAATGCATCTGCGAAAAGTATCGACCCAGATCAGCCTGCGCAGTCCGCACAGGCTGACCTGGGCCGAAACTTTTCGCTTTTGGACAATTTTCTGTATGTCCCAGGCCCAGTCTACCTTGTGATTAAGTTGGTTGTAAAAAAAAATGTGGCCATTATGGATCCATAATATTGTAAATAACTTGCTTGGTATCATGGTATCATGCATCACGGAGATGCATTAAGCCCCCTTTTGCCAGAGCATTATAACAAGCAAGTCATCATATAATTATTGATCCATAAAATCCATTTTGTACAACAACCTATTGAGTCGTGAAGAAGGTTGGTCTTTTGACATGCAGGAAATTGATCAATTTCAAAGAGTATCGACCCAGGTTAGCCTTCGAGGACTGCGCAGGTTGACCTGTTTTGATACTTTTTGTAAATATATTAAGCCCCCTTTTCTCACAGAATGCCTCAATCATCTATCTAACAATTGAAGGAGCCATGCCGGAGATACTCAAAAGTTAAACAGATGTCGGACCATGTCGGACAAAAACTCGTTACACCGTACATAATATACAGTATGTATTAATAAAATTGTTTTATTTCCTTCAAAATGAAGGGGCGTCAAACCCTTTACCACACAATGCCGACTTTTAACGACCCTGGGAAAGGAGTCTTTTAAAAGCATTGTGGGAAAAGGAGAAAATGCTGGTAACCAGCATTTTCTCCTTTCCCACTATGTTTTCTACCCTATCAAAGAAAAATTGAACCATTTTAACCACATTGAAATTGTCGTCTGCTAATGCCTTCAATTTGGATAAGGCTAAAATTTTGTCGTCTGGTAAAGAGTTAAGAAAAAAAAAACTTTGTGATCAAAGGTAAATTTGTTTATTTTGAACAGCTAACAATACGTCGCAATAAATCCTACAATGACACCAATCTACATGCTAGTATGTATCCATTTTTTTTTTACTATAATGAATAGAAAAGTTTGCGAGTTTTCCAATTTCGCGAAATCTCACAAATTTCCACTTCGCAAAAAATTCCACTTAGTATTAATTACAACGACAGTTCGCGATACAGACCGGACTTTCTTGTTACTCTGAGTTACAATCCACAAACAGACCCTTAGACATGCATAAGCTATTCAATGTCTGATATTTAACCCTTAGGCTGCTAAGCGCGACTCACTGACCTTTTGCTGACAGTGTAGATCAAGATCAGACTGCACAGAACGTGCAGTCTGATCTTTGATCTACACTGTCAGATAAGGACATATTTTCCCCCAAAAATGCCTTTGAAATAGTAAAATTTGGGTTTTTTACTATCGGCTTAAAAGTTTCGTATGATTTATTTAGCAGGATACGAGTTAATCGATAAACGCTAAGGAATTATTTAGGGCCGTGCGTTTTACTGAAAATCGTCAGTTTTAATTAGGCCAACGGTGTACCCTACAGTGTTGCGTGCACTCTGTCTGCATACACGTAAACTGTAATGGATGCTGCATTTATACACTCAGCAATACTTCTAACCGGCCACTTTTGTTTATCCTATAAATTTGACCAAGTAATAGACAGGTAAATAAAAACAACTTACAACATATATCTGGAAATTACACATGATACTGAAATGAAAAGATTCTCGATTTTGCCGATCGTGAGAAGGCATATCTTTTTCAAAATAGGTCTGCGCATGCGTAGTGTCTATCAGCGAAACCAGGTTAAAAAGAGGAGCATACATTACTGAAATTTTGTCAGCAATAAGGAAAAACGTGAAAATTATTTTCTGCATCAAATATAAACCGAGAGAATGAGCGTGAACTTTTTCAAAGATGATTTTTCAATTTTAAATGTTAAGTTAATGAATGTGTAATGACTTCATTTCAAAAGAACAAGTCAACTGGCAAATTCTTTTCAAACTTAGGCGTGAGTATGATTTTACATTGCTTAAATATTCTCCAAAACATCAAACTAAATGAACTGCCTCTTTTCTGCACAGCGGATGCTAGAAGAGGTGAACGGAGAATCCCGGCTTAAAATTGGCCGTTTAGAAATTTTGTTGAGTGTTTCATTTTATTGCAGTTGTTTGTCCTCGAAAACATTTTCGCAACAGAACCAAATTCTCGTTTGTGGAGCTTTTGCCATATTTTTCCTGATATATCGAATGGTCATGTTTTCAATGTTTTCTGATGCAAACTTGTTCAGGAGTTACTGGCGAGGAGATATGGTGATAATATCAGAACATGATCCAGTCCATTTACGTCCACCTAATTCCTATCCTGTTAAACAAATGAAATGATACTTTCAAGCAGATAGTAAAAAACCCGAATAATGCTATTTCAACCTTATTTTTGGAGAAAATATCTTCTTATCGGACAGTGTGGATCCAAGATCAGACTGCACGTTGTGTGCAGTCTGATCTTGATACACACTGTCCGCACAAGGTCAGTGAGTCGCGCTTAGCAGCCTCAAGGTTAATGCATGCGTGCTATTTTACCTGAACACTTTCAGTGTAAAATATATATGGCTTGTAACACGCGAAAAGGGACATTCGGACATTTGCGTAAAGTGTCGTCTCGGATCAGCCTGCGCAGTCCGCGCAGGCTAATCCGAGATGGCACTTTACGACTACATTAGATTCTGTGCTACAGTAGATTTGCGCAAATCAGAAAATTATATAAAAAAAAAACGGAAAGTGTCGTTTCGGATTAGCCTGCGCAGTCCGCGTAGGCTGATCCGAGACGACACTTTACGCAAGTGTCCGAATGTCCGTTTTCGCGTGTTGCAGGCCATATATATATAACCTCTTCCTCTTTCGACCGCTGAGAATACAGTCGAATGAAACTTGTAGACTTTCATCCTATAGGATTAGCTTTAAATGAGTAAACGGTGTAGATCCAAGACCAGACTGCACGTCCTGTGCAGTCTTATCTTGATCAACATCGTCCGCAAAACGATCCAGTTGACGTCTATGACGCTGAAATTGTTGTAGCATGCGTGATGGTTTACTTTAAAAAAAAAAAGAACTTAGCTTATTTCCGACTACATGCTGTAAGCTCAGTTGATGTAATATGTCATATAATTCTCTCATGTTCACAAAATCTATTTTTACATCAAGACATTAATATTTGAATGCATGTGATCAGTGATGGTATATGATCCCTGATGTGATTCACTATGTTTAAACTCTTCGACTAAAAAACTGACTTCCGCTTGTAACAAAATTTACAGTCAACGACCTTTTAAATGGCTTTTGCGAACAACGTAATTTGATAAGTTTTAGATAAGTTTTAGTAAATAAATTTTGAAAACACTCCGGAAACTTGAAAATTGTTTGATATGAGCAGCAATTCCTATGAATTCCATTGTTGACTTCTGCTGCGGAAAGTCACTTGTAGCCAGTAATGTTGCGGTATCCGGTTAAAACGTCACACAGTCAAAACGCCCCACATTCAAAACGTCCCACTTTTTGGTTAAAACGTCCCCATTTCCATTTCGAATGTAACAAATCCAATTCCAATGTAACAAATCTACTTTTCATAGCATAAAAAAAACCCATTCCAGCCATGCTTTTGGAAAATGAATTTCCTTGATGCATTATACCAAGCGAGTCATCACATAATTATAGACCCATGAAATCAATTTTGTCTAATAACCTCCTGAATCGTGAGGTAGGCAAGCCCTTTGACATGCGAATATTTTACTAATGCAAATGAATTACAGATGCATTTAAGTCCCTTTTCACAGAGCATGGCTTATTTACAATGTATATGTAGGCCTACGACGATTTCAAATGCTACCTTGACCTTAATTATTTTTAATAAAATATCGGACTGAAAACTTAAGGAACGGAGACCGCAATCACATTTTGATCATAATGAGAAGTCAAATCTGATTGGGTATGATATTCAGTCTTAGCCAATCAGGTAGCATGTGCTAGGTTTTTGGACAAGAATAGTAAAAGAAAAAAAAAACCAATGAGCCATGCACTCAGAAAATGGACTTAATGCATGATGCATGATACCAAGCAAGTCATCACATAGTTATGGGTCCATAAATTCCGATGGAATCATGAGGTACAATGATTCGTTGACATGCAGAAAATTGACCTAGAGCAAAAAGTTTCGGCTCAGGTCGATACTGGGTCGATACTTTTTGCAGCTGCATTAAGCCCTCTTTTCACAGAGCATGACTCAAATAGCAAATATATGAAATCTTTCAATAACCCATTATACCGAGAAAAATAAATGTTTGGTGGTTCCTATACAAACGTTCGATCGCAGAACGCTATTAGCCTTTATAAAATAATACAGTGTTTAAACGGCCCGAAGGAAAAGGGACTCAAGAAAACAATGTTGGAAAAGGAGAAAATGCTGGTTAATCAGCATTTCTTTTTAACCCTTTACCAAACAATCCCTGGTTTTAACGACCCTGAGGAAGAAGCCTTCTGAAAACATTGTGGGAAAAGGAGAAAATGCTGGTAACCAGCATTTTGTCCTTTTCCCACAATATTTTCTACTCTTCCAAAGTCAAATTTCAATTTTTGAGTCACATTTATTTTGTCGTCTGCAAATGCTTTCAATTTGGACAAGTCTAAAATTTTGTTGTTTGGTAAAAAGTTAAAATACTACGTTTTCTATGCCAACTTGAAACAGTCACTAAATAATACTGCGTGAAATAAGTCATTGATAAGTCCTACATATAAGTTCGATATTAGATTGATTGATTGATTGTATGGTGTTTAACGCCGTTTTCAACTTTATTTCAGTTACATCGCGGCGGCCAGTGCACCTATCCATGCTTTCCTGGAGTCTCTTTTACCAGTATAATCCGCACAATTTTCTTTCCAAGCCACTGGCTGCTTTCCCACATAATCATCGTCGAAACAATGGTCAGCGGTGGGAGAGGAATGAATCCTGTCGCAGTGACTATCATCAATCCTCGGAAAAAAATTGGCCGAGCCAGGGGTCGTAGCCAGGGATCGAACTCTGGACCCCGTGTTCTCATTCGATATTAGAAAGTTTTAGACTTTTCCCAAACAATCCCGTGTTATGAAAACTAAGGAAGAGCATTTGAAAACATTGTAGAAAAAGGAGGACATGTTGGTAACCAGCTTCTTCTCCTTTTCCCGAAATGTTTTCTATCCTATCAAAAGTCCTCATGTTAGAATACTGAGAAAAATATATCGTTAATTCTTTCTAAACGAAATTTCGATCTCAGCTTTCCAAAACAATTCCATGTTTTAAAAACTCTAAAGAAAAAGGGCTTTTGAAAAAAAAAATTGGGGGAAAGGGAGAAAAGATGTAAACCAGTATTTTCTCCTTAATCAACAACGTTTTATATTCCTTCAAAGAGAATTACCACTATTTTTATGGCATTCGTCATCTACAAATGCTTTGAATTTCGACAAGTCTTACTGAATTTCCAAACAGAATAGAAAACAGACAAAATGGACCCAATTTTTGACAACATGGATCTGTCAAAAACTTGTCGAGACTGAAAGAATTTGCAGACGATAAATTTAATGTAGCTACAAAGATGGAGTTTCTCTCCGAGGGTGGAAAACATTGTGGGAAAAGGAGAAAATGCTGGTTACCAACATTTTCTTCTTTTCCAACAATGTTTTCAAAAGCCTCAAATACCAAACAATCTAGCGTTTTAGCTACCCTTTAAATTCGAAATTGAAAACATTTTGAGAAAAGGCAAAAAATCTGGTAGGCAGCATCTTCTCCCTTATGCACAATGGTTTCTACCCATGCAAGGAAATGTTCCATCATTTGAGCTACAATAATAGCTCGTCTGTACTTATTTTGAATTCGAACACGTGCAAATTTTCTTCTTCTCTGATAGAGTTAAAAATCATAGGAATCAGTACTTTGCAATGTTTTATTCCCCGCGTCGGACGATGTCACATACTATTAATTTAGAGGATGTTGCCTACTTGTTTTCCGTGTGACGTAGCAGAATTGCCATAATAGATTTCACATTTACAGATAAGGAGTGCAACTCGCCCCCGCCGCTTTCCTGAAACAAGCTAACCTACGCCACATTCACTGCTTGTCAAAGTCGCTTTCCCAATACATATCACATTTATTGTGAAACCAGCAATGTTTTCAAATGCCTCCTTCCTCAAAAGCGAAGACCGGAAAGCTGCGACCACGTGACTTTTGGACACGGGTTCCTTATGAGTGTAGGCCTACAAGCAACGTTGGAGTCCGTAGTTTAGCATCAATAAATTTTACAATATCTACGGGATCTCGTTTTCGTTCAATGTAACTTGGAGTCAATGTGGATTTCTTGTAACAGCATGTTCCGCCAGCTATTGACAGATAAAAGAAAATATTTACTTACATGCTTATGCCGCTCCAACTAAAATCCTTTCGTAAATGTAATGTTGCACTGATCACTGATTCCTACGATGCAAATCATACAGACTAAATCGCTCGGAGATCTTGGAGGAGTATTTGTACCATCAAAGACGTTGCGAGATGTGATAATAACATTAATTGATATCCCATTTGTTTGAAAACTGTTGAAAACAAGTATTTTTGGCACCTTTAATTCAAAATAAGCATGCCGACATGATGACTGAAGAATGAGTTTCTGGTGCGAGCACTGAAGATTCATGACAAAACATCACAAAACTTGGTATGATGTAAAATATTCACCATCTGATCCTTCCTTTTTTTCTGTTCTTTAAGTATACTTTTAAAAAGCGGCCTTGTAAATGTGATGTCTCGGTCATGAGTAGTTCTGCTCTTTTACTAATTTGATCAATCACTTACCGGGCCAAGGGTGAAAAGGCAAAAAAAAAGTTAGCACCTGGTGTTTATTGTCCTATCGGCGTGTTTTTGACCATCTATTAATTAAACTTTAATAGGCGAATTCTCAACCTATTTAAATTGAATGAATAATAGTTGACGGTTTGTTACTACATGTATAATTAAAAGTTGATATTGGGGAATAAAGGAAAATAGAATTGGTGGACCACACCATTTTGAAGCAACTTGGAAAAGGAACATAAATTTGAAATATTTCAACAAAGTTGAAGGAAAGTTTTATCATTTTCTAACATCATTTATGAACTCAAAAATGAAAAGGAAGAAAAAAATGGTAAATTTGATTGGGACTGAAACTTGACAGTTTTATATAGCATAGTGAATATGCATGTGGTATTATACAAATAAGAGGACAATTAAAACGTATTTTCTCATAATTTTGTGTGTGTGTGTGTGTGTGGGGGGGGGGGGGGGGTTGTTATCTAGCCAATATAGCCCAGTACTGATAATAATAAACAAGCCCTGACAGTTTCAAAGAAAGGTAACCAATACCACGGACTTAATTGTGTGAACAGAGTATAGATAGTTTGAGGTTCATAGGGACCCGCTGAATTCAAAAAAGGTGGCTTAATACGTTTCTTTGATACATGATACCAAGCAGGTCATCACAGTATTATGGATCAATAAAACCCAGTTTGTCCGACAACCGAATGAATCATGAGGTACACTAGTCCTTTGAAGTGAAAAACATTGACCAACAGCATACAGTTTCGGTCCAGGTCAGCCTGCGCGAACTGCACTGGCTGACCTGGGTCGATCATTTTTGCTGATGCATTAAGGCCCCTTTCACGCAGCATGGCTCATTTGTTTTAGTCATTATGGAGCAAGTTTACATTAAAGTAACAATAAAGGCCAAAAGTGAACAAAGTAGGTATGTAAATGCATTTAAATCTATATCACACCATTTATAAGTATTGAAATTATTGTGAAAATGACAATCTGTCATTCTACGGTAGGTCCAAGTGTTACCTGCAGACAGAGAAATCAATTTCAAAACTAGGTTAAAACCTGCCAGGTAGCTGTGTCTTTTGTTTACTTTTTGCCTAATTTTAAAATTCTTTTTTTTCTGCCAGACACTAACATATGGCCCGACCACACAATAATAGATGTCATCTCCACAATATTTTCCATACTTTTAAATGGTATGATTTAAATTTAAATCTATTATGGCACCTGCTTTAATATTTTGGCCTTTACTGGGCCTTTAACCTAATATCCAAGTCTTCTAAGCTGAACAAACTTGATAAATGTTGATTGGACACTGTTACATGTACGTACTACAGCATCATTGGTGTACCACTTGTCCTTTACCTTTAGACATGGATTTCAATAAAATTACCGTACATATTTCATTTGAACCCTAGGGATACGAAAGGACCACAGCATGATACTATTAACAAAATTTATCATACAATTAGAGCCGAGTCATGATAACACAATGATATTTTGAGACAGTACCAAATTATTCTCTATGTCCAACAGTCTGCTTGTCCAATCCCGGCTCGGCCAGTTTCTTTCTGAGAATTGATGATAGTCATTGCACCAGGATTCGTTCCTCTCTTATCGCTGACCATTGTTTCGACAATAGTTATGTGGGAAAGCAGCCAGTGGCTTGGAAAGAATATTGTGCAGAGTACTGGTAGTAGAAACTCCAGGGAAGCATGGATAGGTGCAATGGCTGCCGCGATATAACTGAAATAATGTTGAAAATGGCGTCAAATACCAAACAACCAACCAATATCCACCAGTCTATTCTAGACTTTGTGGTCTTAAAAGATATTTGAATTTCTATCCTAACTAACATTGTGCTCAGATGGACATTGGATCCTTATTGGGGTTTACCAAATAAGGACTGAAATAATAATACTGAGGGAATATGCATAATTTCTATGCTTGCATTTTAATAGAAAGCACATAATAATCACATGATTCAATATGGCAACACAACAAGAACATGGTAAAATCTAAATAACATAGTAAAAATAGAAACAGCTGTAAAGTGAAAATAAAACATAACATAGAACGTATAAAATAAGCTTTTAGCTATTTTTTTTTTCAAATATTTCAAAAAAATACCATATAAAATGCAATTACTTGGAAGATCCTTTTTACTTTTTTTTCTAAACTAAGACATGTCTCTGTAAACAAACAGATATATACATGTACTCTGTTTTACATATCCTATTTATTAGACCCTTTGCATCTATAGCTTTCTGGCTAAATAGCCCTGCATCTACATTGATTTTGATTAAATCTTTTCCAACAAAATGTTAGACTTGTCCAAATTAAAAGCATAAAATGAAGCCCAAAAGATTATTTCTGTCTTTGAAAAAGTAGAAAACACTGTTGGAGAAGGAAAAACTGCTGGTTACCAGTGTTTTCTTCTTTTCCCACCAAAGCCTTTTGTTAAAATTTATGATTAACCCTTTACCAAATGATAAAATTTTGAAGTTTTAGAATTGCCCAAATAGTGGCAGACCACTAAATAAATGCAACTCAAAAACAGAAAATCCCCTTTGGAAGGGTAGAAAACATTGTGGGAAAAGGAGAAAATGCTGGTTACCAGCATTTTCTCCTTTTCCCACAGTGTTTTCAAAAGGCCTTTTTCTTTTGGGTCATAAAACCTGTGATTGTGTGGTAAAGGGTTAATAGATCATTTTAAAGTAGGGAAATTATTGTGATGATGACAATCTATCATTGTGTAGAAAGTTTTAGTCACTTGCAGAAAAATGAATTTTAAAATCTAGTACAAATTAAACAAACAATAGAGCAATGGCAGTTTTACTTTAGTTTTAAAATCAATTTTTCTGCCAGATACTAACATTTGGACAGACCCTACAATAACAGACTGTCATCTCACCAAAAAATTTCCATACTTTAAAATTGAATTATTTAAATTTAAACAAATTTTATCACCCATATTATTTACTTTATATGGGCCTTTAATACATTAACGTAAGAGTAAACATGGCAAAAGAAGAAATTCCCTGTTACATTCCATCTTTTGCTACACTGTTTCAAAAAAGGTGACGAAAAAAACTTGTGAGCTGGTAGGAATGAGTTAACCCTTTACCACACAATTCCGAGTTTTAACGAACCTTGGGAAAAAGCCTTTTAAAATACATTGTGGTAAAAGAGAAAAATACTAGAAACTAGCATTTTCTTCTTTTCCCACTAGGTTTTCTAATCTTTCATAGAAAAATCCATTCATTTGAGCACCATTTTGTTTGTTGTCTGCAAATGCTTTAAATTTGGATGGATTTCTAATTTTGTCATCTGGTAAAGACTTATCTGTGCAGTATGGCAAAATTTTAGACTAGCCCATACTGGAAGCATTTGCTGACAACAAATTAGTTGGCTCAAACTACCGGAATCTCCTCCTGTGAGTGAAAGGGTAAAAACATTGTTGACAAAAGAGAAAATGCTGGTTACCAGCATTTTCTCATTTTACCACAATGTTTTCCAATGCTGTTTGCATCAGGGTCGTTAAAACTTTGGATTGTGTGTTAAAGGGTTTAAAGGCTTCCCTTTTGGCACTGTTACCCTACAAAGAAACTGTTCATGCATAAAATAATTATACTTGATATATCAGCAGCAAAAGATTGTAGAAAAAACAAACACATATATAATACATGTATGTCAGTATTGCTAAAAAGAAGATTTGCCACAGTGTGCAGGTAAAAACTTCTTTTTCTTTTTGATTATTCAACATTTTTTCTTCCACAGAAATTACACATTTGCATTTTGAAAGAGTGTTACTATGCATGTCGGAAACATAATGAATGGTGATTGATTGATTAAATAGTGTTTTACGCCACTTCCAGTGATATCAAGATGAGAGCTCATATACATGTATTCATGTATTTCCTGGGTTTCAGCAAGTACTAGGCTAGGGCTCGGAAGTGTCGAGCCCAAGGACACTCCTACAAAAAACCCAGTGGATACAGTAAGGCTCAAACCCTGGGCCTCCAGGTTACAAGTCCTACACTTTACCTCTGACCCATGCAGGACCCCAGAACAAGAATGAAAGCACTATGACCAACCCAGTATTGCTCACTAAAGGCCATGTATACCTCAGAAACAAAATTGTTTAATAAGGCACTTTTTTAAACCTTATTCTGATGAATAAATAAAATGAAACGTTCAACTCTCTACCAAACGACAAAATTTTAGACTGGTCCAAATTAAAAGCACTTGCAGACAACAAAATAAACATAACTCAAAAATTGAAATTTGTTTCCAGCTGGGTAGAAAACATTGTGGGAAAAGGAGAAAATGCTGGTTACCAGCATTTTCTCCTTTTCCCACAATGTTTTCAAAAGGCTCCTAACTCAGGGTTGTGAAAACCAGGGATTGTTTGGTAAAGGGTTAAGTCGATAGTAAAAACCCAAATTTTGCTATTTCAAAGGTATTTTTTGGGGAGCAGTGTAGATCATAGATCAGACTGCACATTTTGCGCAGTCTGATCTTGATCTACACTGTCCGCAAAAGGTCAGTGTGTCACGCTAAGCAGGCTAAGGATTAATAAATGATCATTAATAACACAAGTGGCATTCTGGCATAAGGGGGTTTAATGCATCTCCATGATGCATCTTACCAGGCAAGTCATCATATAATTATGGAACCTTCAAATTCATTTTGTGTAACAACCAACTAAATCATGAGGTAGAGTAGTCCTTTGACATGCTGAAAATTGGCCTACAGGTCAGTAGGTGCTGACTATGCAGGCTTACATGGGTTGATACTTTTTTGTAGTTACATTAAAACCCCTTTTTACAATTCATATATTTTTTTAACTCTTTGAGTGCTCGAAGCATCACTTTGTTGCATTCATACACAATGTAGATCATCATCATACTATCAGATCATAGAACATGGACTCAGATCTATGGATAAACACTATCCATTGTGAAATACATGTACAGGTATACTAACTGGAAAACTAAGTACCGGTAACATTTATTTCTGATTAATCCTCTCTAACCAATCCCAAGTTTTAAGTACCCTGAGGAAGAAGCCCCTTGAAAATATTGCGGGAAAAGGAGAAAATGCTGGTCAACAGTATTTTCTCCTTTTTCCACAATGTTTTCAAAAGGCTTCTTTGCCAGGGTCGTTAAAACTCAAGATTGTGTGGTACAGGGTTAACTCATGTTGATCATCCCAACAAACCTACCAGTCAAGCCCTTGTTTAAAGAACTTAGACAAAGAAGGCTTTTGAAAACAATGTGACAATTTTGTTATGTGGTATAAAGTTAAAGAGTTGAAAGAGTATATTCAAGTAATGATTTCTGTGCTTGATAGGGTAAAAAAAGATGGTGGGAAAAGAAGAAAATGCTGGTTACCAGCATTTTCTCTTTCCCCCACAATGTTTTCAAAGGCCTTCTTCAGGGTCGTCGAAACTGGGGATTGTCTGGTAAAGTGTTACCAGCATTTTTTTCCTCTTCCCACAATGTTTTCAAAACTTTTTCCTTAAGGTCATCAAAATTCAGGAATGTGTTGTAAAGGGTTAAGCCTTTACAAAAATATTCTGTGTTTTATAAAGACCTTGTACAAACATTATGGGAAAAGGAGAAAATACATTTTGTCTGTTTTCCGCAATGTTTTCTGCCTTTTCAAAGACAAATCTGATTATTTGAGCCAAGTTTGATTTGCTGTCTGAAAATGCTACCAGTTTGGAGTAAAAAATTTTGTTGTCTGGGAAAGAGTGTACCCTTCACCAGATCGCAAAATATTATACCCGCCAGTAATAAAAGCAGCAGCAGACTACCATCTAAATTAGGCTTAACTCTACCAAACGACAAAATTTTAGACCAGTCCAAATTCAAAGCATTAGCAGACGACATATTCAATTTTCTCCTTTTCTGACAATGTTTTCAAAAAATCTTTCTAAGGGTCATTAAAACTCTGGACTGTATAGTCACGGGTCAAAAAGATATCATCAGCAGTCTGATTCTGAATCAAGTTTCAGTTTTTGCTGAAATTCATCCACAAGTTCCTTCATAACACCATTGTCACTTTCAGAGGATTCTTCATTATTGGCAGTAACTTCTTCATCTACCTTGAATGTATTCTCTCCTTCACCAACAATGTCACTTTCTACTTCACCTTCCTTTTCCTCCATTAATTTCGATGCACTCTCATGTAAGTCTGCCATTCCTTCTTCAGTATCTCCATTCTTTCTAGTGTTCTCCACTTCTTCATCATTTGATTTTTGTTTATTTTGATCACCATGATATTCTGCAACTTTAGGTTGAGGTTCCACAATAATAACATTTGCATCAATAACCTCTGGTTTATGCACTAAGTCTACATTACAAACTATGGATTCTGTCACAGTTTCAATTACAGCTTCACGGCTGGTCACAGTTGGCACAAGAACATTATCACAAGCTTTTAAATCTCCATCAATCCCACTTTCATTATTCTGACCGAGATTTTCTTTATGATCTTTATCAACACACATGTTATCAATACCGGAATTAGATTCCACATCATCATGCTTGTTTTCACCACTATCTGAGAATTCTCTACTGTGGGATTTAAAGTTTTCATCACTCTGAACATTTGCAATTTTTCCAGCACCTGCAGAGTTTGCACCTTTAATTTCTTTGTTTGCCACAATCTTTTCTAGCTTCTGAACTTTTTCCAAGTATTTAATTTCTTCAGCAACTTTATCACATTCTCTGTTAAGTCTATTAAACTCTGCTTCTAAGTATTCTTTATCGATGTGAGATGTCACTTTCTCTTTTCTGTCTCGTATACTTATTCTACAAAAAGATAAAAAAAACCCCCAAAATTGTCAGAAAATGACCTTGCACAATGTTTGCATTCTTCCAATTCATAGAAAAAAATGAAAAAACTCATAACAAAATCACTTTTTGTGATAGTTAACAAAACACTTCTGCAGGGTTGGGGCTAAGGGATAATGGATGAAATGGTGTTTCACACTGCTTTCAACATTATTTCAGTCATACCACTGCAACATCATACTTGTTTGTGAGTGCCCTGAGGTTCACCAGTACTAGACCAAGGCTCTGAAGTCGTCTTGCCCAAGGACACTCCCCATAAAAAAATGCCTGAAACCATGGGTCCTACACTTTCACCACTGAGCTGCACAGGACCCTAGCCAAGGGATAAAGAAAGGTATGTGTTACAAGTAATGGATAAACTAACCTGTCTTTCTTCAACTGGACTAGTCTTGTCCTTAACTCCTCAATTACTTCAGTCAGGCCCTTCTCTCCATACAATAATGATGATGTTTTTCTAAGAGTACTTTCAGCACCAAGTTTTTCTGTCACTTGTACATCAATATCATCTGACAAATTATCAGAATCTTGTTCATGAATTCCAGATTCACTACTGTTCACTTTGTTAGAATTTTTGTCCAATCCAACAGAAATCCTGTCTACAGTACAAATATTACCAGTTTCATCGGACTTATCATTACAAGAACTAGCAGTCTCTTTTATGTCAAATACATTTTCTGGAACATTTCTTAGTTCTTTGTTATTGCTAAACAGAGTCGCTGAAGTGTCTTCTTCTTCACTGACAGAATCAGTTGTTATATCTACATCCAATGAAGAAGATAGCCGAGATCGAAACTGAGACATGATTTCATCTACCAGACTGCCTTCACTTTCCTTGGTTCCCATCAGAGTCGTTTCACCTGTATCAAAATTAAAGTCCAGCATCTGGTTCCCTTTCTTTTGACCACTGGATGTTTCCCTTCCTTCTGACTTTGACCTGTGTGTATCCTGGTCCAGTGATGAACATTTGGATAGAGAACCATTGGAACAATGTTTACGTATTTGAGTATAAATATCACCAGAGTCAGCCAAAGTGACCCTTGGAAGACTTAAATCTGTGTACCCTGACTGTGACTGCCTACCGTCAGGCCGCTCTAATGACCCAAACTTTACATCCATGGACTCGGAGGAACAGTTGCCGCTATCACGGTTTCTGAGATTCCTGTTTCTACTATTTGATTTCTCTTCATTAATGTCATTCGTGTGAGACATCTGGTTACTCGGTAACATGGTCAGCTTTAATAAAGAGAAAGAAGATTGAAAAAAAAAACATAAGATTGTACAATTCCCATGGAACAGGTTTGAGTGAAACGTCTGGACTACTGACAGTTATCTGAGTATAAAAATAACATAAAGAGATTTACATCAGTTTTTACAAATTCGTAATAATTTCATTGTAAATTCCCGTGAGTATTTTGACTCCTTATCAGATGACAAATTTTAGACATGTAGACTATAAATTAAATGTGACTCAACTGATGCAATTTGTGCTTAAAAGGATAGAAAACACTGTAGGAAAAAGGAAAAAATGCTGGTAACCAGCATTTTCTGCTTTTCCCACAATGTTTCCTAAACTTTCAGAGACAAATATTGTATGTCATTACCTAAACATTTAATTGGTAAAATGCTTTCAATTTTAGTCTGATTAAGTATAAACCTGTACACTGCTATAAACAAGTTTGTAGCTTTGGCAGACAGTGTAGATCAAGATCAGGGCTATATTTACCATTTCCATTCAGTTTTACTTTTACATACCATTCTGGTTGTTTTCTTGTATCAAATCTTGATTCATTCTGATTATTCTTGTTACTTGCATTTTCAAAATTGTTTATTGCAAATCCATTTCAGAAAGTATTATGTTTGAATCCCAGCTCTGCAAAATCCTTCTCAAAGATAGATATAGTCAGGTCATTGCAACAGGATTCATTTCTCTCTCACTACTTAACATTCTTTCAACAACATTTATGTGAGAAAGCAGCCAGTAGCTTGGTAAGACAGTTTTGCAAAGTACTTGAGTAAGTCATTGCAACAGGATTCATTCCTCTCTCACTACTAAACATTCTTTTAACAACATTTATGTGAGGAAGCAGCCAGTGGCTTTGCAAGCAAGTTTTGTAAAGTACTTCCTAAAGAAACTCCAGGAACTCATGGATAGGTGTACTGCCTACCGTGGTATTACCACAATTTCACTGAAAACAATTTCAACTCTTTATCACATGACAAAAATTTAGACTTGTCCAATTTGTGAGCATTTGCAGATGACAATTTTGATGTGATTCAATTGATGGGATTTGTCTTAAATAGGGTAGAAAAAATAGTTGAAAAAGGAGAAAATGCTGGTTACCAGCATTTTCTAAATGCTGATTACCAGCATTTTCTCCTTTTTCCACACTATTTTCAAAAACCATTTCTGTCAGGATTGTCAAAACTTGGGATTGTGTGGTAAAGGGTTAAAGATCAAACAACAAAAAAATCAAGCAATAGTATGAATTATATAGTGTTTACCCCGGGGGATGAGGTCGGTGATTTAGGGAAAGGATCGGAGAGTAAAGAGAGTCTGGTCACTTCTACTGCCTCGTGATATGGGTTTGTATCGTCCATATAGCCTGCCAGTCCTTTGGGAACTTCAGGTGTGCTGGTCTCCTTCATGAGGACTCGGAGCCAAGAACCAAACTCAGTCCAGTTCATGGGCTAAATGTAAAGAAAAAGACATGTAAATCCACCCTTTACCACTTAATCCCGAGTTTTAAAGACCTTGATACTGACTTTTGAAAACATTGTGGGAAAAGAAGAAAATGCTGGTAGCATTTTCTCCTTTTCCCACTATGTTTTCTGCTCTATCAAAGACAGAAATAAACATTTCAGCTACATTGCTCTCAAGTTGCTTCAGTCCAAATTTTTATCGTTTAGGACAGAGTTAAGAGTTTTTGCTTTCAATAAAAAACTAGTCAAAAAAAAAACCAAAAAAAAACCATGTTGACAAATATTACAAAATGTTTCTCAATGAATAAGTACTATTATGAAAAGGTGACCTACCAACCTGTCAAGTGCTTGGGTGTTTCAGCATATCTGCATTTTCTCTTTTTCCCCCACAATGTTTTCAAAGGCTTTTTCCTTCCAGCAGGTTGTTAAAACTCAAGGGGTAGAGGGTTAAATGACTTCACTACTTTTATTGCCACTGCTGCCAGTGTAGATCAAGATCAGACTGTGCATGACATGCAGTCTGATCTTTGGTCCATATACTGTCAGCTTTGCTGAGACATTTAAGGCAGCAGCAACTTTGATACTGTCATTACTTTGGTATACGTCTTATTCCTAGGCTGAAAATGGCTATTTGGTTTATTTAATGCTCTGAGGAAAAGCGTAACCCTTTACCAAACAATCCCGTGTTTTAACGACTCTGAGGTAGATGGCTTTTGAAAAAGTCATGGTAACCAACATTTTCTCCTTTTCCAACAATGTTTTCTACAATTCCAAAACAGATATCACTTTTTGAGTCACATTTATCATGTTTTCAATTTGGACTGGTCTAAAATTTTGTCATGTGGCAACAGGTTAACTCTATTCTACACAATTCCAATTTTTAACGACCCCAAGGAAAGGATTTTTGAAAACATTCTGGGAAAAGGAAAAAATGCTGGTAACCAGCATTTTTTTCCTTTTCCCAGAATGCTTTTATCATTTCAAAGAAAAAATACCTAATTTCTTTAACATTTAGTTTGTCATCTGCAAATGCTTTCAATTTAGACTAGTCTAAAATTCTGTCGTCTGGTAAAGAGTTAAATAAAGATTCACCTCGATGGTAATTTTCTCCCGCTTATTCTCCATCAGCATCAGTCCCAGCTCACTCTTTGTTTCTTCTATTGCACGTCGTAACACACAGTCATGTAACAAAAACTCCAATTCACACACTTCGCTGGTTTGTGTGCGATAACATTCAAAACTATTTTCATGTACCATGCACCATCGTTTTCCCCATTTCCTTTTATTAAAACTGCTATAAATGCCCAGGTATCCTGCAAAGTATATACAAGATTAACCCATATTAATCAAAATACTTCATTGACAAAAGAAAACAAAAGCAAACAACAGTTTATAGTAATAAATAAACATTAAAATGACATTTACCAAACACACCTGAGTTTTAAAGACCCTAAGAAAGAAGCCCTTTGAAAACATTGTGAGAAAAGGAGACAATGCTGGTAACCAGCATTTTCTCCTTTTCTCACAATGTTTTCTACCTTTTACAGACAAATTCAATCTTTTGAGCCACATTTAAACTGTTGTCTACAAATGCTTTGAATTTGGGCATGTCTACATTTTTGTCATGTGCTAAAGAGTTACACATCAAAATGACACACTATTATATCATCATGCACCTAAATGGTAAAAGACAATGAGTTACTGGAGGACAAGCCAAAGATACCCTACCAGCAGTTGGCAGCCTATGTAAACAAATGGGAAAAAAGCAACTGGAAAGAAATTGGCGAAGCTCCGGATAATGAAGCAGCAACCCCCATGTTTCAAACCCTCTGCATTACAGACTGCCCTACCAGGCTCAGCTAGTTCTTGCAGAAGACCACTCTTGAAAATATTGTGACACAAGAAGAAATAGTTTTATTGAACATTTCTCGTTTTACCACAATAATTTAAGATGTATTCCAAGTATTGAATCATAACTCATGTTGACTGTCCATGTCAGAGGCTTTTACAGATAGAAATAAGACTAACAGATAATGTAGGATCTGACATAAAGTTAGGATTTGAGATAAGATTTTAATTACAACTGGAAAAAATGTATGAGTGAAATTGGTGAGCTTAATATTTTTCTTCCATGAGTTTAAGAAAATTCTCCCTCAAATGCCAACAAACGTCAGAATCTGTTTACTGCAATCATCCAACTTCTTAGATAGGAGAGCACCAGTCCTCTGGGACAAAAAACAGTTCCAAAAAAGCTTGCACATAACTATCAGAATTAAAGTGTAAATCCCAGCTTTGCCACAGTCAACAATTTTGACAGCTGAATTGGCAGCAAACTTTATGTGAGATAAGTTGTAGAAGAATGGAGTAGGAACTATGATGTCAAACAATGCTTATCTCCAAATCACACAAATAAAACAGAATGAAAAAGAAAAAAAAAAGCAACAACAATAAAGCCAAAACAAAATATATGTGTGGTTCCAGTTACATACTTTTGAGAATAAAGGTCGGTAGGTAGGATTACTTTATTTTTTTACTTTTTTTTTTTTATTCCAAACATGCCCCTGGGGCAATTCATAGAGGTAAAATGACATAGAATTTTCCGAAGACGATGATAACACCTCCCTGTCATATAATATTAAACAATCAATAGTTGAAAAAAATGTTTAGGGTCCGGCATAACAATTAGGTAACCGGAACAACATAACATTTTGTTTTGGCCTAATACAGAATGACAAAAAACAACATCAGCAAGAAATAAAAACTGAAGTTGCATCAGTGCAGCCAGGCTGAAAAAGGTTAGTGAAATGATAGATTAACCTTTTCCAAATGACAAAATTTTAGACAATGTCTTCAACAGCCTTCCTCCTCAGGGTCATCAAACAGAGATTGTTGGTAAGGGGTTAAAAATGAAATAGGCTATAAATGACAGACAATGAGTATGGATGCAACTTTAAACCTTTTTTTTCTCTCATACATGTGTAAAATAAGAAAATTTTTATCAGTATATGACTTTGAAAACAAGAGTAGTTTAGCAATAAATGTATAAGCAGCACTCTGGGAAAAGGGGGTTTAATGCATCTTCTTCTTGCATAGTAACAAGCAGTTTAATGCATAATATGAATCTTTTTGGTCAAAAAAACTAGCTTAATCATGAGGAAGAACAGTCCATTGAAATGCAGAAAATTTACAAATAGCAAAAAGTTTCAACCCAAGTCAGCACTATAAATCTGTTTGTGCTAGCTGACCTGGGTCGATACTTTTGCAGATGCATTAAACCCCTTTTCACAAAGCATGATACATATAATTTGATAGCTCTATTTCAATGAACTCAAATGTTAATCTGTTCAATATTTATACAACTTTTCAACGTATGAAAATGATTACCCTTACCTTGATGTTTGATGTGCCTTTTCACCTCTAAAGGACTTTCGGACATGATACCTGATTCTGGCGTGAGAGGAGTGAGAGGCGATGTTATTTCTTCTGTCAATGATGACTGTGACAGTGCAGCTGACAGTGGGCGGGGCTTGTCTGACCCTGTACTTGACGTCTTTCTGACAGATGATCTTTTACCCAAGGATTCAAAGAACTGAGTGGCTTTGAAAGCAAATGAGCCCATTCTGGCTGTCTTTGTTCCTGTTGAGTCTAAAAGTAAGTACATGTATATATCAATTAGTGTGTTTTGACATTAACACATTTACTGTTTTTTTTTTATCTATCAACAAATGAGCCTCATAGTTGTGCCAATGCTCCACTGCAGTAACTTATTCAGGGAAAATTCTGAGACAAAAAGGGGCATAAATGTACCAAATATTTCAGAGTATCCTGCCTTTCCTTAACTGTATGGGTTCCCCATATCATAGATAACAGCTACCGTACGCCAAGTTTGAAGTAAAAAGTCATCAGTAGTGACAGACAGACGAGCTCTTGTAATATACTGCCGAACTAAAGTTAAGGGCCAGAAGAAGAATCATCTCTCATAACCCAAAAAATGAAAGCAACACCTTCAACTCTTGAAATGTTTTAGTATGACATGTAACCTTTCGATTCATGTAAACAAAATCACTAACAAAGAAATTTCATTCGCGCAGCAAGCATCAGAAGTACCCCACCCCTCTTTGGAATAGTTGCAAGAAAGTTCTTTCAGTTTGGTCAAGTTCAGTAACGGGTGTGCCCACTCTGGGCTGCAAAGCATTCACCAATCCGTGAGCACACTGAGTTCACATGGTTCTGGAGCATCTGTTGAGGGATTGCCATCCACTCCTGCTGCAGGAATAGGAAAAGCTGGTCGACATCAGCAGGTGGGGGGCGATTGTCCCTCACCCGGCACCCAAGGATGTCCCAGAGGTGTTCTATGGGCACCAAGTTGGGTGATCGGGCTGGCCAGTTCATCTTCACAATCCGGTGACGCTGCAAGACATCTTGGACCACCCTGAGGGGTCGCGTTATCGTCTTGATCATGTGAACTCAGTGCGCTCACGGATCGGTGAATGCTTTGCAGCCCAGGGTGGGCACACCCGTTACTGAACTTGACCAAACTGAAAGAACTCTCTTGCAACTATTCCAAAGGGGGGTTGGGTACTTCCGATGCTTGCTGCGTGAATGAAATTTCTTTGTTAGTGATTTTGTTTACATGAATCGAAAGGTTACATGTCGTATTAAAACATTTCAAGAGTTGAAGGTGTTGCTTTCATTTTTTGTGTTATGAGAGATGATTCTTCTTCTGGCCCTTAACTTTAGTTCGGCAGTATATTTACAAGTATGCAAAGTTGGAAAAAAAGTTATCAGTAGTGATAGACAGACGAGCCCTTCTAATATTTAACAAATTTGCCAAGTTGGAAGTAAAAACTATCAACAGTGACAGAGAGACAAGCCTTTATACAAGTTAACAAGAAAGCCTAGTTTGAAGTAAAAATCATCAGTAGTGATAGACAGATGAGCCCTTATAATAGTTGACAAATTTGCCAAGTTGGAAGTAAAACTATCAGCAGTGATAGAGAGACAACCCTTACACAAGTTAACAAGTAAGGCAAGTTGGAAGTAAAAATTATCAGTGGTGACTGAGATATGAGCCCCTATACTAGTTAGCAAGTATGCCAAGTTGGAAGTAAAGATCATCAGATATGACAGAGATAATGTATAAGTAGACATTTTTGCATTGTGGAAATTTTTTTGAAATTGCAATTTTGAAAAATTAGCAAACTTTTCTGTTTGCGTATTTTACCACAAATATACCAACAAATAACAAGTGTTTTGAATTGGCAATAAGTCAGTAATCAGTAATTCACAAATTTTTCGACACGCTGATAATTATATCCACTTATACAGCATCAGAAAATGTCAAAGTTCTTGCACAGCAAAGAGGATGTAGACACAAAAAAAGTAGAAGGCCATGACAAGACCTCAGGTTTTCTTCAGAAAAAGTCAAGCTAACAACTTAGTGACTCAAAGGAAAGGAACTGATGGAAAAGAAATTAAACAGCAGTTGCTTCCTTTGCAGCAATATTTTCACATGAACTCATGTATTCGGCCATGTTGTCATGCTTATTTTCCTTATAATATGAGGAATATTTTAAAGTCATCTGCTGCAAATCTTTTTGACCGGATAATGAGTTTTTAGGTGAAAAGAACAGTCAGCAAATAATGCCCAATCTTTAGGGCTGTTTGATGGTTAATTTACCACACAATCCTGAGTTTTAACAACCCTAGAAAGAAAGCCTTTTGAAAACATTGTAGGAAAAGGAGAAAATGCTAGTAACCAGCATTTTCCCCTTTTCCCACAATGTTTTCTATCCTCTCATAAACAAATACCATTGCTTCAGCTACATTTAAATTGAGGTCTGGAAAGGCTTTAAATTTGGACAAGTCTTAATCTTTTGTCGTTCGGTAAATGGTAAATAATATCAAACAGTGTATATCAAAGATCAGACTACAAGTACTGTCCATCCTGATTTAGATCTTCACTGTCCACAACAGCATCAGAAGTTATGTGCAGCTTGCAGTGGCTGAATAAAAAGCTCACACAGAACCTAGTCAAACTTACCTCGCTTTTTGACCTTGACTGTCCCAGGGTCAGTATCAAACCCATCACTACTTGCTAGAGACACATTAGATCCAGATGAACCCACTGGTGACTGGAATACAGGTATAAAAAGTCAACTATTTATCACATAACTGTATCTCGTTTTTACTAAATTTGTGTAAATGCATTGTAATGTGCAGAAAACTATTTTTGGTGCTTTTGCAGAAAAACACTTTTGAAAAAAATTGTGCTACATTCAATGGAATGGATTAACTCTTTACCACATTCAATGGAATGGATTAACTCTTTACCAAACGACAAAATGTTAGACTGGTCCATATTGAAAGCATTTGCAGACAACAAATTAAAAGTGTCTCAATTTATGAAATTTCTCTCTGAAAGGACAGAAAACATTGTGGGAAAAGGAGAAAATGCTGGTTACCAACATTTTCTCCTTTTCCCACAAGGTTTTCAAAAGCTTTCCTTCCCAGGGTCGTGAAAACCCGGGATTGTTTGTCACAGGATCAATCCTTTACCAGATAATCCTGTGTTTTACAACCCTGAAAAAATCCTTTTGAAAGCATTGTGGGAGAAGGAAAAAATAGTAGTAACCAGCATTATCTTCTTTTCCGGCAATATTTTTCTACTCTATTAACCCTTTACCAGATAACTAGATATTAGACTCTCCTAAATTGAAAGCATTTGCAAATGAAAATTTTGATGTGGCTCAAAGAATGGAATTTGTCTATGAAACGGTAGAAAAACACTGTGAAAAAAAGAGAAAGAGCTTGTTCACCATTATTTTCTCCTTTTTCCACAATGTTTTCAAAAGGCTTCTTTCTCAGGGTCATTAATATACCAGATTGTTTGGTAAAGGGTCTTAAAACAAGTCCCCAAAAGATCCTGAGTTTTATCAAGGCTTAGAAAGTTGGCTTTTGAAAGTATTATGGGAAAAAGAGAAAATGCTGGTAACCAGTATTTTCCTCTTATGCCACCATGTTTTCTTCCCTTTCTAAAACAATTTCAAACGTTTGAGCCAAATCTAATTAGTTGTCTGCAAATGCTTTGGATTTCCAAAATTTGTCATCTGGAAAAGAGTCAAAGAGTTGTTAAACAATTATATGTGATTGTTTGGTAAAGGGTTATTCACTTTGTCATTTTGTAAAAGCTTTCAATATGGACATACATGTATGTAAAACTTTGTCTTCTGGTAAACAACAGCAATTGTAAATCAAGAGAGAAAAGTGTGCCCGACACGGGACTCGAACCCATGGTCCCCAGGACACTATTAAGGTATCTCTATCAACTGAGCTAGCTGGACAACTGGTGGTGAATCTACCAAACGCCAACTACAACAGAGCCAACTCTTTACTAAAATGATTCATTTCAGGCTTTCCCGAATTCAAGAGATTTGCAGACTGAAAATTTGACGAGCCTCAAATGACTGAATTTGTCTGTAACTGTTAGAAAACATTGTGGGAAAAGGAGAAAATGCTGGTTACCAGCATTTTCTCCTTTTTCCACAATGTTTTCAAAAGGTTTTTTCTCATGGCTGTTAAAAGTCAAGATTATACAGTAAAAGGTTAGGCATAAAATGTTTACAGGGATTGTCAAGAGAAATAGAAATAGGGAATACCGGTACTTTATAATGATAATCCCAACTTCATACAAAAGACTTGACAATGTATCCTCATCAGAAAAGTAATTAAGAGGTCATGAGGCAGATAATCATCTTTTTTACTCCTTTTCCTTCATACAGACAGATTTATTGGTGCAGAATAATTATGTGGATCAAGATTCAATGCAGGCAATGCCCATATTTTACCAATCATTTTTAACCCTTTACCACACAGTCCCCACTCTTAACGACACTGAAAGAGAAGGCTTTAAAAAACATTGTAGGAAAAGGAGAAAATGCTGGTAACCAGCATTTTCTCCTTTTCCCACAATGTTTTCTACCCCATCAAAGACAGAAATTCTCATTTAAACAGCATTTAATTTGGTGTCTGCAAATGCTTTGAATTTGGTTCACTCCAAAATTTTGTTGTTTGGTAAAGAGGGTAATTAAAATCATTCTTAAGGTAGAAAGCCATCCTCGAGAGTTTTCCAAATGAAAAGTAACAGTTTCTGATTGGGTAAACCAAACTGTTTAGCCAATCAGAAATTCAAAACCTAGAATAACACTAGGAATGCACTTTAGAATAGTTGGTGACTATTAGGGCTCTGACCTTGAATCTATACTTTTTGAAATTTTGTGAGATATTATTGCCAAATACAGCCTCACAAAGCAACAAATGAGTTTTTTCTTGTGTCTTAAACATTTGATGTCAATTAGTTGAGCAATTAGAGAACTAGATGTTTGTTTTCCTGAAAAACTGGTATCTCCCTTTCATGCCCCCTCCCCATATGAAAGTTTTTGCATGATTACAACGACAGCATCATTGCTGACAACAGCTGCAGCGACGCAGACCAAAACAAGGCTATCACAATACCTTGATGTTTTCTTCAAAAACAGCCAATCTAATAATCTTTTCAGTCACCACTTTGAAAAAGTAATGTAGCAAAAGAAAATAATCAGGTGTATTCATTCAGCAAACCCTAAATCATGTTAATGGAGTCTTTGGCTGCAAGCTTGTTTCAGCAGGAAATGAGGTAAAAGTCAAAGACACTATTGCTTACAAGAGCACCACAAGTGGGTGCCAATGCCTGGCTGCAGTTGCTTTTCAGTGAAAATTCCAAGTTGAAAAAGGAGTATAACTGTGTAAAAAATATTTCAATGGTACCTGCCCCTGTTGTACAAGTTAGTCCCCTTTTGATACATGTAGTTAACAGCTAGTCCAAGTTTTAAGTAAAATAAGTTCAGTAATTTCAGAGATATTATATGATGTTAGAGTTTCTGCATGATGAAAACAATGACAAAACAGCAAAAACACCAACCAGTACAAGGCTATGACAATACCTTGATGTATTCTTCAAAAACAGCCAAGCTAATTACCGTTTCAACCACCACTTTGAATAAGTAATGAAGCAAAAGAAAATAAGTAAGCATAGTCAGTTGCATTCATGCAGCAAACCCTAATTCACGCTATTTAAGATACATCTTTACTCGTTTCATCCAGTTTTTTGACCAATTTCATCTTTATGTTATAAGATTACAATCATTCTTGTATCCTCATGCCAAATTTTGACCCTGATGGTTGCAAAGCTGCACAGATTAGGACAGATAGAAAATGCATTTCATTCTCTGGAGGCTATCCAAGACGTCACTGTGGTTGTGTCCGGTTTTAAATCAAGGACAAATCCCTTGCGTTTGTTTATCCCATACACCTTATTATTTGTTTATCTATTTACACAGCTGGCTACGTTCTACAAAGGATCAACTTTTAACAGCGTTTTTTTTTTTCTCTCTGGCTGTAAAGATGCATCTTTAAATTTTCAGCTACAAATTTATTTCCGCTGGAAATAAGGTTAAAGTCAACAACACTATCAGTTTACCTTTTAATCATCACAGAAACTTATTGTTAGCCAGAGAGACAATAAATACTTTTTTTAACTCTTTACCAAACTACAAAAATATGGGCTTGTCAAAGTGCAAAGCTTTTACAGACAATAATTTATATGTGGCTCAAATGAAGGAATTTGTTTTTGATGGAGTAGAAAACATTGTGGAAAAAGGAGAAAATGCTGGTTACCAGCATTTTCTCCTTTTCCCACTGCGTTTTCCAAAGCCTCCTATCCTAAGGTTGTTAAAACTCCGGATTGTGTGGTAAAGAATTAACCTTTATCTGACCACAAAGCTTGTCCAAATTAAAAGCATAAAAACTTGCAGACTCAAAAAACAATATTCATTGTAGCTCAATAGATGATTTTTTTTTCTTTATAATGTTGAAAACATTGTGAGTAAAGGTTACCAGCATTTTTTCCTTTTCCCACAATGTTTTCAAAGGCCTTCTTTATGGTTGTTAAAACACATGACTGTTTGGTAAAGGTTTAAGTAAAACAAATTAATCACAAATATATTGATATATCTGTCATGAGTATTCAAAGATTTTGACCTTTCATCTAAAAATTCCACTTCATTTACAGCTGTACTTTTATCATTTGCAGCATTACTTTCATAAGAGAGCTTTTATATGATGTAAAAAATTTAAAAAGAACCCCTTATATGCATCCAAATACTCAGTTGCAGTTGCTTTTTGAGTGAAATTTGATGTTGTACAAGGGGCATAACTGCATCAAAAATAATTTGAGGGTATGCTTTCCCTTCTTATGAAATCTTCAAAAATGACAGAGAAGAGAGAAAATTTTAAAGGTTTTGCATCAAAATGGCCATGTCATTACACTGGTATTGACATTGTTCCCAAAACACTCCAGCTAAAAAAAAAAGTTTTGGCAAAAGGAAAATGTGCTCATTGTGGTTGCTGTCCTTCATCTGTACATTTGTATAAGAAATAACTACATGTTGTCTGCCACAACATTTTTCAGGACATTAATTCTGTCAAAATAAGATTTACTTGGTTGTTAATATGGTGTTATCACAGTTTTCAACATTGTTTCAGTTATATCACACCTATCCATGCTTTCCTGGAATTTCTTTTAACAACTTCTTCGCATATTACTCTTCCAAACATAACTATGGTCAAAACAATGATCAGTGGTGTGAGAGGGATGAATCCTGCCACATTGAGTATCATCAATCCTCTGAAAGAAATTGATTTGCTGGATATTCAGACCTAGGATCCCCTGTTTTTAACCCCTGTATGTTTTCGACTGAGCTACAAAACTCCACTGTTAAAAAAAGAAAGCAATAATTACATTTGCACAGCAATTGCCATGTGAAATTAAGAGTTTATGAACAATTACATTGGCACGGCAGTTGTCACGTGAGATTAAGAGTTTACGAACTTTCATCTGTTACTTCCAATTCATTTACTGTGTAACTTGCATTACTTTAACCCTTAACCAGTTGATGAAAATCTTAGACTTGTCCAAACTGAAAGCATTTGCACTTAATTTGTCACAAATGATAAAATTAATGTTTGAAAGAAAAATAAAAACTTGGAAAAAGAGAAAAATTAATGCTGATCACAAGCATTTTCTCCTTTTTCCACAAGGTTTGCAAAAGACTTCCTCCTCAGAGCTGTTAAAACCTTGGATTGATTGTTACAGGATTAACTCTTTACCAGAAAACACTTTCTTCTTCTGTTTCAAAGCAAATCCCAGCATTTCAGCCACTTCAATTTGTCATCTGCAAAATCCTTTCATTTTGGGCAAGACTAAAATTTTGTTGTCAAGTGAAGGCTTAAATATAACGAAATGAACATTGTTACCTTTCCAAGTTGGTAGGTACCATCTTGACCATCAAACAGGCCAGAAGATCCTCTAGCTAAATTTAGAACAGGTCCTGGTGGTTTCTTTCCTTGAGCTGAGTACTTTATATACTGAAACAAGAGTTACAAAATGTAAGAAAGAAAGTTTAGCAAAAGCACCACATGCAGGTACCAATGCTTGACTACAGTTAATTTTCTGGGAAAATTGTACGGTTAAAAAAAGGGCATATCGTTGTCAAAAACATTCTAATGATTACAGGGCTCATCCTACAGGGTGATTCGGGCAAAAAAGTCACCGTTTTCTGATCCACTTCCCTCTTTTAAAGGATCAAAGCAAAATCCACTTTGCCGAAATTTAATGCAAGAGCTTGCACTCAATCTGTTAATTATAAAGTCACTAACACAGTAACTCCGCCTACAAAAATCTACAGTATTTGTTTATAATATGAGAGAACAAAAAGTGATTATTAGTTAATTACGTGAAATCAAATGGAACATTTGAATCAGGTGCTAAGGTATGGTATATGATCCTTTACGCCAAATCACATACACAAAACATGGTCACAAAGAGAAACAGTCGACAGAATAGACATTTCTTGCGTAATAAGGACATGTGCATATTTGAATAACACAAATTGGTTTCTGGAAAAACGACCTCACAATTTTTGGAATTCCTGCTTTATCTAACTATAGACCATTTATGTAATTGGAGTATTCATTCTTAATTCTTACACTTTTTGTGGACAAATTGCGATTAGTAATATTGTAGACTGTATTTCATTTCTTTTAAAAATTGCTTGAAACTCATCTATTTTCTTTTTTCACCTTATCCTTGATACCGTAAAACATTTTCTTCTGTTGGATTGAGAATGTACTTTAGAAACCTTTGGCTTTCAAAATTCATGTTCCTGTAAGAGAATCAAGTCAGATGAAACCACAGACACTGACAAAGCCAATGGTGCAGATAAAAGCCAGATTTTCCATAATAAACAGATTTAAAAACAAATGGCTGTCTGAGTTCTCATGGCTCAGATTGCATGATAGATCTACAATTGTTCTGAATTTGTATCCCCATGTTTTTTCTAAAGTGTATTTGAGTATAGGTAAAAGGTGTCAATAAGTGAAAAAGGGTGAAGTACTGAGGCACAGAAGGACACTCATATTATATAACTTTGTTTCCACAGATTAAAGCTTACCTCACACCAGATCTCAGCCCACTCTTTAAAATCTGCCAGGAACATGTGAGATTCAAAATTCTCATGAGTCAAATTAATCTCAAAGCTTCGCTTTCCTTCACGTTTTTGAAAAGTTGCATCATATCCTGTCAATAAAATCACAAATGATGGCCGATTCTCAGCTTTATCTGGTTTATAACATATAAGCCTTCCGTTTGTTAAAGCAACTATTTTTTTAGTCCATGTAAGCTTGCTGCGGTAATGTAGTTCTCCAGTTAAAAGAATGTCATCTAAATTTTTCAAAGGGACAGCTACTTCCTTCATACTTGTTAGAGACTGTGTTATCTTGCGTCTCTGGCTTTTCCGCCTCTTTTTGGTGGGTCTAAAAGAAGAAATTTTAGCTGTGTTACAGCATTTGGTATTTTATCATTAAACCAATCATTTCAAAACAGAGATGTACCCCTTGGCTGCTCAGTCCATGAAACATGTATCAAAGTACCTAAAATCCTGACACAGGCAGTACAGATAACTGTCCCCCTCTGCGATTTTAGATTTTGTTGGGTAAGGGTTGTATGAGTTCTGGGTACAGAGATGATCACAAAAAAAAACAGGGATAAATCGCATAGATTTTCAACTCTCATTTTTTCACAAATTGACGACAAAACTAGAGTTTGAACATACATCTGAACCTGTTGCTTGCATATTCAATAATGCTTTGTTTCAAATATTTTCAATAATTGTAACTGATAAACATAAGAAAAAACAGTTTAATACACCTTTTACCCGAATGTTTATGATTCCCAAAACAGCCACAAAATGGCTGCCACACAATGGCTGCCACACACAATAAATACCTTTAGTGTTTTCAAGATTAACATAATTCCTATCAATAACTTTTAAAAGCGCTTTAGGAAATAATCTGTCTTTGGACATGTGTGTCACTAAAAATCAGTAGCATTTTGCTGCAATATAGATTAAATCTACAAAATAGTCAGTGCGTGCTGTAGCTTTTCTCCTAGACAGTCTCACAATGGACTTGAGACGATAAGGTGCACAATAAAATTAATGTCCAAATACATGTATGAAAAGAAGCATTGTAAACGTCTCATTATTGAGACTAATAACACAGACTGCTTTGCTACCATTTTTGTATTCCTTGGAAGCCACAAGATACATGTATGAGCCACACTCTGGCTTACTGCATCTTCATGATACATTATACCAAGTAAGCCATCACATAATTATGGATCTATAAAAAATCCATTTTGTCCGGCAACCAACTGGAATCAGAGGTGGTTTGGTCCTTGGACATTTGGAAAATTTACAAATAGCAAAATCTTTCGACCCACGTCAGCCTGTGCGACCTGGGTCAATACTTTTTGCAAATACCCTAAACCCCCTTTTTACAGAGCATGGCTCAAATCATATAAAATTCAAGGCTGATGACATAATTTTATCATAAATTATTCTTTTTAACAACTACATTGCATTTTCTGGAAAAATCTCAGTGATTTTAAAAGTTATGCTACTTATGTATTGAATGGCCTTAATTTTTTACCAAATGACAAAATTTTAGACGGGTCCAAACTGAAAGCATTTTCAGACATCAATAAAGAATGTGGCTCAAATGATTATTTCTGTCTTTGATAGGGTAGAAAACATTGTGGGAAAAGGAGAAAATGCTGGTTACCAGCATTTTCTCCTTTTCCTACAATGTTTTTTAAAGCCTTCTCTTTCAGAAAACATTGTGAACAAGAGCAGCAAATTGTCACAAGATACGCCCGTCCCACTGCCAGTTGTCGAGGGGGAATAATAATCGTAAAGGGCAGGTAGAGGAAAATAGTAGTGCAGCAGAAATCATGTAAGTGATTGAAATAGGCATGAATGTCTAATGTTAAGGAAACATGCATATAAAGTTTCAGGTCATTCCAACATGAAAAGACAAAGTTATATTGTAGAGGAGCATGAAAAGCTGTAAAAAAAAATAATGAATAGGGAATAATTCCAAAAGGGCATTAGGTAAGGTTATGGCTCCAGTGCATTACACTTTTCATAACTGCAACAAACATGTTTACCAAGTCTCAAGGCAATTTGACTTGAGGTGACAAAGTTCCCTTCCGGACAAGCAAGAAATACTGTAAAAATGACGATCAAAGTGGAATTACTCAAAATCTGCGCTAGGTAGAGTTATTGTTCTTGCGCAATGTACTCCGTAATATTGCAACAAACATGCATACCAAGTCTGAAGTCGTTCTGACTTGAGATGACAAAGTTATATCCTAGACAAGCACTTAATGCTGTAAAAATGACGATCAAAGGGAAATAACTCAAAGACAGCACGAGGTAGTTACAATTCTTGCGCACTGCACTTCCAAATATTGCAACAAATAAGCATACCATATTTCAAGTCATTCCTACTTAAGATGAAAAAGTTATGCTCCGGACAGGCAAGAAATGCAATAAAAATGAAGATCTAAGGGGAATAACTCAAAATTCGTGCTAGGAACAGTTATGGTTCTTGTGCAGTGCACTCCGTAATTTTTCAACAATCATGCATAGCAAATTTGAAGATGTTCAGACTAAAAATGACAAAGTTATGCTCCGTACAAGCAGAAAATGCTGTAAAAATGACGATCAAAGGGAAATAACTGAAATACAGCACGAGGTAGAGTTATGGTTCTTTCGCACTGCACTCCGTATTATTGCAACAAACACAAATGCCAAGTTTCAAGTCAATCGGACTGGAGATGACAAAGTTAAGCTCCGGACAAAGAACTGGACTGTAAAAATGAAGATCAAAGTGGAATTACTCAAAATCTGCACTAGGTAGAGTTATTGTTCTTGCGCACTGTACTCCGTAATATTGCAACAAACATGCATACCAAGTTTGAAGTCGTTCTGACTTGAGATGACAAAGTTATATTCCAGACAAGCACTAAATGCTGTAAAAATGACGATCAAAGGGAAATAACTCGAAGACAGCACGAGGTAGAGTTACAATTCTTGCGCACTGCACTTCCAATTATTGCAACAAATAAGCATACCATATTTCAAGTCATTCCTACTTAAGATGACAAAGTTATGCTCCAGACAAGCAAAAAATGCTATAAAAATGAAGATCAAAGGGAAATAACTCAAAGATAGCATGAGGTAGAGTTATGGTTCTTTCGCACTGCACTCCGTAATTTTCAAACAATCATGCATACCGAATTTGAAGATGTTCAGACTAAAAATGACAAAGTTATATCCCAGACAAGCAGAAAATGCTGTAAAAATGATGATCAAAGGGAAATAACTCAAAGATAGCATGAGGTAGAGTTATGGTTCTTTCGCACTGTACTCCGTATTATTGCAACAAACACAAATGCCAAGTTTCAAGTCAATCGGACAGGAGATGACAAAGTTATGCTCTGGACAAGCAGAAAATGCTGTAAAAATGACAATCAAAGGGAAATAACTCAAAGATAGCATGAGGTAGAGTTATGGTTCTTTCGCACTGCACTCCGTATTAAGGCAAAAAACACAACTGCCAAGTTTCAAGTCAATCGGACTAGAGATGACAAAGTTATGCTCCGGACAAGCAGAAAATGCTGTAAAAATGATGATCAAAGGGAAATAACTCAAAGATAGCACGAGATAAAGTTATGGTTCTTTCGTACTGCACTCCGTATTATTGCAACAAACACAAATGCCAAGTTTCAAGTCAATCGGACTAGAGATGACAAAGTTATGCTCTGGACAAGCAGAAAATGCTGTAAAAATGATGATCAAAGGGAAATAACTCAAAGATAGCACGAGATAAAGTTATGGTTCTTTCGTACTGCACTCCGTATTATTGCAACAAACACAAATGCCAAGTTTCAAGTCAATCGGACAGGAGATGACAAAATTATGCTCCGGACAAGCAGAAAATGCTGTAAAAATGACGATCAAAGGGAAATAACTCAAAGATAGCACGAGGCAGAGCTATGGTTCTTTCGCACTGCACTCCTTATTATCGCAACAAACACAATTGCCAAGTTTCAAGTCAATCGGACTGGAGATGACAAAGTTATGCTCCGGACAAAGAACTGGAGGCCGCCCGCCCGCCCGGACGCCATGGATGATCCCATAATACGGCCCGTCTTCGACGGGCGTATAAAGAGGGAGAAAATGCTGGTTATCAGCATTTTCTTCTTTTCGCACAATTTTTTCAAAAGCCTTCTTTCTCAGGGTCGTTAAAATTGGGGATTGTGTGGCAAGAAGTTATCCATTTACAAAATACTCCCAAGCTTTAAAGACCCTGCAACGAAAGGTTTTGAAAAAAAATTGTGGGAAAAGCAGAAAATGCTGGTAAACAGCATTTTCTGCTTTTCTCACAATATTTTCTTCTGTTTTATAGACAAATATTACCATTTGCACAACATCGAATTTGTCATCTGCAAATGCTTTTAAGTGGACTTTACTAAAATTATGTCCTTTAGTAAAGAGTGAATATAAAGGACAGAGATAATAAGGAGAAACAAGAAAGAATTTTAATTTCTGTAAGTCGCAAAAACAAATCTTACTTTGGTAATTGGACACCACTAAGGCGAGTCAAAGAGCCGGACTCCTCCATAGAGTCACAGGACAAACCATCCAGTTCGTCTGAAAGTACATAAACAGTTCAGATTGATTATGACAAGGAGATAGACACGGACAGAAACATCAACGGCTAGATCATAACCTACCGTACGAAAACAGACTAGTATTTTTAACTAGAAAAGACTTTTTGCATCAGACAGTCCTAACATATTACTAAGAAGGGCAACATTTAACTCTTTGTCAAACGACAAAAACATGGGGTCATCCAAACCGAAAGCATTTGCAGACGACAATTTAAGAGTGGCTCAGGGAATTAATTGTGATATTTGGCTATGTCGAGAGAGTAGTAAACATTGTGGGAAAAAAGGAAAATGCTGGTTACCACCATTTTCTCCTTTTTCCACAATGTTTTGAAAAGGCTTCTGCCTCAGGGTCATTAAAACTCCGGACTGTGTGGTAAAGAGTTAAATGATTAACTATTTCATCATCAGATTATTAATGGACAATATGACTGGTAACTACATGTAAATCAAGTTTCCAATCCTCACAAAACAACAATTAGCACTATACAAGATCAGACAGGTTTCATGCAATCTTGTCTTGATTAAACTCTTTACCAAACAGTCCCTTATTCTAATAACGCTCAAGAAGAAGACTTTTGAAAGCAGTGTGGGACAAGGAGAAAATGCTAGCTACAAGCATTTTCTTTTTTTCCCTACAATATTTTCTACCCTTTCACACCCAAAATCTTATCATCTCAGCCATATTTAACTCTTTACCAGATGAGGTAATTTTGGTCTGCTGAAATTGAAAGAATTTGCAGATGACAAATTTAGAGTGGCCAAAAAGGTGGTATCTTTATCTGTAAGGGAAGAAAACACTGTGGAAAATGGAGAAAATGCTCGTTATGAGCATTTTCTCCTTTTTCCACAGTGTTTTCAAACGCCTTCAACCTCAGAGCCGTAAAAACCAGGGCTTATCTGGGAAAGGGTTAATCATGTCATCTGCAATGCTTTTAAATTGGAAGAATCTAAAATTTTGTAGACTGTTAGACGGATAAATTGTCCAAAAACAGCATCCAATATTGTCATTAGCCCTTTACCACACAATCCAGACTTTCAACGACCCTAAGGAACAGGGCTTTTGAAAACATTGTGGGAAAGGGATTTTCCTTTTCTGAAAAATGTTTTCTACTTCATGAAAGAAAAATTTCATGTAAGAATGAATTTGTTGTCTGCAAATGCTTTCCATTTGAACTAAGCTAAAATTTTGTCCATTCGTAAAGAGCTAACATGCTGAAAATCCACTTATTTGTAACTTCCTTCTGAGGAAACTCCTTCAAAAACAGAAAAACTGATTGTCAATATAAATAAAGTTTGATAATGAAGCATTTAAAAACATTTCCATATACAATCTTTATTTTCAATACATTTAGTGGTATGCTGCAGGACAAACATGTCATCAGTAAGAAAAATAGATAAAGAGAAAACATTTTTCCCATTATCAAAGGGAGGTAACTAGTATACATTTTATTTCCTCTTTCTGTAAAACTTACCTTTCACAGTTTTACTTCTATTAAGTCAGATTTAGTACATGTGAAAATACAGATTACTCATAGCCTTGGGAAAAAAAAGTTACATCAGACAAATTCATAGCAAGAAATCAGTCCATTTCTCAAATAATTTCAATATCATTTAACTCTTAACCAAAGGACAAAATTCTAGACTTGACCAAACTGAAAGCATTTAGACATGAAATTAAATGTGGCACAAATTATGAAACTTTTCTTTGAACGGGTACAAAATGTTGTAGGGAAAGGAGAAGATGCTGGGTACCAGCAATTTCTCCTTTTCCCACAATATTTTCAAAGGCTTTCTATCTCAGGGTTGTTAAACGTCGTGATTGTGTGGCAAAGGATTAAAACATCTTTTCTTTCCAATGTTTTCTTTTTGTGTATAAGTTGGTGGTACATGTATATCTCAGAATTTGTCAGGGGGCAATCTATCCTCAGCACTGGTGTGTTGGCGTCTACTAAAAGGGGAAACAAATGATGTAGCACCATGCACTAAGTCAACCCCAAATTAAAGACAACCTGTGTGTTACCCTCTACCACACAATCCAAACCTTTTAACCATCCTGAGGGAGAAGCCTTTTGGAAACTTTGTGCGAAAAGGAGTAAATGCTGGTAACCAGCATTTTCTCCCTTTCCCAGAATGTTTTCTACCGGTACTTGATTTGGACAAAGCTAAAATTTGGTTGTCTGGCAAAGGGTTAACATAAAATTGATTTCCTAAACAGCTTGCTCACCCTTTAGCATAAAGTCTTGTGTTTTTTTCTGTAACTCATATGGAGAAAGGTTTAAAACCATTGCGGGAAAAGGAGAAAATGCTGGTTACCAGCATTTTCTCCCTTTCTCACCACATATCTTTTAAAAGACTAATTTCATTATCAATACAACATTGTCATCAGGTGATCCTTTCAATTTGTAGTCATCAATTTTGTATTCTGGTAAATAACGAGTTAACCCTTTACCAAACAGAGTTGTAATGACCATAACATTCTTAGGGTCAAATTTGGTCAAAATTGAAATTATGCTGTCAGATAAAGCTTCGAGTCTTTACTCAGACGACAAAATTATAATTGAGCCATGCTCTATGAAAAGGGTGCTTAATGTATCCGCAAAAAGTATCGACCCATGTGAGCCTGCAGGCTGACATGAGTCGATACCTTTTTCTATTGGTCAGTTTTCTGCATGTCAAAGGATTAGTGTACCTCATGATTCAGCTGTTTATACTAGAAAATGGATTTTATAGATCAACAATTATGTAATGAACTGCTTGGTATAAATGCATCATGGAGATGCATTAAGCCCCCTTTTGTAAGAGCATGGCTCATATACATCATCAAATTTAAATCACTTTCAAAACACAAACTATATAATGTCTAAAATAATAGTGTTTGTGGTGTATCAAAAGGTAGAAGATATTGTTGGAAAAGAAGAAAATGCTGGTCATGATAAAACACCATATTTCTACCCAATCAAAGACTAAAATCATCATTTGAACTTCATTCAATATGTCGTTTGGGAATGTCCTTAATTTGGACCAGTCTAAAATTTTGTTGTTTGGTAAAGAGTTAAGGGTCATGCATTGAAACAGAATATTATTCGGATCAATGTCGTTCTCATATGACTGACAGATTATGATAGATCATTAGGGCTATACTCATTGGTACAAAATTTCCTTCGTTTTCATCATCTTTCTATTTTGGTTTCAATAGTGAAAGGCAGTGGTAATAATTTTGGTGTTTCCATTTTTCAAACCAGCAACCTGAAACCAGTCTACTGCCTTTTTATTGATCCTTCTGTCTTTCTTTTCCTGCATAAAAGTATATGTCCCCCCCCCCCCTCCGGTTTGGCAGGAGATACTATACTACTCAACTTTTGCTAAGCACCAAAAGTTTCTGACCCTATTTCAAAAGGTATTTAACCCTTTACCACACAATCCCGAGTTTTAACAACCCTTAGGACGAAGCCTTTTGAAAACATTGTTGGAATAGGAGAAAATGCTGGTTACCAGCATTTTCCCCTTTTCCCACAATGTTTTCTATCTTTTCAAGGACAAATTCTGTCATCCGAAAAACCATTTCATTTGTCATATATAAATTCTTTCAATAATGGTCATGTCTAAAATTTTTCTGTGTGGTAAAGAGTTAAAAGATTCAATTATCCTTTTTGCATAGTTGGGTTAAGCAATGTTTTGAGATGGCCCCCACACTAAATGAACCCTTTTTTATGAATAAGGTCTCGTCATGTGGTCATGAAAAGCATGCAACCCTGGTTTTTTCTGTTTTCAAATTGGGAACAGAGATACATTTATGTTCCTTAGCAGCGACATCTCAAATTCAGAGGTCACATTTTTTTCACTTTTCACTTCGAAATGGCAAACGCTATGATACGAAGGAATTTTAGCAAAGCGGAGATGTGGAGGGCTATAGGGATGGTGGAGCAGGGGATGACACACCGTGAGGTTGGTGTGGCACAGGGTGTACACCATACCATCATTACCAGAGCCTGGGTAAGGTACCAGCAGTATGGTATACCCATCGGGCGGCATGGTGGAGGCGGACAGAGGGTGACTACTGCTGCTCAAGACCGATTCTTGGTCATCCAGGCTCGCCAAAGTCGGTTTTCAACAGCCAGGTATCTTCGTAATGACCTTCTAAATGCTTCTGGGGTCAATGTTTCTACTCAGACTGTGCGTAGAAGGTTGCACGAGGGTGGTCTGCGGTCAAGAAGACCCTGTATAAGAGTTCCTTTGACACGTCGCCATCGTCAGGGACGGTCGTACTGACCTCATTGTGCTGAATAGAGGTACATAGACTGGTCAGCGGTATATTGATGTGATGCTGGACACCCAGGTTAGGCTTTATGCTGGAGCGGTGGGCGATCAGTTTATTTTAATGGATGATAATGCGCGTCCCCACAGGGCCCAGTTGGTCCAGGACTACCTGCGGCAGGAGGGCATTGAGCGCCTCGACTGGCCAGCTCAATCACCTGACCTAAATCCGATTGAGCACATGTGGAATGAGCTTCAGGTACGGATATCAGCTCGTCAGGTGCAGCCTAGAAGCATCCAGGAGATTGGGGCCATGTTGGCGCAAGGATGGGCTAATATCCCCGTTCAGACGGTCAGAAACCTCATAGGGAGCATGAGACGTCGTTGCCAGGCAGTTGTTGGCAGTAATGGATCACACACACGCTACTAAGACTAAAAATGTAAACATTAATTTTGGTTTTCAGAATTTTGAAAAAAAATTGTCTGTTACAAAATCTTCGATAAATGGAGTCTCCCCCTTTTCCAGCACATACCTCACGCAATAGCTGAAAGAATGTGAAATGTGTCCCTCAATCAAATTGGTGAAACCTGAACCTTACTTCGAAAATCAATTTCACGTAGGAAATCTAATCATCGTTGAAAATATACCCAGTAAAATATTTGGTGCTTAGCAAAAGTTGAGTAGTTTAGTTCAACACAGTGACTGTCTTCATTACCTTGCCTTTCCTTATTATTATTAAATGTACACAATGTGGTCTTAAATATAGCACACAAGAAATTCAAATAAAAAAATTAAATATGATGGATATGCATTGAACCATATTAGACACATCAGCACCACGGATATCACAAAACATGAGGGCCATGATGGCCCTGTATCGCTCTACTGGCTTTTTAACCCTTTACCACGCAAATCGAAGTGTTAACAACCCTGAAAGAGAAGGCTTTCAAAAACATCGTGAGAAAAGGACAACATGTTGTCAGCCAGTATTTTCTCCTTTTCCCACAAGGTTCCCTAACCTATCAAAGACAGAAATAGTCATTTAAGCTACATTCAATTTGTCTTTTTGCAATGGCTTTAAACTTGGTACAGTAAAAAAAAATTGTCATTTTTTAAAGAGTAAAATTAACGTATCATGCACTTAATTGGCATTGACAGAGACATACAGCATAAAAAGTCTGTATGGTAATAAACTTACTTTGAAAACATAACCTCCACCCCGCCAGCCAAACAAAAACAGTCATATCTTTTTAAATGCAAAGATAATGTCAGTGAATACAAGCAGGTTTATTCATTAGCATGAAAGGTAAAGTTCTGAAAAAATTTGAATAATAGAAACCTTACTTTAAATTAAACATTCCATTCATGTGAGCATAACCATTAGCACCAAAATAAAGCACTCTCCCTTAAAACAGAACATTTCCTCTCCAAAAAACTTGAATACCAAACTCCAATAATGTATAACTGCAGTTTGATAATCAAGGGAGGTAAATAGTAACACTTTATCTTGTATAACAGGAGTTATTTCCCTTGATTACTATTTTAAATTTCAGTCACTATATAAGCCCATGTTAAACTTGTGATCTCCGTGGCAGAGCCAATTTTGTCCCCAGGGCTATAATATGAAGGAATTTGATAGAGGTCCATTAGATAAAGCTACATGCCAAATTTGGTAGCCCTGGGCCTTATGGTTTCAGACAAGAAGATTTCAAAGATGTTCAATTTTTTTCAGTTTTGTTGCCATGGCAACCAGAGTTTTTGAAGGAATCAAATTCTTTCAATAAATTCTAAAGAGGACCATGGCAGGATCATTTCTGTGAAGTTTCATCAAATTTGGATGGGTAGTTTCAGAGAAGAAGAAGTTTAAAAAAAAAGTTAACACACGGACGGACGGACGGACTGACGGACGCACAGACGCACGGACAGACGCACGACGGACACCGGGCCATGACATAAGCCCGCTGGCTTTCGGCCAGTGGAGCTAAAAAAGGAACAAATCCCTTATTTCCATTGTGGTTCTTACACAGTAGGAAATTAAAGTAAATTTTGTGGTGAGGCACTTACGAAAAAGCAGACAACACCTGAAAATACTGTAGCAAAATGAGAAATTACAATTTAAAATGCTCTATTGCTGCAGGATTTGTTTCACAGGATACTTGGTGTATTCATGTGAGCCATGCTCTGTGAAAAGGGAGCTTAATGCATTTGTAAAAAGTATTGACCCATGTCAGCCTGCGCACTCCACGCAGGCTTACATGGATCGAAACTTTCTGCGATTTGTAAACTTTATGCATGTCCAAGGACCATGCTACCCCTATATCCAATCAATTGTCAGACCAAATGAATTTTACAGATCCATACTTACAGTCCAATTTGAAAGCATTTGCAGACAACAAAATAAATTTGATTCAAGAATCGAAATTTGTTTTGGGAATAGTAGAAAACATTGTGGGAAAAGGAGAAAATGCTGGTTACCAGCATTTTCTCCTTTTCCCACAATGTTTTCTACTATTCCCAAAACAAATTTCGATTCTTGAATCAAATTTATTTTGTTGTCTGCAAATGCTTTCAAATTGGACTGGTCTACAATTTTGTTGTTTGGTAAAGAGTTAAGGAGATGCACTATGCCCCCTTTTGCCAGAACATGGCTCAAATATATTTATAAAGCTGGAAAACCCCGAACATGATACTGATCACAGAAGTGCCCCCACCCCCCCTTTTCAATCTTGAAGCCTGAAGAAAGATCATGTGTTACAATGTTTTATCATTAATTTGAAATAAATTTCAACAGATGCATTTGGGAGTCATCAGGTGAATAAGTTACAAAAACAAGAGGGCCATGATGGCCCTGTATCGCTCCTCTGGCTAATAAGTAAAAACACTACAAGCCAAACATTACAATACTTGGTTGATTGGTTTTAAACCAGAGACATACAATTTTTTTTCTATAAAATCCTATGAGAAAGTTATGACCCCCAGGGCAAAACCTTTTTTGACCACAGAGCTAAAATTACTTGAATCCTGGTGGAGGTCCACAAGATAAAGCCCCATACCAAATAATACAGGTCTAGAATGTGAGGTTGCAAACAAGAAGATTCTCAAAGTTTCCTCAATAAGAGGCCCTGTAAAAAATTAGACCCCTGAGACAGGGCTAAATTCAGTAGCCCTAGGTCTTATGGTTAGTAACAAGTAGAATTCTAAGCTTTTCATTTTATGAGCCCACATAAAACTTGGACCCCTGGGGCGGGGCCAAACTTGACCCAAGGGCTATAATTTGGGCCCTCTTGATAGAGGCCTGTTAGATGAAAATACATGCAAAATTTGGTAGCCCTATGCTTTATGGTTTAAGTACAAGAAGATTTTTAAAGTCTTCCCTATATAAGCCCATGTAAAACTTGTGACCCCCCGGGCGGGGCCAAACTTTACCCCAGGGCTATAATTTGGGCCCTCTTGGTAGGCGCCCATTAGATAAAGCTACATGCAAAATTTTGTAGCCCTAGGCCTAATGGCTAAGTATGAGAAGATTTTCAAAGTTTTCCCTATGTAAGCCCATATAAAATTTGTGACCCCTGGGGCGGGGCCAAATTTGACCCCAGGGCAATAGTTTGGGCCCTCTTGGTAGAGGTCCACTAGATAAAGCTACATGCAAAATTCAGTAGCCTTAGGCCTTATGGCTAGGTACGAGAAGATTTTTAAAGTTTTCCCTATATAAGCCCATATAAAACTTGTGACCCCCAGGGCGGGGCAGAATTTAACTCCAGGGCTTTAATTTGAAGAAACTTGGTAGAGGTCTACTAGATAAAGCTACATGCCAAATTTGGTAGCCCTAGGCCTTGTGGTTTCAGACAAGAAGATTTTCAAAGATTTTCAATAATTTTCAGTTTTGTTGCCATGGCAACCAGAGTTTTTGAAGCAATCAAATTCTTTCAAGAAATTCTGAAGAGGACCATGGCAGGATCATTTCTGTGAAGTTTCATCAAAATTGGATGGGTAGTTTCAGAGAAGAAGATGTTTGAAATAAAAGTTAAAGCACGCACACATGGAAGCATGACGGTCACCAGGCCATGACATAAGCCCGCTGGCCTTTGGCCAATGGAGCTAAAAATCATAATCTTCAATATCTCTGCAACATGTTCTAAACAAGTGAAAATGAAGGTTTCAAAAGTACAAAAACTGAACTTAAAACACCTGCAAGAGCAAAGTATGTGTTTTTGTTTTCCTTAAATTCATAAAATAGGTTACAGGGAAGAGACACACCTGAATCAACACTGAGTGCAGTTTTATAATATCATATTTTTAACTCTTATCCTGCTAAATAAGTGAAATGTAATTTTTAAGCCGACAGTGCAAACCAAAGTTTTGCTATTTTAATAGTATCTTTTGGGGAAAATTTCCTCCTTATCGGGCAGTGTAGATCCAAGATCAGACTGCACGTTCTGTGCAGTCTGATCTTGATCTACACTGTCCGCAAAAGGTCTGTGAGTCACTCATAGCAGCCCAAGGGTTAAACCTTTACCAAACGACAAAATTTTAGACTGGTCCTCAAATTGAAAGCATTTGCAGCCGACAAATTAAGTGTGACTCAGATAATGGAATTAAAGTATTTGTGTCTGAAAGGTAAGAAAACATTGTCGGAAAAAGGAGAAAATGCTGGTTACCAGCATTTTCTCCTTTTCCCACAATGTTTCAAAAATCTTTCCTGTCACTGTCGTTAAAACTCGGGAGTGTAAGGTACAGGGTTAAAGTTATTTTCATCCTATCCCCATCTGATGTCATTGCTAAAGAGGACACTAATAAGCCCATAAAAGAGTAATGACTTCCTTTTCTACAACATTTTCTTGATTATTCATTCTGTTATTATAGTTTACTTTAAACATACCCTATTTATTTTACATCAATTGAGAAACAAGTTCTTGCAACTTATGCTTATCTCTATCCATTCTGCTTCCTGGAAACTACACTGGTAATCACGCTGTATGTGTGGGCCACTGACAGTCTCCAAGTTAAAACCCACTCCTGGGTATCGAACTCGGGACCTTACAGTTATGAGGCCAACACTCTACCTCACAGCCACATAGTCCACACATTCTGTTATTATACAGAGTATAGAATCTTAAGTTAATCCTTGAAGTGTTAAATAAATGAAATGGACATTTTCAGTGAGTGGCAGAGATTGGCCATTAACTACTCTACACCTAATCTGATCTTGATGTCTACATTGTTTGTTTGGAGTAACAATCAAATCTGAATTAACCCTTCAACACACAGTCCTGACTTTTAACGACCCTGAAGAAAAGGACTTTTGAAAACACTGTGGGAAAAAGAAAATGCAGGTAACCAGCATTTTCTCCTTTTTGCACAATGTTCCCAGCCTTTTCAGTGACAAATTCAATCATATGTTCTAATTTAATTTGTTGTCAGCAAAAGCTTCCAATTAGGACCAGTCTCAAAATTTCTCTTTAGGTAAAGAGTTGAGCAAGACTTTGTTAAGTGGTTTTGTACAATTCTTTTAACCTTTTACCAAACGATAAAATAGACTGGTATGGGAAAAAACCGGGTAAATTCGGACAGTTTTTGCAGCACATTTGTAGAGGCTTAACACTTTACCAGACAACAGAATTTTCGACTGGTCCAAATTGAAAGCATTTGCAGACGACAAAGTAAAGGTGGCCCTACTGACAAGAACTGTCCTTGATTGGATAGAAAATATTGCGTGAAAAGGAGAAAATGCTGGTTACCAGCATTTTCTCCTTTTCCCACAATATTTTCTGGAAGCTTCTCCAAGAGGGTCGTTAAAAGTCGGGATTGTGTGGGAAAAGGTTAATTATGCAGTATAACCGTGAATCTCGGACACAAGCACTGTGTTACTCATTCGGGCTATCATTTTACTTGCATTTCATTAATTAGCAAACTGTCTGGTGAAGTATGAGCCAAGATGTTGAGAAAGCGTGATTTTTGAGTCGACAGCTAAACGGGTAAATTTGACGCGATAGGAAAAATACGGACACAAAAGCAGGGAAACCCTGACAGGTCAATTATCGAAGTTTAAAATTGGGACAGCTTGAAATTTTGTTTGAAAAAAGCCAATTCATCAATAAGAGATATTAGGAGTTGAGAATTATCAACCTGCATAATATTCTTTCCTAGCAGTTGATCATAGAATGTATTAAGAATAACTGGAATAATTGTTTGTTATTCCAAGGATTTTCTTTGACAACAGTAACTTGTTATCAAAATTAGAATGAACCTTTATCAACCCTTCTCCAGACAATGTTTTTTGTTATATTTACAGCAAAAGGGCTTTTGGAAGGGCCAGTCAGAAATTCGGATGACTTAAACTTTCCTTATTTTCTCATTGTTTTCTGTCTTAAAGTACTTCAAATTGTTATAATCGTGTTGCTTATTAACTCATCTGGCAACAAACATCACTTCTATAATTGGTTTTGTTCATACTATACCTTGTATTGGTTCGAGAACAGGGCATGCATGAATCCGCCTTGTTTGAGGTCAGAAAACTATCAAAAAGAATGTGTGGGTGGATTACTTAATTAAGCTCCCATTTTTGTGACTTACTTACTTCATGGAATTCCTTAAAGAGGACAGAAACCCTAATTGAAAGAAGTAATAATTTAAGGAATTGCTTCAGCTATTCATCAAAAAACATGGATTTTAGAGAACTGTCCAGATTTATACCTTTGTCCCAATTTATCCAGTGTTCCCCTGTAAATTGAAAGCAGTTGCAGATGACAAGGTAAGTTAAAGCCTCTAATCATTGAGATTTGTCTTTGATAGGTAAGGAAACCAGGTTCCGTATTCACCAACCATTCTTCAGAACATTCTTTGTCTGATTCTCCAGAATTTTCAAACTTTGAAAGTAACACAACTCCCGATTGGCTAAACCATTCGGTTTAGCCAATCAGGAGTTGTGTTACTTTCAAACTTAGAAAATCTTGAAGAATAAGACTGAGAACATTCTTAAGAATGGTTGGTGAATACGGATCCTATTGGGAAAAGAAGTAAATGTTGGAAACCAGCAAAAGCTTTCAAAAGCTATTTTTCTCCAGAGGAAAATGCTGGTAAACAGCATTTTCTCCTTTTCCCACAATGTTTTCTTCCCTTCCCAAAACAAATTTTAATTTTTGAGCCCTGTTTAAATTATCATCTGCAAATGCTTTCAATTTGGACAAGTCTACAATTTTGAGTTAAAGCAATGGTTTTTCAAGACAATGAGATGACTACTGTAACTTGAGTGTTTTTGCAAGCTAGTTTTAGAACTTTTTTATTTTGATTTTGATGTAAAATTTACTGCATTCACTTTTAAAGCAGAAAATATGGATTACACAATATGATATATATACCAGTTATCACTGTAAAAGTTCAGTCAACCATTTCTGAGATTTTTTCATATTAAATCAGTGATGCATTTATCACCTAGTGATATTGTAACTTTAGTAGTGTTTCATGTCATAAATTGGTCTCCTAGGCATTATTACAAACATAAACCTTTCCTGCGTTCATATACATAAACATTTTTACAATTTTAGTGTTATAAACTTTACGTACAATTACTCCTTTAGCACCAATTAATTCCTTTTTCCCCCCACAATGTTTTCCATTCTGTTGAAAAAATCATGTATTTCTTCTCTGTTGATGTTTGCCTTTTTATCATTTGCCCAAGTATGAAATATAGGAGTACGTACAGTGCATGATCAACTCTTTACCAAACGGCAAAATTTTTGACCTGTCCAAAATGAGAAAATTTGCAGACCACAGGATAAATGTTACCAGCATATTCTCCTTTACCCACAATGTTTTCAAAAGCCCTCTTCCTCAAAGACACTAAAACTCCGCATTGTATGGTAAAAGGCTAAAAGTGTATTTTGGTATAAGCCATTGCAGTAAGTTCACCTATTTGTATTCTCAGTAGTTCCTTACCAGTACCTGGCAAAAGCCTCATTCTTTCTCTCTAGGCTGTTTTTCAACATCAACACAGTCTGTGAAATGTCTGGCTATGTGAGAGACCAACAACTGCCCGGCTACAATGACTTTCATAATTTATGTTTTAGACTAAGCTGATGTTAAACTCTTTACCACAAGAGGAAACTTTGAATTTGTCCTAATAGAAAGCATTTGCAGACAACAAATTAAAGGAAGCTAAAATGACATAATTTGTCCTTGACAAGAGCTTCGCAGAGCGGCCCATATACGCCCGAAGGGGCTTGTCATTGAGTAGCCGCACAAGAAATTGGTTATTTCAGAAATCAAGGGCAGATAACTCTAGAACGCCTAAAGAGATCCAAACGTAAAGAGTCACATGCACAACTACACATCATACAGATTCATTGTGGTAAGTTTCAAGTTATTCTGATAGAAAATGTAGGAGTTGCACACACAAGAAATTGCTAACAGATGGACGCAAGGGCGCTCAGGCGCATAGGCAGATGGACGGACAACCGGAGCCGTAACATAATACGACCTTTCGGGTGTATAAAAATTGTGGGAAAAGGAGAAAATGCTGGTTACCAGCATTTTCTCCTTTTCCCACAATATTTTCAAAAGCTTTCTCTTTCATGGTTGTTAAAAGTCATGGTTGTGTGGTAAAGGATTAAACTTTCAACCCTACATTTACCCTTTACGAAACAATCCTGTGCTTCAACAAACCCGAGAAAGAAGCCTTTTGAAAACATTGTGGGAAAAGAAGAAAATGTTAGTAACCAGCAGTTTCTCCATTTACCACAATATTACCACAATATTTTCTACCTTTCAGAAAACTTCAGTTCATTTTATATAATTTCAAATTTGTCATCTGCAAATGCTTTTAACATCAAAGAATCTAAAATTGGTGAACAGAAAGTTTGGCCACAGACATGTTGGCCAGGACATTTTAGCCACGGACGTTTTGGCCAGTTGTAAGTGAAAAGCAGGGCATTTGGCCAAATACTTTTTTTGACACAGAAAAATGCAATAAATGAACTTTCAATGCTTTTTAGTGTACCATTTCAGAAAAAGAAAAAGCATTTCAAGTTCATTTCATGCACTAAAATTTCTACTGTAAGGATAACACTTGGCTAAAACCTACTTTGATTTTCATTTGCTTGTTCTTCTATGGCAAACTGCATAGCTTTTACATACTTTGTTGCTTAAGGTTGTTGCACAGTAATTTCTAGTTATTGTTAAATAAATATTATTTGACAAAGTTGATGATTGGCAATTAAAGCAATCATCGCGGTTAAAATATTCATTAACAGAATATAAAAGCAAAATAACACCTGAAAGTAACTATTTGACCAGCCCACTTAGCTCTGGTGGTAGAGTGTAGGACTTGTAAACATCAAGTCTTGGGTCACTTGAGGGTGTAGGTTCAAGCTCTATGGCTGGCCATCTAAAATTACTAATTGTCTTTCAGATAAGATGTTAAACCGAGGTCCAATGTGACAGTGCTATACACTGAGTATGTTAAAGAACCAGACGTAACTTAGGATGGTTTTGTCCTGTATCATGCACTATCACCCATAACAAAACTAACAGCCTTCAGGGGGCGTCGCCTTTATTGGTAACCAGTGGCGACAATAAATAACCGCAAATTCATCATCATCAAAGTAACTTTTCGTAACACCAATTAATTAAAAATGAAGAAGTTAACTACATGTTCATGTATTTGTAACTCCAACTAGAGCTATCACTAAACGTGATCAATACCCCCACCAGCTCCTTGTCACAAAACAGGTCTTTGTCACAGAAAGTAGAATGGTTTAGTACAAAAGTAAGAGTTGAAAAAACTTCAAGGGGAGATAATTCCGCAACAAATCGCACCAGGGTCATGAAAATTGCACATGCACAACTTGATATATATAAGAACACTGTGTGCAAATTTGAGTTCAGTACGTGAAAAACTGTCAGAGTATTTTGCCGGACAAATTTGTGTCTACGGACAGACGGACGGACAGACAGCCATGGTGATTTTATTAATTGATCATAGGGTTCAAAATCACAAAATCTCACAAATAACATTTGGGCATAGCATCCTACTTTCAGCTGGCCAAAACGTCCCGGCCAAAACCCCCATGGCCAAAACATCCTTCATTCCTAAAATTTGTTTATTGGGAAAGGGAAGTGGCCCCAAAGTTAACTAATCTAGCCATATGGACATGGGAAGCAAATACATGTATGTAATAAAAATGTCTATGTGTGGAAAATTTTGTACCGGAAACAAAACAATGTACATTATTCACATTTTCAACAATTGTCTAAATTTTCTGATAAAACACCAGCCGGAAATGCACCCAAAAATATGTTTACATGAAGCTATAGGATCTTTTTTTTCTTATGTAACATCATGCATCATGATAAATCACCGACCTTCATAATTTTATGACTTTCATAAAATGTTTCAGATATACTGCAGGAAAACAATATAGGCACAATGTGTCAAAACATGTTCCCATTTCTCAACATGATTTATATCCTGCAATTAATTAACTCTTTACCAAAGGACAAAAATATGAACTTGTCCACAGTGAAAGCATTTGTAGACGACATAAAAAATTATCTCAAATGATGGAACTTGTCTTCGAATTGGTAGAAAACATTGTGGGAAAAGGAGAAAATGCTGGTAACCAGCATTTTCTGCTTTTCCCACAATGTTTTCTACCCTATTAAAGACAAATTCCACCATCTGAGCAGCATTTTCTCCTTTTCCCACAATGGTATCAAAAGGCTTCTTCAATAGGATTGTTAAAACTAAGGATTGTATGGTAAAGAGTTAATTAAATACATCACTTCTAAAGTGCCCCAACATGGCTGACTGTCAGCTGTACTATACTCTACACAAAACAAAATTTTAGACTTGTCCAAATTGAAGGCATTAATTTTGTAGACAACAAATTAAGTGTGACTCAGATGATGGGATTTGTTTTTGAAAGGCAAGAAAACATAGTGGCTGATGGAGAAAATGATGGTCACCCAATTCGACAGGTTTCTTCATAGCATCCACAATTCTCATTTAAATCCTTTTCTACACAATTGAAGTTGCACTTGATTTGTAGTTTGTGAATGCTTTTACTTTTGTCAAGTCCAACATTTTATTATCTGGTATAGACTTTAAATGGAGAATGAACAAAAATAACTTTTATCATTAAACTAACCTGTTAGACACCGTTTTGTGCAGCATCATTTTGAACATTTAAGGCAACAAATTAAATCTGGCTTCTTTCTCAGGGTTGCCACCAGTTACCCATGTGGGCAAAGCCCCCCTGGAGGCTGTTAGTATTGTTACAGGGGATAGTGCAGATACATGATGATACCTATCCTAAGTTTTGCCTGGTTCTTTAACATGCTCGGTGTATAGCACCGTCACACGGGACCTCAGTTTAACGTCTCATCCGAAAGACCATTAGCAATTTGAGATGGCCAGTCATGAGAATTGAACCAACACCCTCATGATCATGAGTCCTAAGCTCTACCAACTGAGCTATGAGCTAACAGCCTCCAAGGGGCGTCGCCAATATGGGTAACTGGTGGCGACGATAAATAAACACAAATTCAATCAATCTGACTCAAATGATGGCATTTGTCTTTGAACACATAGAAAACACCGTCTTCATCCCCAGGGCCAGTTAAAGACAGGAGTGTTTGGTGAGCTGTTCTCTTGATGAACAAGCCACTTGCTTACGAATGTTACATGTTCTTCAGGTCATCAACTAAGCTTACCTCTCATTGACCCTTTACAACACAATCCCAACTTTTAGCGACCCTGAGAAAGAAGCCTTTTGAAAACATTGTGGGGAAAAGGAGAAACTGCTGTAAACCAGCATTTTCTCCTTTTCCCACAATGTTTTCTACCCTTCCCACAACAAATTTCAATTTTTCAGTCACATTTATTTGTGGTCTGCGAATGCTTTCAATAATGAACACTCTAAAATTTTGTCATTTGGTAAAGAGTTATGACATCCCCTTACCACATGAGAGAATTTTAGACTTGTCCACATTGAAAGCATTAATTTGCAGACCAGAAAATTAATGTGACTCAAAAATTGAAATTTGCCTGTGGAAAAGTAGGAAAAAAATATACTGTGAGCAAAGGAGAAAAGGCTGGTTACCAGTATTTTTTCCTTTACCCACAATGTTTTCAAAAGTCAACTTCATTATAGGGTTGTTAAAATTCAGGATTGTTTGGTAAAGGGTTAACCCATCAAAATACCACACTATCCCAAATTTCAACAATGCTAATGAAGAAGACTTGAAAACATTGAAGGAAAAGGAGAAAATGCTGGTTACCAGGATTTTATTGTTTTCCCACATTGTTTTCTTCCTTCCATACATGAATTTCAATTTTCAGTCATATTTATTTCATCATCTGTAGATATTTTCAATTTGGACAAGTCTAAAATTTCGCTGTTTGGTAAATAGTTAGAGACGAACCTATATCATGCCCTGCAGTTGAAAGTTTTGCAAAGCATTCTGGGAAAAGGAGAAAAAAGCTTGATTGGTAACTTTTTTACATTATTTATAAGTGTTAGCCCTTTACCAAACTAGACTGAATCAACAACCCTGAAGATGAAAGCTTTCAGAAAATAATGTTGGAAAAGGACAAAATACTGGTACATGTACATGCATTTTCTCCTTTCCCAACAATATTTTGTACTCTTTAAAATACAAATCCCATCATTTGAGCCAAATGTTATATTGCATCTGCAAATGCTTTCAATTTAGACTTGCCTAAATACATTTCATGTGGTAAAAGCTTACACAAGAAAAAGTAACTCTAATTCATGTACCTGTTCCTTCATCGAGGATATCGTCACTTGAACGTTCACTCTTGTTATCCTGAACTTTCTCCCCTGAGGTATGAGATTCTTGCACAAGCTTCTGATTAAGTTCAAGCATTTTATCTTCCAGAAGACTGCCGATTGAACTACGACTTGCAGCATCTGAGGTGGCTCTTTCACGCCTCGGTGGTAGAGGTGGCGGTATACAAGGACCTTGAATTGAATTAAATACAAAGGTCTAAATAAAAGAGAATATTTCTTCTTATTTTCAAATCATGTTTACTCTTTATAAAACAGTTGTGAGTTTTGATGACCCTAGAGAAGAGGAATTTTAAAACATTGTACAAAAGAGGAGAAAATTCTGGTACCCAGCATTTTCTCTTATTCCCACAATGTTTTTCACCCTTCAAAAAACAAATCACAATTTTTGAGTCACAATTTTTTTTTTGTTGCCTTCCAATGCTTTGAATTTGGACAAAAAATTTCAACTTTTGAGTTACAATCTTTTTTGTTGTCTGCAAATGCTTTCAATTTGGACATATCTGACATTTTGTCATTTGGTAAAGACTTAAACCCATGTGAATAAGCTGAAGCAAATAACTGAAAACAAAAGAGAAATATCTTTAACCCTTTACCACACAATGACGCCCTTTAACGCCCCTGAAGAAGAGGCCTTTTGAAAACATTGTGGGAAAAGGAGAAAATGCTGGTAACCAGCATTTTCTCCTTTTCCCACAAAGTTTTCTACCCTATCAAAGAAAAGTTGAGTCATTTGAGCCACTATGAAATTGTCCTCTGCAAATGCTTTCAATTTGGATAGGTCTTAAATTTTGCCGTGTGGTAAAGGGTTAAAACTAGAAGATTGCCCAGGGGCAACATGTCGAGCCTGCCATGGGCAAATGACCTTCAGGTGTGACCTTGACCTTGGACCTACCTGATCAGATGTTTCAAATGGCACTTGTAGTCGTGAAGGAGAACAATCATGCCAAATAATTTTGAAATCTTTCTATAAATGTAGAAGTGCTGATCTGAACAAAATGTGGACAGATGGACCACGCACGCACCCATGCACACAAACACGGATGGAAAGATGCACACACATACATCGAACTGACATTTTGAAAACTGTGTCTCTCTCACCACAAGGAGGCTTGACAAAAAGATAGATGGTGTCAGAGATACTAGAATATGAATATCTACAATCTTTTCTGATTCAATATTAACCCTTTACCAGATGACAAAATGTTATCCTTGTCCGAATTGAAAGCATTTGCAGACAGCAATTTCAAGGGGGTTCAAATGGTGCAATCTTGCTTTGATAGGGTAGAAAACATTGTGGAAAAAGGAGAAAATGCTGGTTACCAGCATTTCTCCTTTTCCCACAATGTTTTTAAAAGGCCTCTTCTAAAAGGGTCGTGAAAACCCGGGATTGTTTGGTAAAGGGTTAAGAGATAGATATAATGGCAGCAAATCTTCAAAAATAGGCCTGCACAATAAACAAATCCGCGTTTTTAACCAATCACAGATTTCTTTTTATGCATTCTAATATTAAACAATACCAAGAAGTCGGTCAAAAGCCAACGCATACAGCTACGCAAAAAACCACAAGAGAACCACCTAACTCTTTACCGAATGCAATAATTTACAGTAGCTGAAATTGAAAGTATTCGCATATGACATTGTAAATACAGTGCCTCAAATGATGAAATATGTCTTTCATAGTACAGAAAAGGAGAAAATACTGGCTACCAGCATTTTCTCCTTTTTTCACTTTTATTTTCAAAAACTTTATAACACAGGAACATTAAGATAGGGACTGTTTGATAAAGGGTTAACCCTTAGTACGCTGAAAAAACCTAAGAGACATTTATAATCTGGAAATAAGATCCTAATAAATGCAATATCAAGGTCCATTTTGTCTAGAATGTATCGGCTAAATGGACAGTTTAAATGAAAGATCAGACGGCACATTTTGTGCAGTCTGATCTTGAGCTACACTGACCACAAAAGCAACTACAGTAACTGTTGTGAAAAGCGCTTTAAGGGTTAAAATTATTGCAAAATATTGTCAATATTAAATACTGCCACAAGAGCAACAAAATAATTTACATCTAAAATTCATAAACACTCTAACAAACAACAAAATTTTAGACTTCTTTCAAATGACAAAAAATTTAATATTTCTTCTATGATGGAAGCCTTCTCCTTCAGGACTGTTAAAACTCCGAATTGTGTGGTAAAGGGTTGATTTCTTCATGAAAATAAGAAGTTTTTTACATACTATGCAGGACATCCACTGCTTCCACACTAGCTGATCTGGGCACTGGAGACACATCAATTGCCTTTTCATAACCAGAATCACTTAGCGTCCTATTCTTTGCCTTCTCATACCCAGAGTCACTGAGGTTCCGAGTTTTGGCCTGTGGTATTTCGTACACACTCTCCTCTTCTGTCTGTATCGTGGAATGCTCGTGTATGAAACTGTAATGTAGGAAAAACCTGGGTGTCTATATTCACTGACCATTCCAAATTCAGGGTCTGTATTGGCTAACCATTCCCAAGGACATTCTTAGTCTTACTCTAGATTTAGAAAGTAACACAACCTCTGATTGGCTAAACCAAATGGTTTAGCCAATCATGGCTAAACCAAATGGTTTAGCCAATCAGAAGTTGTGTTGCTTTCAAATTTAGAAATTTGAGAATAAGACTGAAAATGTTCTTGAAAATAAATGGTGAATACAACCCACTTCTGATTCTTAATTCTAAGACAAGACATCTGATTGGCTGAGGCAGAATGTGCCAGCTGATCAAAATGCTCGTCTATTAATCTAGAATTCAAACATAGTTTAGAATGGCTGGCAAGTAACAACTTTTTTTTCTCATAATGTTTTTTAGAAGCTGTCTTTCTCAGGGTCATAATTGGGAAAGATTTAACCCTTTTTTTTTTTGACACAGTAGAAAACATATGGGAAAAGATATTGCTGGCTACCAGCATTTTCTCCTTTACCCGCAATGTTTTCAAAAGCCTTCCTTTTCAGGGTCATTAAAACTTGGAATTGTGTGGCACAGGATTAAATAATGTATTCCATAGGAATTTACATCTACCTACAAGCCAAGCATGAACATTTTTGGAAAAAGCACAGCATCAACTCTGTAGAAGTAAACAAAAAATATTTTTGTCAACTTCTGCTGCAAATCAACTATTTTATCTCAGCTTAGAATGAACTAGAACTTGGAATGGTTAGTGAATACAGATGCCCCGATTTTTCCTACCCTGTATCACACAATCTCGAGTTTTAACCACCCTGAAGAAAGAGAATTTCAAAAACATTATGGAAAAAGCAGAAAATGCTGGTAACCAGTATCTTTTCATTTTCCCACACTTTTTTCTACTTTGTCTAAAACAAATCTTGTCATTTGAGTCATGTTTACTTTCTTCCGAACAAATGCTTTCCATACGGATGAGTCTACAAAATGAGTCTAAAAGTTTGTAATGTGGTAAAGGGTTAAAACAAAGATAAAGATTGCATTCTCTGTGCAAGCTGATGTTGAACAACCTCATCCCCTCCAGCTATCAGTATGTTGCTTGATTGGTTGATGGAAAAGTGCTTTATGCTGCTTTCAACATTATTTCAGTTATATCACTGTGATAACTCACATCATTCATGTATTTTCTGGGTTTCACCAGTACTAGGTTAGGGCTCCCAAGGACACTCCAAACAAAAAACCCAGTGCTTCCAGCTAAGCTCAAACCTGGGACATCCAGGTTACAAGTCCTGGTACACTTTGCCCCTGAGCCACGTAGGATCCCCCAGTATGTTTCAAGTGGCAGTGAAGGAATGAATAGCAAAATACCAGACTATCTTTATGATGCATTCCCTTTGTTATACACCAGAAATTTCACTTGTTACAGTTTTATCAGATAAAAAGATGCATATTTTCAGAAAGCTGTTTTATAATCTTTCTTTTCTGCTTCATCTTGCATTTCATTGCTTATACCCTGGGATCATCTAGCATTACCTGTGTACAGTCATCTTTATACAAAACCCTTAACACTTTACCACACAATACCATGTTTTAACTACCCTGAAAAAGAAGGCTTTTGAAAACATTGTGGGAACCAGGATTTTCTCCTTATCCCACTACACTTTCTACCCTGTCACAGTGATTCAGTTCATACATGTATGTACCACTTTCACATTTGAGGTCTGCCAATGCTTTCAATTGGTAAGTCTTAAATTTGTTGTTCAGGAAAATGATGAGTAAGACCAGTGACTCAGTGGTAATCCAGTGGTATCATCTAAGGCTAGGACTGCAAAGGCTTTGAGTTTGAATCCAGGCTAGGCTGAATTCATAGAAGTCATTGGGACAGGATTCATTTGTCTGCCACTACCAGCCTATGTGTTGATATAATTAAAAACATATCAAAAAATGCTATACCAGACAAATAGATAATACTTTTTACCAGAAAAACTAAATTTTAGGCGTGTCCAAAGTCATAGCAGTCGCAGACGACAAATTGAATACGGCTCTATTGAAGAGACACATCCTGTTTCCCACAGCATTTTAAAAAAGCTTCTTTCCTCAGGGTCTTCAAAACACAAGATTGTTTGGTAAAAGGCAAATTCTCTACTAAACAACAGAATTATAGACTAGTCTATATTTAAAGCATTTTCAAACAACAAATTTAATGTGGTTCATATCAAGAGACTTTGCTTGATAGGATAGGGTAGAAAACATTGTGGAAAAATGAGAAAATGTTGGTTACCAGCATTTTCTCCTTTTCCCCCGATGTTTTCAAAACGTTTCTTCCTCCTGCTCATAAATACAATGTACTTGAGATTAATATGTTAAAGGGTTATGTCACTATAATAATGAAGCAGTTAGGAAAAAAGTGACTAAAAACCTAATATAAGTTATTTCAAGTCCCAAAAGTTTAGAAGATGTAAATTATATGGATGCTCACAAGAAGCAAATTTCAACAACGGTATTAACTCTATACCAGATTATTAAAATTTCAGAATTGTCCAAAATGAAATACTTTCAAGATGACAAATTATAATGTGGCTAAAAAGATGTGATATTTGTTAGAAGGGGTTGAAAACATTGTGGCAAAAGAAGAAAATGCTGGTTATCAGGAATTTTTTTCATTTCCTACAATTTTTTTGAAAGTCTGTTTTCTTAAAGGGTCATTGAAATAAATGATTGTTTGGTATAGGCTTAACTGCTTGTGAAAAGCTGACTGTCTTAATTATGATGTAAAAAACTGACAGCTGCACTTGTGTGTGAGGTTCAAATGGGCTTTTCGAGCCCCTATGGTATATATTCAGTGTGCATGATTGGAATTAAGTTTCATTCTCAATACCTGTATATGTACAACACTAGCCTGGGTCCAGGCAGTAATAATTCATTTATTTATTAAAAACTTCCTATCACACTGTCCTAATCTCTGTCTGCTGTCGATCTTTGGCAGCTATCCATTATTATTACCGCCTGGGGACATTCGAGGGTCTCCCCATGATAATGAATTGTGCTGATAATCTAATTATAGATTTGTTTATTGCGTGACATCACAATGTTGATAATGAATTGGCCCATTTTCGACTAAATCAAGTAGAACGGGGACGAGTGATTTTCCCGAACTTGTTGTTTTATCAAAAAATCATCGCGACCTGCAACAAAACTAGTAAAAAAACATCCTGTTGAAAAGCTTTCAGAGTCAAACAGGTGAAACATTTGATTAGCAGCTATTGTTAAAATATCCTCCAAAATCATTGTGAATACCCGTTGGGAATTTTGTTTTCAATATTTTCAAAGACGGTCCACAAACAGGAAGTGAAGAAATCGAGGCTACTGGAATTTCTGCATCTATTTTTAGTCATTTACAATCGAAAATTATTGCAGTAACATCTAGTTTACCCCACTGTGAGATGGGGTAAACTAGATATCGCTTCAATCTGTTTTTGAATGTCCCCAGGCCGTCATTTTTGACAAAGTAACGCCCAAATGATAGAAAAGGAAAAAATGAACGGACTGGAACCCAGGCTAGTACAACACTTGTGTGTGTTACATCAGTTGACATATTAAGTTCAGTGCCAACTTTCATGAGAATCAATTGATTGAAAATGAGGCCCCAAGACTGCTCACAAGGTTTTTCTAAGATTTGTTTAGCTGACTGGCTTTTTGACTCTATGTGAACCATCTGCACATCCATCCAACATATTATAAAGACAAACAATCTGACCAAAAGTCATGAGAATTGGAGAGAAAATGTAGCCTCGAGAGAGGGCACATCCCTTTTCTAAGATTTGTGTGAGTGTCCAAACTTGACACATCTTCAAATGGGCCTCTGAGATATCAAGATAAATATTCTGACCAAATTTCATGAGCATTGGACTTGAAATATGGCAGTGACAGTGCAAAAAAAGGTTTTTCTGAGATTTGTCCCAATTTGTCACAGTGACCTGCTGTGTGACCCTATGTTAGTCTTTTTCACACTCACCTGAGTTATCAATAAGACAAACATTCTAACCAAGTTCCAAAAGAAATGAGCTGAAAACGTGGCCTAAAGAGTCCACAAAGTTTCACCAATTTTTTTCCTAGTGACCTATTTTTTTACCCAATGTGACCCAATTTCAAAATTGTCCGAGATACCACCAAGAAAAACATTCTGGCCAACGTCTATGAGTATGCAACTAAGTGGTCTCTAAAGTGCAAAAGAGATTTTTTCTGATATTTTTTCCAGTACCCTACCTGGCATGACCTAATTTAAAATTCATTCCAAGTACATCTATCGTCAAGACAAACATTCTGGCCAACTTTCATGAGTATCAGACGGAAAATGTGGCCCTTTAGAGTGCACATCAGGTTTTTCTAAATTTGTCCTAGTGACCTTCTTTTTGCCAAATTCACAAATTTCAAGCTTGTCTGCGACATTATCATGAAAAACATTCAGATCAAGTTATATGATAATTTGAATGAAAATGTGGCCTCTACAGTACAAACAAAGTTTTTGTATGATTTATCCCAGTGACCTACTGTTTGATCCAACATAATCCAATTTCAAACTTATGCAAGATATTATCAAGACAAACATTCTGACCAATTTTCAGGATTATTAGACTGAAAATGTTGCCACTAGAGTATGCGCAAGGTATTTATCATTGTTGATGCCTGCACCTAGGATGAAACATGTTGCATTACATTACAATTTTTCTTCAATGTTGTATAGACCAACAAAGGTTTTTCTTCACCATAGCCACTTATTTCAAATTTACTCGTCTGTCAGTACTCTTTTTACACCATCCACTGCTGAACTATGACTTAACTCGTATTGGAAAGCAACTTCTTGTGGGCCAAAATTGGTAAGACAATACTTAAAACATGTAGATTATTTCAAAACTGAAAACACGCCAAATCTGTTGATCAGCAACAGTTATGATCCCATCACCGGTTGTATAAATAGAACAAAATTTTGTCGGATATTACCCTTATTATTTCGGGCACACATTCCATACAAGTCTCTCGAAATTGAAAAATCAACAGTAATACTGTAATAAAAAGAAACAACAGTGTACTTGTGTTTCGCCCCCCCCCTTTTTCATGGCGTTTTTAAAAGTCATAATGTGCCGAGCTTTACAAGCTCACCCGTTTGTACAAAAGGTATACATGTACATGTGTATGCAATAAGGTATAAGGGGAAATTCGTGTATAAAAACACATCAAAAAAAAAGGCAAAATGCAAATTTATGACATTTTATTCTATTATATATCTGAACAATCATAGGAACAATACAGACAAGTGCTTGTGTAAATCATACGCTATTTTAATTCCTACGATGCACAGTGTCCCTTATCAACATGGAAGTCGTGGCAATCCCAGTTCACTGGTCCAGAAATACGGCTTATCCGGAAACATTCATAGGCAACAGAAGTGTCCGGATAAACGAGGCTCGACTGTACTTGGATTACCAATGTTTTCTAAAGCCATCTGTGTCAGGGTCCAAAAAACATGGGATGATTGAGTAAAGGGTTAAAGTAGATGTATACAAGATAATAAACATACCTGATATCCGACAAGTCTATGTCATCATACAGCTTCACCTCAGTCTGAAAATATAAACAAAGTTGGTTGGTTGGTTGGTTGGATGGTTAAATGGGTGGATGGGTTGGTGGATGAGTTGGTAGATGGGTGGTTAGGTGAGTGCAGATGGATGGATGGGCGGGTGGACGGACAGATGGATGGACAAGTGGATGGATTGGTGGATTGGTTGGTGTATGGGTGGTTAGGTGAGTACAGATGGATAGATGGGTTGGTTAGGATTTACAATTTGGTGGATGGATTGGTAGAACTGGACTCCAGTCTGTTAAGTGAATTTAGTCTGTTTATTTTGCTGAGTTGCTGAAATTTTTGCTGAAATTTATCAACTGAGAATGTTACTAAAGTCTGCTAACTCTTTACCACACAATCTCTAGTTTTAACAACCCTAATGAAAAAGACTTTTGAAAATGCTGGTTACTAGCATTTTCTCCTTTTCCCACAATGTTTTTACCCAATCAGAGAAATCATCACTTGAGCTATATTCATCTTGTCATCTGCAAAATGCTTTCAATTTGGTAAAGTCCAAATTTTGTCATTTGGTAAAGAGTTAATATTAGTGAAATGTGTCTTTAATCACCAACTCAAACCTTTATCATAAAATGCCCATTTTTAACGACCCTGAGAAAAATACTGTGGTAACAAGCATTTTCTCCTTTTCTCACAATGTTTTCGACCCTTCCCAAAACAAATTTCAATTTTTCACCTACATTTATTTTGCCGTCTGCAAATGCTTTCAACTTGGACAGGTCTAAGATTTAGTCGTTTGGTGATGAGGTAAGTCAGAAACTGAGTCTGTTCGTGGATTTGAGCAAAATAAGAGAATTGTTTTTTTTTTTGAGAAACCATACCCAGGTTTACTTTCTGCAGAAGCAGAAAAGTTGGTTACTTAAACTTTGTGTCACTGAACTCTACTTATATAAAACAAATAAAGGGAAAAGGTTGTTTACATCAATAATTTGTTTTATTCTCTCATCTGTCATTCGTGTTTGCTGCTGCAATAATTTCAAAAGCAGTTGCCTTTAAGGTTAATGACATGGATATAAATACATACTTGAGGAAAGAAACACAAACCAGGGTTAGACAAAGACAAATGATGACAAATCAGTGACCAATCTATCATATCTGATGCAGTCTGCCCCTATATATACCTTCTCGTATTTCAAAATTATACATTCTTCGATTTTTTTTTTGCAACCTAGGTATAACTGCATGTAGTCTATCTGGTTCATTTACCATTTTCTTCATTAAGACATTATTTGGCAAATCTCAAATTGGCAACACACTGTGACACATGGATATTTGACCTGAATGACTGCGTTTTTACAGTTGCTTTTAAGTATGGTTAGCAAAACAGCCAGTGTAGATCAAAGATCAGGCTCACATTTTGTGCAGTCTGATCTTGATTTACACCAGCCACAATGGAAACTACCATCATAAGAAAGCACTTTAACTCTGCAAAAGGATAAATTCTACACTCTTCCTAACTGAAAGCACCTGCAGACGACATAATTGAAATTGATACAAATGAACTGAAGTTCCTTGACAGTGGAGAAAATATTGTAGGAAGATGTGAAAATACTTGTTCTTTGCATACCAAAATAAATAATTTTCTTAATTTCTTATTCTGGCGAATATATTTGAGCCGTGCTCTGTGAAAAGAGGGCTTAATGCATATGCGAAAAGTATCGAAACAGGTCAGCCTGCACAGTGCGCGCAGGCTGACCTGTTTCGATATTTCCCTATTGGTCAATTTTCTGTTTGTCAAAGGTCCAGTCTACCTCATGATTAAGTCGGTATTTAAAAAAGTGGCTATTATGGATCCATAATTATGTGATGACTTGGGCCGGTATCATGTATCACAGTGATGGATTAAGCACCCTTTTGCCAGAGCATGGCTCATTTACAAGAGAGTTGGACATTGAGCGGTAGGGTAAAATGGATCTACGAGACAGAAATGTGCACTATCAGAGTATCAATAAAGTGGAATCAAACCCTCGGTGTGCCAATTTCAAGGCTTCGCTATGTCAACAAATACTCAATAATGTAAGATGATTGGTTGACCAAATGTTTTAGGCCAGTTTCAACATTTATTCAGTCATATCATGGCACCAGCTCTCTTTCATGTAATTGGTTTCACAAGCACTAGGCTAGGCCCCTGAAGTGTCTTGTCCAAGAACAGCGGCACATCAAACCCAGTACTTCCAGTGAAGATCAAACAAAGGGCATCCAGGCTAGTCGTGCCCTACATAGGACCACTGTGTAAGTTATGTGATGACTTGCTTGGTAGATGCATCACTGAGATGCATTAAGCATCTTTTTGCCAGAGAACAGCTCAAATACTTTCTGCTCTTAAGTCTGTTGGAGTGTTGTGTGGCTCAGTGATGAAGCTGTGGGATTCAAAACCTGGAGGCCCCTTGTTCAATCCTCAAAGCACTGGGTTTTGAGTGAAAGTCTCTTTGGGCAGGACACTCCAGGGCCCTGGCCTTGTACTGTTGAACCCCAGACTATATGTGAATAAGTGAACTATTACCCTGAAATAATTGAACAGGACACTCCAGGACCCTGGCCTTGTGCTGTTGAACCCCAGACTGTATGTGAATACGAGGGTTGTTCGATATGTAATGTGTATTGTACGATATCTCAAAAGCATTCGACTCAAACAGTGAAATGAACATTACATCCCTTCAAAGTATTCTCCGCGGTTTGAAATACATAATTTCAATTTCTGAATCCATTTCTGAAATGTGTCACGGTTCGCTGATTTAGGTAGACCTCTGAGGCAGTCTGACTGATGGCTGAGCCAAGGGCTTGTCGGGACTTGTAACGACGACCAGATAAGAACTTTTTAAGTTTTGGAAAAAGGAAAAAGTCGCATGGGGCTAGATCTGGAGAGTATGGTGGGTGTGGCAAGACAGTAACCTTCTCTGACTTCAAAAATTGCTTCACAAGCTCAGATGTATGTGATGGAGCATTATCATGAAGTAGACGAACATGCCTAAATCCTGACACAGGGTGTCGTTTAAGATAATATTTCTTGACCTTTTTTAGTATAACATCTCGGTAATACCAACCTGTAACACTTTTGCCCTTTGGCACCGGAATTTGTACGGCTATACCATCACATGAGAAGAATATGCAATAAAGAACCTTCTTTGTGCTTATGCTTCTTTTGGCAACTATAGGCCTTCTACCTTGTTTAGTTAGCCATATTTTGTTTCCAATTTTTCTTACTGGTTCGAAATAGTGAAAGCATGTTTCGTCACCAGTAACAATGTTTGCAAATTGTCTTTGATTGAATTTGGGAAACATTTTGAGCAATTGCTTAGCGGTTTGTACTCATACCCATTTTTGGTCATCTGTCAATATATGCCGTATCCATCTGGCAGAAATCTTTCGTACTTTCAAAATATGCTTCAAAATGAAATAATTGCACCCGCGATAGCGATATGCCAACAGCGTTGGCAATATCACGAATCGTGTATCTGCCATCACTTTCAATTATTTCCCTGACTTTTGAGACATTTGCCTTGCCTGTTACAGTCACAGGTCAGCCAGATTTTGCTGCATCTTTGACGGACTCTGTGCCAGTCAGAAATTTCTTTCTCCACCTACGAACTGTCTCATAAGATACCTTATCAGACCCATAAACTTCCCCCCATTCAGTAAAAATCTGCATTACCGAATGACCGAGTTTTGTGCAAACTTTTATATAAGCTCTAATTTCTTTAATATTCTTAATCCGTTTCCCAACCATTTCTACAACAGTGGTCAATGACTAGCTCTATTGAAATGACTATAAGTTTAAAACTATGTGGAGCTGAAAGCTCGTGTTTATACCGTGGGAAAGGTATTGAATAGAGCTATTCAAGCGTATCATCATCCACGAAATTGTGCAAAGCGTTATCGCGCTGTGGTACAATACACGTTACATATCGAACAGCCCTCGTAAGTGATGAAGAGGACACTCCAGGACCCTGGCCTTGTGCTGTTGAACCCCAGACTATATGTGAACAAGTGAGCTATTACCCTGATATAATTGAACAGGTCACTCCAGGACCCTAGCCTTGTGCTGTTGAACCCCAGACTATATGTGAACAAGTCAGCTATTACCCTGATATAATTGAAATAATGTTGGAAGTGGCATGAACCAACATTCAATCAATCAATTAACCCTTTACCACACAATCCCTAGTTTTAACAACCCTGAAAAAGAAGGCTTTTGAAAACATTGTGAGAAAAGGAGAAAATGTTGGTAACCATCATTTTCTCCTTCTCTGACAATGTTTTCTACCTTTTCAAGAACAAATACCATAATTTGAAAAAAAAAACAGTTTGAAGACTCAATTGTAAATTCCTTTACCATGGGTTGGTCAAAAGGGTTAACTCTTTACCAAAGGACACAATGTTCGACTAGACTAAATTCAAAGCATTCGTAGATGACAAATTAAATGTAGCTCAAATGATTATTTATGTACTTGATACGGCAAAAAACATAGTGGGAAAAGTAGAAAATGCTGGTTACCAGTATTTTCTCCTTTTCCCATGTTTTCAAAAGCTTTCTTATATTATTTATGTACTTGATACGGCAGAAAACATAGTGGGAAAAGGAGAAAATGCTGGTTATCAGCATTTTCTCCTTTTCCCATGATGTTTTCAAACGCTTTCTCCTTCAGGGTCGTTAAACCAAGGGATTGTTTGGTAAGGGGTTAAAGCTACTCTCAAGCGATCAATCTATCAATCTGCAATCAAGCAATCTAAAGGCAAGAGGTGTCTACTTCTGAAAATGGTTTAAAGTTATACAAGTCTACACAAGAATAACAGTCAATTTGTTATTTTCTGAAACAAATTGCAGCACCACATTTTAACCCTGATCCTGCCAAACAAGTTAAATGAAACTTTCAAGCCATTTGTAGAAACCCAAATTTTGTTATTTCTAAAGTTATTTTTGGGGGCAAAGACATCTCTATATCGGACAGTGTAGATCCAAGATCAGACTGCACATTCTGTGCAGTCTGATCTTGATCTACACTGTCTGCAAGAGTTCCTAGAGTCACACTCAGCAGCCTTAAAGGGTTAAAAGTATTCTTACAAAATATGTACAGTAGCATGAATCTACAGATTTAATGTGCAAATACATGTGAAAACATTGTGAGACAAGATGTAAGTTTCTCCTTCTGCCACAATGTTTTCAAAATTCGCTTGCTGCATAACAAAAGGAAATAAAACTTCTGCAGAAGGCAATGCGTAAACAGTTCTGTAAAATTTGCCAGCTTTGAGAAATGTAAGTTATTCCCTAGCATAAACTAACAAAAAAGTGTTAATTACTTGGAAAAATTCCATTGGGCTTTAGTTCAAGGGGGCAAATAGTAATGTAAGAATCTAGCACTTGTTTTATGTTTTTATACAAAGGTTCAGCTACCACACACACACATAGAGAAACTTTTCTTGTACCCCAAAATGTTACAAGACAAATTTATGATGCATAGCATCACAGAAGCCGCAATCTTTTGGTGGACAATTTCAGAAATATTGACTCTCTTGAGAAATTGTGATTACATTTTTTGTATCTGTTTTTACCCCCACCCCCATCAGCGGAAAATCATGACAAATGGTACTAAAATGCAAGGAAAAAAGAAACAGAAAATAATATGTACATGTATTCTAATTCATAAAAGAAATTTAGAGAGGAATCTTAAATAATCTTGTTGATATATTATTATTATAAAGTGATGTTTATTTGGGGGGAAAAAAAAAACGTAAAAGCATCGGAATTTTTAAATTTCTACTCGAAATTTGAAAATGGAGAAATTGCGCATTCAAATACAGCATTTTCCATTTATTTAATGATTTTAGAAAGGAAACTTCTATAGCGGCATTAAAGGCAATACTACAGAATTATTTAAGTTACCAATTATTCAAAGTGGTATTAAGATCGTTATTCACATATGATGTTTACATGTATTTACAATTCTTATCAGTGATCTCTTCTTTGTGCTTCTTCTTTTTTTTACAACAAAAAAGAAAAAAAGGAAAGAAAAAAAAAGAAAATATTCAACAACTTTTTTCTAAAAGATGATCTTCTTGCTTGTCAAAAAGTATCTTAGCATGCTTGGAACACAGTGAATCTTTACATCTCTACTCTAGAAACAAAAACTTTTGCATGGCATCTCTCAAAATTATTCTGATCATAGCCTGCACAGTTGGCACAAATCACGTTTCTTTATTCCTGAAATGGCAGCCACACACACACACACACACACACACACAAACATTTTTTAAGTCTTTACAAATCTGGATCTATTCAACCACAACATAATAACTATTACTATACATATTTCGTTTAATAAACAGTAGTTTGAACCATTTTCTGCATAGGCCTTGTACAAACCTAGTGTAAAACTTCTAATGTAAATTTCAAGAGCTATTCTAAACCTTTGACCAGCAGCGACGTAAAAAGTTGTATATTCACAGTAATAGGTTCTGTAATAAATTTAACCCATCGACTACACAACGAAATGAATACACTGAGTAAGGAAAACAAACAAGATTTTCTTTTATGTTTACAAAATATCTTACAGAATATTAAAAAAATATTACACGGGCTATGTGCTGTCTGATCTTCATCTATTTCCGTCATTTTCGAGCAGCTTCAACCCTTAGAGCACCAGGCACCACCATGATAATTACTGTAGTCAATGTACATCATGATCCATACGTCATGTTTCAAACAGGCCTGGTTTCAAGGATTTTGTAAATCAGGACCATACTGTACAGCACGTACAGTCTGATCGTAACAGCTTCGACACACAATACAGTAAATGCTGAATTTCACAGGTCTCATAAGGTAGATGTTCCGTGTAACAAAAATCCATTGGGCTAATGTGTCGACGAAGGGAATAAAAAGGGTTATCTTTTCGCAAGTATTCTATAAATAGCTGATGTAGACGCCTCTTGTGTAGGGAGCATTCAGCATACCTCGGGTGATGGGAGCCATCATATCCCTCAGCTGTAACTGGTGGATTGATATGCACCAGATCTGTACATACCCGGAAATACGCCGGTTAACCGTTCTGAAAATTGTAAGGCTCCTCTTAAAAAAGAAAACTTGAGTTTCAATTTTCTATCGAAACCTTTCTAACTATATTTCAGTTCAGTTGACAAACAGTTCGTACATTCATTATTTAACGTGGTTTATCAATTTCGATTGAAATTTTTACCGACAGATAAACAGATGTGAATAACTTCATCAAGGCTGTTTATGTCGTTGCTAAACGACTGTCAGTGGCGCGCTATATATAGAATCATGTGATTCTCATTTCAAAATGGAAATCTCCTTGATACGGACGAGGTTAGATGTAGGTACGGAATCGGCCGAGTTGTGACGAGTGGTGTAGGGAGGTAACCAGTCTATACCTTGATCAAAGGTTAACTGCCGTTTTATCCTTTACAAATTAAGATTGGACGAAAAACTTGTACATAAAATTGCTTCTGATTATCATATTCTAAGATGCTCTCTATCTCATAATCATCATTATTTTGTTTTGTAAAGAAGTAGACAAATGCGAAAACCATTGAGAGGTGTGAAAGCTTGTGATAAACCGAAAGCATAACGACTTCGTTTGGGAAAATAGAAGGAATCCTATATGTTTGAAAATTTTGGGGGACTAGCCAATTAAAGGATGTTTATCTTTCTGTATTTTTTATTGTTATTTGGGAATGAACTATATATTGCAAGAAAACCAGGTTTGACTTTCATGTAGGTCTGTTGGAATACTTAAGAAAGAGTCATGTGGAGTAATTCTGTCACAACAACACAACATTATTAGAAATTTCACAAAAATTATCACCTATCGAATAATTACTGATCATCTACATGGTAAATAGTTTAGGTACAGTCCTAATAAAACTTTAACTCTTTATCAAACATTTTTTTTTTGACTTGTGCAGAGGAGGGCTTTTGAAAAAATTGTTGGAAAAAGAGAAAAATGCTGGTTTCCAGTACTTTTACCATTTCCACAAGTTTCCTTCTCTTTCAGACACAAATGCTTATTTAAGTAAAAATTATTTATATGACATTGTACCACTCAGAAATCCGAGGATTGATGATAGTCACTGCGACAGGATTCATTCCTCTCCCACCGCTGACCATTGTTTCGACGATAATTATGTGGGAAAGCAGCCAGTGGCTTGGATAAAAAATTGTGCGAAGTACTGGTAAAGAGACTCCAGGAACGCATGGATAGGTGCACTGGCCGCCGCGATATAACTGAAATAATGTTGAAAACGGCGTTAAACACCATACAATCAATCAATCAACCAATCAACACCACTCAGAAAAAAGCTACCCTTTATCACACAATCTTAAGTTTCAATACCTTGAGAAAGATGACTTTTGAAAATATTGTTTGAAAAGGAAAAAAGCTGGTAACCAGCATTTTCTCCTTTTCCCATAATGTTGTCTACTCTTCCAGAGACAATTTCCACCATTTCAGCCACATTTAATTTGTTGTCTGCAAATGCTTTCAAAAAGGACAAGTCCAAAATTTTTGTCATTTGGTAAAGAACTAGCACCATCTGACACACTGTCAATGTATTATATTCTAATTACATTCTTACTATAAAATTCAATTTCACCTTGTGCCACAATAATCCTAAAACTATCCTGCTGACTGCAGAGAGGCACAAAACAATCAGCAGGATATTGGGTTAAAATAGTTTCTAAAATACATTACAGCATTAAACTTATTGCTTATTACCAAATAAGCAATTACTGCTGATCTCTCATAAGGAAAAGGACTAATAAGCAATTTCGTTGAAATGATATCCCCCGCCGAAAAATTTACTTGATTGTATAACTTAAAATCGCTCCCAGTCTGCTATTTTTCATCGAATCAAAAAAAGAAAAAAATCATATCAGCGGAATGGGTTATTGTACACACATATAGAGTTTCACTAAATTCCATCCAATGGTATTGGAGATTTTCTCCCGGACAGACACACGGATGGACGGCAGGACGGACAGAAGGTCGGACGGACGGACAACACTAAAACTATATCCCTCCGCCTTCGGCGGGGGATAATAAAAGTATTTTAACATATATAGACCAATCGTGTTGGACTTGGACACAGACCAGCAAACATAAGGACAACTGAAGAAATTTGTCATCATTAGCAATCCCGTCATTTGTCAAAATGTTTTCAAAAGATCAGATTACATCTGAACTTAGACAAGGGAATGAAATGAAAACTTCATCATCTGATCATCCTGTTGCCTTTACATTGTAGATACCTATGGGCCTAGGTGTTTCTTCTTTTTACAAAATAGCACAATTTTAAAAATCTTTACCAAACAGCATAATTTTAGACATGTCAAAATTAAAAGATGGCAATTCAAATGTTGTTCAATCGATAGGACTTCTCTTCGATAGGGTAGAAAACATTGTTGGAAAAAGAGAAAATGCAGGTAACCAGCATTTTCTCTTTTTCCCACAATGTTTTCAAAAGGCTTCTTTCTCAATATCATTAATGCTTGGGGTTGTGTGGTAAAGGGTTAATCAAGTTTGATTTATGTTGATAGCCACTTCTTTACAAGGATAATTTTAAAGTCATGTCTGCTGAAAATTTATTCCACAGCTTAACCCTTTACCACACGGCAAAATTTTAGACCTATCCAAATTGAAAGCATTTGCAGACGACACTTTCATAGCGGCTCAAATGGCGCAATTTTTCTTTGATAGGGTAGAAAACTTTGTGGGAAAAGGAGAAAATGCTGGTTACCAGCATTTTCTCCTTTTCCCACCATGTTTTCAAAGGCTTCTTCCTCAGGGTCGTTAAAAGTCGTCACTGTGTGGTAAAGAGTTTAAGAGATAATTCTTTGAAATTGATTTAAAATTTGAGCAGATGTTCTTATATTGCAATTCCTGCATATCACCACTGGAAGTTTTGGCCAGAGAAACCATAAAAGAACTTATAAGACTTTTGGGGCCAAGAAATTACAGAAAAACTTATAAGATTTGACTTTTTACGAAATGGCAAAATTTTAGACTGGTCCAAATTGAAAACATTTGCAGACCACAAATTGAATGATGCTAAAATGATATAAGTCGGCCTGGAGAGGGTAGAAAACACTGTGCTGGTTACCAGAATTTTATGCTTTTCCCACCATGTTTTCGAAACGATATTTCCTCAGAGTCATTAAAACTCAGGATTGTGTGGTACAGTGTTTATAGGAAAGGGTTTTCTAAAAATTGAAAATCTCAAATTCGTGCAGGTAACTTCCTTGCTTTATCAGAAACCATCAATCAAAAATGTTCAACCCTTTATCACACAATCCCAAGTTTAACGACCTTGAAGGAAAGGCCTTTGGAAAACATTGTGGGAAAAGCAGAAAATGCTGGTAACCAGCATTTTCTCCTTTTCCCACAATGTTTCCTTCCATTTCAATGACAGCAATCATCTTTTTTGGCTACATGTAAATTTTCCCCTTCAACTGTTTTCAATTTGGAGAAGTCTGAAATTGTCTTGTGTGGTAAAGGGGAAACCCTTAAAGCGCCAAATAAAACCAAGGAACACTTTTATTCTCAATATAAAACCCTTATAACTGCAGTGCCTGGGTTTTTATTGTCCAGAATCTCTTAGCAAAACAAAGAGTGAAAATCAAAGATCAGATTGCACATTTTGTGCAGTCTGATCTTCGTGTACAGTAGCTAGTAAGGCAACTACGGTTTTAAAAGGCACTTTAGGAGATGCAATTGATATAAGCCCATTCTCTTACTTACAAAATCTAGCTTCGAAGTGCTGATGAAGAAAAAACTGCTCCACACAGCGTAGAACTCATTCTAATTTTTGCATACAACTTTTTTGTCTAACAGTACAAACCTTTTGGAAACATTAAAGTAACAATAAAGGCCAAATGTAGACAAAGCAGGTGTTTAAATGCATTCAAATTTATATCATACCATTTAAAAGTATGGAGATTATTGTGAAGATGACAATCTGTCATTGTACGGTTGGTCCAAGTGTTAGTCGCTGTCAGAGAAATTAATTTCAAAACTAGGTTAAAACCTGCCTGGTAGCTGTGTCTGTTTACTTTTTGCCTGATTTTAAAATTCTTTTTTCTGCCAGCGACTAACATATGGCCCGGCCACACGATAATAGCCTGTCATCTCCACAATATTTTCCATACTTTTAAATGGTATGATTTAAATTCAAATGTATTATGACACCTGCTTTGATGTTTTGGCCTTTACTGGTCCTTTAAGGCAAAAGAAAAATATTGTTCATAATGAGGCAAATTTCTCAAGTGCCACAATGTCTTCAAGTTTTCATATTCTGGATCCTTAATGACATTTTTACTCTTTACCAAACTATAAAATTTTAAGACAAGTCAATTTTCAAAGCATTTGCAGACAACATAAACATGACTCAAAAACTGAAATTTGCTTTGGGATGGGGAGAAAAAATTCAAGGAAATGGAGAAAATACTGCTTACCTTTCCCTTAATTAAAATGTAAACTGATATGTAAGTAAAGCACCAAAAGTGGCCTTTGGCCTTCTAGAAATTAAACCCTAGGCTGCTAAGCACGACTCACTGACCATTTGCAGACAGTGTAGATCAAGATCAGACTGCACATAACGTGCAGTCTGATCTTAGATCTACACTGTTTGATTGCGAGATTTTATTCCCCCAAAAAATAACTTTGAAATAGCAATATTCGGAATTTTACAATCTGCCTGAAAGTTTCACTTCCCTTATTTAGCAGGACAAGGATTTAGTATAAATAACTCAAAAACTTCAGAATAGTCCAGTATAAAATCAGCCAATAAAGTAAGCATGATGGAAAAGGTAAGATATGTCTGTGATTGGGTAGAAAACTTTATGGGAAAAGGAGAAAATGCCATTAATCTTTCTCTTTGTCTACCCCCCCCCCTTTTCAAAAGCCTTCTGGGACTCTCTCTAAGAATTGAAACAAAATAAAAATATAAAAAATCTTTTGGCAAAGGGTTATGTAAAGTTAGAATTGTTACCATGAGATTTACAATATGTAATGTTTTGATTATAAATGGGTGGCACTCTGGGAGAAGGGAGGCTTATGCATCTTCATAATGCAGTATACCAAGTAAGTTCTTGCGAAGTGTGGATCCAAGTTTATCTTTACTTCTTCATCAAACAATAAAATTTTGGACTGGACTAAACTGAAAGCATTTGGAGACAACAAGTTATACATAGCCCAAATGATTATTTTTGTCTTTGCAAAGATAGAAAACATTGTGGGAAAAGGAGAAAATGCTGGTTACCAGCATTTTCTCCTTTTCCCACAATGTTTTCAAAAGCGTTTTCTTTCAGGGTTGTTAAAACTTGGGACTGTCTGGTAAAAGAGTTAAAATGTCTAAATCATGCAGTAGAGTGCTTCTTTGACATACAGAAAATTTGATAATTAATACAACAATGTTTCTACCCAGGTCAGCCTGCGCAGTCTACACAGACTGACCTTGGTCAATAGGTTTTTGCAGAGCCCCCCTTTCCAAGAACATTACCTACTTTTTGGTAAAGGATCAGGTGAAGTTTGAAATACAACTGTGAAATTTAGAATACAGAATGTTTTAATTACAAATGGATCTTACTTAAGACCTTTACAGCAAATGAAAAGTGAAAAGGGGACTTAATGCATCTGCAAAAAATTATCGACCAATGTCAGCCTGAGCAGACTCCACCCAGGCTGACATAGGCCTAAACTTTTTGCTATCTTTCAATTTTCTGTAGGTTCACTGAGGACCATGCTACCTCCAGATTTGGTCATTTTGTGGACTTAATGGATTTTATGAATCTATAATTGAGATGACTTGCTTGATATTGTGCATCAAAGAGAAGCATTTAGCCCCCTTTTCACAAAGCATGGCTCACATCCATTGTGTAATGAAGTTCTGTTGTGTATCTTAATTAAAGACTGAAACTGATAATTCAATCGATGAAAAAAAAAAATGATGAATTTTAAGTGCATTCTCATTAAAATATTACTGCCTGCAGACAAGTTTTTTCATCTAAATGTTCTGCAAAGGCAGAGATTATGGGGAACCAGTTCTGGCCCATTATATTGAATTACACACAGAAATCAATATCCTATCATGATGCACAGTCTGATCGCATTTGGGAGCTTCCTGATTAAGGTCTATGGCCCCTAACTCATCGGTAAACATCGAAGTTTTCATAATAATAAGTTTTCATCTCGGCAGCTTCCATCTTTTAAAATGAGAGTTAGGGACGGTAGACTCACTAACTCATCGGTAAATACCGTGTAACACTGACGTTTCCGTAAAGGCTATTCAGCCAATCTCGGCAGCTTCAGTCTTTTAATATGAGAGTTAGGGGCCATAGACATTAATTTTAGAAAATAGGGTATGCTGCATTTGTCTCACCAATTTAGAAAATACCCCCCTTCTTTTGCAACACTTGCCCTAACTCAAAAATTTAATAGTCCTTGGCACAAGACTGTTGTTAGCATTCTGACACCCCTGATGTTACCTTAGTTATTTAACTTAGTACAGAAGCCATCTTAAAGTAAAGATGATCCTGCCTTGTGTGCAAAAAGGAGAAAATGCTGGTAACCAGTTTTTTATCCATTCTAACACTGTTTTCAATCCCTGCAAATTTAGAAAAATTAAATCATTTGAGACTTATGTAATTTTTGCATCAGCGAAAGCTTTCAATTTGGTCTGGTATAAAATTTGGTCAATGGTTAAAGAGATTAAAGAGTCATCTGCAGACAGCAATATGCTTACCTGTATGACAGTAAAAAAGGTTTAAAATTGAATAAACACTCTAAGCTGAAATTTCACTTAATTTTCTGAACAACAGGAAGGGGGGGAAACTTTCCTGACTGGAAAATGCATTCCATTCCATATGGAAACCAGATGTTCAATGTAATTAATTTTCTACAATCAAAACTGTTACCTGTTTATCCCTTTTCCAAACCGTCACTAATTTAAATCTTTACCAGAAAACGAAATTTTAGACTTGTCCAAATTGAAAGCATTTGCAGACGACAAAAGAAATGTGACTCAAAAAATGAAATTAATAATTTTGTTAACTGAAGGGCAGATAGTATTGTGGTAAAAGGAGAAAATGCTGGTTACCAGCAATTTTCCTACTTCCACAAGGTTTTAAAAATCTTTTTCTTTTAGGCAGTTGAAAAACCGGATTTTTGTTAAAAGGCAATATAACTCTGTGAAAGAAAGCTGCCAAAAGCATTGTGGGAAAAGGGAAAAAATGCTGGTTACAATGCTGGTAACCAGCATTTTTCTCCTTTTTCCAAAAATGTTCTCTATCCTTTCAAAGACGACCCTCATTATTTGAGACACATCTAATATGCCATCTGCAAATGTTTTCAATTTGGACAAATCTACAATGTTGTCCTCTAGTACTGAGTCAAACAATCTCATAACAATTCTCCAAATCTTGTCAAGTACAAATATGATTTTTACACCACTGACGATGACAGTTTTTGAAAGCAATGACGAAAAAGAAGCAATTGCTTGTTTCCATCTTTGTACTGAGAGACTCTATATGTGAAGTAAAGCATAATTCTTAGCAGGACTGTCTTGGAATATGAACCCGGATTTTAAACAAAGTCATTAACTTATCAGCCACCAGAGGGGACCTCTTCAAATTCAACACAAACACTTCACAACTGGAGCAAAATATATTCTAAGTTACCTAATAAGTCCCCTAATAAAAGGATTATGTTTTACTTTTAAAAGGAAAAGCCTAATAACAATAGTTTGATATAGAAGTTGCAAATGCACGAAATATAAGACTACACAATGATGCAGTCTGATTTTACATCTACACAGACCAAGATTTTGTAAAATGTTCTGGAATAAACAGATTTGAAATTGAAACATCCTTGTCTTTTTTCCAGACTGAAAATATGTTTCCTTTATCCAGCACTTTAACCCTATACAACACAATCCCGAGTTTAAACAACCCTGAGAAAGAAGCCTTTTGAAAACACTGCGGCATTTTCTTCTTTTCGCACAATGTTTTCTACCATTTCCAAAACGAATTTCAAATTTTCAGTCATATTTATTTTGTCGTCTGCCAACTGCTTTCAATTTGGGTAAGTGTTCATCACTGAATTTAGTAAGGCCATGGCTTGCAATCTATCAGTAAAGAAAAAAGACAAATGTAAAAAGTTTTCAGTGGTATTTTCCTCATGGACTACATAGCCTTTTAAGGTAATTTTAGATTTCCCACCAGAGTTTAGCACAGCTTGGGGTATGCCATATGATCAGTAACACACCTCTATCATGTGGGATCCTTTTAAAATAAGAACAATGACATGATCTGTATAGTCATACAAAAATACATGTAGATGGAGTTACCGTATGAAAAGCAAGCAGCATGTTCTTTGAAGGACAAATTCGCATCTTTTTACTGCATGTAATCATTCAGTATCTTTATGTTTGCAGAGTATAGTATATTTTGAAGTATTTATCAGCCTTTAACAAAAAATGTCATTTGCAGCAAAAATTAAATGAAAAAGGACCATTGTAAGGTTTGAGATAGGAAATGAATTAAAGGCCCAATAGCTGCCTAAAATACACAATGTAGGTGTTAAAAATGCATTTACATTTAAATTGAAGTATGAATATTATTGTGAGGATGACTGTCTGTTATTGTATGGTCAGTCAAACTGTTAGTCACTGGCTAAAAAATGAATTTAAAAAATCAGGTAAAATTTTAGTAAACAAAAGATATAAGGAATAAGCAACTTTTTTACCTAGTTTTAAAATTCATTTTTCTGCCAGCAACTAACATTTGGACAGACTATACAATAACAGATTGTCATCTTCACAATAATTTCCATACATGTCACTCTTTACCAAGCAATAAAATTTCAGACTTGTCCAAACTGAAAGCATTTGCAGATGACAAGATAAATGTGACTAAAGAATTAAACTTTGTTTTAGGAAGGGTAGAAAACATAGTGGGCAAAGGAGAAAATGTTGTTTATCAACATTTTCTCCTTTTCCCACAATGTTTTCAAAAGCTATCTTTCTCAGGGTTGTTAAAAGTCGGGATTGTGTGGTATGATTTTTATGTAAATGCATTTCAACACCCCAACTGTTTACTTGTGGCTGCCTTTGGGCCTTTAAAAAAATACAGCAAAATTAAAGTGCAAAAATTCAGGATAAAGGAATCTAATGCCCAAATAATATCTATATCCACATACTGATTAATTTCATAGGTTTCTTGCTTTAGTCTTGCATATCTCTGTAGGCTAGGATTATCTTCACTTTTTATCTAATATCTTTAAAAAAACATTTTTCTTTGAAAACAAAAGAATTTTTCATTCATTTTAACCCTTTACCACACAATCCCAAGTTTTAACAACCCCATGGGAAAGGACTTTTGAAAGTTTGTGGAAAAAGGAGAAACTACAGGTAACCAGCATTTTCTCCTTATCTCACAATGTTTTCTACTCTTGCATACAAATGTCATAATTTCTGCAACATTTGTCATGGACTAATGCTTTCAATTTGGACCAATCTAAAATTTTGTTGTAAGATAACGTGTTTATCCATTTTGATGCGATAAGGCTCCTGAAAATTGTGTGGGATGTGTGTGGGATACAGTCAGAGCAAAAACAAGCCCGCAAAGGTACAGTGTGAATCCATGCCACAGTAGGTTTGAAAACATTTTAGGAGAGAGAGCAAATGTTTAGGTGTTCAGCAATACTGACCTTTTCCCCTAATATTTGTTTTCTGCCCTATAAATGAAAAAAACACTTATTTTGGCTAGATCTGATTTGTCATGCTTTGAAATTGGCCAAGTCTAAAATTTTGCTGTTTGGCAAAGAGTTCAAGCCTTTTAACTTTTTTTTCTATTTTTTTGAAACCTTTATCCTACTAAATACGTCAAATGAAACTTTCAAGCCAACAGTAAAAACCCAGATTTTGCTGTTTCAAGGGTATTTTTTTGGGAAAGATATCTCTTTATTAGACAGGTAAGATCCAAGATCAAACTGCTCATTCTGTATAATCTGATCTTGATCTACACTGTCCGCACAAAATCCTTGAGTCACACTTAGCAGCCTTAGGGTTTACTCTTGACCAAATAATCCCGAGGTTTTAAGTCCTTGAGAAAGAAGGCTTTGTAGGAAAAGGAGAAAATGCCTGTAACCAGTATTTTCCACTTTTCCTATATTTTTTGACCTTTCACAGACATAAGCCACAAGATGATTCACACTTAAATAGTCGTCTGCAAATGCTTTGCATTTTGCCATTTGGTAAAAAGTTAAACTTATTTTTAGCTCTTTACCAAACGGCAAAAATTTAGCCTTGTCCAGGTAGAAAGTATTTGCAGATGACAAAATTAATGTACTATAAATGATGGCATTTGCCCTTGAAATGATAGAAAACAAAGTGGGAAAGGAGAAAATGCTGGTTACCAGCATTTTCTCCTTTCCCGACAATGTTTTCAGAATTCTTCCTCAGGGTTCTTAAAAGTCGGCACTGTTTGGTACAGGCTTAAAGAAGTATGTGCAATATAAATGAGATTTTGTCAAAATGAATCTAAGAAACAGTCCTAAATAACTGATAAGCCACACTTATCTTTGAGGAGATTCAATATTAACTCTTTATCACACAACAAAATTTCAGACTCATCCAAATTCAAAGCATTTGCAGAAGACAAACCAAGGGTGGCTCAAATGATGAAATTTGCTTTTAATTGAGTGCAAAACATTGTGGGAAAAGGAGAAAATCCTCGTTTCCAGCATTTTCTCCTTTTCCAACAATGTTTTCAAACGATTTCTTTCTCAAGGACGTTAAAACACGGGATTGTGTTGTTAAGGGTTATGACAGTTAGGTGTTGCAACAATTTTAAGATATGACAAAATAGAGATTCGCTGACAGGATAAAAAACATTGTGGGAAAAAAGAGGAATTGCTGGTAACTAGCATTTTCTCTTTTACCCACAATGTTTTTTAAAATCCTCCTTCTTCAGGGTCATAAAAACATGGGACTGTATGGTAAAGATTTCAACCAATGATGACTGAAACTTTTAACTGTTTAATAGCAATTTTTCCTTTTCCATCAATATTTTCAAAAGATTTCTTACTCAGATTCATCAAAAATGGGAAAGTCTGGTAAAGGGGTTGAAGAAGACAGAGAGAAACTGATTATGCAGTTATCATAACCCATTGTATGAATGATGTAAACCAGAAACAAGTATTATCATCATTCAGGTATTTATATATGAACCATACTCTGTGAAAAGGGGGCTTTATGCATCTGCAAAAAGTATCGACCAAGGTCAGCCTGCGCAGTCCGTGCAGGCTGACCCGGACTGAAACTTTTTGCTTTTGGTCAATTTTCTCTATGTCAAGGCCCAAGTCTACCTCATGATTAAGTCGGTTGTAAAAAAATGTGCCTATTATGGATCCATCAGTATGTGATAACTTGCTTGGCATCATGCATCATGGAGATGCATTAAGCCCCCTTTTGCCAGAGCATGGCTCATATATCTATATAATACTAAATTGAACTTGGAATGAAATATTAAGAAAACAAGAGCATCGCATGTGGGTGCCAACACTCAGCTGCAGTTGCTTGCAGTCAAACTTTTAAAGGGAGCATAACTGTGTCAAAGTTATTTTGATGGTTACCTGCCCATAGTGTATGGGTTCCCCTTTTGATAGTTAATAACTGGTCTGAGTTTGAAGTAAATATCTTCTGTAATGACAGAGATATTATAAAATGTCCAAGTCTTTGCATAATGACAAAGCTGAGTTTTAATCATGGAAAAAGTATATTTAAACTCTTTGAATACCCCATAAACGGTCATGGAAACACTGTGGTAAAAGGATAAATTGCAGGTATCCCATACAGTGCAGTCTGATCATGATGTACACTGCAAAAGCAACTGGGAGACAGTAGTTAACAGGTAGAGCATCAGACTATCATATCAAAGGTTCTGAGTTTGAATCCTGTGATGGGGGAGTTCAAGACAACACATTAAATCTGTCCGACATAAAAGGATTTGTCTTTGAGAGAGTAGAAAAAATTTTGGGAAAAGGAGAAAATGCTGTTTACCAGCATTTTTTCCTTTTCCCATAATGTTTGAAAAGCCCTTTCCCAAAGGATTTGAAACCATGAAATTATTTGATAAAAGGATAACCTGTTCCACAATCAGCAAAATTTAACTAGAACTGACCCAAAATGAACAAATATCCCCCACCAGCACCTTGTCACTGAAGCAGCACAATCAGAGAACAGAAATGATTTTCAAAACAAAGATCACCTGTGACCCTGACCCTTGACCCACGTGACTCAAAAACAATAGGGCACCTCCTTGGGTCATGAGCAACACTTGTGTAAAGTTTCAGGGTCCTACATCAAACGGCTAACAAATCAGAGCACAGAAACCATTTTCAAACAAAGTTCACCTGTGACCCTGACTTTTGACCCATGTGACCCAAGAACAATAGGGCACCTCCTTGGATCATGAGCAACACTCGTGTAAAGTTTCAGGGTCTCAGGTCAAATGGCTTTTGAGTTAGAGCACAGAAACAAAAACAAGGACAGAGGGACGGCCAGACAGACAGACAGATGGACGGGCGGGCAGGCAGGCAGGCAGGACAAAAAACAGACAGACAGAGAGACAGACAGACATGATGAAACAAGTAACCCCCCTCTAACTTTGTAGATAGGGGATATTACAATTGGTTAAACTCCAGTGTCCGAGGAACGGCCCTCTCAGAGATAAGAGGAGCCAGCAAGGTACTTACAGGTTCAGGTGATGTTTCTGAATCAACCAGAGCACGAGAAAGTTCTCTCTGATAGGCTGCAAAGTCATCCTGATCGGAAGACGGAACACTGCTGTGGGTAGGGGGAGGGGAACTGTGTAAGGGGTATAGTCTAATACCGAGAGCTGAAAGTAGACATTAAGGGAAAAAGTAATTAACTCTTTACCACACAATCCCAAGTTTTAATGACTCCTTTTAAAAACTTTATTGGAAAAGGAGGAAATGCCGGTTACCAGCACTTTCTCCTTTTCCGCAATGTTTTTGATCCTTTCAAACACAAATCTTGTCATTTATGAATATTTTACCTGATAAATTCATCTGAAAATGCTGGCTGTCAAATGTTTCTAAGGGCCATCCACCAAGACTAATTTCTCTTCAACCTTACACTGGTGAGGATGAATTCTAATAAAGCAGTAGAGATATTCTACTGATTGGAGCTGAGCCCTGTTGCTTGGTCAGTAGCCACAGGACTTAAAATCAGACAATCACTGGTTGGAATCCCAAACTTGGCCAATTTCTTTCTGAGAATTGATAATAGTCTTTGCTACAGGGTTCATTCCTCTCCCACAGCTGATTAGTTTTGACAAGGTTTATGTGAAAAGCCAAGGCTTGGAGAGAATATTGTATGAAGTACATGTACTGGCAAAAGAAACTCGAGGAAAGCACGGGTAGGTGCACTGACTACTGCAATATAACTGGAACAAGAGGGTCATTGGCCCTAAAGCGCTCACCTGAGTAAAGTCATCTAGGATAGATAAAGTTGAAGAGATCCTGGTTGTAATGATGTAAAACACATGAATGTTAGTGACCTACTTTTTGTCCAATATATCATCAAGACAAATATTCTGACCATGTTTCATGAGTATCAGGCTGAAAATGTGGCCTCTAGACTGCACAAAAGATTTTTCTAAGATTTGGCCCAGTGACCTACTTTTTGACCCTGCAGGTCCCAATTTCAAAACCATCACAAAAAAATATTCTAACAAAGTTTCATGAGTATCAGGCTGAAAATTTTACCTTTACAGTGCACACAAGGTTTTTCTTACATTTGACATGGTGATCTGCTTTTTCACCTAATGTGACCCAATTTCAGACTTGGCCAAGTTACCATCAAGACAAACATTCTGACCAAGTTTAATGAGTATCAGGCTGAAAATGTGGCCTCTAGAGCATTAGCAAGGTTTTTCTTAGATTTACTCCAGTGACCCACTTTTTAAGTGGAAGTGACCCAATTTCAAACTTGTCTGAGATACCATCAAGACAAACATTCTGACCAGGTTTCATAAGTATCAGACTGAAAATAAGGCCTCTAGAGTGCACACAAGGTTTTTCTAAGATTTGGCCCAGTGACCTTATTTTTGACCATACATGACCCAATTTCAAACCTGTCCAAGATATTAGCAAGAAGACAAATATTCTGACAAAGTTTCATGAGTACTGGACTGGAAGTGTGACATCTACAGTGCACACAAGGTAATTGTTGATGCCAATGACGGACGACGCTCAAAATATGACAGACACAGCATGATAACAAAAGCTGACCTGGAGTACTTTGTGCAAAGGTGGGCTAAAGATGTTGAAAACCATACAAACATTTCATGGAATGGAAAAATCACTCATTGCAACAGTGGTCTGCCAGGCTATGATTACCTGAAATTACCTTATTTGAATGAAAACTATTCTGTTGATAAATGTCCAAGGGTAATTTTCCTCGCATACTATTTTCATTCAATAAAAACCAGTGAATAAGTATATTTTTTGTGACAAACAAATATTATAACTGCAAGTAATTTGTAATGTAACCTCATCAAAAGCAAATGAATTTTCATGATGACAAATAAACCCCCACCCCCATTAAACAAAAGCCCTGCATGTGGGTGGCAATCTCGGATGCAGGGGGCATAACTTTGTAAAAATATTTTTAGGGTTACCTGCCTTTCTAGAAGAGGTTTGCTTTTGGGCAGATGAAAAATTTAATACTTTACCATACAATCCCACGTTTTATGGACCCTGAGGATATAGCCTTTAGAAAACCTTGTGAGAAAAGGTTTCCAACACAGTTTTGTACACTTTCACAGAGAATTACAATCATTTTACCAAAATTTGATATGTCGTCTACAAATGTCCTCAATTTTGTCTAAACAGTCTAAAAATTTGTTGTTTGGTAAAGAGTTGAAGTAAATATCTTCAGTTATGATAGTGATATCAGAAAATGTCCAGGTTTTTGTACAGCACTGATACAACAGACCAGGACAGGGTTATTACAATACCTGGATGTTTTCTTTGAAAACTGCTGAGCTAAAATTTAAGAAAAATTTAAAGGTTTTTTATATTAATTTCTTCATAAGTCACAATGTTTTCAAAAGCTCTCACTGACTGATTCTTAACATAAGTAAAGTTTTAAGACAAAGATCACATTTTCACTCACATCGAGGCCGCGGAGGTATAGATGGAGGAAGTTTGATGATGTCGAGGCGCTCCAGGAAGTACAATCTCTGCTCCTCGGCATGCTGGGACAGGGACTCCTGGGATAATACACTGCTTAAAAACTGTTCAATTCCTGGGAGTAAATCTGAAAGGAGACAATTTTTCAGGCTTATGATTTTATTTACGCTCAAAATGGAATGTTATTCTTGAAGTTTTTATAATTCTGCCATGCACTGTGAAAAGGGCTTTGATGAGTCTGAAAAAAAGTATTGACCCAAGTCAGCCTGCACGGACTTTTTGTTATTAGTAAATTTTCTGTATGTCAGTGAAATATACTACCTCATGTTTAAATCAGTTGTTCAACAACACTGATTTTGCGGATCCATAATCATGATGACTTCCTTATGGCCTGCAACATGCGAAAAGGGGCATTCGGACCTTTGCGTAAAGTGTTGTCTCAGATCAGCCTGCGTAGTCCGCGCAGGCTAATCCAAGACAGCACTTTCCGTTTTTATGTAATTTTCTGTTTTGCGCAAGTCTACTGTAGCACAAAATCTAATGTAGTCGTAAAGTGCCATCTCGGATTAGCCTGCGCGGACTGCACAGGATGATCCGAGATGACACTCTAAGCAAATGTCCGAATGCCCCTTTTCGCGTGTTGCAAGCCTTATAGTATCATGCATCATGGAGATGCACTGAAACCCCTTTTGGCAGAGCATGGCTCAATTCTATAAACCCTTTTACCAGATGAAAGTTTTACACCTGTCCAAATTGAATGCATTTGCAGACGACATAGTAAACATGTCTTTGTCTTGATAAGGATACAAATCATAGTTGGCAAAGAAGATATTTGTTAGTAACTATAGCATTTTCTCTTTTCCTACAGTTTTCAAATGCTACATTTCTCATGGTTGAAAAAAATATAGATTGTATGGTACAGGACTAAACCATTACTTTACAGGATATTCTTGGACCTACCAAAACCTGTTAAAAATTTCTCACAACAAAAATTTGAGTATGAGGAACATACCTTTTTTTAGAAGTTTAAAAAAAACATTATTGAGAAAAGGAAGAAATACTTGCTACAAATGGTTGCCATTATTTTCAAACAATGTTTTTTCAAAGCTGTTTTCGAAACTGCAGTTTTAGAAGTCCATACAGAACGAAGATACATCAGGCTACAGAGTAACCTTGGTACCAAATTTATTGAAATATACAGGTTCAAAAGGAAAGCCTAACAAATAAAGTTGCCACATAATGTAATTTGTATAAATGTGAAATGAATGATTACATAAGACAGCTTGTATGACTTTTATATGGACTTGGTCTAGAAATAGTCAACACCTTTCTACTGTATTTTATTCAGCAAAAAATGTTATCTTCTTTAACGCTACATCAAATAACAAAGCATTAGACTCTTCCTCGCCCGGCCATGTAGCTCAGTGGTTAGCATATCCAACTCTTGACCCGGTTGTTGAAAGTTCAATACCCCATTGAGGCAAACTTTGTTTCCATTGATTTTTTGCCTCTCACCTCTGATGCAAGTGAGAAAAATTGTCAGTGACTAGGAAAGGAAGTTGTGTCAGTATTGGTGTGAGAAAGCCAGGAAACACATGTGTAGGCACACTGACTGCCATGACATGACTTATGCTGTTAAAACAGCATTAAACTCAAATACAAACAAAGATTTTTCCTCATGGAGAACATTTACAGGGAAAAAATTAAATATGTTAAAAGTCGATGCAAATTTCCTTTAAAACAGTGATCTTTTAAACACTGAAAAGTATTGTAGGAAAAGGATAAAATACTGGTAAACAGCATTTTCTCCTGTTCCCACAATGATTTTTAAAGCCTTCGGCAGAGTTGTGTAAATGTAAGTTTGTGTTTCAGACATGCCTATAACAATCAGCTTTACCATTAGCACAACCAATTCCAACTGATATTCCGTATCTTGCAAAATCAACTCTTGGCGTCAGAGATCGAATAGCATCAGTTGATCTGCTTCTCTTTTGAAAACTTTTAATGTCCTCATATCTTTCATCTGAATCATTTCTTCTAAGTTTGTTTTCTAGCCTGTCTAGCATATCACAAGATTTCATTATTAACTCCACTTCTTCATCCTCCTTGCTACACACACAAGCACTGGCTTCTTGTACATTACCGGTATGCTCCATATCCACCACAACATCGTCTAGGTCCACAAAATTACTATCACCATCAGTGGCACACAGTAGTTCATCAGCATTGATACCACTGTCCAACAGACTGTTTTTGTCAAAGGACATATTTTGGTGGTAATCATCCTCTTTGACTTCAACAAGATTATCCTCTATGGTGTCCACTTTTTCTAGATTAACTGTTACATCCATGGTTTCAATATTCTCATACAGTAGCTCACTTTCTGAAAGACTTTTAGTTACTTTAATGTTCCCAATAATCATTACTTCATCCAAATTGATTACACTACTGGCTTTGTGTTTAGCAATCTTGCTGTCATTGTCACTTGCCTTTTCCCCAACTGATTTCTTATGATTCTTGTTCTGTTTAACATCACAATTCTCATTATTTAATTCTGGTTCCTCTGCCATAACAGCACTTTCCATTTTACCTTTTTAGATTAAATGATCTCGTTTTATTCTAAATATTGTGGGATAAGGAGACAAGGCTGGTAATCAGCATTTTCTCAAAGTTTTTTGCTCCTTCAAACACAGATCCTATCAACTGAGCCAAACTTTGTCATCTGCAGATGCTTTCAACGTTGGAACAAACCCTATTTTTTGAGAACTGGTAAAGTCTTTTGACTCTTAGAGTGCAGAATAAACCCAATGGACATATTCAGTCTGCAATAAGACCCAAATAGAATTTGAAAGTTGTTTTTTGTGTATAGTGATTAATCTAAGCAGACAGTGTAGAGCAAAGATCAGACTGCACATTTTGTGCAGTCTGATCTTAATCTACACTGGCCACAAAGGCAGCTTAAGTTGTGAAAGGTGCTTTGAGGGTGAGCTCTATCAAACAACAATGTTTTAGATGCATACTCTGTACAGCTTGAAAGCCTTTGCAGCCACAATTTCAAAATTTAATGTTACTGTAAAACTGAAATTTCCATACAAATATAGGAAAAATTAAGGGAAATAGAGAAAATTCTGGTTACTAGCATTATCTCCTTTTCTCACAATGTTTTAAAAAGGTATCTTCTTCAGTCGTTAAACCCCTAGATAGTTTGGCATAGGGTTAAAACAATTAAATGTGGCCATACTTATCATCAACTAATAAAATTTCAGATTCACATCCAAATTTAATTTTTTTTTCTACAAAAATCTTACAGAATCATTGAGTACTATGTTAAATTTAGTTTCATGGAATTTTTAGAAATTGTTATGTATGTATCACTTATATGTAATCCCAAGACATCAATCTAATACATAAACAAAACAGGTAGATCTATTATGACTGGGATGTGGGAGAGACCCTAAAATTGCAAAATCAAAGCTTCAGTTGCCTTTATATCTTGTAACATATTAGAAAGTATGTGTCATGACCAGGCTGTGTAATCTGATCTTGATCTACCACTTTGCACGAGCAAATTATCATACATATGGCATGCAAGGGCGTTCCCAAGAGGCGTTCCCAAAAACCAGGTGAATATCGAAATCATTGAAGTAAAACAAAAAACAAAAATGACCAGAAAGGGAAATGGAACCAACTGTAGCTCAAATGATGAAATTTGTCCTTGAAAGTGCATAAACATTGTGGTAAAAGAAGAAAATACTGGTTACCAGCATTTTCTTCTTTTTCCCAAAATGTTTTTGAAAAACCTTTGATTAAAACTCAGAATTTGTTTGATAAAGTGTATTAACAGATTCTAGTTAAAACTTAAAAAAAAAAAATGGATCTAGTAATGATTAAAACTCTAAAAACTGAGAATCTGAAATCTGAAATCTACACTTTAAGAGATAATAACTAAGATAACATTTGGTATGCAATAAATTCACAAATAGAAAGTTTCTGAATTAAATACTTTCACTGGTAATTCCACTGAATTACACTGTACACTTAAAGTGCCAGTAACTTTCCACTTCAGACACAATAGCGTATGGCAAATGAAATAGTTTAGAAAACAGAAAATAAACAGACAAGTTCAAAAACATGAAGACGTAAGCAAGACCAGGTACCAGTCTAGCATCTATACAATATTTATACAGACTTCTTACCTGGTTCAACTTTTTTGAACTCTTTCAAAGACAACAAAACTCTAACCTTGTTGAAATAAAAAGTATTTGCAGATGGCATATTAAATATTACACTAACCATGAAATTTCTTTTTCATAGGGTAGAAAACATTGTGGGAAAAGGAGAAAATGCTGGTTACCAGCATTTTCTCTTTTCCCACAATGTTTTCAAAAGCTTTTTTCCCTCAGGGTCGTTAAAAGTCAGGATTGTGAGCTAAAGAGTTAATCCTTACAGCACAAAATAAAACTTTAACCCTATACAACACAATCCCAAGGAAGAAGCCTCTGAACAAAATGTGAGAAAAGGAGAAACTGCTTGTAACCAGTATTTTCTCCTTTTCCCACAATGTTTTCTACCCTATCAAAGACAGATATTGACTACTGGGCCAAATTTAAATTGTTGTCTACAAATGCTTTGAATTTAATCTAGTCTAATTTTATCTCTTGTGGTAAAGAGTTAAGGGTTAACCTGCTTTAGCCGACAGTGTAGATCAAGATCAGACTGCATAAAATACTACCGATCTCAGACATACACTGCCTGACATTTTGTGACAACAAACAATTCCATGTTTTTACGACCTTCAGGCAGATGGCTTTTGAAAATATGTGGAAACCAGCAAAAATCCTTGTAAGCAGCATCTTCTCTTTATCCCACAATGTTTTTTATCCTTTTCAAAGACAAATTACATCTTCTGTGCTAAATTCAATTTGTCAACTGCAGATGTTTACAATTACAGCAAGTCTAACATTTTCTCAAAAGAGTTCATTATATTGTTACACTTGACATAAGGCAACCAGAAGGTGGCCAAATCAGAGGTCACTCTAGTGGAGTCAGATCAAGAATCACCCAAAAATAATTTGAGTTAACTCTTACCAAACATTTCTGGGTTTTATCAAATCCAAGGACAAAAAGCTTTTGAAAACATTGTGGAAAAAAGGAGAATCCTTTCAAAAAGAAATTCGAAGGTTTGAGACATGTGATTTGTTAGCAGAGTATTCTTAAAATTTCTTAAAATATCAGTACTTTTATACCGATACTATTGGGATAGAAAGGAATTCTTGTAAAAATGATGCATCCTTCTCGCTTCCAAACCTAATTCTTTCACAGAACCACCCAAAACCGTCCAAAAACAGAAATAAGACCAAAGCAATTCAGTCGTGCTCTGTGAATATGGGGCTTAATGTATGTGCGAAGTCAGCCTGCGCAGTCCGCGGACCAGTTTACCTCACGATTCAGTCGATTTTTTGACAAAATGGATTTTTTAGATCCATGACCATGTGACGACTTGCTTGGTATCATGTATCACGCAGATGCATTAAGCCCCCTTTTGCCAGAGCATGGCTCAATTACTCTTTTCTTTAAAATATGGCTTAGAAATGAGCTGCTACCCTTGTATAACCAAAGTTAACCCCTCACCACACAATATTGTCTTTAAATAACCCTGAGGAAGAGACTTTTAAAAACACCGTGGGAGAAGGATAAGATACTGGTAATCAGCATCTTCTCCCTTTCTTCTTACATTTCCTAAAGCATTCTTCCTCATGACCATTAAACACAGGATTGTTTGGGAAAGGGGTAATAAAATACAGAAATCAGTTTTTCAATGGAATTGTACCTAAATCACCTGAAGGTGGGTTATTTTCAAATCACCTTTAACCAATTTGTATTGGAGCCAAAGGTTATGTATAAGCCATTTAACCCATCACCTCTTTAACCCTTTACGAAACAATCATGTGTTTCAACCATTCTCAGAAACACAGCTATAGAAAACTTGATGGAATAGAAGAAACTGCTGACAACTGGCATGTTCTCCTTTCTCTGGAATTCATTCTACCTATGTTCTCTGTTGCACATGCCCTTGACTGACATGTTTTTCCTTGATTTAGCCAATGCTTGACTGACATGATTTTCCTCAGTTGTCACAAGTGCTTGACTGACAGGTTTTTGTGGTATTTGTCGAAGACAATACCACTATGAGTTCAATATTGAATTTTGAAGACCATGTATCGTATTTTGTGCAAAGCCAAAGGAAATAAACTCAATTTTTCTCAGGCAAATGAGTTTTTCGATAGCACTCAGATATGTAATTAGAAATGGCATGTTAAAATACACTGGGTGAGGCCATCGATCATGGAAATACTAATTTTTGATTGAAAATAGCTTCACTCGCTCATAGCCTTCTATTGGCACAATGATACAAAATTTGTCTACCGATCACTTGGTCCTGGGCTTTTTCGTTCCAAAACCAGTTCGTCCCATAGCTTGTTCATCCAATGATTGCGCGCTACTCCATTTGATTGGGCATGATTATAGATCGAAATAATTGATTGTAATGTTGGGAATTAAATGTTAACGGCCAAAGATATTTCAAAATCATAGTTTTCAGGTACAAACTTAATTTTATTTGATATATTCACATGGTTTCTCTCTCTATCCATCATGCATCCTACTGTCAAGGGACGTTACTCCTGACTCCTCCTAATGATCAAAGGGAGACCACCAATACACAATCTTAACTTTGACATGAGTACTCTCCCTTCAACCAAAAAAAGGTATTCATTTGCTTAGTAGGTTGACTTTCAAGCCAATATTTGAATAATATTTCTTTTTTTTTTCAAATTATTAATTCCACACAATGGCTTCCTTGACAAATACCACTTAAGCATTCTCAACGCTTTGATTTTTTTTGGTTTCACCAGTGCTTCACTGACAGTTAATTATTCCTATGTTTTACCAAGGCTTGAATGACATGATTCTGCTCAGTTTCACAAGTGCTTGATTGACATGCTTTTGCACAGTCACACCAGCGCTTGACTTACAATGTTTTTTGGGGGGTTTCATGTTTGCTTGCCTGACATGCTTTTGCACAGTTTCACCTGAGTGCTTGACTGACATGATATTCCTTTGTTTGACCAATCTTGACAGATATATTTTTTCACTGTTTCAACTGTGCTTGACAGACATGTTTTTCTTGGGTTTCACAAGTGCTTGACAGACATGTTTTTCTTGGGTTTCACAAGTGCTTGACAGACATGTTTTTCTTGGGTTTCACGAGTGCTTGACAGACATGTTTTTCTTGGGTTTCACGAGTGCTTGACAGACATGTTTTTCTTGGGTTTCACGAGTGCTTGACAGACATGTTTTTCTTGGGTTTCACGAGTGCTTGACAGACATGTTTTTCTTGGGTTTCACGAGTGCTTGACAGACATGTTTTTCTTGGGTTTCACGAGTGCTTGACAGACACGTTTTTCTTGGGTTTCACAAGTGCTTGACAGACACGTTTTTCTTGGGTTTCACAAGTGCTTGACAGACATGTTTTTCTTGGGTTTCACAAGTGCTTGACAGACATGTTTTTCTTGGGTTTCACAAGTGCTTGACTGTCACGTTTTTCTTGGGTTTCACAAGTGTTGGACTGTCACGTTTTTCCTCAGTTTCACCAGTGCTTGACTGACACGATACTACTTTCTTTTCACTAATCTTGACTGATATATTTTTCTACTGTTTCACCAGTTTTTGACAGACATGTTTTCCCGAAGTTTCACCAGTGCTTGACAGACATGTTTTTCAATGGTTTCACTAGTGCATGACTGACATACTTTTCCTTTGTTTTGCCAGTATTTCACTGACATGATACTCCTTGGTTTCAACAGTGCTTGACAGGCCTGTTTTCCCTTGATTTCACCAGTGTTTGACAGGCATGTTTTCCCTTGGTTTCACCAGTGCTTGACTGGCATGTTTTTCAATGGTTTCACTGGGGCATGACTGACATGCTTTTCCTGTGTGTTGCCAGTGCTTGCCTTATTTGTTTTTCTATGGTTTCACCAGTGCCAGACAGACATGTTTACCCTTTGTTTCACCAGTGCTTGACTGATATGTTAAGCACTTGCTTACATAAGTGCTTTACTGACATGTTTTTCCCTTGAAGCACACATAACTATGATGAAAAAGATGTAGGTAAAGGTAGGAAATGCAACAAAATTTTAGACTGGTCTTGTTTAACTTTTAACACAAGATAAAATTCTACGTAGTCCTGTCCAAATTAAAAACATTTGCAGATGACAGTTTCAATGTTATTTGAAATATGAAATTTGTCTTTTATAGAGTAGAAAACATTATGGGAGAAGAAGAAAATGCTGGTGACTAGCATCCTATTCTTTTCCCACAATATTACCAAAAGCTCTCTTCTTCAGGGTCGTTTAAAGTCAGAATTGTATGGTAAAAGGTTAAAAGCATTTCCAGCCGGCACATTAACTCATTACCAAATGACAAAATTTTAGACTGGTCCAAATTGAAAGCACTTGCAGATGACAAAATAAACGTAACTCAAAAATTGAAATTTCTTTCCAGCAGGGTACAAAACATTGTGGGAAAAGGAGAAAATGCTGGTAACCAGCATTTTCTCCTTTTCCCACAATGTTTTCAAAAGGCTTCTATCTCAGGGTCGTAAAAACCAGGGATTGTTTGGTAAAGGGTTAAATTTGGTTCAAACCATGGTATATGTACAACAAACGGTAAAAAAAGTTTGGGAATAAGAGAAAATGCTGGTTACCAGTTTTTTGCTAGTTGCCAGCATTTTCTCCTTTTTCCATATAGTTTTCAAAATCCTTAGTACTTCCTCATATCATGAAAAGAGAAGATAAGCATTTGCTTCTTTTTCAACTTTAACCATATTAACCTTAAAAGTTTCCCTTCCTTCGTATATATTCTCCTCTGTGTAAAGGCTTGTAACTTTATTCAAGGTGAAATGTTTAAAAAATGAATTTTACCTGAAAGATGAAAATCTGAAAGCATTTAACGCTTTACTCAACAACCAAACTTCAGAATTGTTCAAATTGAAAGCATTTGCAAATGAAAAATTAGAAATGGATTGTACCGTTAGACTTGTCTCTGAAGGAGTAGAAAACATTTTGAGAAAAGGAGAAAATACTGGTTATCAGCATTGTCTTTTTTCTCAGGGTCATTAAAACTTGGGATTGTGTGGTAAAGAGATAACACACAAGGTTTAACTCCATAGCAGGCAACAAAATGTAGATTATCGAACTTGAATGCGTTTGTGGACCAGAAAACAAATGTAACTCAAAAATAAAAAATTGTTTTGAAAAGGGTAGAAAACAGTGTGGTAAAAGGAGGAAATGCTGGTTACCAACATTTTCTCCTTTTCTAACAATGTTTCTAAAGGCTTTCTCCCTCAAGGTTGTTAAAAGTCGGGATTATGTTGTAAACTCTTTATCAGACAACAAAATGTATATTTGTCCAATTTGATTATTTGAATGGTGATTTACACCGCTTTCAACATTATTTCAGTCATATCATGGCGACAACTCACGTTTTCGTGTTTTCCTGGATTTCACCAATACTGGGCTAGGGCTCTGAAGTGTCTTGCCCAAGGTCACTGTCGAATTTGAAAATATTTGCATATAACAAATTGTACTTGAAAAATGGGATGGGAATTGCAAATAATGTGGTAGAAAACATTGTTGGTTACGAGCATTTTCTCCTTTTCTTGCATTGTTTAAAGGTTCTCTTAGCCAGGGTCCATAAAACAACAGATTTATAGTAGAAGGCCAAACATTTTATTTTTTCCATGTTTTCTGTATCAATCTTTATACATTCACTCCTGTATATTATGGACACCTATTAGCACGGTAATGGCTCTTTAAAAATTAACTTGAACTTTGCATAAAAGATGAAAATCTGGAAGCATTTAACACAACAGTTTAAATGCAAATATTTTATGCAGGAAATTTTTACCTGTGGCAAGCACGCATAATTGAACCTAACCCATAGAGCACTGAATAAACTGAACTGAGAGATACAAATTAAGTCTAGAAATGAGACCAAAATAATTGCCATTTCATAGTTGCTTTTCCATAATCAAATGTATCAGTAAAGCTGACAGTGTAGACCAAAGATCAGACCACATGTTTAGTGCAGTCTAATCTTTGATCTTCAAAAGCCACATATGCAACTATACTTGTGAAAAGTGCTTCTTCACAGGTGAATTTGAATTTTTATACCTGCTTTCAACTCATATCTCCCTTTGGCTTTAACCCTTGGGCTGCTTAGCGCCACTCAAGGACCTTTTGCAGACAATGCAAATCAAGATCAGACTGCAAGATCATGTGCAGTCTGATCACGAATTTATACTGTCCAAAAAGGAGATACATGTATCTTTCACCCAAAAAATACCTTTGAAATGACAAAATTTAGAGTTTTGACATTCGGCTTCAAAATTTCATTTCACTTATTTAACAGGATAAGGCTTAATCCTTCACCTCCTGAAACAAATTTAGCAGCAGAAGACTGAAAATTTGTTTGTATGGAGTTTATCACTGTTTTAACATTATTTCAGTTACAACACAGCAGCCAGTGCAGCTATCCACACTTTCCTGGAGTTTCTTTCACTAGTACTTAGCATAATACTCTTCCCCAATCACTGACTGATTTCCCACATAACCATTGTTGAATCAAGGATCAGGCATTTAAGACAGGAATGAATCCTGTTGTGTTGCAAAGACATTCATAAATCATAGTCCATGACAGAAATTAACGAGTTGGGGATTCAAACCCGCACCCCCCCACCCCCCCCCCATTTCAAGTTCTGGATGTCACTGACTGCAGTGCCAGGCTTGATGACTTAATAATCTTGTTAACCCTCAACTCTTTACCACACAATCCCGACTTTTAACGACCCCGAGAGAGAAGCCTTTTGAAAACGTTGTGGGAAAAGGAGAAAATGCTGGTAACCAGCATTTTCTCCTTTTCCCACAATGTTTTCTACCCTTCCCAAAACAAATTTCAATTTTTCAGTCACATTTGTCATCTGCAAATGCTTTCAATTTGGACCAGTCTATAATTTTGTCGTTTGGTAAAGAGTTAAAGCACTTTTTAGGTCTATAGTTGCCTTTGCATCCAGTGTAGATCAAGATCAAGCTGCACAAAATGTACAGACTAATCGTTGATCTACACTGTCCGCTTTGCTATAATACTGTAGAAAAAAGCAACCATGAAATATTGCAATTATTTAGGTTGTATTTCTAGGGTTAATAGTGGAGAATCAACATGAACTAACTCTTTACCAGAAAACAACGTAGACTTGTCCAAATTGAAAGCATTTGCAGATGACAATTAAAGTGTGGCTCAAATGATGGAATTCACCTTTGATACAGTAGAAAACATTGTGGGAAACTGAGAAAATCCTACTTTCCAGTATTTGTTTCCTCATCCCACAAGGTTTTCAAAAGCCTTCTTCGACTGGAGTGTTAAAACTGGGCATTGTATAGATCTAGTAAAGGAATAATCCTTAACCAAACAATCCAGTATTTGAACAACCATGGCCAAGAATACTTTTGAAAACACTGTAGAACAAGGGCAAAACCTGGTGACCAGCATTCTCCCTTTTAACTCTTTACCACATGACAAAAATGTAGATTTGTCCAAGTTTGAAACATTTGCAGGCAACAATTTCAATGTGGCTGACCTATGGTGCTACTTTTCTTTGGTAGGGTAGAAAACATTGTGGGAAAAGGAGAAAATGCTGGTTACCAGCATTTTCTCTTTTTCCCACAATGTTTTCAAAGGCCTTCTTCTTCAGGGTCGTTAAACGTCAGGATCCTGTGGTAAAGAGTTAACCAAAAATTTAAGTTTCCTTCAATATACAAAGTACAGCTAAAGCAATCTGTACTGCACAGGCTGTAACGAGTTAAGTTGCCCTTTCTACACCAGGAATTACAGACAATCTACAGATTAAAGGCTGCACTGCACTTTACTCTTCACCAGATCATAAAATGTTAGATTTGTTTACATTTGAAGCATTTGCTGACAACAAATAAAATGTGATTCAAAAGACAGAATATGTCTCTCATAGGGTTAAAAAAAACTTAAGTGTGGATTGGTTTGGTTTGTATTGGAGTTTAACGCCATTTTAACAGCTTATGTCATATCATGGCGGTCAGTGACGCACCCATGTGTTTCCTGGCTTTCTCATACCAGTACTGACACAACTTTCTTTCCAAAGCCACTGACTACTTTTCTCACATGCATCAGAGGTGAGAGGCGAAGAATCACCGGAAAGAAAGTTGGCCGCAACCGGGTATCGAACCCACAACCTCCAGGTCACGAGTCAGATACGCTAACCACTGAGCCATCCGGCCGGGCCTTAAGTGTGGAAAGGACTAGCAGCTTTTTACTAGCTTTTTCTCCTATTCCCAGAATGTTTTCAAAAGCTTTCCTCCATAGGGCCTTAAAAACATGGGCTTGTCTAGAAAAGGTTGATACTTATGCAACTATAGTTTCCTATATATAAGCCATGCTCTGTAAAAAGGGGACTTAACGCATCTCTGTGATGCATGATACAAAGCATGTTATCACATAATTAAAGATTCATAAATTCCATTTCGTCTGTTACAATTGGCTAAATCAGGAGGTAAAATGGTATTTGGACATGTAGAAAATTTAAAGATAGCAAAAAGTTTCGGCCCATGTCAGCCTGCGCAGACTGCGCAGGCTGACATGGGCCGAAGCTTTTTGCAGATGCATTTACCCCCTTTTCACAGAGCACGGCTCATATTTCAATAAGACAGACAGAATTAAATATATATTACAGAGTTTTAAATGTTCAATATTACTGAACCTCCCTCTGACATTTACCCTTTGCCACACAATCCAGTGACTTTTAAAGACTCTGGGGAATAAAGCTTTTGAAAACACTGTTGGAAAAGTAGAAAATTTTTGTAACAAGCATTTTTTCCTTTTTTTCCAAAATGTTATCACCACTTTTAAAGACAATTACAATCACGTAAGCCAGAATTAATTCTTTGTCTACGAATACTTTCAATATGGACAATTAAAAATTTTATCGTCAGGTACATAGCTAATAATCTTATTTCCTTACTTCCTGAAACAAATCGGCACAAGATGATTTTGAAGGCATCCTTGTAAAATACAGTATGTCTCTATTAACTTTTTAATGCTTTTAAAGACCTTCAGGAAAAAACCTTTTGAAAAAATTGTGGGAATAGGAGAAAATGCTGGTAACCTGGCATTTTCTTCTTTTCCAACAATGTTTTCTATCCTTCAAAAAGCAAATTTCAATATCTACATAAAATTTATTCTGTTGTCTGCAAATGCTTTCAATTTGGACAAGTGTAAATTTTTTTCCTTTGTCTTCTGTAAATGCTGAATTCAATGTGGACCAGTCTAAAATTCTGTTGTTTGTTAAAGAGTTAAGAAGAGTTAATATGTTTTAAAACATTGTGGAGAAAGCAGAAATCATACTCGGCCCAACAGGTAAAATCTTTGACACCTTACTAGATGAGACCCATCCATATTAAAAACATTTGCAGATAACATTAATTCAAAGTGGTCTAAATGATAGAATACAGTCATGTTTGAAATGGAAGAAAACATTTTGGGCAAGAGAAAAAATGCAGGACACCAGCATTTTCTCCTTTTCCCATGATGTTTCTTCAAACTTTCTTTCTCGGGATTGTGTGATAAAGGGCCAAATTATCAATTTACCATCTAAGGCATAGCAACTTTCTCTGTGAAAGCACCTTTAGATGTTACTGTAACAATTTCATTTTACATTTGAAAACAAGACATGAAGAAATTGCTCAAAATTATACATTTTCCGTTCATCATACTGATTTCCCTCTAAAGGTATCTGTTGATCCAAAGTTCATACGTACAAAATTTAGAATGATCTTTTCTTCTCTAGCAGACCAGCTGATCCAGGTAGCTCTATTGGTAACATACTGGGCTTGACATCAGCAGGATTTAAAACTTTACCAAACAACATTATAGAGGATATTTGTTTTTTACGGTGAAAGATCAAAATTTATTTCATCTAGTGAACATCATCGGTAATATTTTCACGAGTGGCACAGCCATGAGTGAAAATATTACCAATGATGTTCACGAGATGAAATAAATTTCGATCTTTCACCGAAAAAAAACAAATATTCTATTTATTTCATGCTTTTAACCCTTTCTGGGGGGAACTTAATCAAAATCCAGTACAGTTCTTTTCGGTTATTCCCCGTGGTGTACCCTCTCCGCATAGCAACGCATTACAATATTACGTCAGAAATATAAGGTAAATTACTTCATATTTCCATCTGGTTGTGAGGCACGCGTAATTTTACCTAGGTAACTAGTGCGCGGGAACAACTGTTTCCGCCTTCAATTGAAGAGTTAGAATAGACAAATCAGTATTTTCACTGGTCGTAACCATGAAATATTGAAAAATATTTCACCGATATTTCTCAATAACCTACCGGAAAGCATGAAATAAGATTTTATATTTGTCCAAATTGATAGCATTATGCAGGCAACAAACTAATGTTGCTCAAAAGATGGATTTGTCTTTGAAAGGATAGAAAGACAGCATTTTCTTCTTTTTCAAAAATGTTTTCAAAAGCCTTCTCAATCAGGGTCATTAAAACTTGGAATTGTGCGGTAAAGGGTTAAAAGGGGTCATTCTTTAAATTTCAGCTCAGCGAAATTCTGCCCGAGGAATGATGATAGTCACTGCAACAGTATTCATTCCTCTCACTCATCGCTGCACATAATATTTTGATGATGTTTACTGGTATATGGAAAGCAACCAGTTGCTTGGAAAGAATGTTGTGCAAAGCATAGGTAAAAGAAACATGAGGAAAGCATAGACAAGTGCACTGGCTTACATGATACACATATAACTGAGATAATTTTGAAATAAATGTTGAAAAATGGCTTTTCATACAAAACAAAGAAACCTTTGGTGGAACAAGAGTTTAACAGATGTTAAGTCCTATCCTGCTAAAAAAGTGAAATGAAACTTTTCAAGCCAATGGTAAAAACTCAAATTTTGCTGTTTCAAAGGTATTTCTTGGGGAAAGACATCTCCTTATCGGACAGTGTAGATCCAAGATCAGACTGCACGTTCTGTGCAGTCTGATCTTGATCTACACTGTCCACAAAAGGTCAGTGAGTCGCACTTAGCAGCCTACGGGTTAATCATTACTTCCAGGAAATGTCTATAGATTCAATTATAACTGGAAACTTACCTACTTAGTTCAAATTAATATAAAATAGTTAACCTTTTAAAACACAATCCCAAGTTTTAATGACCCTAAAAGAAGAGTCTTTGGAAAACACAGTGGGAAAAGGAGAAAATGCTAGTGACCAGCACTTTCTCCTTTTTCCCACAATGTTTTCTTTTCTTTCACTCACAAATTCTGTCATATGAGACGCTTTGATTTGATTTGTGGTCTACAAATACTGTGAAACTGGACAAATCCAAAATTTTGTTGTTTGGGAAAAGCTTAAGCAAAATAGATAGCAGAATTTTTATGTGGGAGACAAGAGGATCCCTTAGGGCCCTGTACTGCTCACCTGAGATCATCACAATTGACCCTTTACCAATCAACCAAAACATCAAAATCCTTTTGAAAACATTGTGGGGAAAAAAGAGGAAAATCAAGTGACCACCATTTTCTCCTTTTTCCATGATGTTTTCTACTGTTTCAGAAGAAAATCTCATCAGTTAAGCAACACTAAATTTGTCATAGATCTCTGACTGCTCTCAGTTTTCATGAACCTAAAGTTAATTATGGTTATTAAAGCAGAATTCGCATGAGGTCAATTTGTATACTTTAACTCTTTTCCACACAATCCTGAGTTTAAGCAACCCTGAATAAAAAAGCTTTTGAAAACATTGTGAGAAAAGCAGAAAATGCTGGTTACCAGCATTTTCTCCTTTTTCCACAATGTTTTCTATTCCGGTAAAGACAAGTTTCATCATTAATTGAGCTACCTTTGTCTTCTGCAAATGCTTTGAATTTGGACACATCCTTGCACAGGTAGAAAACAGAACAGTTTTCTAACCTACAACAAATTTCAGTATTTGATCGAGTCACATTTGTCATGTGCAAATGCTTCCAATTTGTCCCAGTCCAACTGTTTGTTTTTTCGTAAACAGTTTCTTACGAACAAAGTCCGTAACAAAGAAACAAATGAATAAATGCATGGCTGAAATACAAACCGCATCTGGCAGGATTCGAACCCATGGCAGACAAGATTCTCGTTTTTCGAGGTTTAAAAGACCAATACCATAACCACTGAGCTAAAGAGATATCTCCCCAACGCAGCCGTCAGGTATTGTATTTAAATCGGGACGAAGCCATGCATGAACGAGTGGTCTCCCGTAACAAGTTACACACTATTAATCAAAGTGTTCAAAACCCTGGAGTGGTATTTGTCAAGGAAGCCATTGTGTGGAATTAATAATTTGAAAGAAAAAGAATATTATTCAAATATTTGCATGAAAGTCAACCTACTAAGCAAATGAATACCTTTTTGGTTGAAGGGAGAGTACTCATGACAAAGTTAGGATTATTTGTGTATTGGTGGTCTCCTTTTGATCATTAGGAGGCGTCAGGAGTAATGTCCCTTGACAGTAGAATGTATGATGGATAGAGAGAGAAACCATGTAAATATATCGAATAAAATTAAGTTTGTACCTGAAAACTATGATTTTGAGATATCTTTGGCCGTAAAGATTTAATTCCCAACTGTACAATCAATTATTTCGATCTATAAATATTCATGCACAATCAAATGGAGTAGCGCGCAATCATGGGACGAACAAGCCAAGATATGAACTGGTTTTGGAACTAAAAAGCCCAGGACCAAGCGATCAGTAGACAAATTTTGTGTATATCATTGTGCCAATAGAAGGCTATGAGCGGGTGAAGCTATTTTCAATAAAAAATTAGTATTTCCACGATCGATGGCCTCACCCAGTGTATTTTAACATGCCATTTCCAATTACATATCTGAGTGCTACCGAAAAACTCATTTGTATGAGAAAAATTGAGTTTAATTGGGTTTATTTCCTTCGGCTTTGCACAAAATACGATACATGTCTTCAAAATTCAATTTTGAACTCATAATGGTATTGTCTTCGACAAATACCACAAAAAGAAAACACCCTCTGGATCCAAGACTCTTTTTTTTTCTCATGTTTATTATATATTTTTCTTTAAGAGCTTAACTCATTACCACACTAAGACTTGTCAAAATTGAAAGCATTTGCAGACAACATATTAAAGCAGGCAAATAACAAAATTTGTCCTTCATAGGGCAGAAAATTCTTTGGAAAAGACGAAAATGCTGGTTATTGTTCTCCTTTTCCCACAATGCTTTCAGAAGCTTTCTACAGGTCGTTTAATATCGAGATTGTGTGGTAATGGGTTAAGGTTCTTTTTTTGTAATGGGTTAAGGTTCTTTTTAAACATTTCTGTATTTCAACAAGCCTGATGAAGTAGCCTTTTGAAAACATTGCAGGAAAAGGAGAAATGCTAGTAACCTGCTTTCTAAACTTTCAAAAGCAACTCACATCATTAGAGCCTAGTTCAACTTCACATCTGAAAATGTTTTCAGTTTGGAAAAGTCTAAAATTATGTCACCTGGTAAAAAGTCAACCACAATTTAACCATTTACCACACGGCAAAATTTAAGACCTATCCAAATTGAAAGCATTTGCAGACGACAGTTTTATAGTGGCTCAAATGACGCAACTTTTCTTTGATAGGGTAGAAAACTTTGTGGGAAAAGGAGAAAATGCTGGTTACCAGCATTTTCTCCTTTTCCCACAACGTTTTCAGAAGGCCTCTTTTTCAGGGGCGTTAAAAGGCATCATTGTGTGGTAAAGGGTTAAAAAAAAAAAAACCTCTGGGTAACTCTTTTTTTTTCTCAAGTTTTTATATATTTTTCCTATATGAGATTAAATTTTGTCCACATGTCAAAATTTTAGACTTGTCAAAATTGAAGGCATTTGCAGAGATCAAATTAAAGGTGGCTCAAATACAAGAATTCGTAATTTGAGAAAACATTGTGGGAGACATTGTGAGAAAATACCGTAACCAGCATTGTCTCCTTTTTCTCACAATGTTTTCAAAAGGCTCTTTTCCCCGAGTCTTCAAACCTATAGATAGAGTGGTAAAGGCTTAACCCTTTACCACACATTCCCAAGTTTTAACAGCCCTGAGGAAGATGGTTTTAGAAAATATTGTGGAAATGGGAGAAAATGCTGGTTACCTGCATTTTGTCATTTTGCCACAATTTTTCCTATACTGTCAAAAGACAAATTCCATCTGTCTAGCGGCACTGATTTTGTCATCTGCAAATACTGTCAATTTGAACAAATCTACAATTTTGTTGTCTGGTAAAGAGTGGAAAACAAAAGGTGGTGGGGGAAGTCTGATTCATCTGTTTAGAATTAGCCAAAAAATATGGGTGGTAAATGATACCATTAGAATACAGTGAAATAGATACAGTATTTTGTCAACCAAACTCTTTACTGACCAACAAACTGAGGAATAGTCAATTTTGAAACTATTTGCAGAAGATAAATATAGTAAAATATGGCTAAAATAGCGGGATTATACTTAAAAGGAGAAGAAAACATCATGGGAAAAGGAGAGAATACCTGGTTACCAGTATTTTCTCTTTTTCCAGCAGTATTTTCAAAAGCCTTTTTTGTCAGGGTCATTAAAAGATAGGATTATAGTTTGGTAAAGGTTTAGCTATCCAATTTTCATTTTGCACTATGCAGAATATTCTCTTGCAACCCTTTTCATATTATGATCAACACTACTGCTATGCATTATACTAAACGGAAAAAGAAAAATCAAGAGTAAGTAATTTATTTATACCTCAAAATGAAAACGCTAAACCCTTTATCAGACGAAAAAATTTTAGCCTTGTCCAAATTGAAAGCATTTGCAGACGACGATTTCAATGTGGCTCAAATGGTGCATTTTTCTTTAATAGGGTAGAAAACTGTGAGGAAAAAGGAGAAAATGCTGGTCACCAGCATTTTCTCCTTTTCCCACAATGTTTTCAAAAGGCTTCTTTTTCAGGGTCGTTAAAAGTTGGCATTGTGCTGTAAAGTGTCAACTCTTTACCACACGACAAAAATGAAGACTTTGCTTTATTGAAAGCATTTGCAGACAGCGATTAAAATATAGCTCAAATAATGATTTTGTCCTTTATGGGGTAGAAAACATCTTGGGAAAAGGACAAAATGATGATTACTAGCATTTTCTCCTTTTCCCACATGTTTTCAAAAGGCTTCTTTCTTAGGGTTGTTAAAACTCGGTAGTGTGTGATAAGGGTTAAATGTTTGATACAGTATTTGGTTTATTGCTCAGCATGACATTTTTCAACAAATGGCAAAAAATTTCATTACAATATGCAGGGCTTAAAAAATAGTGATAAAATTAGCTGGGTCCGGGACCTTTTGGCCCTTAAAACAGAAGGGTCCAAAGTATACTTAGGCAGGTCCATGCTTTTTTTTTTCAGTCATTGTACAGAGTAGTGGTATCTCAGGAGTTGACCAAAAAAAAAACCTTACTATGGTGGCATATTTCTACCACGAGATACGAGATAGCTATCACGATAATTTTAGAAAACTATCACGAAAAATTAAAGTTTCCTGGAAATTTTATCGAGATAGTGAAAAGTTTCCTGAAAAAAATATCACAATAAACTTGCTATTTTAACACAAAATTTCTCAATTGTGCATGAAGCTGACATTCGAAATAAAATTATCGCGATGGTTCTATCCGTTTCTCGATATCTAGAAATAGAAAATTCATCATTTGGATGAACTCGGTAGTTTTTGACTTCACAAGATTGCAGTAAGTAAAATTTCGAATCATTAACAATTATAGCTTAATTGGTAAATTTTGACAAGACTCGAAATGAACAGAAGTTCACAAGATCACAAAGATGATTCGAAATGCCTCCTATGAACAACTTTAAAACTATTCACGGAAAAGGAGAATTCATAAGGTTGTAGAAGAAGATGTTCTGAAACCGTATCTAATTATAGATACTGTGAATGTCAGTTATGGTTACGAAAGCAAAAAAAACCCTTGATAGCAGTTAGAATTATTGCGATATTTTTATCGTGAAAATTTTTATTATCTAGATGATATTTCCAGGAAACTTTGTTTTATCACGATAGTTCTCTTAAGTTTTCGCAATAGCTATCTCGTATCTCGCGGCAGAAATAAGCCACCATACCTTACCATTTCAATTTGCTTTTACTCTGGTGGCTTCAGTGGAAGGAAATGTTCAAACAATTAAACAATTAGCATTATTATGTAGACCAACATAAAAATTTGCAATTTTGAATATTTCTTATTGTGTTAAGTCTTCTTATGGAGCAACTCAGTTGAACGGTTGCATCATGGAATGGAAACCCACAACCAACTTTCATTTCAGTGTTGTTGGAAGGTCCCAATCCGCTCTTTGTTCTCATATTTTCTATCTTCCTCCAATTTTGGAAGCTCTGTTTTATTTTCTTCCGGAGTTTTCCGTTTAATATTTGATGAAAACCCAAGTTTGAATAAACTTTTTTTCATAAACTTTTAGCGATAAGCAGAGATGATATCACTCATAGATTTTAACCGGCTTCACCGCAATGTACCTGTTTACTGATGGTATGCAAATCGGGAACCAGGGACAACTGTTGATATTACAATGACATAAATAAGTTCTATGTGATAGCGTCCTTGGGCACCCAGCATATGGAAAATTTTCAAAATACAGCCGAGCCGCCTTTATCCGGACACTCCTGTTTCCTATGAATGTTTCCGGATAAGCCGTTTTTCTGGACCAGAGAACTGGGATGGCCATGTTGATAAGGGACACCATGCTTCGTAAGAATTACAATAGCGTATGATTTACACGAGCACTAAGTCTTGTCTGTATTGTTCAGATATATAATAGAATAAATTGTTATAATTTGCATTTTGCCTTTTTGTTATTTATGTGTTTTTTGTACATGCTTTCCCCTTGTACTTTATTACATGCACATGCATACCTTTTGTACAAACGGGTGGGCTTGTAAAGTTCGGCACATTATGACTTTTGAAAACACCACGAAAGAAGGAGGGGCCGAAACACACGTACAGTATTTCTGTATTATAGTATAACTGTTGATTTTCTAATTTTGAGAAAAATTAATTTCATATCGTTTTGTACAATTTCCGCCAAAGTGGCATATGGGTGGTCTTCTTTGTACTGGCAAATGTCTTTTTTCACAGAAGTCGAAACTTCAACTCGTCGTCCTCTGTTGACTTCAGATAATTTAAATGGTAAAATGAAAAAGTTGTTGAGAGTATTGATTGACAATCGAATCGAAATGAAAGACATGCATATCGATCTTTAATCGCCTTCATAATCTGTTAGGAGTAAAATAATTTTGAAAAAAATAAAGAAATTCATCATGTTGGCGGCCATTTTGTGTCAATTTTGGGTAGCGTAAACATCTCGAGGAAGAGATGAATTAAACTCTTTTTTCTTATGTTTAGCGGTTAAACTGAGAATATTTGTATTTGAAACGAAGAATTATGAAATATGCATGTTCAAATTCTAGTTTTGTTGTCAACTGAGAATAAGATAGATAAAACCCAAACACAAAATCTGTGTGGAGAACTGTAATAATTAAATAACAAAGGCGTGTAATTGTCACAGCATCGCATCAATACAATGGGTATTGATAATCTGTCAAATTGATACTTTACAATGGCACGTGTATATCGTATTAACACTTTTCGGAGACCACCTCAAATTACGCCGTGTGTTTTCAAATGTGTGAAAACCATCTTAAGACTCATTCTCACAAAAAATGACCATTGGGCATATAAGAATCCGGAATTTTTTATGTCGTATTTTACTGCTTTGCTTCATTTTGCCGGGTAGTTCCATGTTTAAAGCTACCGAATTTTGAATTTCACCAGCCTTGAACTTATTTTTAGGAATTTTCATCTGTGTTTATGTATATACATGCATTATCAACTCTGCATGATTTTAAGAACTACCATTCCACAGAATAGATGACGCTTTCCAAGATTAATTAGCTTTGGACAATTTTGAATGTTTTTATCGTAATTTTGATAAAATTTCACGTCGACTGGTATATAACATGTGTATGTTACCAAGAAAAATATGCACTATGCTGGGCTTGAAAAATATATTTCTATGAAAATGATTCAGTATATGCTTGTAAACTATTCTATTCCTTTTCATAAAATATGCCAAAGGTGAAATGATTTTCAAGAATCATATGCTTTCATACAGTAAACATGTTTACTCATTATAGCCAAAATTTTTTCATCCTCGAATGAATACTTAAAATTATATTGGAATTTTTCCCCACTGTCCTGTTTATTACTAGTGATCGTCCCGTCTATTAGAGTGTCTATAAAAACCTAAATGAACGCTAATTCAACGCAATTTACCTGATTTTATGAGGAAATCTAACATAGTTAACAACCAAACACCATTTCGACATACAGCTATGAAGAGTGAACTAGGATCATATTTGTTATCTTTAATCCTTTGTCCCGTTTATTACACTTAGAGTGTTAACGTTATGAACATTTGTAAAAATCTTTAAATCGGTAACTTTTCAAAACATCATCTCGAACTGTGAAAATTCGACCCAGTTTCGTTGTTTGTTCAAATACGATCATCACTGGATCCACTGACATCTTTTTTCTGCATCTCTTTATCATTTAACACCTTCACCTTTTTCCACTGCTGAAATATCATGTTTTCACCACTGTCGGACATTTTTAGGTAAATCTTTGAAGTTAATCTGCATTATCTTTGTACATTTCGATTATTATTGAAGAAGGAATATCGATCCTAGAGTATATGTAATATGTTTTTAATAAAAAAGAAATACACCACTTATATTCTCCATAGACACTCCCCCTACCCCCGCAAAAATCGACAAAGGTCTGATTTATGACAATCATTTCTAAGAACTAAAGAACAAAAATTGAATAAATATATACTTGGTATCAATTTAAATGAGCCATGTTTGACAAGGGGGTTTTCCTGCATCTCCATAATGTGTTAAATCAATTAAGTCATGATATTGCAACGGATCCATAAAATCCATTTTGTCAAATCATGAGGTAGAGTGATACTTGACTCTCTGGAAAGTTTGCAAAAAGCAAATTGTTTCCACAGCCTGTGCCAACTGCGCAGACTGACATGGGTTGATACTTTTTGCAAATGCATCAAACCCCTTTTCACAGAGCATGGCTAAAATATAAATTACAACAGAATAATATGCAATATGCAGTCAACGAGACCCTTTTACAAAGACACCATAGTTTCCGAAACATAACCTTAGAATCAGGATAATTACGTCATAACCAGACACAACATTCACTGAAATCGAAGGGATTTTAAAAATTGAAATACAACCGAAGATAAATAATGTTGAATTACATGATTTTGCTATCATGATTTTGACATGATTGATGTCAAGGGCTCGTTGATTATGACTCATTGATTACTTTTTACAAGTGTGAACCACCTTCTTCTCTATATTTTGTAAAGGTCAAGTGTACTGGCCAAAAGAATCACTTTGCACATATCCCGCATGTCAGTTCTTGTCTCGAATATGCATTCATTTATATTTCATAGTCAGATGCACTAATTTTATTCGGAATCTTTGACAAGACTCGTTGATTACTACATAATTATTACGGTTCCACTTAAGTGACTTCTTCGTCTTTTTCCCATCTTACGAGGTGCAATGTGTTTAAAAAATGGTAAAAGTGTTAAATACAAGTCTTTAAGGGAGCTATCTGTTATATCAAATGGAACAAAATTGGATTCTTCTACCAAATCTGGGGGACTTATTGAGATTGTCCCGCTGATTACAGAGAATTGGCATCACAACTGAGTCTCGTTATCATTTTAGCATTCCTCATAATTATTATGTCAGATTTTTTGTTAAATGTAGCAAGGCTTCCATCAAAAGTTTGCGTAACAAGGTTCTTTACCATGAAATACTTGCTTTAATTGGTGGCATTAGTCTACATCAATAATGATTATTTCTTGGTGACATGGCGATTTCAGTGACCAAGCTACACATAATGTGCATGGGTGTTGATTGGACGGCATCAGGAAGGGCAAGATACATCTGAATTTTGTCTTTGCATGTAATAGTTGGTAATTTCGCTTACCATAATCCCGTGGAGGTCATGAAACTTTTTTATTTTTCATTAAAAGTATGGCGACATTGAATGGTCAAACAAATTGAGAATGAGTCTTAAATAAATTGATACTGGTACTAGTGTTATTCATGCGTACTTGGAACCAGTCCAAAATCACTCTAAGTAGCCTGTATCGATATTTATGAAACCAGTCCACAATAGTACGTCGAAAATAACAAGTCTACATCGTGTGATACACAGTAAGGCCACGTCCGGTTTATCTGATAGGGTTTGTACTGTTTTTGAACCCTTCGTTCCCGATTTTTCCATTCCGGTTCCATAACGCAGATTTCCAGAATAAAAAGTAAAATTTGTACCGAAAATATTCATTCCCAAATCTTTTCTTCCGGATCTTGAGATTTCCGAAAAAATGGAACCCAGATTAACATGGCTCGACTGTAGTTCACTTTTACATGAAGATTGTCCTAAACAAGCAGACCTGAATTATCATTAGAACCACTATTCTAAATTTAAGTCATTCTGAATTTCTTTTTGGGCACAGAACTTTTTACTTTGAACAGAGTGAACAGGTCTGACCTCCATTTTGACAGGTCCGTCGGTCACCCTCGCCTTCTTTTTTTCCACGGGTCCGATCTCCATTTCAGTAGTCTCCAGACCTCGGACCTGCAGTCTATTTTTCAGCCCTGAATATGACTTAAGTATTTGTAGAGATATCAAACAATTTCTGACCATACTCCAAACATTTTATTGCAAGTTGCTGAGTAAAGTTGGTCTTGAATACAAACTTCTGTACACAAAGATTTGCAGTAAACAATATTGTTTCTTTTATTTTCAACACATCTTGAGCAAAAAAAAAAAGGCTTGATTTCTCCACAGAACTAACTGCTCTTTTTTAACAGCAGAAATTTTAAGTTATGCTCACCACAAATATTAATAATATTATTTATCCTATACATTGGATAGTGATGCATCATTGCGGACAGGTCAATCTTCAAAGAATATGATATGCGCAGACAAATGATGAAATACATGTACATAGCGTAGAAAAATTGTATTGTAACTGGCTTTTTCTCGTTTTCCCACAATGTTTTCAAAAGCATCTTTTTTCAAGGGTCATTTAAAGTGGGGATTGTGTGATGAAAGGTTAAAATATTGATGACACGGTGACTATGCCACTTTTAATTCTGGGTGAAAAAATGACTGTAGCCAAGCACTGGCATCTGCATGTGGTGCTCCTATTTCAGCCTTAAAGCACCTTTCATGACTATAGTTGCCCTTGCCACCAGTGTAGATCAAGATCAGACTGCACAAAATATGCAGTCTGATCTTTGATCTACACTGTCCGCTTCTTTTGACCATTTTGGACAAAACTGACCCTGAATTTGCAAAAATTTGGCTCTTACTACTGGAATGAAAATGTCTCTTTGATTATTCAGCCCTTTAACCCTTTATCACACAATCCCGAGTTTTAAGGACCCTGAAAGAGATGTCTTTTGAAAGCATTACGGGAAAAGGAGAAAATGCTGGTAACCAGCATTTTCTCTTTGTCCCACAATGTTTTCTAACCTTCCCAAAAGATTTTTAAATCTTTAAATAGTACATGTATTTATTTCTTCGTCTGCAAATGCTTTCAATTTGGAATGGTCCAAAATTTTATCGTTTGGTAAAGAGTAAAGGGTTATTACCTACCACATGACAGAATTTTAGACTTTGTCCAAATTGAAAGCATTTGTAGACAACAAACTAAATGTAGCTGAAATGATGGGATGTGTCGCTGGAAGGGTAGAAAACATATTGTGGAGAAACGAGACATTATGCTGGTTACCAACATTTTCTCTTCTTTCAACAATGTTTTCAAAAACCTCTATCCCGAGTGTCATTAAAACATGACAAAGCGTGCTAAAAGGATAAAACATCAATTTTAATGAGAGTTACACTATATCAACAGAATTCCAGTTCATTGATTGACTGTATGGTGTTTAATGCCATTTTCAACACTATTTCAGTTATATTGCGGCGGCCAGTGTGCCTATCCATGCTTTCCTAGAGTTTCTTTTACCAGTCCTCCACACAATTTTATTTCAAAGCCACTGACCAGTGACCACATAACCACCATCAAAACAATGGTCAGTGGTCAGAGAGGAATGAACCCTGTTGCACTGACTATCATCAATCTCTGCAAGGAATTGGCCGAACCGGGGATTGAACCAGCAACACCCTATTCTCAAGCCCTCAAGCTACTGACTGAGCTACCTGGGCTCTGAGAATTTCTGAGTATTTCAGTTTCTTCTTTTTCTTTCAAACCGAGTCTAAACTGTACTTGAGACTATTTTGAGGTAGAATTTTATTAAACAAGTCTAGGAAAAATATTATTCAGTAAGCCTTTGGCTTTTGGCTTTTTATCACATAACAATATTTCATAAATTATAGGTAAGAAGCAAAATTATCTTTAGATACACCCGCGGTAATGTCCATAAAGCCCATTCACCAGTGAGACATACAAAAAGACGTCACACAATTGTGGTATCAAGTGTATAAGATAAAAAAATTCTTAATGGGTATATTACACTGAAAATAAGGGAGGTTATGTGATAAAAGCACTTATCACCAGCCATAGTGTGGAACTAGCTTTTTTAGCAATGCATGTCTGTCCGTGATAGTGAAGCATTGTACATGATGGTTGGTGCTTTGATGCTTTGATGGATGACCAAACTGTTGCCTCTTACATTTGGTGGTGTGCCTAGCCCAGACAGCTCAGTCGGTAGCTTACAGGACTTGATATCAGGTGATCGCTGCTTCGATCCCCTGCTCAGCCAATTTCTTTCTGAGGACTGATGATAGTCATTGCGACAGGATTCATTCTTCTCTCACCACTGATCATTGTTTCGACAATGGTTATATGGGAAAGCAGCCAGTGGCTTGGAAAGAATATTGTGCGAAGAACTGGTAGCAGAAAGTCCAGGAAAGCATGGATAGATCCACTGGCCACTGCGATATAACTGAAATAATGTTGAAAACAGCGTTAAACACTACACAATCAATCAACATTTGGTGGCAGAGGTGAAGTTATGACAACTTTCAGACTTGAGTTGCCATATCCTCTGGTATTCATCTTGGTTTATTTATAATTGAGCAATGCTAGGGCAAAAGGGTGTATATCCATGATGCATTATACTAAGCAAGGTATCACATAATTATGGATCCATAAAAGCCACTTTTTTCATACAGCCAACTTAGACATGAGGTAAAACTGGTCCTTGGACATACAGAATTTTTACCAATAGCGAAACGTTTCGGCCCAGGTTAGCCTGCGCCGACTGCACAGGCTAACCTGGGTCGATACTTTTTGCAAATGCGTTAAGCCCCCAATTTACAAGAGCACAGTTCATATATAAGTTTCAAGGTCTGGGTTTCTCAGAGGGGACAGTCATTATAGTTGACCAGCTGTTACAAGGTACAGTAATGATCTTTGGTGTGCTAAGTGGACATTGGACATTGTTTGCCTGGGATATGATTCTGGCTGAATCTTACTTATAAATCTGCAGTTATATACATGTATTGTGAAAAACTATTTCCTATAATTTGGACAGTTATCTTTTATGCAAAAGAAAACAAATTACAAACAAATCATATTTTGGAGATCCTATAATATTCACAGATTTACTTTGTTACAATCTCGGAGATCTCCGCCGTCAAAATAATCGGATAAATCTTTTCAGCAACTGGTTTTATACTGTATATCAAAAAACGTTGCTTTTCAGCAAATGGTTTTATACTATATATCAAAAAACATTGCTGTAATACAAAAAAGCTAGTTATGACTAACAAAACTCTTCTGGATATGAAAAAATTGTGGGTGTTTCTTTCCATGCTTTTTTTTAACAGCAAAATCTCTGGTGAGAAAAAACCATTTCATTAACCCTTTTAACACTATGCATGTACTCAGTGTACTGTTGTAGACAATATAGATCAAGATCACATCACACATTGTGTGGAGTCTGATCTTGGATCTACACTTCTTGATACTGTGAGATTTTCTGCTGCAAAATGAACTTTGATGTCGAGATATTTTGTATTTTAGTATTTGCTGAGAAAGATTATTATTTTCTTCAGCATGTTAAAAGTTTAATCTTTTCTTTGGCAAATCTAATTGGAGTAAAAATAAGTGTTTGTGAAGAAAACAAAACAATGCAGAAAAAGAAAACTAGATTACACAGGCAAAGAAACATGGTGAAATATTGAGAATGTGCTTTTTCTGTGCAAAATTTCAAGCTTGTCACAGCATTTCATTATCACCAGCTGAAAAGTAGCACATTCCATAATAAGAAAGGGTTGGCAAGATGGTATCCAATTACCAAGATTAACTTGTGCACAGGTGCCCCCATTGACTTTCTGTAATCCAGTATGACAGCTCGAAAAGATGATAATTTAGGGGTTTTCATGTCATACAAAACATATCTATCCTCTACCCTCTCCTTCACTTGTTTCATCCTTTACTGGAAGATAAAAAATTAGATTTATCTAAATTGATTCTTAGCATTTGCAGGTGACAAATTGAATGTGGCTTAAATGATATACCGTAACTCGTTTCTGCAAGGTTAGAAAACATTGTGGGAAAGGGAAAAATTCTGGTTACCATCATTTTCTCCTTTTCCCACAATGTTTTCAACAGCTTTCTTTCTCTTGGTTAAACCCGGGACTGTTTGGTGAGGGGTTACACCTATTTATTTAATGCTTTCCAGTAGTTTATCGAGAAATAACCGTGAAATATATTTCATGATTATGAACAGTGGAAAATACCAATTTCATTTTTTAACTCTTCAATTGAAGGCCAAAACAGTAGTTCCTGTGCACTAGTTACCTAGGAAAAACGCGAGTGCCACTCAACCAGATGGAAATATGATGTAATTTACCCTACATTTCTCACTCTTTACGTAATATTGTAATGCGTTGTTATGGCTGCGGAGGGGGGTTTGCCACGGGGAAAAGAACTGCACTGGATTTTGATGTAAGTCCCCTCAAAAAGGGTTAGAAGCATGAAATGAATAGAATATTTGTTTTGTTTGGTGAAAGATCAAAATTTATTTCTCTCATGAACATCATAGGTAGTATTTTCACTCGTGGCTGTGCCACTTGTGAAAATATCACTCGATGAAATTAATTTCTATCTCTCACCTAAAAAAACAAAATATCTTCTATTTATTTTACACTGAACTGTAAAGTTCTTAGAACTTAATAATTATATTAATCAATCTCAATTACTGCTTCCTGGAAACCTTAATCAGTGCTCATGCCTTGATGTGGATAGTTCCAAAGGCTGATGCCAAGTCCTGGTAGCTAAGTCGAGATCAGGAGCATACAGGAGATGGGAACTGGGGGTTGCTGGTTCGATTTCTGGCCAATTTCATTGCAGCAAAATTTATTCCTCTCTTACCGCTGACTATTGTTTCGACGATAGTTATGTGGGAAAGCGACCAGTGGCTTGAAAAGAATATTGTGCGGAGTATTGGTAAAAGAAACTCCTGGAAAGCATGGATAGGTGCACTGGCTGCGCGATATATCTGAAATAATGTTGGAAAATGGCATAAAGCACCATACAATCAATCCTAGGAATGACCCCACTCATCAAAGGATTTGAACCCAGAACCTTGTATGTGAGAGGCCAACCCTCTACCAAGCTGCACCAGTGTCTTAAACTACTTCACTTATAGGCAGTATGTCACAACCTAATCAAGTCTAACAACTTGGATGTTTTCAAGTCATTACCTCTTTAGTCTTTACCAGCATTTTTCCTTTTCCGACAATGTTTTCAAAAACCCACTTCCTCAGGGTCCTTAAAAGCCTTCAACAATCCCTAATTTTAATGTCCCAGAGAAAGAAAGCTTCTTAAAAACATCTTTTTTAGCATTTTCTCCTTTTCTCACAATATTTTCTACCCTTCCCGAACAAATTCCAATTTTTGATAAATACTGACAAGTGTCTGTACAACTTTTTTACTTTTTCAACAACCATTGGGATTAACTTATAATCTTAAAGTACATGTATACATTTGATTGAAAATTCCACTTTTCAACAAAATCAAAAACTATCAGGAAAAATAAGCAATCACTTTTATGGACTATATTTTTTAGTATTTTTCTTCATAGTTAGCTAAAGAAAAGTTTAACTTTTTACCACACAATCCTGACTTTTAACGACCCTGAGAAAGAAGGCTTTGGAAAACATTATACGAAAAGGAGAAAATGCTGGTTACCAGCATTTTCTTGTTTTCCCACAATGGTTTTTACCCTATCAAAATCAAATTTGGTCATTTGTGTGACCTTTAATTTGTTGTCTGCAAATGCTTTCAATTTGCAAGTCTAAAATTTTGTCGTTTAGTAAAGAGTTAAATATTCATAATGCAGTTTCTCTTATGCAGACCATGCAGTGTTATGTGGGAGGTACAGTACATCAAGTCTGTGCGGTTATGTATGATGTAACATTAGACATTGATAATCCTTTCTTTCAATTTTCAATTATATTTGGTTATTTATTGTAAAGTTTTAATTACAGACCTTTCTGCTTCTTACAGAATTTATGGGGTGTATAGTTACACCCTTTTACTCTTTCTAACTTTATGTAACAATCCACATACACCCATAACAGTTCACAACTTGTAATCAACTTATGAATGATATGTTGAGATACAGATTAAATGCTGGACCTGGTAGCTCCTGGTTAGCATAATCTAGGCTGTGACCTGGTAATTGCTGGTTTGATACCTGGTTGAGGCAAACCTTCTTTCGGGCTATTTTTTTGTCTCTCACGTTTATGTGAGGAAAGTAGTCAGTGGCTTGGAAAGAAAGTTGTGTCAGGGAATAAATAAATAGGGATAAGATATGGGTTATTGCAGATAAATGCTTTCAGTTATGGTAATCAGGTGTAAATTATCCACTAGCTCCTGGACTTTGACTATTTTCAAACTTTTCACTTGAATCATGCAGACCCTACAGGTAGCATGCGAACAGTTACAGACTCTGTGGTCGATATAACCATTAAACTCTAAACATAAAAACAGTTTATTTCATCTGTTACTCCAGGTGTTTACGTACCCGAAAACAGACACAAAATGACCGCCACATATGATATATTTCATCTGTTTTACTTTTTTTGAGAATTACATGTTGCAAACAACTTCTGCAAGTGCTTTAGGTAATGAAAGGTTTAATAATCTGTCTTTGGTCATGTTTGTAACTAAAAGTTTGTTGCATTTTGCTGCAATATAGATTGAACAGAAGAAACAGAAAGTCAGTACAGAGCTCTATCTTTGCTACAGGAAAATTCACGATGGACTTGAGATGGAGCAGTGCAGAGTAAATGTCCAAATATGAAAAGAAGCACCATAAACATCTCATTATTGAGATTAATATTACCGTCAGAACAAAAAAGAAAATACACAATATCCACAGCAACCTCAGAATCCATATGTGTGCCTGTGACTGTAGCATTAAACAAAACCATGTGCATGCTTCACCAGTAGTTCAACCCAAGCAATTCCTTTGTTGATCATCATTTTAGCCATAGTGGATTTTGGACTTGCCATACTGCAACAGTCAACTAAGGTAAACATCATGGTGAAGGAGGGTCATTTATGATCAATGGGAATCTAACAGGTTTAACTACATTCAACCATATTCACAGTATATTCTTTGCACTGACGCTAGCTATACATAAATTTTAAACATGTTGAAAAATTTAGGGTTACCACAGGAAAATCTTAAGGTCAAACTACATTTATGTTCAAAACCTAGACACTAACCTATAGATGGATAATCACTTCTAACAACACAGGATACATTTTAACAAAGATTAACCCTTAAGAGTGCCAAAAACCCAACTAACATTAATTTTTTCAAAGGAAAAAAGAGTCTAATAAAAGCATATCAAGGTTGCTATTGTCTAGAATGTCTCAGCAAAGTGGACAGTGTAGATCAGATCAGACTGCACGTTTTGTGCAGTCTGATCTGATCTACACTGGCCGCAATGGCAACTAAAGTTGTGAAAGGCACATGAAGTGTTAACGTGAGTCTAACATGGCCATTCTTCACCACAATAAAGCAACCAAGTATAATATGACCATGGCTCTATCGTTGGTAAGTGTAAGAATTGTGGGTAAAAGCAGGTCTTACATGCTCAATGAAGCAGAATTCGCCATCATAAAACAGTCGTAACATCCTTTCAAGTATGAAATACAATGTCCCCAGGTGACAATTATTTTTTCATACAAAAAAATAAAAAGAAACCAAAATGTGTTTTTTGTGGTGTTTGTAGATCTTTTGGTATATCATTTTCTCACTAAAAGTCCAACATTTCAATCAATCAACCATTATTGTGTCAACATCTCTCTTGAGAGCTCTTTTTGGCCTTTTTTGTCGCTAAACTTTCCCAAAAAAGGAATTTAGAATGTTCAAAATTTTTCGCATGACAGGGTAGAAAACATTGTGGGAAAAGAAGAAAAATGCTGGTTACCAGCATTTTTCCCTTTTCCCACAATGTTTTTAGAAGGGCTGTAAAAACACAGGATTGTTTGGTAATGGCATCAGACAGAAATCATAGAAACTGGGTTGTAATTTTGAGTTTTCAATTCGTATCACACTGTTATTGTACAATGCAACCCCATGAAACAAATTTGACAAATTTACCAAATAATCATTTGTTTTAACTCTTTACCTAACGACAAAGTTTTAGACTTGTCCAAATTGAAAGCTTTTGCAGACGACAAAATTAATGTGACTCAAAAATTGAAATTTAATTTGTGAAGGGTAGAAAACATTGTGGGAAAAGGAGATATGCTGGTTACCAGCATTTTCTCCTTTTCCCACAATGTTTTCAAACGACTTCTTCCTCTGGGGTTGTGAAAACCAGGGATTGTTTGGTAAAGGGTTAATGACGCTGATGATGAAAGCTTTTGAAAAGATTATGGGAAAAGGAGAAAATGCTGGTTACTAGTATTTTCTCCTTTCCTCACAATCTTTTCTTTCTTTTAACTCTTTACCAGACAACAAGTCGTGCTGAAAGTATAGCAGATAACAAACTGAATGTGGCTTAGTCAACTGGATTTGTCTGTGAAAGGGTAGAAAACAATGTTGGAAATGGAGAAAATATTGGTTTCTCACAGGCCCTTTTGTCAAGTTTATTAAAACTTGTGATTGTGTGGCAAAGGGTTTAAAGCCAAATTCATCATTTGAGGTATAGGTGTATTTAATTTGTCATCTGCAAAATACTTTCAAATATTGACAAATCTTCATTTCCGTACTCAGTGCTGAAAATACAATACCATATTTCTCCTAATTAACGCACCAGGATAAATATAGGTAATCGATACATTTCATCTGTCGGCGTTGGAAAAAGTTTGATGAAATTATCTTGCATTTGGAAGTTTGTCACTCCAGTCACCAATTTTTAGGTAAGGTCAGGTCTGGGTTGCCTGGAGGCCTCTGGATTAAGTAAAAGGGGGGGGGGGGGGGGGGGGGGGGGGGGCTACTATTAAGGAGGGAGTGTTAATTAGGTGAGATATGGTATTTTCCATTGTATCATAATTCTGTCAATATTTTAATATGGAACTATAAATAGTTTGATAGATCTAAAAATAGCTTGTACAGTAATGGGTTATGCGTTCATGAGGTAAAAGGTCAAACAGCTGACAGTTATGAATATTTAGACTTTAGTAAGTATATACATGCACATTGTAGATGCAGAACAGAAACATGTCACAGGTATATAAAAAGTGACAGATATAAATGACATTTAAATCATGACCATGTACAATTATTTTTGGGGGTTATAAATTAGTATTATAGTCAATTTCACAGACAATAGAAATAGTATAAGCCTTACTCTGCTAAGCGTGACACACTGACCTTTTGTGGACACTACAGATCAAGATCAGACTGCACAGAACGTGTAGTCTAATCCTGGATATAGTCCAATAAGAAGATATCTTTCCTCCAAAAGTACCTTTAGAATAGGAAAATTTGGGTTTTTACTATCAACTTGAAAGTTTCTTTTATTTAGCAGGCCCCGCCCGGGTGGCTCAGTGGTGAGCGTGTTGGACTCATGACCTGGTGGTTGTGAGCTCGATACCCGGTTGAGGCGAACTTTCTTTCCGGCGTATTTTCGCCTCTCACCTCTGCTGAAGCATGTGAGAAAAGTAGTCGGTGGCTTTGGAAAGAAAGTTGTGTTAGTACTGGTGTGAGAAAGCCAGGAAACACATGTGCGTCACCGACCGCCATGATATGACCTTAGCTGTTAAAGTGGCGTTAAACCCCAATACAACCAACCAACCAAATTATTTTGCAGGATAAGGGTTAACATGCTAATGTCCCTTTACCATTTAACTCAATCCTCAGAGTTTTAATAACTTTGAACAGAAAGCCTTTTGAAAACATTGTGGGAAAAGGAGAAAATGTTGGTCTCCAACATTTTCTCCTTTCCCCACAATGTTTTCTTCACTTTCAATGACAAATTCCATCATTTGAGTTACACCTAAAGTGTTGCCTGCAAATGATTTTAATATGGACAAGTCTACAGTTTTGTAGTGAGGTAAAGAGTTGACGAAAAAATCCGATGCTGCAAAGACCTTGACCCAAGCCCAAATCCAGCAATCAGTGGCTATAGGACTTGAGAACATGGGGTTTCTGGTTCAAATCCCAAGCTTGGCCAATTTCTCTTTATCTGAAATAATGTTCAAAACAGCGTTAAATACCATTCAATCAATAAATCAATCTTGAAGACCTGAGCTGGGAGGCATATGAAAATATTGTGGAAAAGGGAGAATTTAATCTTTGTAACCAGCATTTTCTCCTTTTCCCATAATGTTTTCTACCTTTTCAAAGACAACTCCATTATTCCATAAACATAGATCTGTCTGTAATTTATTGCCTTTAAAATTTTATGCTTTCAAAATGGACAAGTTAAAAATTTTGTTGTCATGTAGAGAGGAAAAATACATTTCTTTCTGAGACAAATTTACAGCTGACATCTTCAACAACATCCTTGAAAAATACAGATGATTATCATAATTTTGTTATAGTTTCATATATACAGTATTTAGTGCACCTATACATGGTTTTTCTGGAGTTTCTTTTATGAGTACTCTGCAAAATATTCTTGCCAAGCCACTGGCTTATTTCCCATGAAACAATTGTAGAAACAATGACCCAGCTCTGAGAGAGGAACAAATCCGATGGCAATGTCTATCATCAATCCTTGTAAAAAATTCAGTCAAACTGCCTTCGAAGCAGCAAACCTCTGTTTTCCAGCATAGTATGTTACCGACTATTAACCCTTTACCACACAATCAGGAGTTTTAAAAAACCTGAGCAAGAAGCCTTTTGAAAACATTGTGGGAAAAGGAGAAAATGCTGGTAACCAGCATTTTCTCCTTTTCCCACAATGTTTTCTTCTCTTTAAGACACAAATACCATCATTTGAGCTACATTCAGTATGTCATCTGCAAATACTTTCAATCTGGACCAGTCTAAAATTTTGTCATGTGGTAAAGGGTTAACCGAGCACCACCCATTTAAATGTTATTAAAAACTAGTTATTTTTAACTGAATGGGGGCCACTTTCAACATTATTCCAGTCATATCACAGCAACAGCTCACTTATTCATATATGTCTTGGGTCTCATCAGTGCTAGGCTACTGGGCTCTCCCACAAAATTGAGTTTAATTAAATCACAGGTACTTTCATTCAGTAAACAACCTGACCTTGGGAACAATTCTAAATTTGTCTCTAAAGTTCGTTCTTGTACCATTTAAATAATGTGCCTCAATAAATCACTCCAAATGGAGACAAGTGAATAACATCATCAGTGTCTTCGAAACACAACAATGGGCTGCACAGCTCTTAACCCATAGGCTGCTAAGCGAGACTTGCTGACCTTTTTCGGACACTGTAGATCAAGATCAGACTGCACTGAATGTGCAGTCTGATCTTGGATCTACACTGTCCGATCAATAGGCATTTTTCTCTAAAGAAATAAATCTGAACTAACTCTATTTGGGTTCTTACTATGAGTTTGAAAGTTTTGTTTAACCCATTCCGCAGGATATGGGTTAAACTCATTCTTCACCAGACAACAAAATTTAACTCATCAAAATGCATTTGCAGAGGACAAATGAAATATGGCTTAAACAATGGGATTTGTCTTTAGAAGAAAAGAAAACTTTATGAGAAAAGGAGAAAATACTGGTAAACAACATTTTCTCCTCTTCCATTAATTTTTTCCAAGGATTTCTTCATCAGAGTTGATAAACATAAGATTGTTTGGAAAAGGCTTAACTCTTTACCACACAAACCTGACTTTTAACGACCCTGAGGAAGAAAGCTTTTGAAAACATTGTGGGAAAAGGAGAAAATGCCGGTGACCAGCATTTTCTCCTTTTCCCACAATGTTTTCTACCCTTCCAAAATCAAAATTCAGTCTTTGGTTCACATTTATTTTGTCGTCTGTAAATGCTTTCAATTTCGACTGGTCTAAAATTTTGACGTTTGGTAAAGAGTTAACTCTTCTCTGAACATAGAAAATTTAGACCTGTCCAAATTGAAAGTATTTGCAGACAACAAAGTGTATGTGACTCAAAAATTTAAATTTTAGAATTAAAATTTGTTTTGACAGGATAGAAAACATTGTAGGGTATACTCGTATACATGTATTTACCCACAATGTTTTCAAGTGTTTCCTTCATCAAAGCTGTTAAAACAAAGGATTGTTCAGAAAAGGTTTCATTTATTCTCCCTTGCAAACAACTTTTTTAAATCTTGCAAACATTTGGGGACATAGTGGCACAATAATTATTTAAACATTTACCCCCCACAAGAGCATATGGTATCATATTTCTGACTGGTCATCACCATTTTCTTCTTTTCCTACAATGTTTTTAAAAGCCCTCTACAACAGGGTGGCTCAGATACAGGTTGTATGGTAAAGGGTTAACTCTTTACAAAATCACAAAATTGTAGACTGCTCCAAATTGGAAGCATTTGCAGATGATTATATTAAATAGATGTAGCTTGAATGATAATGCCTGTCTTTGATTGGGTAGAAAACATTGTGGGAAAAGGAGAAAATGCTGGTTATCAGCATTTTCTCCTTTTCCAACAATGTATTCAAAAGGCTACTTCTTCAGACTTAAAACTCTAAATTGTGTGGGAAACGAGTTAAGTCGTCTTGATCAACCTCATTTTTCAAGCACATTTTCAAAGTCCTCCACAACAGATCAATTTCTTGATGCATTAAGTTCAAGGTTTCTATCAGAAAAATTACTACATTCTTGTACAATATTCTTCCCAAGCCACTGGCTGCTTTCCAACATAACCATCATCAAAACAATGACCAGTTATGTGGGAGGAATGAATCCTGTCACAACAACTATCATCAAACCTCAGAAAGATATTGGCCAAGGTGGGTATTCAAACCAGTGACCCCTCCTCTCAAGTCCTGTGCGCTACTGACTGCACTACCGTGCTTGGCTTTGGTCACAAAACGGAAGTCTTAGACCAGCCCAAATGGAAAGTGTGTGCAGGAGACATAGTAACCCTGTAACACACAATCGCAAGTTTTAATGACCCTCAAAGAGAAGTTTCTTGAAAATATTGCCTGAGAATGAAAAAATGCTGCTGATTAGCATTCAAACTTTTGCCCACAATGTTTTCTACACTGTCAAAGAATTTTAGTGCATTTGTATCACTCATACTTGTCTGCAGGCGCTTTTGACTTGGAAGAGTTAAGATTTGCTGTTTAGTAAGGTGTCAATGTAGCACAAGTGATAGAAATTATCTTTGAAAGAGTAGACAACAATGTGAGAAAAGGAGAAAAAAAAGCCAATTGCTGTGTTTTCAAAAGCCCTCCTGTTCAGGCATTGCAAAAACACACTGGACTGTTTGGTATAGGCTGATTAGAAAAGATACTCTGTCAGATCGTAAAATTGCTTCTAAGTAAAAAATTTCTCCACTTTTCAGCATGTTTGGTGACAGGAAAATCTGCTTTGGTGAAGTCTAAAATTTTGTCATTTGGTAAAGACTAAATGATGATTTTCCCATATTTCACAAGAATGAGCCAAAACTGTCCAAATAAAAAAAAAATTTGATCTGGGGACATACAGGTGATAATATCAGTTATAATAATGTATAAAGACTAAAATAAAGCAAATTTGCTTTTTGTGATGTTTTTAATACTTATTCATAAAATCATTTCTGCACTAAAAGTCCAATTAACCCTTTACCACACAATGACGCCTTTTAACACCCCTGAAGAAGAGGCCTTTTGAAAACATTGTGGGAAAAGGAGAAAATGCTACACTGTCTACACTGTCAGGTAAGAAAGATATTTTTCTCCCAAAATACCTTTGAAATAGCAATTATTTGGGTTTTAACCTGTGAAAGTGACAGCATAACAATCTATTGGGAAGAAGGCTTTTGAAAACACTGTGGGAAAAGGAGAAAATGCTGGAAGCCAGCATTTTCTCCTTTTTCCCACAATGTTTTTTACTCTTTTTTCTACACAACTCCCATGAATACAGCAACATGTAATTTATCATCTGCAGATGTGTTCAATACTGATATGCCTAAAGTTTTGTGGCCTGCTAAAGAGTAAATAAATTCCCAACATGGTTAACCCTTTACCACACAATCCAGAGTTTTAATGACCTTGAGGAAAAAAGCCTTTGAAAACAATGTGGGAAAAAAAAGAATATGCTAGTGACCAGCATTTTCTCCATTCCCAACAATTACCCTTCCAAAGAAAAATTTTAGTTTTTTTTTTTTGGTAAGATTTAAATTGTTCTCTGCAAATTCTTTGATTTTGGGCCGGTGTATAATTTTATGGTTTGGTAAAGAATTTATAATAATTGGGAAGTTGCTATTCATTTCCTTTAATCAACAACCTGTCTTGACCTACATGATTGCCTACAAGAGGAACTTTAATTGTAATTAGACCTCCTACAGTTGTGAAGGATTGCAGAATGTGTAAGCCATTATAAAAAGGTTCTACATGGTAATTAATTTACCTGCATATCAGTTGACATGCTGTAAATCAACAGTTTGATGCCAGGTAAATACAAAACACATTATACGTGTTTTATTGACTGAACAAAGATTTGAATGAGTCATGCTCAGTGAAAAGGGTGGTTAAAATGTATCTGCAAAAAGCATTGATTCAGGTCAGCCGGCACCATCCATGCAGGCTGACCTGGGTCGAAAAACTTTTTGAGTTTTGTCACTTTTCTGCATGTCCAAGGACTAGTCCACCCAATGTTTCAGTCACTTGCTAGGGGTGTAGGACAAAAGCCCACTAGAACAAAAGTCCACTAGGACAAAAGCCCACTGGACAAAAGCCCATTAGGACAAAAGTCCACTGGGACAAAAGCCCACTAGGACAATAGCCCACTTTTATGCATAATTATGCATAATTATGCATTGAATTGAGAAATTGTGTTTAGTTTCAATTTATATGTTTGTTGAGTACGTAATGAGTTTAAAATATAAGTATTCATGAGTCAACAAAATATAATAGTTTTCCCCTAACATTTCTGTTAAAACAAACAGCAGATTCAGATAAATTCAGCTCTATGCTTTCTATTCAAATTTCAGTCAAATGAAGTGATTTGTCTTTAGAAGGGTAGAAAACACGAATGTAGACAACATTGTGGGAACAGGAGAAAATGCCCGTTACCAGCATGATAACCAAACTTTGGATAATCAAAGAAAAAAGGTGTGAAAGTAAACAGAACACTTTTGAACTGAAGTATTAGATAAGAAAAGTGTGAAAATTAACAGCTATCCAAACAATTGTTGTCAATGTTAAAAATTTATAATGTGACAAAATTAATATCTCATTCTACATTCAATATGTTCAAGACAATATGGCTGAAATCTTCATTCCACAAAAAATATGTACTTTTCAGGTAAAAGTCTTTTTTATAAAAAGTGGGCTTTTGTCCTCCCTGCCAAAATTAGCAGTGGGCTTTTGTCCAGTGGGCTTTTGTCCAGTGGGCTTTCGTCCTAGTGGGCTTTTGTCCCAGTGGGCTTTTGTCCGTTCCCCATTTGCTTGACACAATGGATTTTATGTATCCATAATTGTAAGACAACTTGCTGGGTGTAATGCATCATGGTGACGCATTAACCCTTTACTACAAAACAAAATTTTAGACCAGTCCAAAGCCAAAGCATATGCTGACATCAAAAAAAAATACTGTGGCTAAATTTGTGGATGCAGTCTTTGATAAAGTAGAAAACATTGTGGGAAAAGGAGTAAATGCTGGTTACCAGCATTTTCTCCATTTCCCACAATGTTTTCAAAAGTCTTCTTTCTCAAGGTCGTTAAAAGTGGGCATTGTGTGGTAAAGGGTTAACTTAAACTCTCTGTTGGCAGATGGCAGCTCATTTTTGTTCAATGATCTTGTTAACTCCATGGACAAATTTCTATATGAGACCTGCATTTGGCAGTTACAAGCACATCTTTTGTTCTCTTTGTGGACAGTGTAGATTGTGATCAGATGTGCACTGATTTACAGTCCTTAACTCTTTACCAAACGACAAATTTTAGACTGCTCAGAATTGAAAGCATTCGCAGACTACAAAATAAATTAGTCTCAATAATGAGACGCTACGGTGAGTTTTTTCATATTTGGACATTCATTGTGCACTGTACCGTCTCAAGTCCATTGTAAATTTTCCGGTAGCAAAGGTAGAGAGTATACTGACTTTCTGTTTTGTCGATTTAATCTGTATTGCAGCAAAATGCAATTAACTTTTAGTAACAAACCAGACCAAAGACAAATTACTCGCCCTTTCATTACCTTAAGAGCATGAAGAAGTCGTTTATAACATGTAAATCTCGGAAAAAAAACTGATGAAATCTATCTTGAGTGGCTGCCATTTTGTGTGTTTTCGGGAACGTAAATTACTCAAGTAACAGATGAAATTAATTGTTTTTTCTTATGTTCAGCGGTTAAATTGAAAATATTTATATTACAAAGGAAGGATTATTGAATACGCAAGCAACAGGCATGTTTAAATCCTAGATTTGTTCTCTATTTGTGAAATTAAACTTGCGCACAAAAACTGTGCATAGCTTTCAACTGATTTGTCTTGATTGTCTCTGTACCCAGAGGCAACAAGTCAAAAAGTAACATCGCCTTTGGGGACAGTTATCTGTACTACAAAATAAATGTGACTGAAAAATTGAAATTTGTTGTGGGAAAAATAGAAAACATTGTGGGATAAGGAGAAAATGCTGGTAACGCCTTCTTTCTCAGGATTGATAAAAGTCAGGATTGTGTGGTAAAGGGTTACTGTGATATTTCTGTTGTCTTTCTTGTACCTTGTATTTTGATTCAATTTTGTCATGAAATGTACCAAATCACAGCTAAATGAATACGTTCTTCGATGATGCTACAGATTATAACCATAATCAATCCGTTTACCGAACACAGATCGAGATACCGAGCAAATTAGGGTCAATTTCGCAGGTCTTTATTTACTTACAAGATACCAAAAAAATTACTGGATCGAGTCCCTGTGGTATATAGATGATGTGTATATATGATCCCTGGCGTTAGAATAGACATATTGCGCCAAGTGTTCATCCATTCGAACCCAATTTCAGTGCTCGCTCAAATGCACACTTATACAATTTCAATAAGCCCATATAATAACATGTCATTTTATGTCACGATGTTGTCGCTTTTCACAGGTTTTTATCCTTGTCCCGAAACGAACGAGTCGTTGTTTACTTCGCAGCAGACGACAACTAGAGCAACGTTGCACCATCAAACCTAGACTTTTGTTTCATTTTAGACATTCAGCAAATGTAGTTTTATTTCGTCAAGCTAAAACTTGAGGTACAGAAAAACTATAACCCATTACCCTAAAAAAAAAATCCCTTCTTTTGCAACCCTGAGGAAGATGGCTTTTGAAAACAAAGTGGGAAAAGAAGAAACTGCCTGTTAAACGGCCATTTCCTTGATTTCTCCGCGGTGTTTTCTACACTTTCCAAAACGAATACCATCACTAAAGGTAACATACAAATGCAGTGTGCAAGTTATGCTTTCAAAGAGTCGAGTCAAAAATTATGTCGTCCTGTAAAGCGTTAAATGTTAGCAGTGGTCATGAAGCAGCTACTTCTTAAACCAGTAAAATACGCGTAATTCTGGCAGATTTAAAGTATGTTTTTTGGCCAAGATATCTCGCACAGCACCGGATATTTTTACCCATGATCAGGCTGCACCTTCTGTACAGTCTGATCTTAAAAAAAAAACACGATCCATAAAAGTATACGTGGTTGGGCTGCGCAGTTGTCAACATTTACCGGTAAATAGAGATTGGCTTACCTTCTAATTGCTCCATCTGATTTACTGCTTGTCTTTGAACCATTGCCTCTCCCAATTTGAAGGTTTCTGACCTCAAGGAGATTCCATTGGTAGCACTAAAATAACCATGATTCAATTAAAAATCCATAATTTATATATCAACATTCAATACACGTTTTTATTTTGATATCAGACGATCACCAAATTTGTATAACAGGTAGACCAAATACACGACAAATTTTGTATATGACAACATGTGGTGACAAACAGGCGGGTCGCATCCCTCATTAACCAATCAAATTGCTGTATACAAAAGTAATGCTATATGATTGGCTGACAATTTCTACTTTCGCTTCGCTCTGTTTCGTCGGGGCATATGAGGTCGAGTCTAAATGATAAATTAATTAAAACCCTTTCTTCCTTATCACAAAACTTCCAGACATCTTATATACTGTACATAGCAGAACGCTTTGTGGAAACATTGTGGCGGCCTATTTGTTCATACTAGGAAAACTGTTTTGAGACAATTTTGACCATCTACTGAAAATGTTCATTCTTTTTTGGGGCCTATTTAATGCATAGGTATCCTGATAACTGTGGGATCGAAAATACTCACCTTTTCTCAAAAACTAACCACCTGATTTTTTAATTTATATCTTTTAAACATATAAAACACATTTTAACCTGTATAATGTGACATAAAAATACGAGTTTCTATGGGAGGATCTTTCAGAAAATTGCAAAAATATAAAATTTTGCCAACAAATTTTTGTCATTTTTTTTTTTCAAGTTTAGGGGTAAAACCAATTTTTTTTCCATAATTTTTGCGTTTCAAAACCTATAATATATTATTTTAAGTGGAAGTATTAAAAACAGATAAAGGGGAAAAGGTTGTTTATTTCGATTTATTTTACTTTTAACATGAAAATTTAGATAATGTCAGACACTAGGTCAAAATGGCCATACACCTATGATAGTCCGCGAGGTTTTACTCAAAATCTGATTCGATGATCTTCTGTTTTCTTTGCATATTAGACTCAGCATACTTAAATCTATAAGATTTGAAAAAATGAAGGACTTCTATGGGAGGAATCTAACTGTAGAAATCGTCTTTAATACATTACTCTTTGCAGACACCAGGGCCCGTATTCACCAACCATTCTTAAGGACATTCTTTATCTTATTCTCCAAGATTTTCTGCATTTGAATGTAACATAACTTCTGATTGGCTAAACCAAATGGTTTAGGCAATCAGAAGTTGTTTTACTTTCAAATTTAGAAAAATCTTGGAGAATTAGACTGAGAACATTCTTAAGAATGGTTGGTAAATACGGACCCTGTTACGTCTGACAGCAGGTTTTCCTTGATTTGCTGTTCACGATTACATGTCTTTTTAGAAATTCTAAGGTCAGCAACGCAGTATTTCGTATATCTTTACTTATCCTTTATGAAGCCATCCAGGGATCGTATATATAGGATCCCTGAGCCATCTTTATAAAAAGATCAAGCATTTAACAATTAACCAAATAACTCCAGTTCTAACGACCACTTGAGCTTTTGAAAATATTGTGAGAAAGGGAAAAATGCAGGTAACCAGCATTTTCCCTTTTTCCCACATATTTTCCATTATCTTCCGCTAGATGGCATTCTTTGCTAGATGGCATTCTTCAAATATGGCACGCGCAGACAACGACATATTTTCTACCCTATAAAAATTAAATTCAACCATTTTTATCACATTTAATTCTTCATCTGCAAACACTTTGAATATGGACAAATCCAAAATTTTGTCACTGGTAAAGGGTCACGATCTTATTTTCATCACGAGGATCCCTGCTATAAGGAATTGAGTCCTAATTGATTGACCTATGTATCTTATATTCATTGTAAAACAAGCTTTCACACCTTAGTTCTATAACCTCTCTGGTCGCTTCGTGGTGTGGATAGTTCCAAAAATTGATCCTGCTTATCCACGGCTTTGAACACAGAACCTCCGATTAGAAGGGCCGACGAATTTACTCAGTTAAAATTATCCGCGCCTCCCAAAAAACAGAAAATGTTGCATGTGTTGACCAAAAAATCTTCCTATGAAGTAACTTTATAGATCAAAGATCAGACTGCAGACTGATCTTGATCTATAGATTTTATTAACAAATGCAATCCTAAAGGTAAAGACTGTTACAACCAAACTACGTGGCTGATCGTTAATTTCCGAGGGAGTAACAAGTCAAAGGAGATAAATCTTACATTCTCTAATTTTTGTGGCATTTGTCGAAGACAGTGCCACTATGAGATCAATAATAAATGTTCAATATTGAATTTTGAAGACCATGTACGGTATTTTGTGCAAAACCGAAGGAAGTAAACCCAATTAAACTCAATTTTTCAAGACAAATGAGTTTTTCAATAGCACTCAGATATATAATTGGAAATGGCGTATTGAAATAAACTGCAAAAGGCCATCGATCGTGGAAATACTTCTTTTTGATTAAAAATAGCTTCACCTCTTCATAGCCTTCTATTGGCGCAATGATATGCACAAAATTTGTCTTCTGACCACTTTGCTTCCGGGGATGTTCGTTCCAAAACCAGTTCGTCCCTGGGCTTGTTCGTCCCATGATTGCACGCTACTCATTTGATTGTGCATGAATATTTACAGGAAGAAGACTTTATTGTAATGTTGGGAATTAGATCCTGACGGCCAAAGATATCTCAAAATCATAGTATTCAGGTATAAACTTAATTGAATTCAATATATTTACATGGCTTCTCTCTCTACCCATCGTGCATCCTTCCGTCAAGGGACGTTACTCCTGACTCCTCTTGAAAGATCAAAGGGAGACCACCAATACACAAATAACGCAAAATTAGGCACCAGTAATCTCCCTTTAACCAAAGAGACGTATTAATTTGCTTAGGAGGTTGATTTTCAAGTTAATATTTAAATAATATTTCTCTTTTTTATTTAGCTCACCTGAGCACGAAGTGCTAAGGCGAGGTATTGTGATCGGTCATTGTCCGGCGTCCATCTGTCCGTCTGTCCACAATTCCTTTAAACATCTTCTCCTCCTAAACCGATGGGCCAATCTTGGTGAAATTTAGCAGGGATGTTCCTTGGGTGAAGCTCTTCCAAAGTTGTTCAAGAGATTGAATTCCACCCCTTACACTGGTTGCCATGGCAACAGAAAGGAAAAAAATAGCAAAATCTTTGAAAATCTTCTTCTCTGAAATTAGAAGGCGTAGAGCTTTGATATTTGATATGTAGCATCTCCTAGTGGACCTCTACCAAGTTTGTTCATATGATGCCCCTGGGGTCAAAACTGGCCCCGCCCCGGGGGTCACAAGTTCGAACATAGGAACAAAGGAGGAAAACTTTAAATTCTTCTTCTCTGAAACTGGAAGGCATGGAGCTGTGATATTTGGCATCTAGCATCTTCTAGTGGACCTCTACCAAGTTTGTTCATATGATGCCCCTGGGGTCAAAACTGGTCCCGCCCCGGGAGTCACAATTTCGAACATAGGAACAAAGAAGGAAAACTTTAAAATTCTTCTTCTCTGAAACTTGAAGGCGTGGATCTTTGATATTTGGCATCTAGCATCTCCTAGTGGACCTCTACCAATTTTGTTCATATGATGCTCCTGGGGTCAAAACTGGCCCTGCCACAGGGGTCACAATTTCGAACATAGGAACAAAGAAGGAAAACTTTAAAATTCTTCTTCCCTAAAACTGGAAGGTGTGGAGCTTTGGTATTTGGTATGTAGCAATTCCTAGTGGACCTCTACCAAGTTTGTTCAAAAGATGCCGCTGGGGTCAAAACTGGCCCCGCCCCGGGGATCACAAGTTCGAACAAAGGAACAAAGAAGGAAAACTTTAAAATTCTTCTTTTCTAAAACTGGAAAGCATAGAGCTTTGTTATTCGGTATGTAGTGAACCTATTCTAAGTTTGTTAGCCCACCTGAGCACGTGTTCAGTCAGTTCAAAATTGGGTCACCTGGGGTCATAAACTAGGTCTCAAGGTTAAATTAAACTAATACTTTGTGGGCACTCTAGAGGCCATATTTTTTGCTCAATTGACTTGAAAATTGGTCAGAATGTTTGTCTTGATGAAATATTGGGTGAGTTTGGAATTGGGTCACCTGGGGTCATGAACTAGGTCACTTGGTCAAATTTAAGAAATACCTTGTGGGCACTCTAGAGGCCACATTTATTGCTGAATTAACTTGAAAACTGTTCAGAATGTTTGTCTTGATAAGTTTTTTGACGAGTTCTAAATTAGGTCACATCGGGTGATAAATTAGGTCACTAGGTCAACTTCAGGAAATTCCTTGTGGACGCTCCAGAGGCCACATTTTAAGCTCAATTGACCAGACAATTGGTCAGAAATTGAATTACGCACGTGGAGTGAATTTCGCTTATTGACTCAGGTGAGCGATCCAGGGCCATCATGGCCCTCTTGTTTTCAAATTATTAATTCTACACAGTGGCTTCCTTGACAAATGCCACATCAGCGTTCTCAACGCTTTGATTTAACACTGAAGTTGTCTTTCTTTACCGTTCTCACGATTGTTATGCGCAGAGAATGATGCAGATTTTCTCTTTGTATCGTGCCCACAACATACTAAAGCTATAAATACATGGTTTATGGTTAGCCATACACAGTAATCTTTACAAATTCATAACTAATTTTTGAGCATCAATAAAATAGAATTCATGTTTTTGGTCGAAACAGGTTTCATACAGCAATTAGACCGTCGAGCAAACAAGATTACTGAACAGAAATATACTCGCACGTAAAAGAAAATGTGCACATTTCAAGTTTGGGCAACTATAGTTATATATCGGTCAGGGTCATTAAGACACTGGATCTTTGGTGGAGGGGGGGAGGGGTTAAACGAAATTTAGTAATTCTCTTCAAAATCGAAATGATTGCAGGAGCAGAATGGAGTTAACCCCTTACCAAACAACAAACTTTTTGACTCATTCAGTGTGTCTCAGACTATAGAATTTGTCACTGGAAGAGTAGAAAATATGTTTTAAAAAAGGGGGAAAATACTGGTTACCTGAATTTTCTCGCTTTCACACAATGTCTTAAAAAATTTTGTTTCTTAGGATCACTGAAACTTTGGATTGTTTGATAAAGGTTTAAGTTTGGCCGGGGATCCTGTACATACGATCCCTGGTTTGGCATAACACTTGCTCTAGTTAGGAAAGCGAAGTTGCTATCTTTGGTTAAAAAATTGACTACGAACTTCTGAAAAACATTGAATACATATATGTATATATTTATTACTTTTGTTTCCACATCTAAATCTAACAGCAAAGCAAACATGGCTCCACATCAACATCGGGAAAACAAAGGACATGAGAATCAACAATAGACATGTGTCTATAGACTGAGAGGGTACACTGGACAACCAGCTGATTGATAATGATTGATAATGTAGAAAGTTTCACTCACCCTGGTTGTGTAGTAAGTCTTGGGGCTCTGATGAACATATCAAGATAAGGATTGGGTTGAATGATTGATTGTACGGTGTTTAATGCTGTTTTCAATATTATTTAAGTTCTATTACAGTGGCCAGTGCACCTGTCAATGTTTTCCTTGAGTTTATTTTACCACTACTTAGCACAACATTCTTCCCAAGCCACTGGCTGCTTTCCCAATAATCAGCACTGAGCAAGGAATGAATCCTGTCACAATGACCATCACCAATCCTTAGAAAGATATTGGCCAAGCTAGGGATTTAAAGCAGCGACCCCCTGTTCTCAAGTCCTGTACACTGCCGAATGTGCTACCGGGGCTTGGCAGATAAGGATTGGAAAAGCAAGAGGTGTGTTTAGCCTTCTATCTGGAACAGCACAGTTATTAGACTGAGAACAAAGATAAGACTATTCAACTCCAATGTGAAGTCTGTTCTGCTCTATTGTACAGAACCATGGAACCACCCTGAGAAAATAGCTTTTAAAAACATTGTGGGAGAGAGAAAATGCTGGTACCCAGACTTTACTTAATCATGCTTGCTTAACTTCACACAAAGTGGTTATCAACATTTTCTCATAATGTTTTCAAACCTTTTAAAGACAAACTGTATCATTTGAGCAACATTTTATTGGTCAACTGCGCAAGCTTTCAATATGGAAGGAGAAGGAAGAGTGTCATGTGGTAGAATTAAAGGATGTCTGGTAGAATTGCCTATGCATAGATCTATTTTTGGTCATCAAGCATTAACTAAGTTTTTCTTAGCTCATTTTCGTCATAAAAGTAACTTGGATACAAGGTGAATAGACATGGTCGACTGGGATCAAGCACATCCAGAAATTTTGCTACAGGTCTCATTGATATATTTGACTTCAATGGAAGGGAAATAAATCTTCCAACACATCACATATTATCTATTAGAGTTACCTTTCTCAACCAAGAGCCCCTCCCCCATCTTTCTCAACCATTCCCTTCAGACCTCTCAAAAATTCCTTATGAAATGAACTAAGCTTTTATAAATGAACATAATCAGCAATGTAGAGGTCATCCTTATTCGTAAAGGACCTTACAGTAACCATGATAACTGTGCATTGGATTCCATTAATCCTAAACCACAAAGTCCCTACTTTTAACGATCCTGAGGAAGAAAGCCTCTGAAAACATTGTGGGAAAAGGAGAAAATGCTGGTAACCAGCATTTTCTCCTTTCCCACAATGTTTCCCATCCAACTTAAGAAAAATTTCATGTTTCGAGTAACAATTGAACAATCGACAGCAAATGCTCTCACTTTTTCATAAGTCTAATTTTTTTTTCAGCCTGTAAAGATTTAAGTATTCATGCAAAATGATTTATCTGGATTTACACGGTTAGATAAGGAGGTCCAAAATATAACAAACAAGAAAGCTCAATATTCTGTCTATACACTTTTATTGTCCCTTCAATGCTTCGTTGAAACTCTTAAACTATCACACTGCCCATGAAATGACAACAAATTCAACTTTTGTGATACATCTTACGTCCCTCATAATGTTGCCTTTTTTTTTGCTGTATATACCAAGAAATCTAGCATTACAGAACTTTAATGCATAACTCATAAGCTCCTGTAACGATTTCCTGCAAACAACTTTAAAACTATCCCTTGAAATACAGTTAACCCTTTACCACACAATCCCAAGTTTTAACGACCATGAGGAAAAAGGCTTTTGAAAACATTGTAGGTAACCAGCCTCTTTTCCTTTTCCCACAATGTTTTCAAAAGGTTCTCCCCTGTGTCGTTAAAACTTGGGATTGTGTGGTAAAGGGTTAATACACAATGCAAATGAAAACAGTGTGGCTAAAAGAGAAATAGCTCACTAGGATCAATTTTTCTCCATTGGCCTCCATATTTTCAAAGTAAATCTTTGATAAGACTGAAAGTTGTTTGCAGGTGGTCACCATGTTTAACTATGAGTTAAATTAGTCCAATATTGAGTCTGTGACTTAATTCTAAGACTTGGCTCCTGATTGGCTTCCACAAGTCAAGCAGCAATTCGTAAGTCTTGTCTTTGGAATGAGATCTGACAAAGTTTAGAACTGTTAATGGAAAAAAGTCTTATTAATTCCTTAAAATCATTTTACTTTTGCATTTTCTATTAATTTAAGAAAAAAAAACTAGGGGCCCTTGAGGGCCTGAATTGCTCCACTGGCAGTGATTTTGCTTATTTTTTTTTGCATACATCATTATACATGTAGGCGTGGTGAATTGAGCAAATAGTGAAATAATCGAAGTAACTTAATTTCTCAATCATATATAATTTTGGAATCCTGTCAAATTTGAGGGTTTCAGTACTCATTGTAGTAAACAATCCCTGAAAGTTTCAAAGAAATGTGACCACTAATGTGAACTGTGTTGAGTAAACAGTACTAAGTCATCAAATGGCTGCTTTTCCTAAATTGATTGCTGGATTTTCTTCGTTTTTTATAGGGCTCAATCCCTTAATGATACAAATGACCTTTGCAAGTTTAAAAAGAATTGGATTAAAAATGTGGACGATATTACATAAACAAGAACTGTAACTTTTCAGATTTAAACGGCTACTTTTCCATTACAATTTGTCGGATGTTTTTTTAAAAATCAATAGGATTTAAGGTATTGATGACATACAGCAACTGAGCCAGTTTCATGAAAATTAAATCACAAATGCGGACCTAATCGTGTAAACAAGAAATATCAATTTTGAACTTTAAATGGCTACTTTTCCCTTACTGATGTAAGTTTTTTTTTTTTTTTTCAAAATCTGTAAGGTTCAAGCTATTGATGATGTAAACAAACTGTGCAAATTTTATGAAAAGTCCAATCACAAATGCAGATTTTATAGCGTAGATAAGAAAAAGACTAATAGACAAACTGACGGACAATGGAAACCACGCCATGACAAACTCTGCTGGCTTTCAGCCAGTAGAGCTAAAAACAGTTGTCAATTTTTGGTTTTCAACAGATTACAGTGACGAGATAATTTAGAATGAAGGAAACCGTAGATCTGTGCTATCTGATCTTGACCTGTGCTGCACATAAAAGTTTCCAAAGTTGTGTTTCATTATGTTCTGATAAATATCGACCATAAACTTCTGAGCCAATCAAATAAATTTGAAGAAAAATTCTTATTTAGGGTCTGTATTTACCAACCATTCCTAAGAACATTCACAGTCCTATTCTCCAGAAGTTTTTTAAATTCAAAAGTAAGACAACTTCTGATTGGCTAAACCAAATGGTTTAGCCAATCAGAAGTTGTCTTACTTTCAAAATTTTGAAAATCTTGGAGAATAAGAATGGAATATTCTTAAAAATGGTTGGTGAATACAGGCCAAGTTTTGATTTGACTCCTTTGCCAAATAACAAAATTTAAGACTTCCTCACAGTTGAAAGGTTTTGCAGACAAAAAATTTGGATGTTTATTAAATATTTAACTGCATTTTTCTTTGGAAACATAGAAAACATTGTTGGAAAAACACTGTTTTGAAGAGCCTTCTACCTTAAACCCCTTACTGCATGACAAAATGACAAAATTCTACACATTCATATTGAAAGCTTTAATTTTGTAGAGGAGAAACTGTACATGGCTCAAATGATAAGATTCGTATTTGTCAAAGAAGAAAACATTGTAGGAAAAGGAGAAAATCCAGCATTTTCTCCTTTTCCCACAGTGCATTTAGAAGCTTTCTTCTTTTAACCCTTTACCACACAATCCAGACTCTTAACAACCCTGAAGAAGCGGACTTTTGAAAACATTTTTGGAAAAGTAGAAAATGCTGGTCACCAGCATTTTCTACTTTTCCCAAAATGTTTTCTACCCTTTTAAAGAGAAACCATAACTTGTGATAAATTTATTTTGTCGTCTGCAAATCCTGTCAATTGGTCTAGTCCAAACTTTTGTCATTTGGTAAAGGGTTTAATTTTCTAGGCACAAAACAGTTTCCTTAAGGGTTTAATTTCCATTTTATTTTACCTTTTTTAGCACCAAACAGTTTCCTTGGAAGAGAATAAGGACAGAAGCAAATTATGAGGGGCGTAAGTTACAACATGAACCAAGCAGCTCTCACTCACATGTAAGTTTCTCCAATGACTGACATACCCTCACAACTACAACAACAACACAGAATCATGAATGTCTTCCTAGACTCACTGAACAGAGATCTAATTTTGATTCATCAAAATCTTAAACTCTTTACCAGACAACAAAATTTTTAACTTATCGAAATTGAATTGTTATAAGGATGTAATTTCTCTTAAAGAGAGTAGAAAACACTGTGGGAAAAGGAGAAAATGCTGGTTACCAGCATTTTCTCCTTTTCCCACAATGGTTCAAAAGCCCTTTTCCAAAGGGTATTCAAAACACAGATTGTTTGGTAAAGAGTTAACACAACCTTTTTTTGTTTTATTTATTTAAAAAGCCAGCAAAATGGTTTGATAATGACCTTATAATGTTTCATAGGCTAGTTGCCACAATCTTCCAAGCTTATAAAACTATGCTGTCCAAGAGCTGTAACTCTCTACCTTACAACAAAATTGCAGACTTTTCCAAAATGAAAGCGACAAAAGTTACATGACGGACATGTTTTTGTCCTTTTTTCAGACAGGATAGAAAACATTGTGAGAAAAGGAAAATAAAATGTTATTATGCAAGCTTTTTCTCTTTTGCCAACTATATTTTCAAAAGCATTCTTCCTCAGAGTCATTAACCCTTTACCGCACAATGCCAACTTTTAACAACCCTGGGAAAGAAGCCTTCTGAAAACATTGTGGGAAAAGGAGAAAATGCTGGTAACCAGCATTTTCTCCTTTTCCCACAATTTTTTCTGTCCTACAAAAGACAAATTACATCATTTGAGCCACACTAAAATTGTTGTCTGCAAATGCTTTCAATTTGGACATGGCTAAAACTTTGTCGTCTGGTAAATGTTTAAATGTTAGATTGTTCCATTTAGCATTAACTCCCTTCCACATGACAAAACTTTAGACCTATCTGTGGTGCAAGCATTTGCAGATGATAATTACAGCTCCAATGATGCATGGAAGTTAGCTTTAAACCTGTACCAAACAATTCTGAGTTTTAACAACCCTGAACAAGAAGATCTTCGAAAACATTTTGGAAAAAGGAGAAAATGCTACTAACTAGCATTTTCTTCTTTTCCCAAAATGTTTTCTACCCTTGCAAAAACAAATTTTATTTTTGAGTCCAATTTATTTTGTCGTCTGCAAATGCTTTCAATTTAGACAATCTAGAATGAGGCGCAGATACAGCAATTTCATGGTTGCCTTTTTTTAGTAGTGTTTCAGCATGTTTCGTGTAGTCTGATCTTAATCTAAACTTGCTGCATAGACAGCTATTGTAGAGAAATGAGCTTTAAGGGTTGATAGGTTGGAAAAAAACAGTGGGCATTTTTTCCTTTCCCAACAGTTTTCGATAGCCTTTTTCCTCAGGGATGTAAAAAGAGACTGGAATTGTTTGATAGCAGGTTAACACAAAACATTTAAATTTGTAACAGTTTTAAGACAAGTCTATTCAACTCTTAACCCTACCACAAAATTTTTGACTTGTCCAGACTCATAGCATTTTCAGACAACAAATTAATTGTGGTTCAAATGGGCAAAATTATCTTTGAAAGGGTAGAAAACATTGTACAGAAAGGAGAAAAACGCTGGTAACCACTATGTTTTCTACCCATTTAGAGACGAATCCCATTTGTTTTAGCCATGTCCAAGTTTTCGTCTGCAAACTCTTTAAATATGGACATGTCTCAAATCTGTGCTTAGATACAGAGTTAACCATTTACAACAAAGCAAAATTTTATTTTTATCAAAGTTAACAATATAAATTGCAGACTACATTCTAAATGTAGCTTTAACAAGAGGCTTCTCCATAAAGATAAAAAATTGTTGAAAAAGGAGAAAATGCTGGTTACCAGCATTTTCTCCTTTTCCCACAATGTTTTCAAAAGCCTTTTTCTTCAAAGTTGTTAAAACTGGGGATTGTGTGGTATAGAGTTAAATCTTATTTTCTAGAAGGATGCTTGCAAAATCTTTGGCTGCAAATTTTGTTTCTTGGGTAACAATGAAAGTTTTACTTTACACAGCAAGGTTAAATGAAAACAATAATTTGACACTTTACAATACAATCCCAACTTTGAAGGACCCTGTGGATGAAGGCTTTTGAAATCATTGTTGGAAAAGGAGAAAATGCTAGTAGCCAGCATTTTCTCCTTTTTCCATAATGTTTACCACCCTATGGAGGACAGATTTCATGTTTTGAGTTTCATTAAATTTGTTGTAATAAAATGCTCTTAATTTTGACAAGTCTAAGATTTTTTCGTCTAAAAAAAAATGTGACAGCTCTTAGTACATGAATGAAAAACAAGCTCTACATACCACAATGCAAGTAAATTATGGATGATTTCTGCTTTAGAAGCATGTTAAAAGAAAACAATGAATGACAATAAAAAAAAGTAAAGACAGGAATGCATTAGCAGACAGTTTGAAAAAAAATATGGAAAGCACAAGAGGTCCATGGGGGCCTGAATTGCTCTACTGGCTGTGATCAGCCAGGAAATTTTACCAACTACCGTTTTCTTTTTTAACCCTTCACCAAACAATACTGTGTTAATGACCCTGGAGAATACAGCTTTTGAAAACATGATATGAAAAGGATAAAATGCTGGTTACCAACATTTTCTGCTTTTCCCATAATGGTTTTTTCTTTTTTTTAACAACAAGTTCCATTATTTGAATCATATTAGATAGGCTGTGTGATTTCAATTTGGGCAAGTTTAACTCTTTACCACACAATCCCGACTTTTAACGACCCTGAGTAAGAAGCCTTTTGAAAACATTGTGGGAAAAGGAGAAAATGCTGGTAACCAGCATTTTCTCCTTTTCCCACAATGTTTTCTTCCCTTCCCAAAACAAATTTCAATTTTTTAGGCACATTAATTTTGTCGTCTGCAAATGCTTCCAATTTGGACTGGTCCACAATTTTGTCGTTTGGTAAAGGGTTAAATTTTTTTCATGTGGTAATGAGTTAGCTATTTGATATGATCATGTATGATGCCAGAAAAATCCAAACTTGAATATATTTTTTTTCTCCTTTTGTAAAAATGAAATCCATTACTTGAACACCATTTGATATATAGTTTGCAAATGCTTTCAACATGGACAAGTCTGAAAATTTTATTTTTTTGTTAGAGAGATAATCATCTTTTTCCAGACACCAAAATGACCAAATCAAATATTTACATAGAGAACAGCAGCAGTGGACAATTCTTTTCAGAACAAAAAGTATAAAAAATGCTACAGACTTCACAATCAATGTCTAGAGTACTTGGTACTATGGCAACATTGAAACAAAAAATACATACCATCTACCAAACAGTTATAAACAAGGACACGTCACAGCGGTGCCAACACTCAGCTGAATTTGCTGTTTCAGTAATAATTCTGAATCAATACAGGGACATAACTGTGTCAAAAATATTTAGAAAAAATTTAGAGGGTTTCTTGCCCTTTTTTCGGTATGATCATTAACCCTTGAACCAAACAATCCCGTGTTTTAACAATCTAGAGGACAAAGCCCTGTTACAAGCATTTTCTTATTTTCCCACCACATTTTCTACCCCATCAAAGACAAATCTCATTATTTCAGACACACTGAAACTGTCATCTGCAAATGCTTTGAATTTGGACCATTTTTGTTGTTTGGTAAAGAGTTGATGATAGTCCAAGATTGAAGAAATTAAATGAGAAAATATCGAAGTTTTTGCTTGACTATGCAGACGACAGAGACATGACAATACCTCCATGTTTTCTTACGAAAAAGGAGAGCTAAAAAGTTCAGCAGAGAATTCTCACCCTATGAGTACCAACCACATCAATCATATTTATCAAAAACTCAAATATTGCCCAATAAAGGCCAATTTTTACAAACATCTAGCAAAGTAGCCGACAGTGTGGTCCATAGATTAGACTGCATGTTTTGTGCAGTTGAATCTTGATCTCAAGGATCTGAAAAAGTGACTGGAGGTTGCATTATAAGAGTAAAGCACTTTACAGTTAAAAGATATAAAGGTGATTTCAGATTATACATTTATAAAACAAATCACATTTCATGTGAGAGAAAAAAAAAGGTATAAAAAGGGCCTACAAAATAGACAGGGAGGAAAAAAATTGCAAAATTAACGACCTAATAAATAAACATGCTTTTGAAGCAATTACAACAGTCATTTCAATAAGTATATCATATACACCTTTTGTTCTTTTAGTAATAACATATTCTCCATCTTTATATATAGTCTATTCTATCGATGAACCTGCCTATACATGTATTTCTAAGTAATCATGATAACAACGAAATTATATTAATTTTATCATACAGATGTAGGAATGAAGAAAATGAATGGTAGATGTTGCCATAATGAATAGATGGTGTAATTTTTACATGTAAGATGAAAAAAAAGGTGAAAAAGCTTCAAGATGGTTGTTCATTATGCTTGAATGTTTTGACCCCTCATCCTTTTTTGTTGTGTTTAAAATACCGAATTAACTAGAACTGTTTCAGCCTGACTGGAAAGGTTATTGTATTTCCAGGAGCAAAAAGACAAAGAAAAAAGATCTCTTGAGGTAAAAAGGTCTTTTTACACAAAACAGAACTTTATTCATTACTTTTGCATGATCAACAAGTCTAAGTGACAAAATTTGAAAAAGTTGGTGATCAAGTGAAAGTCATAACAGTTGCCACAGAAACTGTGACAATGAAAACATTTGTACCGATATACTAAAAACTGAAAGGTTTGTTGAATTCTCCAGTTCTCAAAATGATGAACCTTTTTTAACTCACTATCTCCTATATTATGAATTTTGTTATCTGGCAGGAAACAGTTGTTAACTAGAGCTGTCACTGAATGTGACTTAATACCCCCGCCGGCGCTTTGACAGAAACAGGCAATTTAACAAAAAATTTTCTAAGTTCAAGGGGAGATTACCCTTGAATGATAGGGAGTAGATGATTGAAAACTGCGTCTTGCACAACTTCAGTATATGATTAATGTATCAACAAACTTTCAATACAATAGCAGCAAAACTGTAGGAGTTCACGACACAAAGTTACTAGTATCTTGTACACAGACGGACACACGGACGGACGGACACACAGACGGACCGACAGACAGGCTGATTCCAGTATACCCCCCGAAAACATTCGTTTTGCGGGGGTATAAAAACATTGACGCAAAAGGAGAAAAGGTTCACATCGTAATCTTTTGCCAGCAACCTGAAGTTGTGTCACTAATCATTCCTTAAACCTTAGGCTGCTAAGTGCGACTCATGGACCTTTAGTAGACAGTGTATACCAAGATCAGACTGCACAGAGTGAGCAGTCTGATCTTGGATCCACACTGTCCCATATGAAGATATTCTTCTTCAAAATACACATGTACCTCAGAAATAGCAAAATTTGTTCTTTTACTATTGGCTTGGAAATTTCATTTCTCTTATTTTGCAGGTAAAGGGTCAATTAAAATGACGTTTTAACCCTTTACCGCACAATCTCGAGTTTTAACGACCCTAAGGAAAAGGCCTTATGAAAACGTGGGAAAAGGAGAAAATGCTGGTAACCAATGTTTTCTACCCTTCCAAAGGTGAATTTCTATCTTTGAGGCATAATTATTTTGTTGAATGCAAAATTTAGGCAAATGTAAAATTTTGTCATTAGCCAGAGGGTTAAAAGTTGTGAGCAACACATAACACTGTTTCCAAGTGTAAATAGCAAAGTCAAGTAAATCCAAACTGAACATATATGATATTAACTCATTAGTGGGCACCCCTGTGATTTTACAACCCAAAGGCGGCCTCTGAAAACATTATGGGAAAAGGAGAAAACACTGTTAACAAGAGTTATTTCACCTTCACCATTGTATTCTCCCCTTTCAAAGTCATTGCCCATCATTCAAGAACATTCAGCTTGTCTCCTATTGCCCAAGGATCATAAACTTTTTACTAAACAACATTTTACTCTGTCTTATGGTAACTAGAAGCATTAAATTTTTGCTGATACAAAATTAACTGTTGCTCAAATATTGGGAATTATCTTTAGTAGGGTATAACAAGAGGGCCATGATGGCCCCGAAGTCGCTCACCTGAGTCTTTGGACCAAACATGACCCATTTTCAATCTCTTTTGAGATATTATGACAAACATTCTACCAAGCTTTCATAATTATTGGACTGAAAATTTGGCCTCTAGCATGTACACAAGTTTTTTCTAGAATTTCTCTGTGATCTACTTTTTAGCCAAAAATAGCCATTGTAGATATTATCAAAGCAAAGATTCTGACCACCATAAGTATTGGACAGAAAATGTGGTCTCTAGAGCATACACAAGGTTTTTCTAAGATTTGACCTAGTGACCTAGTTTTTGATCCAACATTACCCATTTTCAAACTTGTCTTAGATATCATCAAGACAAACATTCTGACCAAGTTTCATGAGTATTGCACTGAACATGTGGCCTCTAGAGCGTACACAATGTTTTTCTAAGATTTTACTTAGTGACTTAGTTTTTGACCCAAAATAACCCATTTTCGAACTCATCCGAGATATTATCAAGACAAACATTCTGACCAACTTGCAAGAGTTTTGGACTGAAAATGTGGCCTCTTGAGTGTACACAAGGTTTTTCTAAGATCTGACCTAGTGACCTAGTTTTTGACCTGACATGACCTATTTTCAAACTTGTCCGAGATATCATCAAGACAAACATTCTGACCAACTTGCAAGAGTTTTGGACTGAAAATGTGGCCTCTAGAGCGTACACAAGGTTTTTCTAAGATTTGATCTAGTGACATAGTTTTTGACCCAACATAACCCATTTTCAAAGTCGTCCAAGATATTATCAAGACCAACATTCTGACCAATTTTCAAGAGTTTTGGACTGACAATGTGGCCTCTAGAGTGTACACAAGGTTTTTCTAAGATTTGACCTTGTGACATAATTTTTGCCCCAACATGACCCATTTTCAAACTTGTCCGAGATATCATCAAGACAAACAATCAGACCAAGTTACATGAGTATAGGACAAAAAATGTGTCCTCTAAAGCGCACACAAGGTAAAAGTTGACGACGCACGACACAAGACGGACGACAGACACAGCACGATTACAAAAGCTCACCATGAGCAATTTGTGCTCAGGTGAGCTAAAAACATTGTGGAAAAAAGGAGAAAAAGCTGGTTACCAGCATTTTCTCCTTTACCCACAATGTTTTTAAAAGTCCTTTTCATCAAGGTCATGAAAACATGGTGTTTCTTTGGTAAAGGGTTAAAAATATGTATAGGATTTAGTATTACCAATCATTCTTAGGTGAGAGGGAACAATCCTCAAATCCAAATAATCACAAAATTTGCTGAAAAACTGAAAATGCTTTTATAAAACAATGCAGCAGCAGTTTTGACTGTTCCCATGAGCATATCATCACATTAATTTCCCCAAAATATGTCCGCATTTAGTTCCTAAAAACTTGGCAATACAGTTCAACCTGACTATTTTAGAAGAGCTAAGGAATAAAGAAAAGTAATAGCAAAGGCAGGTGCTTGCTTAACCCTTTATCACATTACAAAATTTTAGGCAGATCCAAACTGGAAGCATTGATAAGGGACAATTCATAACTATGTACCTTGAAAAATTTAATTTGCTTTTGACAAAGACAAACAAATTTTGGGACAAATGCTGGTAACCAGCAATTTCTCCTATTCCCAAAATTGTTTCTAAAATCTTCTTCCTCAGGATCGTTTAAACTCGGGATAATGTGGCAAAGGGTTAAAGGCCCAGTAATGACCAAAAGTAGACAATTTTGAGGCTAAAAGTGCAGACAAATCCAATTCATACAATTTGAAAGTATAAATTTTATTATAAGTCTGGCAATATGTTACAGCATGGTCTGTCAAAGTTAAAGCGGCTGGCAGAAACATAAATTGTAAAACTAGAATTCAAGCTGCCGGAGTGTACTATGACACATTGTCAGACTAATGATGATATCCATAGTTACATCTTATTCTTGTGAATCAAATTTGCCTGCAATATGACCCATAATTGTTTACTTATGGCTGCCAGTGGGAATTTAACTCTAAACCAAACAACAAAATTGAGACTGGAATTAGATTTGACAAATGGGAAGAAAGGGTAAAAACCATTTTCTCCTTTTTTCATGAATGTTTTCAAAAACCTCCTTTCTCAGGGTATTAAAATACAAGATTGTTTCGTAAAGGGTGGAGGCTGGCACTTGCTTAACCCTTTACCACACGGCAAAATTTTAGACATGTCCAAATTAAAAGCATTTACAGATGACAAAATAAATGTTACTCAAAAATTGAAATTCGTTTTTGAAAGGTTAGAAAACACTGTGGGGAAAAAGGAGAAAATGCTGGTTACCAGCATTTTCTCCTTTTCCCGCAGTGTTTTCAAAAGGCTTCTTTCTCAGGGTCGTTAAAAGTCGGGATTGTGTGGTAAAGGGTTAACCCTTCACCACACAATCCTGAGTTTTAATGACCTTGTGAAAGAAAGATTTTGAAAACATTGTGAGAAAGAGAAAAAATGTTGATAACAAGCATTTTCTCATTTTTGAGCAGCGTTTGCTACTCAATGAATGGCAATTTTCCTTGTTTGAGACACCCTAAATTTGTTGTCTGCATAATGCTTTGAATTTTTACAATACTAGAATTTTGTTGTGTGTTAAAGAGTTAATACATGTAAACTATGCCTTCTTTTTCAAATGTTTGGTTTTTTATAAAGAAAGGCTGGTTGCTTAATAGAGTTGGACTCGAGGACAGGTTTGACTGTGCTTTCAAATAATCACATGCTAAAATAAAAGTTTACAAGGAGAAATTATCAACTTATACAGAAATTTTTGTTTCACAGTGAAATTGTTCACTAGAAGTAGAACACTGTTTCTATAGCACCAGGATATATATAAGTACCCTATCTAATACATAATATCTGGAACATGATAGTACATGTTCATAACAAGAACAAGAGGGCCATGATGGCCCTAAAGTCACTCACCTGAGTCTTTTGACCAAACATGACCCATTTTCAATCTCTTTGAGATATCATGACAAACAATCTACTAAGCTTTCATAATTATTGGACTGAAAATTTGGCCTCTAGCATATACACAAGCTTTTTCTAGAATTTCTCTCAGTGACCTACTTTTTAGCCAACCATAGCCAATTTTCCCATTGTAGATATTATCAAAACAAAGATCCTGACCACCTTTCATAAGTACTGCACAGAAAATGTGGCCTATAGAGCATACACATGGTTTTTCTAAGATTTGACTTACTGACCTAGTTTTTGACCCAACATGACTGATTTTCGAAGTCGTCTGAGATGTGATCAAGTCAAACATTCTGACCAACTATCAAGAAATTTGGACTGAAAATGTAACCTCTAGAGCGTACACAAGTTTTTTTTTAAGATTTGACCTAATGATCTAGTTTTTGACCAGACATGACCCATTTTCAAACTCGTCCGAGATATCATCAAGACAAACATTCTGACCAAATTTCAAGAGTTTTGGACCAAAAATGTGGCCTCTAGACCGAAAACAAGGTTTTTCTAAGATATGACCTAGTGACCTACTTTTTGGCCAGACATGACCCATTTTCGAACTCGTTCGAGATATCATAAAGACAAACATTCTGACCAACTTTCAAGAGTACTGGACTGAAAATGTGGCCTATAGAGTGTGCACAAGGTTTTTCTAAGATTTGACCTAGTGACCTAGTTTTTGGCCTGGCATGACCCATTTCCTAAATTGACTGAGATATCATCAAGACAAAAATTCTGACAAAGTTTCATGAGTATCTGACTGAAAATGTGGCCTCTAGAGTGTTCACAAGGTTTTTCTAAGATTTGACCTAGTGACCTAGTTTTTGACTCGACATGACCCATTTTTGAACTCGACCGAGATATCATCAAGTCAAACATTCTGACCAACTTTCAAGAGTTTTGGGCTGAAAATGTGGCCTCTAGAGGGTACTTTTTGACCAGACATGACCCATTTTCGAACTCGTTCGAGATATCATAAAGACAAACATTCTGACCAACTTTCAAGAGTACTGGACTGAAAATGTGGCCTATAGAGTGTGCACAAGGTTTTTCTAAGATTTGACCTAGTGACCTAGTTTTTGACCCCACATAACCCATTTTCAAACTCGTCTGAGATATCATCAAACCAAACTTTCTGACCAAGTTTCATGAGTATCTGACTGAAAATGTGGCCTCTAGAGTGTTCACAAGGTTTTTCTAAGATTTGACCTAGTGACCCATTATTGGACTTGTTCAAGATATTATCAAGACAAATATTCTTACTAACTTTCGAGAGTTTTAGACTGAAAATGTGGCCTCTAGAGGGTACACAAGGTTTTTCTAAGATTTGACTTAGTGACCTAGTTTTTGACCTGACCTGACCCACTCTTTAACTCGTCCGAGATATCATCAAGACAAACATTCTGACCAAGTTTCGTGAGTATCTGACTAAAAATGTAGCCTCTAGAGCGTACACAAAGTAAAAGTTGACGGACGACGCACGACACACACTGCATGACTGACAACGAACACAGCATGATCACAAAAGCTCACCTTGAGCACTTCTTGCTCAGGTGACCTAAAAAGACATACTGACTAGATTAAGAATATGAATTCTTGGATAAAAGAAGGCAAACATCTGTATTGTAATATCATTAAAATATCATTAACTTCTATAGTCTATACCAAACAACCAAATTTCCAACTAATTGGAATTCAAAGTATCTGCAGACAAAAACATGAATGTGGTTCAAATTGAAGTGTTTGCCTTTGCAAGGGTAGAAAGCATTGTGGGAAAAGGAGAAAATGCTGGTTACCAGCATTTTCTTCTTTTCCTACAATGTTTTTAAGTCTTCTTTCTCAAGGTCGTTAAAAGATGGGATTGTGTGGTAAAGACTTAAAGACTTACCGCACAATCTCGAGTTTTAACAACCCTAACAAAGAAGGCTTTTGAAAACACAGCGGGAAAAGGTTTCCCCTTTTCCCATGATGTTTTCTACTTGATCAAAAATTAATTCCATTACTCAAGCCACATTTAGATTGTTGTCTGCAAATGCTTTGAATTAGGACTAGTCCAAAATTTTGTCGTTTGGTAAGAGTTAACTGTCTTATGTAAGGATTGAAGGTCAACACTTTACCAGAGGACAAATATTAGAGCTTACTTATATTGACCTTATTTGCAGATAATAAATTAAGTATTACTTGAATGATTGGATTGGGCTTGAAAGCATTTTGAGAAAGGATATAGGACAAAAGCCCCATAGGATGAAAGCCCCATAGGACAACAGCCCCACAGACAAAAGCCCCATGGGACAAAACCCCCTAAGGATAATAGCCCCATGGGACAAAAGCCCTATGGTATGAAACTATATGATGAAGAATTTTTGCTTCACAAAACAGTACTATGGTTAAATAATCATTCTGAGGAAACAGGTTTTGCAAGAATTGTGGGGAAAAAGGAGAAAACGCTCACAATCAGCATTTTCTCCTTTTCTCAAAATGTTTTCTACATGTCAAAAGACCAATCCCATTATTTGAACCGTATGTAATTTATCCTCTGCAAATACTTTCAATTTGGACAAGACTAACATTTTGTAGTATGGCAAAGGGTTACATAGCAAAAAGATCACTGCAGGCATGACAAAAAAATTATGTCTCGCAAAAAAATGCATACTTGTACATGTAACAGGTAAAATACATGTTTGACATGATGAATACACAATATGTTTAGAGTCCATGTGACATACCTAGGGGGGACAACACAGAAAGAAGATGTATACCTTTCTTTTTAACCCTTGGGCTGCAAGAGAGCGACTCAATGACCTTTTGCAGACAGTGTAGATCCAAGATCAGACTGCACAGAATGTGCAGTCTGATCTTGGATCTACACTGTCTGATAAGAAGATATTTTTCACCAAAAAATACCTTTGAAATAGCATAATTATAGTTTTTACTATCGCCTTGAAAGTTTCATTTCACTTATTTAGCAGTTTAAGGCTTCACTTTCTACCTCCTTTTACTCTTTATCAAACTCTCCTATTTTTTAACTCTTTACCAACAAAACAACATTTTAGACTTGTCCAAACTGAAAACATTTGCAGATGACAAATTCCATGTAACTCAAAAGATCATTTTTGGTACAGTAAAAAACATTAAAGGACAAAAGGTCTTATTCCTTTATGTTGTCAAAATTCTGAATTGCGCGGTAAAGGGTTAAAAACCTGCAGAAAAGGAATTTATAAACATTGTGGGAAAAGAAAAAAATGCTGCTAGCAAGGATTTTCTCCTTTTCCTCAGATGTTTTTATACCCTTTCTATGACATATTCCAAAATTTGAGCTACAATTTATTTGCTGTCCACAAATGCTTTGTATCTGGGTAAGTATAAAATTTTGTTGTCTGGTAAAGAGTTTGAAAAATTTGCAGCAAATGGCTTATATTCTCTTTGACGTTTTCTATTTTACAAGGATGAATTTACTTATCCAACGTCCATCAAAAATCCTTGCAAAATATGGATAATCAAGAGGAATTAACATTTATGCATCCATTGGTATACATTAGAACACTGTAGCAAAAGGAAAAATGGCTTGTTGCAAGCAAATTTTTCCTTGTGCCACTATGTTTTCAAAAGTAGTCTGATGCAAGATTAAAAAAAAAAAAGTCGTCTGCAAGCATTTATGAGTTAATTTAGTAAAATCTTTTTTCTGCATTGGACCAATGAAATATAAATGTGATATAATTATGAAAGTGAACATAGCACAATAAAAAAGCTTTTTTTTTCCCCAACCCTCCACAATGTAGCCTAGCAAAGTTTTAAAAAAATGTTTATTTTATGAAATTATAAAAGAAAACCGACAAATCAGATTATAGCTCTTAGTTAAGCCTTTACCATACAATCTAAAGTTGTAACAACCCCATGAAACAAGGCTTTTGAAAACATTTTCAGAAAAGGAGAAAATGCTGTTAACCAGCATTTTCTCCTTTTCCTTAAATGTTTTGTACCCTTTCTACAACAAATTTCAATGCTTGAGCCACATTGTTGTCTGCATATGCTTTCAATTTGGACAAGTCTAAAATGTTGTTTGGTAAAGAATTGATATTTCTTCAATCCAACAGAACTCGTAACTGCAATACAACTCTGATCAAGAAAATTAATGAATGGAAAGAGTTACTGGTAATGTTTCTGTAACCTTTAGGAAGAAGGGTTTGAAAACTATCTTGGGAAAGGGAGAAAATGCTGCTAACCAGCATTGTCTCGCTTTGCTATAATTTTTCTTGGCTTAAAATGACAAATTCCATCAGTTAAGCCAAACTAAATTTCTTGTCCTCAAATGCTTTTAACAGGAACAAGTGTAGCAAACCATAAGCAGAAATTTTTATTTACATGATGACGAATTCCTTTAGCAGTTTCCAATCATAATGATTTCATCACAACCAGTCTTTGAGTATGCACAAAAGACGGCTTAGCCCTTTTACCACACAATCCCAAGCTGTAACGACACATTTAGAAATATAAACTAGTCATAAAACAGTTGCATTGAAATCAGAATCTTTCGGACTTGGGCTTTTCACAACACTACCCAAAAGATCATTTTTACATAACAGTTAGCCAATTTTCTTACCAAAGCAGCCTTACAAGTACAACATAAGTTTATAAGATGAAAATTTTAACTTCCATTTTAACCTTTTACCAGATTTCAAAAATTCTGGAGTCATCCATAGTATATTGAAAGTAATTGCAGACACATATCAAAATGTGGTTACAAGGATGAAAATTGTCCAAATGAAGAAAATACTGGTTACCATCATTTTCTATTTTTTCACAAAATACTGTCAAGTTCATGCCTTGGGGTTGTAAAATATGGGATCATGTGGTCAAGGGTTAATGGTCAACATAACCCAAAAACTGCCATATAAATCGCAAAAAAACAAAGATTGCAAGTTTAAGGCTGTTTTAACTATCATGTCTCAACAAAAAGGACCATGTACAATGTAGATTCACTGTTCATGTCTAACATTCTATTCTTGATCTAAACTGTCCAAAAAGCACCTATGGCATCTCTTGGCATCCCTTTAGTCAATTCTTCAGTTGAAACTGGCACAATTTGACTCTCCTTGAGCTGGAAACTTGTGAAAGGGTAATAGTGTCAATCCCGAAAGTGATCAAAATGACTCTAATACTTCTACCACAATGTTGTTTTATCTTTCCTATTTTCTCTGTAAAATACAATACATTTAAGATATCAATTTTCTTTTAACTCTTTCACTACTACATAAATAAATTGCATTTTCTCAAAGGCTAAAAATACATTTCCTCTGCAAGATCAAAAGACAGTTCAGTCATAATCAAGAATATAGCAGTGGACAGTGCAGACCTGAGATCAGACTGCACATTCTGTGCAGTCTGATCTCGATCTACACTGTCCACAAAAGCTTCTGGTGTTGTCTATGGTATGGAAATAGTTAATCAAGCATGTAGGTTCAAAAATAAAAAAGGAATGTCTGATGTAAATAAACTATGCAACAACATAGGTAAAACTACCAGTCAATCTAGAGAATCAAGAAAATTTACTGGCAAAAATCTGAAAAAGGAGATTCTGGCATCATTTTGTTAATATCATGAATTACAACATAGTAAAATACAGATAAAAATCTTCTCTTTTTGCAAACTTTGAACACTAAGTAAATGTACATTACATGTTATTTATGAATTTGTCTATTTCACTCTTTTTACCTACAATGAATAACTAACCAAATGACAAAAATTTAGACTGGTCCAAATTGAAAAGAATTTGCAGATGACAAATTAAATGTAACTGAAACAATGATTTCTGTTTTGATCGAGTAGAAAACATTGTGGGAAAAGGAGGAAATGCTGGTTACCTGCATTTTCTACTTTTTCCACAAGGTTTTCAAAACCCTTCTTCCTCAAGGCTGTGAAAACTCAGGATTGTGTGGTAAAGAGTTAAAAAAGTTAATTTTTGAAATATTTTGACAAATAAAGAAATAGCCAAGAATGAGCAATTCATTCATATTGTTTTTATATCTTCCATTTTCACAATATTTTCTTAACCTTCCCTAAAACAAAATATTTGTTGGTCCATTTCTCTTTGCTCATGGCCTCTGACAACTTTAATTTTAAAAGAATATGAAAACTTTCAAGTAATGAAATTTATTCAAACAAGAAAGAAAAAAAAAAGGAAAAGAAAATGAAAAAAAAAAAAATCCTGTAACAAAATGGAGACTATAATGACCAAGAGAATACATAACTTCTATTTACATTATGTACAAATAAGGGAAATGAGAGGCTTTGAGCTATGGATTAATGATAAAACATGACTTAACCTTCAATATTACACATGTTTCTAGGAAACAATCAATATATTTACTATAAAACATCCATGTGAAACAAAAATATACAATGTGTTGCTTGGCAACAGATACAAAAATATGTTGCTGCAATGATGAAAACAAAAAAAGAATTTTACAGACGTACTGCAAAGTTCTCTGAAGCAATTGAGAATAATGAAATGACATGATCATGCCCATTATTCTCTCATAATTCTGATATTACCATCTTAGAAGCTATAAATACAGAATTAAACGGCATGGTTTTATGAAAAAAATGAAACATTTGAGTATGCAATACCGTAAGTAATTTCTCTTTATCTCAAAATCATAAATTTTTTGGGCTACACAGAATTTAATAGCAGCTTTAACCACAATTAAAATCCTTTAACCCTTTACCACACAATCCCGAGTTTTAACGACCCTGAAGAAGAAGGCTTTTGAAAACATTGTGGGAAAAGGAGAAAATGCTGGTAACCAGCATTTTCTCCTTTTCCCACAATGTTTTCTAACCTATAAAAGACAGAACTCATCATTTGAGCTGTATTTACTTTGTCGTCTGCAAATGCTTTTAATTTGGACTAGTCTAAAATTTTGTCATGTGGTAGAGTTAACTCTTTCAAACCACAAGTCAAATATGGCTTTAACTACTAAATTTGCCCTCTGTTCAACATTTTCACTGGTAATATGCTGTTACCAGTATTTTATCCTTTTAAACAATGATTTCGAAAGTCTTACTTCTCAGGGTCATTAGAACTCAGTATAGTCTAAAAAAAGGTTCACCCTTTACCACACAATCCCAGGTTTTAACGACCCACAGATAGAAAGCTTTTGAAAACACTGTTAGAAATTGAGAAAATACTGGAAACCAATATTTTCTCCTTTTCTCACAATGTTTTCTACCCTTCCAAATACATGTACAAATTTCAATTTTTGAGCACCATTTATTTTTTTGTCTGCAAGTGCAATGAATTTGAACAAATCTAAAATTTTGTTGTTTGGTAAAGAGTTAAAATTCGCATATTCTTGGTTATCTGACTTTGCCCACCAAATTATCTCCCAGTATTCCATAAATGTTGATCATTACTGAAAATCATGTATATAGAATATGTCTGGAGAAGTTTGCCCGGACAATCATGACAATTTAATCACACCCCAGACACCATTACATTGTTTTATTACCACATGCAGTAGACTTTTTATCTCAATACACATGAAAACATTGTGGCAAAAGGACAAATTATCCTTAACATGCAACTTCTTCTTTAGTCACAACAGTTTCTAAAGCATTCTTGTATCAAACCCTTGATTCAATCTGATAATCCAAATACTACCAGGGTTTTTCCTTTTGTCTGCTCGAGTTCATGAGTTGAAGTGTTATTTAAATGACACAAGAAATGTTCATTCAATAGCAAAAGCCAAATTACATCACTTTCCTGCAATTTGGCAAGTATAGTTCACAAAACATCAAGTAGTGTAGATCACTGACAAGTCTGCATGTTTTGCGCAGCCTGATTCCAATCTGTACACTGCTTGCAACATTGCCATGAATCATCGCCAGCACTCATCCCTCCTTAGAATGTTTTTTTACCCTTTTGAACTTAATCTCATATTCTTCAAAACAAGGGGAAAAAGACAAATTTTGGGATAATTAAAATCTAATTAGAAAAACTTCAACAGAAAAGATGAAATTCTCATTTTTTTCAACACTTAACTCTTTACCAAACAACCAAATTTTAGACTGGTCATAATTGAAAGCATTTGCAGACGACAAAATGAGAGTTATTGAAAATTTGAAATTTGTTTTGGAAAGGGTAGAAAACATTGTGGGAAAAGGAGAAAATGCTGGTTACCAGCATTTTCTCCTTTTCCCACAATGTTTTCAAAAGGCTTCTTTCCCAAGGTCGTTAAAAGTAGGGATTGTGTGGTAAAGGGTTAACCAGAAAACAATAATGTAGACTTGTCCAGATTGAAAATATTTTCAGAGTTCATATTAAGTGTGGCTTGTATTATGAAACTTGATTTTAAAAGGGTAGAAAACATTGGGAAAAGAGGGAGAAATACTTGTAGACAGTCTTTTTTTCCCCTTTTCACGCAATGTTTTCTAAAGCTTTAATCCTCCTGGTTATCAAAACACGGATTTATTTGATAGGATTAATATAAATTCTTGTAAATTTTGGGCTGTTCTGTTGTGAAATATATAAAGTATTTACAGGCTAACTATTCCTTTATTTATAAGATCTTAACCCTTAAAAGGCCTTTCTAACCTTGCAGCTAGTGTAGATCAAGATCAGACAGCACAAAACATGTAGTCTGATCTTTGATTTACACTATCCACTTTGTCGAAACATTCTTGTTGAACAAACATTGAAATTGCTTTCATTCAAATTTATGACCATACTTAAAACATCCATATGGTTTATTTGGCGCTCTAAGGATTAAATTCCTGATGGCATATCTATATAAAATGGACAGCTTAACAATGACTAGTGAACACATAATGTTCTGTATGAAAACTTTATGAAACAGTTCAGGAAAACTTTCACTTAAAGTGTACTTATTATCCCGCAATGTTTGTTTCATACTCCTCCACCATTTTCAGTACATTAACTCCCTCACAACTTTGTGTATGAAGTAAAAAGGAAATGAACTTGGTTCAATCCATGGATAGAACAACTTAAAAAAAAAACTTGGCAAGCACAAGTAAAGAGTATGTTTATGTCACTAAAGTTCAATGTTTAACTTCAATCACAAACTGTTGAAATGTCACAACATAAAGAATCGTCTTACATGATCCTAAAATGTTTAGAACTATCTATTTACTTTCTCTATTACTGTCTATATAGATGGCCACCTGATTTTAAGTTCATCATAAACATCTATTCTCCATCTCATGTTGGCAAAAAACAAGCATGGAAATAAACTTGCTGATACAAACTTCAAGGAAATTCAGTACTTGTTTCACATTATTCCTCTTTAAGAAATGACAATAATTGTCCTACTATCACACAAATATATCCTGTTACTATCCTGCAGTAGACAGTTTTGGAAAACATTGTGGGTAAAGGAACAATTGGTTGTTACGAACAATCCTTTACCCACAATGTTTTACACCATATAATCATACAAAGATTATAGTTTCCCTCCTTCAAAATTTTTTTTGTGTATGATTTGTAATTCTTTGAGGGGTCTGATATTATCTCCTGTCAGTAAAAAGTTAACCCTTTACAACATGACAAAATGTTAGGCTTGATCAAATTGAAAGCAATTGCTTGTAGACGACAAATCGAAATGGCTCGAACAATGGGACTTACCTTTAAAAAGCTAGTAAACATTGTGGGAAAGGGAGAAAATGCTGGTTACCAGCATTTTCTCCCTTTCCCACAATGTTTTCGAAAGCCTTTTTCATCAGGGTTGTTAAAACCAGGGATTGTGTTGTAAAGGGTTAAACAGTGCCTTCCACAGGGTACTATTCCAACCATTAGTTTCGACTTTCTACAGTTGTTAATCTACGTTCAAAGTTGCCGCTATTCTCAACATCCAACATTAGCCCCCCACAATCCTCTACTTCATCCGTCTGAAACCCTAGTGTGTAATGGTCTATAGACGGCATAAATACATGTTGGGGATTGGCTGGTTTCCGCTTTCGTTGACGAATGGCCTCTGTCATTGGGTTTGATGAAGATAGCCTTTTGTTCTCGTTTCCATCAACAAAGTCCAATTCATCATCTGGAATCATATCATCATGGCGACCAGGTTTCCCACCATTCTGTTGACCGCCAAGGTGATGAATATTACTCGGTCTATTCATTGTCAATTCATCATGAACACTCAGGTTACCGTCACTTCTACTCAGGATCATGTTTTGATTCTGAAGCCTCAAATCCTGTTTATCAGCGTACTGATTTTCTTGTCCATTCATTGTTAGGTCATTGCAAATGTCCATCTGGACTTCATTCCGGCTTTGTAATCTTAGATCATTTCTTCCATTTCTGCTCATGTCATTCATTCCTATGCCATCATCCAGAGCTATATCCCTGCCTTGTCCCAGAGACAAGTCACTGTGTCTGTCAACTGGTGCTAGATCGTTTGTTTGATTTCTACGAATATCATTTCCATTGAGCATGTCCAAATCTCTTCCCGACTTACTCAAATCTTGTCTCTGCTGTGTCTGTTGTTGTGTGACCCTCCTGTCATGTTCTTTATCTAGTGAGACAGGGTTACTGTCCACCATATCCATGTCCCTCCTAGACGGCATTCTCTCATTACTACCATTCATCAAGTCACTTCCTTGTCGTATAAGAGAATTTCTGTCATTCATTAGATCTTTGCCATCTGACAGATGCTGCATCATCAATCGCCCGGACCCCATACCCATCTCCAATCCATTTCTATGATTCATGCTAGCCATTTCATTTTCGCGGTCTCCAATCATTTCTGACCTGCTATTTAATCTATGATCAGAGTTCACATTCATTGTCAGTCCCCGACCTCTGTTCATCATCATGTCACTTTCAGATCCAATTCTCATAGACATGCCTTGGTCAAGTCGCATATTTGGGCCTCTAATATCTCGTCTGTCCTCCATTTGCATGTTTATGTCATCATTTGGTCCATCATTTGGTCGAGTATATTCTCCTATTGATGGGTTTGGGCTGCTCATGCCCACTGTGTTTCTACTGTGAGCTCGCAAATCATCACTCCGACTGGTGCTGTAACTGTCCAGATCATTTCCATTCATCGAGCCAAAACCTCGATTGTTATTTATATATTTATCCCGACTTCCAAGTCCAATATCATTTCTTGAATTAAAATAGGCATTTCTATCATTCATCTCATTAATCATATTTCTGTTTTCAAACGCTGGCATTCCATTCCCTCGTATACCATCACGTCGATTCATTTGAAACATCTGATCTTGGAATCGTGAACGAAATTCGTTGAAGTTTTCTGCCATTCTTTGAAATTTCTCCCCTGTGGGATCAAAAAGTTTATTGTCCATTTCTTTAAAGTCTAAAGACCTCATGGTTTCATGAAAACGACTAGGTGAAAACGGTTCGAACGAGTGAGCAGAAAATCTATTCATGTCACGAATGTGATTTTGAAGTCCATATCGTTGATCGAACATGGAATCCAGTTTATTCTGATCCCGATCTGGCAACCTTTCTGATAAACTACGCTGAAAGAACTTTGGATCATGTGGCATATCACTGTTCAAGGAAGAGATCTTGCCACTATCTGAAATAGAAAGATATTAAAACTCATTACTCTATGAAACTGTGTAACTCTTTTCCAAACAAATAAATTCTGGACTTGTCCAAATTGAAAGCATTTGTAGAGGGAAAATTAAATGTAGCTCAAATGAGATGAAATTTGTATTTAAAAGGGTAGAGAACATTGTAAGAAAAGGAGAAAATGCTAGTTACCAGAATTTTCTCTTTTTCCATTAACCCTTCAGCTGCTAAGCACGACTCAATGACCTTTTGTGGACAGTGTAGATCAAGATCAGACTGCACAGAACGTGCAGTCTGATTTTGGATCTACACTGTCCAATAAAGAGATATCTATCCTCTAAAAATACCTTTTGAAATATGAAAAATTGAGATTTTACTATCGGCTCGAAAGTTTCATTTCATTTATTCACCAGGATAGGGATTAATAATTCCAAAACCTTTATCCCTTAAGGTTGTTGTAACGGGAATTGGACAGTAAAGTATTAACTCTTTACCAAACAACAAATTTTTGGACTGGACCAAATTCAAAGCATCTGCAGACAACAAATTAAATCTTGTTAATATGACGATTTCTGGCTTTGATAGGGTGGAAAATATTGTGGGAAAAGGAGAAAATGCTGGTTACCAGCATTTTCTCCTTTTCCCACAATGTTTTCTATAAGCTTCTTTCTCAGGGTCGTTAAAAGTCAGGATTGTGTGGTAAAGAGTTAAAATGCAGCTGACGACCTTGACAACCTGTGTGCGAAATATGGATTATCAATATAAATTTGAACGTATTTCTCTTTTTTCTCACAATGCTATAAACAAGAGGGCCATTAGCCCTAAAATGCCCACCTGAGTTAAATCATCCGGAATGGATAATTTTAGGTTGAAGAGATTAAATGATGTAAAACACATGTGTTTTGACCTATTTTCATGAGTATCAGACTGAAAATGTGGCCTCAAGAGTGCACACAAAGTTTTTCTAGGATTTTCTCCCAGTGATCCATTTAAGGTTCCAGTTTTAAACTTGTCCAAAATTCTATCAAGGCAAACAATCTGACTAATTTTCATACCTATCTGACTGAAATGTGGCCTCTAGAGTGTACACAAGGTTTTCTTAGATTTGTTTCAGTTACCTACTTTTTGATCAGACATGACCCAATTTCAAACTTGCCCAGAATATTATCAAGACAAACATCCTGACCAATTTTCATGAGTATAAGACTTAAAATGTGGCCTCCTGAGTACACACAAGGGTTTTCTAACTTTCTGACCCTACATGACCCAATGTCAAATTTGTCCAAGACATCAGTTACAAACAATTCGACGAACTTAAATGAGTAATGAATAGAAAATGTGGCCTTCCAAGTACACACACAGTTTTTTTAAGATTTGTCCAAGTGACCTACTTTTTGATCCAATGTGACCCTACTACATACTTGTCAAAAATATCACTGAGACAAACATTCTGAATAACTTTCATGTGTTTCAGAATGATAATTTGGCCTAAAGAGTGCACACAAGGTTTTTCTAGGATTTTTCATTGACCTGCTTTCTGACCTGATGTGACCAACTTTTAAAATTGTTCTAAAAAGTGGCCTCTAGCATGCACACAAAGACTTTTTTAAGATTTGACCAGCTTATTGACCTGATGAGACGCAAATTTGAAGTCATATGACATAATTATCAAGACAGAGATTCTCATCACTCTCCAGGGTTGTAAGACTGAAACCATGGCCTCTATAGAGCACACAAATTTTTTTCTCAGCCTTGTCCCATTGACTTATTTTCTGACTCTACGTGACCTAATTTCAAACTTGTCAAGGATATAATCAAGACAAACATTCTGAAAAATTCATGAGTATTGGACCAAAAACGTGGCCTCTATAGTTCACAGTGCATATAAGGTTTTTCTACGATTTGACCCAGAGGTCTACTTTTTGACCAAAGGTGACCAATTTTTGGACTTGTCAGTGATAGTATCAAGACAAACATTTTAACTTTTATAAGTACTGAACTTAACCCTTTACCAAACAATCCCTGGTTTTTATGACCCAGAGGAAGAAGCCTTCTGAAAACATTGTGGGAAAAGGAGAAAATGCTGGTAACCATCATTTTCTCCTTTCCCCACAATGTTTTCTACTCTTCTAAAGTCAAGTTTCAATTTTTGGGTCACATTTATTTTGTCGTCTGCAAATGCTTTCAATTTGGACAAGTCTAAAATTTTCTTGTTTGGTAAAGAGTTATAATGTGGCCTCTAGAGTGCACACAAGGTTTTTCAAAGATTTAACCCAGTGACCTACTTTTGAACTCAACTTGACCCAATTTCAAACATTCTGACATCTCATCATAACAAATCACATGTACTTTCACAAACTCACAAGTTTTGTACTTAAAATGAGGCCTCTAGAAGTGCATTCAATGTTTTTCTAAGATTTGACCTAGTGAACTACACTTTGACCAACGTGACCTGATTTGAGTATCTGAGATATTATGGAGACAAACATTTTGACCAATTTTAATGACTATCAGACAGAAAATGTGATCTCTAGAGTGCACACAAATTAAATGCCTGCATGATGCACAATTGCAAAAGCTCACCATGAGCATTCTGTGCTCAGGTGAGCCAAAAAGGGTTTATAACAAGATTCCAAAAGTCTTTAAGGAAGTTATTAGTCATCAGTTCTTCTCTCAGAATCCTTGAGTTGAATAATTCTTACAAAGACATGAATTACTTTTTCATTTTGAACCCTAGAGTGTTAAAATCAATGATTTGAATAATTCCAGTCAGTGTGCAAAAAGAAACCTGGATCTTTCAACTTAAAATTGTTATGGGCAGACCTAAGATGACAGGATGTGCTCTGTGCAGCCTAATTTTGATCTGCACTGTCCCAAAAGCATAATTATGCAGTCTTAGCAATTAATTTATGTATAAATGTGATTAAAAATATGAACAGTTAACTCTACCAAATGACAAAATTTAGGACTTGACCAAATTAAAAGCATTTGCAGACGACAAATCATATGTAATGCAAATGAGGATTTCTCTCTTTGAAAGGGTTGAAAACATTGCAGGAAAAGGAGAAAATGCTGGTTACCAGCATTTTCTCCTTTTCCCACAATGTTTTCAAAAGCCTTCTTCTTCAGGGTCGTTAAAACTTGGGATTGTGTGGTAAAGGGTTAAAGCATCAAAGCTATCCTATCTCTGTTAATTCTTTATCACACAATCCTAAGGCTGTAGAAAAAATTATTGAAAAAGGAGAATGTGGTAGTAATCAGCATTTTCAACTGATGAGGTAATAAACTAGAAGCTAATCCAGTCTATCATGAAATCTGAAAAGTACAGACTGGTACAAAGCTTTCCATTGATGAAATGAGTTCAATAAACCCATCTTCACTCTTTAACAGACAAAAAAAAAACTTAGACTGGTGCAAACTGAATGCATTTGCAGAACAAAATTCAACCCTTCACCAGAAAACAAAATTTTAGGCTTTTTTAACTAGAATAAATCTGACTAGACTTTGCCCATCTTGACTAGTTTTAATTATCTTTTAATTTGCTAAGATCTACAATTTGCCCAGGAAAGAAAGTAATATGCTAATGTCCATCTATCGCTCAAAACAGGGACGTATACATGTATCTGCTCAAAGGCATACTATTTATTTCTAAATTGCGGAAAATTTTACTCAAAGCGATTGAAAAACTATTATTTTATGTTCCATCGGCAAATAATTACTTTTTGATTTGTTTTTATACCCCGACAATTTCCATTTTGTCAGATGATTTCCATTTCGTCCATTACTTTGACTAGAACATTACTTAGACTAGAAATAGACTGTAAAGATAAAAAAAGTCAAAGGTTTACCAGTCAAGAGTGGAAAAATTACCGATCTTTAGGTAGAAAATGTAAATACTTTAATTGACCAGGATAAAAAAAATTTTTGCAAAACGCATCGAAACCAAAATCAGTGCATCACAAAAATGCACAAATTGCTAAGTTTAGCGTCGTTTGCGGATTCTTTGCGTCTCTGACACAGGAGGACCTGTAGGTAAATAAATGAAACACTGTTAATGTGTCGTTAAATGTCAAGATTGTGCGGTAAAGGGTTAGATATGACTCAAAATGATTAAATATGGCTGAAAAGAAAAGATAAAAATAACATGCAAGAGTGAAATAAGTAAAGCTCATACCAAGACTGTACTTTCTGCCATTGTCACCACCACCTATGCTATTTCGTTGATGAGATACCGAGTTAACAGTCAACTCTAATGGACCACCAGGGGGCGTCAGTGGAGATTTCATCCCATGATGCATGGAAGGGAGAGAATGTCGATGAGATATGGGTACACTAGGATGAGATCCACCCAACATTGGGTGACCTTGACCTTCGATCAAGGACGCTAGACTGGAGCGATGATTGCCAATGTTTAACATTTTAGAGTCTGGATGCATCTAGGAAAAGACAAAAGACAATTTGCAAATGAGCCATGCTCTGTGAAAAGGGGGCTTAATACATCTGCGGAAAGTATCAAGCCAGGTCAGCCTGCGCAGTCCGCACAGGCTGACCTGGGTCGATACTTTTCACTATTGGTCAATTTTCTGTATGCCCAAGGAGCAGTCTATTTCATGATTAAGTTGGTTGTTAAAAAAAGTGGATATTATGGATCTGTAAGTATGTGATGGCTTGCTTGGTACCATGGATCATGGAGACGCATTAAGCCCCCTTTTGTCAGAGCACGGCTCAAATATATTATACCTGTATGTACAAAAATCATTATTAGTCGAGAGATTGGACCGAAAAAATTGCAGTTTCAAGGTTGCTCCTTTACAGAAAGTCTCAGCAAAGCTGAAAGACTGCCCAAACATGCAGTCCGATCTTTGTGCAGTCTGATCCTTATCCACACTGACAAAAAGCAACCATACTCATGAAGGCCCTTTGAGAGTTAACCCTTTACATGATGACAAAACTACAGACTTGTAAAAACTGACAGCAATTGCAAATGACAAATAAAAAAAATACCTCAAATGATGTGATTTGTGTTAGAAAAGGGTAGAAAACATCGCAGATTAGGAAAAATGCTGGTAAGAGTCATATTGCTCCTTCTCTTACGTTTTCAAGATTCTTCCTGCTCAAGGTCATTTAAAATACCAGATTTACTGGAAAAATGGTTAAAGTTTTGGACAAGTGAAATGGAGAAATTAACTCCTTAGACACTAAGAAACTTGAAGTGGACATTTTCCATCAAGGCTAAAAATAGGAACACTTTTCTGTTACATCATTCAACACTTTTTCATTTATATCTCATGGCACACAACAAAATAACATGTTACACAAGTGATTAAACTTGTTTTTGAAAAGGTAGAAATATTGTGGGAAAAGGACAAAATGCTGGATATCAGAATTTGCCCCTATTCCGACGTCTCTAAAAAGACTTATTCTCAGAGGTCTTAAAACACTGGATTCTTTGGTTAACACTTTCGGCGCCATAGGTGAAATCCGAACCTTTTGCGGATGGCATAGATCAAGATCAGACTGCATATAACATGCAGTCTGATCTTGAATCTATGCCATCCGCTTGTTTAGTCAAGCCTGTACGATAAAAATCTTTCTGAGACTCATAGGATTGTACTTTCAAAATAGGTTGAGTTTATATATTTGGCACTGAAAGAAGTAAGGATTCATCAGTAACGTCAGACAGTGCAGATTTAGTGCCAGACTGTATGGTTTATACTGTCTGCAAAAGCAGCTTAAGTCATGCTTGGCTCCCTAAGGGTTAAGTCTGTGCATCTTGATCTAGTCTGTCTGCTAGGGCAATTAAACCCCCCCCCCTCGAAAAAAAAAATTGTGTAAAACCTCAACAAGAAGGATAACACCAAAGAGATCTTATAAATGAAGACATTCCTGATTATGTCCCTTGGAATGTTGCAGCCAGCTCTTACATTATTTGATTTTGATTGATTGATGGTATGGTTTTAAACCCTGTTTTAAACATTATTTCAGATATATTGCAGCCCCAAGTGCGCCTACACATGCTTTCCCGGATTTACTCTTCCCACAATATTCTTCCCAAGCCACCGGCTGCTATCCCACACAGGTTTCGTTCAACCAGTGATCATTGGTGAGAGAGGAACAAACCCTGTCGCAATGACTATCATCAATCCTGAAAGGGAAATTGGTCAAGCTTGGGATTCAGACCAGAGACCCTGATTTCTCAAGTCCTTTATGTTATGGACTGCACTACCGTTGGCTGGGCTTTTTTGACGACAGTGGGATAAACCTTTACCAAAGGAAAAACTTAAGACATGTCCAAGTTGAAAGTATTTGCAGACCACAAATTAAACATGTTAAATAATGGTATTTGTCTTTGATAAGATGAAAATGCTGGTTACCAGCATTTCTCCTGTTCCCACACTATTTTAGAAGCTTTCTCCGTCGGGTTGTTAAAAAACGGGAATATTTGGTAAAGGGTTATATCATCTCTAAAACAGGCTGACCTGTGTAAGCTTTTTGCTTTTAGTAAATTTTTTTTCAAAATCCAGGGACCGTTCTACCTCTGGATTCAGCTGGTTGTTAGACAAAAACGGAATTTCTTGATCCATAATCATGCTATGACTTGCTTGGTATATTGCATCATGGATTTGTTTGTTTGTATTGGAGTTTCATTCCATTTTAACAGCTAAAGTGGTATCACGGCAGTCAGTGCACCTACGCATGTATTTCCTGGCATCCTTGCACTGACACTACTTTCTTTCCAAACCACTGACTACTTTTCTCACATGCATCAGAGGTGAGAGGCAAAAAATCGCTGGAAAGAAAGTTTGCCTCAACCAGGTATCAAAATCACAACCCATAGGTCAGGAGTCAGATAAACTAATCACTGAGATAATGGCTGGGCTAATGCATCACAGAGATGTATTGAATCTTTACCATGTGATAAAAATTTTGACTAGACCAAATTAAAAGCAATTGGAAATGACAAAATAAATGTAGCTCAAATGATGATTTCTGTCTTTGACAGGGTAGAAGACATTGTGGGAAAAGGAGAAAATACTGTTTACCAGCATATTCTCCTTTTTCCAATATGTTTTCAAAAGCTTTCATATGCAGTGTCCAGAAAACTCAGGATTGTGAGAAACAGTTCTCTGTTTCCCACACAACAAAATTTTGGAATGGGCCAAATCAAAAGTATTTGTAGAGGAAAACTGAACATAGCTTCAATGGTGATTTCTGTATTTGATAGGGTAGAAAACATTGTGGGTAAAGGAGAAAAGCTGGTTACCAGCATTTTCTCCTTTTCCCACAGTATTTTCAAAAGCCTTCTTCTTTAGTGTCGTTTAAAACTTGGAATTGTGGGAATGAGTTAAAACCCCTTTTGCCGGAGAGCATGGCTCACGATATTATGTAAATTTATATTCAATTTTATCGCATTATGCTCATGAAAATTTACAAATTCTATCTAGATCATGAGATTAAAAAGTAAAAACCTAATTTCTCTCCGCAACAAAAAAAGTGCACAACAGTGTCACAATGTGGGCTATTTGCACGTGCGTGCTGAAAATTAATTCAAACATGACGAATAGGCAGACACATCATTAACCTTTATCTTGCCGTTCACCACCATGGATGACTTTAGCGGAGAGTGTAGAGCAAGATCAGCCTGCACATACGTGCAGTCTGATCTTGCTCTACACCCTCCGCTGTTTTATCGGTAGTTTGGGTCATATAAGCCCAGCCCAATGCCCGTACATTTAGCAAAATATTTGTGTGTAATCGTCAACAATTTTTATTTGGCAGGATAAAGGTTATCCCTTTCAGGACTTCCCACAGGATGCTTCTGGTGTTCAGCATAGATCAAGATCAGACTACAGAATGTGCAGTCTGATCTTAGCTTTACACCGTCAGCTGTTTTGTAACATATTCTGGCCAAAACAACAAACAAGTTTTTTTTTTCCCCTAGAGTGAAAATTTCCACCACATAATTTTGCTCTTCGTAACCCTTTACCCCACAAAATGCTGGTTTTTAACGACCTTGGGAAAGAAGCCTTTTGAAAACATTGTGGTCACCAGCATTTTCTCCTTTTCCTACAATGTTTTCTACCCTCTCAAAGAAAAGTTTCACCATTTGAGCCACAATGAAATTGTCATCTGCAAATGTCCACAATTTGGACCAGGCTAAAATTTTGTCATCTGGTGAAGGGTTACGGTGAAAGTCTATACCAAACAAGAAAATTGAAGACTTGTTCATAGATTAGCAGACTATAAATAAATTGTGACTAAAATAAGAGAACATACCATTAAATAAACACAAAACTTTGTGGGAAAGGAAAAAAATGGTGATTCGAGCATTCTTCTTTCTTTACAGTGTTTTCAAATCCTTCTTCCTAAAACACTGGATTGTCTTGTTAAGGGCCAGGGCCGAGGCAAATAAATCTGCCCCTTGTAAAAACTTGTAGACAAATTTATTAGCTTGCACAATATAAATTGTAATTGTGCAACTGGGACATTATTCTTGTTCTTTGCCATGCCCTGGTGGCTCCGTAGTTAAGGCACATTGTTTATGATCCGGGAATTACAAGTTGGAGTCTGCTGTCCCCGCTTTATAAAAGTCTGCCAAATTATTAACTCTTTACCATACGACAAAATTTTAACCTTGTCCATATTGAAAGCATTTGCAGACGACAAATTAAATCATACTCAAAACATAAACTTTGTCTTTCATATGATAGAAAACATTGTGGGAAAAGGGGAAAATGCTGGTTACAAGCATTTTCTCCTTTTCCCACAACGTTTTCAAAAGCCTCCTTTCTCAGGGTCATTTTGTTGGCAAAAGCTTTGAATTTCGGTAGGTCTAAAATTTTGTCATCTGCTAGAGATGAGCACCTTTTTAGAAGGTTAGTTGCCTCTGCAGCCAATGTAGCTCAAGATCAGGATGCACAAAACATGCAGTGCAATACCGTAGTGTATCAAAGGTATAAGACTAACTACCACCTGCAGACAGCAGCTTTTTTGTCTCGAAACAGACGACTGTTGAAAACATAATCATTACGTGCAATTTCTCTTTTTGTTACACTGTTACCACATGCTTTAATGTACAAAACCTTTTTGTCACAATGTTATCACATCTGTTCGCGGCAATTTATTAACTCTTTACCAGACGACAAATCTCAGACTGGTCCAAATTGACAGCATTTACATGTGGCTCAAATACTGGAACTTGTGTGTAAAAAATGGAAGCAAACACTGTTGGTAAAGGAGAAAATGCTGGTTAGCAGCATTTTCTGCTTTTCCCGCAAAGTTATCCTCAGCTTTTTCTCCTCAGGGTTGATGGAAAAAACGATTCTTTTTTTTGGTCGAGGTGTTGAATCCCAATTTGTTTACTCTTCATGATTTACAAGCTCGGTTTTTAAGTCTGAAAAAATGTTCTGTAGGTCATTCAATTCATTCTCAATAGTATTCGAGTGATATTAAAGCCTACAGTGCACCTATCCATGAATAACCAGTGTTTCTTTCACGCTTTAGAGGACAACCTTGTGTTTAAACGAACCTACAGAAGAAGCTTTTAGAATATAATGTTAGCAGATAGGAAAATATTCATGGAACAAACATTTAATTTCAGCACTGACCCTCAATTGTGCGAGTTTGACATTTGACCTACTAAAAGAAATGTTTCAAATGGCCCCTCTATACATGAAAGCAAAAAATTGAGCCCAATTACTTGAGAGTCCATCCACAAATATAGATGCTGTTGCTTGGAAAAGCTCTAATTATGACAATATTATCATTTGACTTTAAAGTATGACTGTGACCTTTGACCTACATGAATAAATGTCTTAAATAGCTCTTCCAATCATGAAGGAGAAAAACTGTGCAAAATTGTTTTGAAATCTTCTTTTCATACACACACATACCGGTACTATTTCTTTGATTGTGCATTAAAAACAAATGTAGAACAATAGCCCCTCCAGACATTAGCCCCTTGCCCATTTTTGACAAGGGGGACATTACCCTCTTGCTCGAATTGCCAGGGCGGACATTAGCCCCTCCCTTAGTCCCCTGATCAAGATTACAATGCAGATAAAAGCCCTTCTCATGTATGTTCTATTAAAATATTATTAGGTTTGGTGAAAAAATGAAGGAGCTAAAATGTAAATATTGTAAAATTGAGCATTTTTTAAATTCAAAGGCAGATAACTCTAGACATACTAGTATAATAACTTCAAAATTGTTCTCATCCAAGATTGTATGGTTATATACATTCTGTTAAAACATGATTTGGTTTTAGGTTTGGTAAAAAAAATAAAGGAGCTGCAGTGTAAACAAAGTCAAATTTAACAATTTCTTCAATTTCAAGGGCAGATAACTCTGGACATAGTGGTCCAATCACACTCAAAATTGTACTAATCCAAGATCTTAAGGCATGTACATTTTGTTAAAATTTGATCAGATTTGGTGAAAAAAATGAAGGCGCTACAGTGTAAATAAAGTCAAATTGAGCAATTTTTTTCAATTTCAAGGGCAGATAACTGTAAACATGCTAGCCTAATCATGCTGAAAATCAACTTCATCCAAGATCATAAGGTCATATACATTCTGTTAAAGTATGATAAGGTTTGGTCAAAGAATGAAGGAGCTGCAGTGAAAACAAAGTCAAATTAAGTAATTTCTTCAGTCTCTGCTGAAAATCAAAATCATCAAAGATCTTAAGGTCATTTACATTCTGTTACAAAATGATTACGATAGGTCAAAAAATGAAGAAGCTGCAGTGTAATCAAAGTCGAATTGAGCATTTTTTTTCTATTTCAAGGACAGATCAAATCATGCTGAAAATGAAACTCATCCAAGATCATTTACATTCTGTTAAAAATGATTAGATTTGGTCAAAAAATGAAGGAGCTGCAGTGTAAAAAATGTCAAATTAAACAATTTCTTCAATTTCAAGGACAGATAACTTTGGACATACCAGTCCAATAACGCTCAAAACTGAACTCATCCAAGATCGTAAGGTCATGTACATTCCGTTAGAATATGATTAGGTTTGGTGCAAAAATGAAGACCTACAATGTAAACAAAGTCAAATTAAGCATTTTTTTCTATTTCAAGGGCAGATAACTCTATTTATACCAATCCAATCATGCTCAAAATCAATCTCATCTAAGACTGTAAAGTCCTGTACATTCTGTTAAAATATGGTTAGGTTCGGTGAAAAAATGAAGGAGCAAGAGTTTACACAAAGTCAATTTAGGCAATTCTTCAAATTCAAGGGCAGATAACTCTGGACATTCTGGTCCATAATCCAATCATAATCCAACTCTTCTGAGATCTTGTGGCCATATACACTTTGACTAAGTTTGATTCTGATTGCTTAATATTTGTAAACGCTTGAGTGTAAACATCAAAGTGTGGACGGAACCAGTCACAGAACATTCAACCATCCTAATAGCTTACCATGACTGGAGCTAAAAAGCCATTAACCCTTTACCACACGACAAAATTATAGACTGCTCCAAATTGAAAGCATTTGCAGATGACAAATTAGATATAGCTTTGTTCATATGGTGGGTTTTGTCACAAAAGGGTTGAAAACAGTGTTGGAAAAGTAGAAAATGCCAGTTACCAGCATTTTGTCCTTTTCCCACATTGTTCTTAGAAAGTAGTTTCCTTAGGGTCTTTAAAACTCAGGATTGTGTGGTAAAGGGTTTATCCATCACAATATACAATCCCATGAGTTCATAGAAAAAGTAATTATTAAAACTTCACATGCAAAGGAGAAAATGCTGGTCGAAAATACAAATCCACTTGAGCCGTGCTCTGTGAAAAGGGGGCTTAACGCATCTGCGAAAAGTATCGACCCAGGTCAGTCTGCGCGAATTGCGCAGGCTGACCTGGGCCGAAACACTTCGCTATTGGTCAATTTTGTTTGTCAAAGGACCAGTCTACCTCATGATTAAGTCGGTTATTTAATAAAGTAGCTCTTATGGATCCATAATTATGTGATGACTTAAGTTGGTATCATGCATCACGGTGCTGCATTAAGCCCCCTTTTGCCAGAGCATGGCTCATCCTGTTTTTACACCACATTCAACCTATCATCTGCAAATATTTTGAATTTAGGCAACACTAAAGAAATGTTCAGTAAGGATTCAAAGTTGTTCATTGTACTTTTACCCTTTCCCAAACAATCCTGCAGAGTTTTAACAACCCTAAAAAGAAGGCATTTGAAAACACTGAGGGAGAAGCAGAAAATGCTGATAAGAAGAATTTTATCCTTTTACCATAATGTTTTCTACCCTTTCAAAAACAAATCCAATCATTTGCAACACATTAGTCATCTGGAAATGCTTTTAATTTCAATCTTAAGTTTCACTGTTTGGTAAAGTGTTGTACTTTAAGGATTCTCAGTGCTCACTGGGCACTGAACCTGGCAATAGAAACAATTTATGTGTAAATTGATACAAGTAAAACAACACTTTAAGGAGTCGTAAAAAAATGAGAACTTGCTTTTAGACGATGTTTTCATCTCATCATCAAAACAAGAACCAAATTTTTCGGCATGTAATTCAACATTGAAGTAATTATTTATTCATATATAAGCCTTTATGGTAATGCATTCATGCTCTCTAGTATATTTTTTCTTCTTGATAAGATTAAAGACTTGATTCGCCCTTTCGGAATATACAAAAAGGCGCGTCATCTATTGCAGCGAAAAAATGGATGTAGGCTGCACATGCACAGAAATCATTCAATATGCATAGCAAAATGCATGTTGTTAACATTTTCTTGCATATTTTGTTTTTACAATAATAGCCACAAGCTCATTATTAATTCATGCAGGAAAAAAAAAAAATGATTAAAGGGAACTTTGAAGTTTCATAACAGTCATAGAAAAGGTGGCGATGCATAACCAGAAAATGATTAAACGTTAATCTTTCCTTGTAAATTGTGAAATTAACTCTTCAAATACTTTTTACGGCTATCTGTTTGCCCCTGCTTGATTGATTGATTGTATGGTGTTTAACATCGTTTTCAACATTACTTCAGTTACACTGCGGCAGCCAGTGTATCTTCCTGGAGTTTCTTTTACAATATTCTTTCCAAGCCATGGGCTGCTTTCTCACATAACTATTGTCAAAACAATGGTCAACGGTGAGAGAGGAATGAATCCTCTCGCAATGACTATCATCAATGCTCTGAGTACAATATGCCAAGCCAGCAAACCTCTGTTCTCAAGTTTTGTATGCTACTGACTGAGCTTACCTGGACTCAGCTTTGCTCCTGCCCATGATGTAGATACCTAACCCTTTTCAAAAAAAATCTCGATCTTTAACAAGCTGACAAAAGAATGCTTTGAAAACACGGTGGGAAATTAAGAAAATGCTAGTAACCAGCATCTTCTTTTCCAAAAATGTTTTCTATCTTTTAAAAAATACTACTACCATTTGAGCAACATTTAATTTGTCAACTGAAAATGCTTTCAAAATGGACAAGTCCAAGGTTTGGCATTTAGTAGAGTTTATCAGACTGCACAAAACATACTCATTTACTATTTACTGCCATTTTCTGCCATGCGAAGATACCCTAGCCTGTGAAATCCATGAAGTTGCAATATGTAAGTAAAACATACTATCCCTAAGGTGGGGCCATCTTTGATCCCATAAAATGGACACACTTGGTAGAGGACCACAAATTAATGCTTCAGACACAATACAAACATTCTAGGACTTGTAATTTTTGACACAATGACTTTTGATGTGTTCACCATGAAGTACCCTCTATGTAAATCATGTGACGCCTTACCTTATACATATCCAGTAGAACATAGTACTGGTAACCAGGTTTTGTCTACCTTTAGGTTAGGCATTTAACTCGATACAAAAAAAAAAAAGTCCTGTGCTTAAACAACCCTGAGGAAAAAATCTTATTAAAAGACTGTGGGAAAAGTAAAAAATACTAATTACTAGCATTTTCTCCTTTTCCCACAATGTTTTCTAATATCTCAAAGACATCACCTGAGCCATATTTATCATCTGCAAATGCTTTCAAAATTTTGTTGTTTCACAGTTTTTGAGATACCTTAGGTACTAATTATCATTGTCATCTGGGTTCCTGTACTTGTACTAAGGATTTTAGGTTTCATGTTTATTGCTTAATCTTGTAAAGGCTGCCATCTTGGTAACATGGCAATTTTTATTTTTTTTCCTAATTTTCAAGAGCGGGAAGCTGGGACTGTAAGGTTTCTTTAAAGTTGGTCCATTGGCTTATAAGAAATCACTGTGGATATAGCAGGACGCATGACTGACATCTTCACAATTACAATAGATCACCAGATGGGCCACCTAATGCTAAGGTGAGCAAAAGACAAACATGTCTAGAAAAATGCAAGAAAATTTTAATCTGAAAGGTATCTGTTTGGATGGTCTTTATTGCTACTGTCAACATTATTTCAACAGTGAGAGAAAAATGAACTTTGTCACAATGAATGTCATTATTCCTTGGAAAGAAATTTGCTGAGCTAAGGATTCGAACCAACAACTCTGGTTTCAGGTCCTGTCACGACAGACTGTGCTACCCAGCTCGACAGTTTGAAAGAAATACATCAAGCTTAAATCCTTTTATTCCCTTTTTATGAAGTCTAAGACATGATAATAGCTGTCAGAAAGAATTTAGAGAATGATAAGCAGGGGTGTGCAATTTTGGAATTTTCACACTTGTCCATGGGCAAGTTGAACTGACTTTTCTACTTGTCCACAGTCAAAGTTTACTTGTCCAAATAAATAGAATAAATCGGTGGTGTATTGAAAATTTGTGTTGATGAATCTCACTCTGCAGTCATCTGCTCTCAAAAACAATAGGGGTAAAAGAAAGAAGTTGCTTGTAACTTTTTCTTACCCACGGGGCCAGGTTCAGAGCAACTTTCAACCTGATGGCCAGTAGAATTTACATTTCAGTCATTTTCATACACTTACTTGATTTCACCTTTTGTTTTAAAAAGTGATTTACGTAAATTCACTGCTTAAAGTCATAATTAAAGCCAGGAGGACAGTTTGAAATGCCTTTGATCAGATGATGGCAAACTCAGCTTTATTGTGTCATGGGTTTTTTTGTTTTTTTGCAGCAATCTCTGTTTCATGCCAGTTAATTTTTGGAGTGGTATTTCCGCATGATTTGACTTAAATCTGTCAGGTAGGGTTACATTTACCTTCAAATCTATAATTCTACACTGGATATGCAGGTTAATATCATTAATAAGTTCACATAAATCGCATACCTACTTGATTAGCTGTGAGAAAGAGCGACTCGTGCATCCTTCACGTTTTATAATTATGTATTGTGTACGAGGGTTGTTCGATATGTAATGTGTATTGTACGATATCTCAAAAGCAATCGACTCAAACAGTGAAATGAACATTACATCCCTTCAAAATGTTCTCTGCGGTTTGAAATACATAATTTCAATCTCTGAATCCATTTCTGAAATGCGTCACGGTACGCTGATTTAGGTAGACCTCTGAGGCACTGACTGATGGCTGAGCCAAGGGCTTGTCGGGACTTGTAACGATGCCCAGATAAGAACTTTTTAAGTTTTGGAAAAAGGAAAAAGTCGCATGGGGCTAGATCTGGAGAGTATGGTGGGTGTGGCAAGACAGTAACCTTCTCCGACTTCAAAAAATTGCTTCACAAGCTCAGATGTATGTGATGGAGCATTATCATGAAGTAGACGAACATGCCTAAATCCTGACACAGGGCGTCGTTTAAGATAATATTTCTTGAGCTTTTTTAGTATAACATCTCGGTTATACCGACCTGTAACAATTTTGCCCTTCGGCACCGGAATTTGTACGGCTATACCATCACATGAGAAGAATATGCAATGAAGAACCTTCTTTGTGCTTATGCTTCTTTTGGCAAATACAGGCCTTCTACCGTGTTTAGTTAGCCATATTTTGTTTCCAATTTTTCTTACTGGTTCGAAATAGTGAACCCATGTTTCGTCACCAGTAACAATGTTTGCAAATTGTCTTTGATTGAATTTGGGAAACATTTTGAGCAATTGCTTAGCGGTTTGTACTTGCACCCGTTTTTGGTCATCTGTCAATATATGCGGTATCCACCTGGCAGAAATCTTTCGTACTTTCAAAATACGCTTCAAAATGAAATGCAGCCGCGACTTTTGAGACATTTGCCTTGCCTGTTACAGTCACAGGTCGGCCAGAATTTGCTGCATCTTTGACGGACTCTGTGCCAGTCAGAAATTTCTTTCTCCACCTACGAACTGTCTCATAAGATACCTTATCAGACCCATAAACTTCCCCCAATTCAGTAAAAATCTGCATTACCGAATGACCCAGTTTTGTGCGAACTTTTACATAAGCTCTAATTTCTTCAATATTCTTAATCTGTTTCCCAACCATTTTTACAACAGTGGTCAACGACTAGCTCTAATGAAATGACTATAAGTTTAAAACTATGTGGAGCTAAAGGCACGTGTTTATACTAATGGAAAGGTATTGAATAGAGCTATTCAAGCGTATCATCATCCACGAAATCGTTGAAAGCGTTATCGCGCTGTGGTACAATACACATTACATATCGAACAGCCCTCATATGTAAGAGTTTTGATCTTTCAAGTATAATGCAGAGACATGACTTGTTGCCTGTAGATTCTCTAGTGCTTCAGTTTTGGAGACATTTCTTTCTAACTTGTGCCAACTGGAGCCAGCGGTGATCGACAACGGGAGCCATGAAACCTGTGCGTGCCTGCACATTTCACTTTATATTTCTGTGCGTGATTATTCAATTAAATGCGTGAATTACGCACATATGTGCGTGACTTGGAACCCTGAGGCTGAGGTCTCGGTATATTTTCCCAAGAACAGAGCTGAGGTTTTATCTATGGACTACGGAAACATTTTACAAACATGATAGTAGCCAATAAAAGGCAGCAAGTAGGCTATTCTTAAACACACGCTTGCCCTTTGCATCATATTATCTGTGTCTCTGCTGTTTAGATTTATGCTTTTCAGAATCTTTGAAACACCAGATCTAACGGTGAATTTGTCTGTTTGGTGAAAAAAAAAAAAACCCTTCGCAACTATTTTACTAGTCATCATACTTACTAAATCGCCGCATATTTGCCTCGATACGCCTGATAGATGGCTTGTTTTTCAATAGCAACTGCCTCAAACAAGAGGTCTCCGATGGGTAACATACATGTAGTAACGTGAAAGTGTCTATTTCTACAAAGTTTCAGGTGGATTATGCAAAAGTTTGAATAAATAGAGTGTTTGAGGATCATCAATGATATAAATATGGCATTTTCTTATGGCTCCGAAATTCACTTGCCCACGGACAAACGCTCTGGAAAAATCTACTCGTCCGCCAGCAAAAAGTCCCGAGTCAGACAAGTCGGGCATAGGAATTCCACACCCCTGATAAGAAATCCTCTCTCAGTGTTCACTAAGCAACAATATAACTCTTTACCAAACAATCCCGGGTTTTCACGACTCTGAGAAAGAAGCATTTTGAAAACATTGAGGGAAAAGAAGAAAATGCTGGTAACAAGCATTTTCTCCTTTTCCTACAATGCTTTCTACTCTCCCAGTACAAGTTTCAACTTTTTGAGTTGCATTAATTTTGTCATCTGCTACTGCTTTCAATTTGGACCAGTCTAAAATTTTGTCATTTGGTAAAGAGTTAAAGAAGATAACTTTAAAAAATATAACCTTGTAATATATGGATTATAAATTTAACCCTGTGTTTTAACAACCCTGAAGAAGAAAGCATTTGAAAACATTATGGGAAGAGGAGAAAACAGTGGCAACAGGCATTTTCTCCTTATCTCAAAATGTTTTACAATTAACGAGATGAACCCTATCATTTGAGTCACAATGAATTTGTCAATTGCAAATGCTTTCAATTTGGACAAGTCTAAAATTTTGTCATTTGGTAGAGTTAGTTTCATAGTTTAACTGAATACAAGTTTCAAAGATCTGGATGTATTTTCTGTACAGCCTGATCTCAAACTTGTCTGGAAGAAGAAAAAATGTTCTGCATGGTGTTCTAAGGGTTTTAAAAAAACTTGTCTTGAAAAATTTTGTAACAAGTTTACGTCTTGTTGCACAAACGAGATCTTGCATTGATTTTCCAAAAGGAAATGAAAGTTTAATGGCAAAGCCCAGATGTAGACAGGCATAAATATATCTGCATGTCTAACTGCAGTAAATTCATGAAGCATGCATTCCTTGCATGAATCCTTTCTTGCTCATGTAGTCTCTTTATGCCTTTCAACATGGAAAACTTTGCCGCTAGTACAGCTCCTCCATTTGTTACTGCCCAGCCTGATAGCTCAGTAAGTAACTTACATGGCCTGAAACCAAGAGTTGCTGGTTTGATTCCTGTTCTGTCAAAATTCTTTCAAACAAATAATGAAATGGTTGTTGCATCAAGACTCGGTTCTCTCCCAATGCTGAAGAATGTACTGATGATGTTTCTGTGGGAAAGCAGAGAAGCATGGTTAGATACACTTGCAGCTGCCATGTAACAGAAATACTGTTGAAAACTGTGTTCAATACTAAACAACCTAGTTCATTTGTCAACAGATTTTCATGGACTGGTTTCAATATAAAATACCCTTAATTATACTCTTCTGCAATTATACTCTTGTTAGATCTGTTAAACCTCATGTTTTAACGACAGTGTTTAAAAAGACCTTGGAAATCAGTTTTGGAAAAAGAAACAACAGCACCGCATGCACATGCCAATGCTCGGCTGCAGTTGCTTGATTTTCTGTAAAAATTTAAAATCGAAAAAGGGACATAACACAGTCAAAAACACTGTTATATAACATGGCTTTTCCTTTTGATATTGAACATCTCGTCAAAGTTTGAGGTAAATATCTCCAGTAATGACAGAGATATAAAATGTCAAAGTTTTTGAAAATGTCTTATTATTTAGTTTTTGCTCGAAGATAAAGATGACGCAGACGAAGGCACCAGGCAATAACAATATCTCAACATTTTCTTTGAAAAAAGTCCATCTAAAAATTTTCTCCTTTTCTCTCATCTGGTTTGTCTACTTTTTCAAAGACAACTTCTGTCACTTGCAAACCTTTAAGTCCAGGGTGGAAAATCACATGCTTTTTATTTTGATAAACTGCAGGGAAAAATGGTAAAATTTTGACAAAATGCTAAGGTAAATGGCTTTTCTTTTGTGCCTATTTTACTGTTTGGTATTTCAGTGAACGTATGTCTGCGTATAATGATACCATAATTGAGTCATAAAAATTCACAATCTGTTTAACCCCTTACCAAACAATCCCTGGTTTTTACGACCCAGAGGAAGAAGCCTTCTGAAAACATTGTGGGAAAAGGAGGAAATGCTGGTAACCAGCATTTTTCTCCTTTTCCCACAATGTTTTCTACTTTTCTAAATTCAAGTTTCACTTTTTGAGCAACGTTTAGTTTGTCGTCTGCAAATGCTTTCAATTTGGACAAGTCTAAAATTTTGACGTTTGGTAAAGAGTTAACTCTTTACCAAACATTTTGGACTAGTCCAAATTGACAGCATTTGCAGACGACAAAATCATTGTGACACAAAAATACAAATTTGTTTTTTTGGGGAAGGGTAAAAACCATTTTGGGAAATGTTACCAGCACTTTCTCTTTTTTCCTCCATGTTTTCAAAAGCTTTCATTTTTAGAGTTATTAAAAGTTGGGATTGTGTGGTAAAGAGTTTAACACCTTGTCTTGAAGTGAAAAGTATCAAAAGTTATTACATCCAAATTTCTTTCTGCTACAATGTTTTCAAATGTGGACATAAAAAGTTTTCTAGAAGAGGTAACATAAAAAGTTTTCTAGAAGAGGTAACAACTTAACTCTTTGCCACACAATCCCAACTTTGAGACGACCCTGAGAAAGTAGCTGTATGAAAACACTGTGGGAAAAGGAGAAAATGCTGTTAATCAGCATTTTCTTCTTTCCCAACAATGTTTTCTACCCTTTCCAAACAAGTTTCAATTTTTCCATCACATTTGTTTTGTTGTCTGCAGATGCTTTCAATTTGGATCAGTCTAAAATTTTCTAATTTGGTAAAGAGTTAATCCTTATAGCAGGATAGGCAACAAGAGAAATATCTGTAGCTGGCACAGATCAAGGATCAGTTGCTTATTCTCTGCAGACCAAACTTGGATCTTCACAATCCACTTGTCTATTCAAGCCTTAAAGCTTGGTCAGACGGGCCAACGGATATGTAACAGAAGGAAAATGGACAAAAACATGCAGAATTTGGTTATCCGGTGACAAAATTCATCTCCACTGTCGCTTGAGGCTCACGCGATCAGTGTGTGGAGCGTAGAAGCCAAACAATGACCGCACGAGTACCTCATATGTAACGGAAAAAACGCATGTTTACAGGATATGTACCGGATAATAAACGGTCTATTAACGGATATCACCGTACGAGTAACGGACTTGTACCGGATAAAACGGAAGTGCAACACATGAGAACCGGACAAAACGTTCTTCCAACGTACGGAACGGACATCACCGGACGTCGTCGGACAAGTAGCGTATTCACCAGACAAGAAACGGACATAAAACGGATACAAACAGACACAAACGGATAAAATGATTTTTTATCCGTTACTCGTCCGTTAGCTCGGTGTGACCAAACCTTTAAAGATAAAAGAACTTTCTGAGTTTCAGTGGACTGTATTTTGCATCGTTGAAAGAGGTTTGGATAAAATGTTTGCTGTAGAAAAAGTTCAAAGTTTGTTCAGGATATATTTGGTGAAAACAGGCTGCAGTCTATACACAGAAGTGTCATTTTCTAATTCTTTTTATTATTGATCCAAAGTAGATTTTCTAAGGAATACTAGCAGTTTTTTTTTCCTTTATCCCACTTCTGTCTTGCCAGAACAAATTGCTTGCATGCACCCAATTCCCAGCATTTAACTCTTTACCACACAACAAAATTTTAGACTTGTCCAAATTGACAGCATTTATGGATGACAAAATTAATTAAATGTGGGACAAATCAGTGCTCTCAATATGGGCCCATTTCAGGAATTTTTGTAATTCCATGTTCAAATTTTAGGATTTTTTTTTTTTAAAAATCAGGAATTTTTTTTTTCCCGCATCGGTCAATGTGGTCATAGGCTTAGTTTTATTTTTATTGTGTCGTGGAATGTCCAATCCTAATTTCAAACCCTATGTTGTGATTACTGTAAAGTTTTATCCAGAAAGACATGTCCTTGGAATAACCATATAATAAGGTTAGAAATGCATATGTATCTATAACAACACTGATTATGATCTGTGATTGGCTGGCAATGATGGACCATGGTACTTTAAATTAAGAATAAATAATTTCTTTCGTCATTTGTTTCAAACAAAGTGAACATGCTAAACTATCTATCTTGAATCTTTTGATGTGCATGATTTTCTTTCAGTTTCTTAGTGGATTTTAGAAGAGACGCATCTCGGATAGACATGGTTTCCTTCGTCACGTCACACAATGATTTTTAAAGAAATTTTCCAAAGTGTACTGCATAATTCCCAACAGAAATGCGTATCGAAACTGTAATCTGCCGATTTTTAGAGTTGGACAAATAATTGATATTACCTGATTATTTCAATTTTCTTTCATGTTGCATGTTTGCAAACAAACAACATTCCCCGATCTTCGATTGTGTGTCCTATTAATTGCAATTATCCGTGTCCTATTAATTGCAATGAAACATTGTAAAATGTTTTTCGTCAATAAACTGCTTTGAACTTGAACTTTGATTACTTACCGATCATAATTGAACTACCTATTAAACACTTACCATAATCGGGTCATAAATTGGATAAACAATCGCATATGTGTAATTGTCATCGTTACACCATAATCTGGATCACCAAAACGCTTTAACATGACTAGAGACTCTATGTAAAGCGCCTTCCTGACATTGAATAGTTGATATCAAAGTTTTTCGCATGTGTCAAACCCTTTGTGCATTGTTTCTTGAAATAACGTCCGGATTGAAATTCTCGGACGTTTTTGTCAAAATCTGGACGTAATATATGTCGACGTCTGCTTATTGAGAGCACTGACAAATAAAGGAAATTGTCTTGGTGAGCATAACAAATATTGTGGGAAAAGGCAAAAATGCTGTTGATCTTCATTTTCTCGTACTGTTTTCAAAAGCCTTTTTCTTAAGTGTCATTAGATCACTCAATTTTTTATGAAGGATTAACTGTTTACAAGGTGTAGCACTCTCACAAGGTGGGGATTCTAAGACTGCCCTATTGAATAAGAAATTTGTCCTATCATACTGCACACGGATGAGCTTTTGTCCCATTTAGACTTTTTTTGAGAATTAGTGGTGAGTGCAATAAACAGCACTGTCCACTTTTTACCCATAGGCTGCTAAGCACGACTTGCTGACCATTTGTGGACAATGTAAATCAAGATCAAAGCGCACAGAATGTGCAGTCTGATCTTTGATCTACACTGTCCAATGAATACATATTTTTCTCCATAAAGTAAGTCTGAAAAAGGATTATTCTCTTTTTGACTATCGGTCTGAGAGTTTCATTTAATTTAACCCTTTCCCAAACAATCCCTGGTTTTCACGACCCTGAAAAAGAAGCCGTTTGAAAACATCATGGGAAAAGGAGAAAATGCTGGTAACAAGCATTTTCTCCTTTTCCCACAATGTTTTCTACCCTCCTAGAACAAAATTCAAGTTTTGGTTCACGTTAATTTTGTCGTCTGCAAATGCTTTCAATTTGGACCAGTCTAAAATTTTGTCGTTTGGTAAAGAGTTAATTTGTTAGCAGAATAAGGGTTAAATGCCCACTCTTTCTGCAACTTTATGGACAAAAACCTTATGCTTCATATGAAGTTACAAAATTTAAGACTTGTCCACACTGAACGCACTTGCAGGCAAACAGTTAAATTGATCCCCAAAATGAGGGAATAAATTTGTCTTCATTTTAGAAAAGGACAAAAAACTGGTCCTTTTCCCACAGTATTTCCAAAAAAGCTGTCTTTCTTAGGGTTATACAAATGCTGGGATGTCAAAATTCTGTTGCTGGAATTGATTCCATCTGTGGTTTCAATAATGAGCTGTTAAGATACTTCTTTTCAATGTTGGATGTTTATTATGCACTGTACTGTGTCAGTCCACCCTGAATTTTCCTGTAGAAAAGCTGCAGCGCTATACTGGCTTTCTATTTTGTCAATTTAATCTGTGTTGCAGTGAAATGCAATTAATTTTTATTGACATACATGACCAAGGACAAATTATTAAACATTTAATGACCTAAAGTACTTTTAGAAGTCATGTATAGCATGTAAATCTTAAAAAGAATTAACAAAATTTATTGTTTTTGGTAGCCATTTTATGTCTGTTTGGGAAATGTAAACATCTCTAGTAAACAATGAACAAAACTGTTTTTTTCATATGTTTAGTGTTTAAATTGAAAATATTTGTATTTGAAACAAAGGATTATCGAATAGGCAAGTAACAGATATGTTCAAATACTAGTTTTGTCATCAGTTTGTGAAAATATGTGGAGTTTAAACATGTGCACACAAAATCTGCCATTTTCTCCCAATTTTTGCAATCATCTCTATACCCAGATGCAAACCGTCAAAAACTAAAATCCGTTTTGGGGACAGTTATTTATACTAATCCCATCTACATCTTATCCATGCACATTAGAAAACTTTTGTAAATATAACAGGAAAACAAATTTCAATTTCTGGGTCAAGTTCATTTTGTTGTCTGTAACTGCTTTCAATTTGGACAAAATTTTGTCGTTTGACACAGACTTACACTGCCAATAAAAGCGGAATATTTCTAGCCAATTTTAGAAAGCCAATAATATTGTGATTTCCTTGCCTGGATAATCTTACTATATTAATTGGTGCGGATCCAAGATCAGACTACACATTCTGTGCCACCTGATCTTAACCCATTACCACACAATCCCTACTTTTGACGACCCTGAGAAAGAAGCCTTTAGAAAACATTGTGGGAAAAGGAGAAAATACTGGTAACCAGCATTTTCTCCTTTTCCCACAATCTTTTCTACCCTTCACAAAACAAATTTCAAATTTTCAGTCACTTTTATTTTGTCGTCTGCAAATGCTTTCAATTTGGACTGGTCTAAAATATTGTCGTTTGGTAACAAGTTAAGCTTAACCCTTTACAAAACGACAAAGTTTTAGACTAGTCCAAATCCAAAGTAATTGCAGACATTGTAAATGTGGGTCAAATTGTGAGATTTCTCTTTGAAAGGGTAGAAAGCATTGTGGGGGAAAAGGAAAAAGATGCTGGTTACCAACATTTTCTCCTTTTTCCATAATGTTTCCAAAATTCTTCTTCCCCAAGGTTGTTAAAACTTGGGATAATGAGGTAAGGGTTAATTTAGATTTTAACTGTATCACTAGAAAGTTTGGTGACAAGACAAATTGCTCTAACATATAAAACCATGCCATAATATCAGGAGAGGTAGTTTATGACAAATAAGCAAGTTCCTCTAAGTATCTTTTTCCACCACTGTTGTGTTTTCAACCAAACAAGATGTCTGTTTGTAAAACAGTCATGCCCCCCTACTGCCACATTGATACAGGAAGTGACACAGTTCATAAACTGATATCAAAAGAATTGACTGGGAAATATCGATGTCATCTTTTTGATTTATAGCCCACTTCAATTGTTAAACGTGATAATCTGTCAACAGTTCGCATAATTATACACACCGCTGTGTGTATACATACAAGATTGTAAACAGTTGCCGATACACAGACTGGGTTATCGATTTCCTTTTCGGCACGCGCATTCGACTTCCGCTTTTTCCCAGTCAACTTCGATGCTTACTACGTCCCCGATAATACGCGAATAAAATGTTGGAGCCACAAGTTGAGCCACATGATGATTTTTGACACACTTTAATTTTTTTTGAGCAAATGGGTCAAGTGGCGAACGGCAGCGCGGGCCCTGAATCATCTGGTGGTCACTGTGACCTTGACCTTTCACGGATTAACCTTAAAATCGATAGGGATCATCTACACTACAAGATGAATATCTGTAGAGAATTCGAAGGACCTAGGTCAATTCTGTGTCTAGTTATCATCTGGACAAGGTTTGGTCTATATATCATTAAGTTGAAGGCCACTGTGACCTTGACTTTTGATGGATTAATCTCAAAATCAATAAGGATCATCTGCACTCTGAGACGAATGTCTGTGCCAAATTTGATGAACCTAGGTCAATTCTGTGTCTAGTTATCATCCGGACAAGGTTTGGTCTATATATCAACATGTTGACGGTCACTGTTACCTTGACCTTTGACCGATTGACCTCAAAATCAATAGGGATCATCTACACTCCGAGACGCATGTCTGTGCCAAATTTGACGAACCTAGGTCAATTCTGTGTCTAGTTATCATCCGGACAAGGTTTGGTCTATATATCAACATGTTGACGGTCACTGTGACCTTGATATTTGACCGATTGACCTCAAAATCAATAGGGATCATCTACACTCCAAGACGCATGTCTTTGCTAAATTTGACGAACCTAGGCCAATTCTGTGTCTAGTTATCATCCAGACAAGGTTTGGTCTATATATCAACATGGTGACGGTCACTGTGACCTTGACCTTTGACCGATTGACCTCAAAATCAATAGCAATCATCTACACTCCAAGACACATGTCTGTGCCAAATTTGACGAACCTAGGTCAATTCTGTGTCTAGTTATCATCCAGACAAGGTTTGGTCTATATATCAACATGTTGACGGTCACTGTGACCTTGACTTTTAACCGATTGACCTCAAAATCAATAGCGATCATCTACACTCCAAGACGCATGTCTGTGCCAAATTTGACGAACCTAGGTCAATTCTGTGTCTAGTTATCATCCGGACAAGGTTTGGTCTATATATCGACATGTTGACGGTCACTGTGACCTTGACCTTTCACCGATTGACCTCGAAATCAATAGGGATCATCTACACTCCAAGACGCATGTCTGTGCCAAATTTGACGAACCTAGGTCAATTCTGTGTCTAGTTATCATCCGGACAAGGTTTGGTCTATATATCAAAATGTTGACGGTCACTGTGACCTTGACCTTTGACCGATTGACCTCAAACTCAATAGGGATCATCTACACTCCAAAACGCATGTCTGTGCCAAATTTGACGAACCTAGGTCAATTCTATGTCTAGTTATCATCCGGACAAGGTAAGGTCTACGGACCGACCGACCGACCGACATTAGCAAAGCAATATACCCCCACTTCGTTGAAGGGGGGCATAATTACTGTGATCAGGGCCTATAGTGACCAATCTTTTTTGATTACACTAATTCTTTGTCTCAAGAATTTTCTACATTTCAGTGTAACACAAATTTAGATTGGCTAATCCACTTCAGAAATTGCATTTATACTTTCGAAATCTAGGATAAGACGAAGAACACAGTATAAAATGCTGGTGAATTTTGACCCAGATAATTTAGTTCCTTTGTAGCTGGTGTAGATCAAGATCAGACTGCAAAAAAGTGCAGTATGATATTTGATCTACACTTTTCCTTTTGCCAAGACATTCTGAACAAGAGCAACTTTTAAACTGCAATTATTTTGGTCTTATTTCTAAACTGAAAATGTTTATTGGGTTTATTCGGGTCAGATAATGGGGTTAATATTGCTGGACCTCTATCATGGATGCAAGATGAGAGTAATACATATTGAGTAAATTTTGTTCCTATTTAATTCTTTACCACACAATCTAGAGTTTTAACAACCCTGGAAAAACACCTTTTGAAAAGATTGTGGGAAAAGGAGAAAATACTGGTAACAGGCATGTTCTTTTTCTGCAATGCTTTCTACCTTTTCAGAGTCAGGTTTCATCAACAGAGCCTTTTGAATTTGTCGTCTGCCACAGCTTTGAATGATAACAATTGTAATATTTGGTTGGAATATATGAACCATGCTCTGTGAAAAGGGGACTTATTGCATTTGTGAAAAATATTAACCCATGTCAGCCTGTGCAGTCCGCGCAGACTGACACGTGCCAAATATCTTTTTGCATACTTCAAATTTCCTGTACATCAAAGGATAAGTCAACCTCAGGATTCAGTGGTTCGTTAGACAAAGTAGATTTTATGGACCCATAATTATGTGATGACCTACTTGGTATAATGCATCACAGAGATGCATTAAGACCCCTTTTGCCAGAGCATGGCTCATAAATATATGCTGATAATGAAACAGAAAGACAACATTTTACTTACTTTACTAAGATGAGATTTGAGACTTTTTTCACTGGCATATCCTCTATCACAGAATGGACACATACAATGTTTTTGTCCAAAGGTCGTCTTGTCGTGCTGTCTCATGTGATGCTGCAAGTTGGACATTTGAGCAAACGCCTTATCACAACCCTCGAGGGGACATCGGTATGGTTTTTCTCCTGTAAAACACAGACAGTAAAAAACATGATCGTTTAACCTTTAGGCTGCTAAGCCTGACTCAATGACCTTTTGCGGACACTGTAGATCAAGATCAGACTGCACAGAATGTGCAGTCTGATCTTGGATCTACACTGTCCGATTAGAAGATATTTTTCTCCAAAAGTAAGTACTTTGGTATTTCACTTTCGGCTTGAAAGTTTTATTTAACTTATTTAGCAGGTTAACAGTTAACGACGTATATGACAAATGTTCGTGCGCATCCTACTGCGCATGTATTTTTGTCGTGGATATTGAATCAAAAGTGCACCTATGTATTTTTTTGCACATGATGGTAATACTATTGGTGCACTGAAACAAGTAGCACTTTCTTCAGATAGTATTGGTGAAGAGAAAAAGTGGATCTTTGAACTGTCACCATGAAATAATTAAAATGTTGCTGACACGGCATTACACACCAAACAAGGAAACAAAGACAGGAAATCTAAAGCTTCGGAAGTATAGCTGTTTCCACTATGAAAATTATTGTCGGAAAAGGAGAAATTGCTCAATAGGAGCGATTTCTCCTTTTCCCACCATGTCTGCTGAGCTTTTATCCTAGTTTTTTTCCTTGAAAAAATAACTTTCACAGTGACCTTCAACCTTGTTTTCTGACAAAATAAGCACGGATAGGTGCCATTTTTATTTTTTCTTATTGTTTAGAATTATAAATACTATAAGTGTGGAAAGTTTAAGAAAAATCTGTCTGTTAGAAAGTATGTATTTTTTAAGATTAACCTTTAATTCGATCGAATTATCTCCCTTTTTAACACAATGGTCTATATATAGCATGCATATTTGTACATTCACCATGCTCAAAAGTAGGCTTTTATATATTTTTTGTGAAAAAATATATGAATTTTCATTAAAATGATGTATATTTGTATATTTTTCCTGTAACTTTCCTGTTTTGACTATTAAAGAACGGCGTTTGAAATCCAATATAAGCTGAATTTTGGAACTGTATATACCTTTTTCAAAGGCAAATTTCTCAGAAACGAGCATGGTGACCCACATCTTTTTTTACTGTAATATCCTAGAGACATGATAAGCTTTGTATGTGCAAAGTTTTAAAAAAATCTGTCGGTTAGAAAAATTTGTCATATATGTCGTTAATTATACAAGGAGACCAATAAATTGGTTTAGATTATTGGTGCCGAGCCCCTGTAGCTCATTCGGTAGCGTACAGGACTTGAGAACAGGGGGTCCCTGGTTCAATCCCCGGCTCACCCAATTTCTTTCCGAGGATTGATGATAGTCATTGCAACAGGACTCATTTCTCTCTCACTACTGATCATTGTTTCGACAGTGGTTAAGTGGGAAAGAATATTGTGTGGAGTACTGGTAAAAGAAAATCCAAGAAAGCATGGATAGGTGTACTGGCCACCACAATATAACTGAAATAATGTTGAAAACGGCTTTAAACACTACACAATCAACCAATCATTAGATTATTGGTGTATAGGGATTTAGAAATAGAGGCGCTTGAGCGCCTGTATCGCTCCACAGGCCTGATATTTCTATAATGGCGAAAGGAAGTTTTTAACAATTATCATTCAATTCTGCATTTTAGCTCACTGAAGAAACAATTTGGTAGACAACCACGATAGGAACTTACCTGCAAAACAACAATGAAATCCAATGAATAGTTTTAGAGAAGAAATTTTTCAAAGATTTTACTTTATACCATAAAAGGAAAATGAGTCTCCCATAAAAGCCATGTTTTTTGACAGATCTTTTTTTTTAAGGAATTCTGTAAACCTGTATCTAAGGAACATTCCTGCAAAATAATAATGCTATCCAAATAGCGGTTTGGGAGGAGAAGATTTTTAAAGGTTTTTTACTTTGGTTGCCATGGCAACCAGAATTCTTCATGGAACACAATTATTTGAAGGAATTTGAAAGAGGACCACCAAAGGAACATTCCTGTGAAATTTGGTAAAAATCCAGTCAATAGTTTCTGAGGAGAAGTTTTTTAAAGAAGAAGTTTACGGACGGACGGACGAACGAACGGACGGACGGACGCACGACGGACACAACGCCATGACAATAGCTCGCTGGCCTTCGGCCAGTGAGCTAAAAATCACTTTTTAGCAATAACACATTAAGAACATTTTACTGCTCAGGTTGTTAATGGTCTTCAAAAAATTGTTGATAAAAATTTCTCTGTAGCAGTACAATGGTGCAGCAGCAGTTTTGGTTGTTTATATGATATACAAACAGGCAGACACATCGATTCCAGTATAACCCTGTAACACATATTTTTTTGTAAAGGGGGGGAGGGAAGAAAGGAGAAAGAGTGGATGGGCCTGGGTAGGTATCAAAATATGACAAAATCTTCAGGTTTCTCTGACCCCTTCCCCCATGATTTTGGTTGTTGTGGCGGCAGCCAAACACCTTTGTCCCCTCAACATTTGAACTATTTTACATTTTTTCTACACCAAAATTGTCCTAAAAAAGATTCAAACCTTTCTACAACAATCACATTATATACCAAAGATCATCCAGATTTTCATCTCCTCTGTCAGCACAAATCAACTTGACCATTAATCAAACAATCCTGAGTTTTAATGACCATGAGGAAGAAGACCCTCAAAAACACTGTTGGAAATGGAGAAAATGATGATAAGCCCATTATCTCCTTTTCCCACAGTGTTTCCTACCCTTTCTTTGACAATATCAATGATATAAGCCACATTCACTATGTTGTCTACAAATGCCTTGAATTCGGAAAAGTCAAAAACTTTGCTGTTTGGTAGAGGGTTCAGTTATGACAGGCACTGGTAAGGTCAACAGAAACACAAACCTCCAACTTTATTCTGGTCTTATTATCAAAGATGTTATCTGAAGAGGCAGAAAATTCAGAGCTACAAAAAAAAAATGGAGAGAAAAAAATCTTCTGCTAGGGCTGCATGTAAGCAATAAGAGTAGAAGAATGCTGAAAAAAATTATCTATTTTTCCAAGGCACGCTAGACTTCAAGATTGTTCAATGTCGTTTTTTTACCCCCCCCTTTTAAAAATAATCAATGTTCGTCTGCTGCAAATAAGAAGTGAAACTGCAGCATACGATAAAAATAGATGCAGCATGGTGCAGTCAGTATCACTAATGTACAATTCTATCTGGAGAGAAAAAAATTCCAATGCCTAGGATAAGATTTACATGTGATCCTTTTAACAAATAAACCTGGGTTTTTCAAACCCAAGAAAAAAGACCTTTGAAAACATTGTCAGGAAAGGTAAAAATTGCTTACAACAAGCACTTTCTCCTTTTCCAAGAATGTTTTCCAGCGTATCAAGGAAGTTCAGATCATTTGTACCAATTTCAACTTTGTCGTCTGCATTATGCTCTTAATTTGGAAGAGAATTTGTCCTTCTGAAAAGCACAAACTCCTTACTTTACAATATTCCACTTTCAAGAAACTCTCTGGGAATACTTTGTGAAAACATCATGGGAAAAGTAGCAATATCTTGCAACAAGCATTTGTTTCTATTCCAATGTTTTATCATTTAGTCCTTTACCACACAATCCCGAGTTTTAACAACACTTGGGATGAAGCCCTTTTGAAAACATGGTGGGAAAAGACGAAAATGCCGGTAAACAGCATTTTCTCCTTTTCTCACAATGTTTTCTACCATATAAAAGACAAATTCAATCATTTAAGCGACACTGAATTATCTTCTGCAAATGCTTTCAATTCGGACAAGTCCAAGATTTTGTCGTGTGGTAGAGCATTAAAAGATTATTATTTCCGTTAAAGGCCCAGTAGTGGCCAAAAAATCAAAGCAGGTGTTACAATGCAATTGAACGGTTGGTCCAAGTGTTAGTGGCTGGCAGAAACATTGAATTTTAAGATAAGGCAAGAAGTAAACAAAAGATAGAGTGACCTGTTAGGTTTTAACCTAATTTTAAAATTAATTTCTCTGCCAGCAAGTAACACTGGGACTGTACAATAACAGACTGTCATCTTCAAATTCTTAACTCTTTACCAAACAACAAAATTTTAGACCAGTCCAAATTCAAGCCCTGCCCGGGTGGCTTAGTAGTGAGCGTGTCGGACTCATGACCTGGTGGTTGTGAGTTCGATACCCGGTTGAGGCGAACTTTCTTTCCGGCGTATTTTCGCCTCTCACCTCTGCTGAAGCATGTGAGAAAAGTAGTCGGTGGCTTTGGAAAGAAAGTTGTGTTAGTACTGGTGTGAGAAAGCCAGGAAACAAATGTGCGTCATCGACTGCCATGATATAACCTTAGCTGTTAAAGTGGCGTTAAACCCCAATACAACCAACCAACCAAATTCAAAGCATTGGCAGACGACATATTCAATGTAGCTAAAATGATGATTTCTGTCTATGATAGGGTAGAAAACATTGTGGAAAAAGGAGAAAATGCTGGTTACCAGCATTTTCTCCTTTTCCCACAATGTTTTCAAAAGGCTTCTTCCTCAGGGTCGTTAAATCTCGGGATTGTGCGGTAAAGGGTTAACACCCCCTTTCTTTACTTTTGACAGCTACTGTTACTTTCAGTGTAATGACTTTCTATTACTGACATCCACCTTTTTCCAGCATTTTCTTCTTTCTCAATTTTCCCACAATGTTTTCTACCCTATCAACGACTGAAATCATCAATTTAACAACATTCAATTTGTCATTTGCAAATGCTTTCAGTTTGGTCCAGTCCAAAATTTTGTTGTTTGGAAAAGAGTTAAAAGAGAAACACAAAAGCAACAAGAGAAAATTCTCAATACATGCAATTTTCTCCAGTTTAATACAAATTTTTCAAATGCAAGAGGTTTTGAGCGTTTTTACTTTGAACAGCAGTAGTGCATGAATTACCCGCGCATGTAGACCTAAATAAGAGACATTTACATATTTTGCAGCAAAGTAGTTGACTCTTTCCCAAACCACAAAATGTTAGACTCATCAAAAGTACATGCATTTGCAGACAACAAATTCATTGTTATGGAAATGGTGGGATTTGTCTTTAACTCTTTACCACACAGTCTCAAGTTTTAATGACCCTAATGAAATTAGGCCTCACCTATGGCGATTTCAATTTTTGAGACCCAATTATTTTGACGTCTGCAAAAGCTTTCAATCTAGGCAAGTCTTAAGTTTTGTCATTTTAAAAAGGCTTAATAGGGTAGAAAACATTGTTTGAAAAAGAGAAAATGCTGATTACCAGCATTGTCTCCTTCTCCCAGTGTTTTCAGAAGCCGTTTTCCTCAGGATTGTTCAAACATGGGATAGTTTGTTAAACGGTTAAATGAGAAAAGAGTCCGCTTATCTACTCTGGGAGAGTCATTATTAGGACTTTTTCATCCTAAGTGGATGTATTTCAATCTCAGCAGACTTGTCTTGCATCTTGCAACAGACTATTTCTGAAAACATTGTGGCAAAAGAAGAAGTTGCTCCCATTATGCAATTTCTCCTTTTGTCACAATGTTTAAAATGTATCAAATGTTAATATTTGATATTCCTCACTTGGAATGGATGTTTCAAAGTGACATAACTACATTCAAGTTTTATGAAGAGAATGAAAATTTAAGTCCTTACCAGATTTCAAAGTTTTCAGTCTTGTCTGAATGAATTTTAAAATTGACCTGGCAGGTTTTAACCTAGTTTTGAAATTAATTTCTCTGCCACCAACTTTCTCTGGGACTGATCGTACAATAAAAGATTCATCATCTTTACAATAATTTCCATACCTTTAAATGGTATGATTTAAATAAATGAAATGCATTTTAACACCCGCTTTGTTTACTTTTGGCAGCTATTAATACTTGTATTTTGTGATATTCCAGATTCTTTTTCAACAAAGCTGTAAAAATGTCCTCTATGTAACTATCCAGTTTGTATAAGGACTTTTTTTCTGCTGTGTTAGGCTTGTTTTCCTTGTGTCCGACATCTGACTGCGTTGTCTGTTTGCAATCGGCGTATTCGAGGGGTTTCAAAAGGAATAGAAACGACTATGGCACATACAGTAATGTTTATTATCGCTCCCCCTCTAATTAACTTTTTCCTAAGCAAAAATAGGCTTACTAGACAGCCAACCCATCGGTAAAGTTAAAATAAATCAGCTGGAATAAACTTACAGCATCAACATAGTCCTAATTACTTCACAAATTGATGTCGTTAACACCTGACTATCCAAATATAGGTACACTTCCGATAACGTTATAAACTTCAGGTAACACAAAATTTGTCAACTAATAATGGAAAAACTTTAGGAAAGCAAAAGTATCAAAGACCAATGTCCCGCCTTAATAGTGAATTCTATTTAATGTCAAAATGAATCATGATCGGCGGTAAAATCGATAATCTTAATTAATACAGTGATTTTCTCAAATGGTGATCACTTCACAGTCAGCACTGACAATTCTAAACCCGGATGGTAATGTTACCGTTGTCCTTGGCAAGTTCTATGTCGTTTTACCTCTATTAATCATGGGCATTTTGGGACATGTAACACCCCCTTGGGTGTTAAAAAGAGACAATACGGTACTATCAATTAGTACACCAATTAGAATTAAGTGTTACTTTAGTCACAGTCTGCAATGACAAAACCCGGATGGTAATGTTACCGTTGTCCTTGGAAAGTTCTATGTCGTTTTACCTCTATTAATCATGGGCCTTTTGGAACATGTACTGCCCACGGGGGTGTTAAAAAAAGACAATACTGTACTATCAATTAGTACACCAATTAGAACAAGATGTCTGTTTGTAAAACAGTCATGCCCCCCTACTGCCACATTGATACAGGAAGTGGCACAGTTCATAAACTGATATCAAAACGAGCGTTCGACTTCCGCTTTTTCCCAGTTGACTTCGATGCTTACTACGTCCCCGATAATAAGCGAATAAAATGTTGGAGCCACAAGTTGAGCCACATATGATGATTTTGAGACACTTTAATTGTTTTTTAGCAAATGGCTGAAGTGGCGAACGGCAGCGTGGGCCCTGAATCATCTGGTGGTCACTGTGACCTTGACCTTTCACGGATTAACCTTAAAATCAATAGGGATCATTTACACTCAAAGATGAATATCTGTACAGAATTTGAAGGACCTAGGTCAGTTCTGTGTGTAGTTACCATCTGGACAAGGTTTCGTCTGTAAATCATTAAGTTGAAGGCCACTGTGACCTTGACTTTTGATGGATTAATCTCAAAATCGATAGGAATCATTTACACTCCAAGATGAATATCTGTACAGAATTTGAAGAACCTATGTCAATTCTGTGTCTAGTTATCATCTGGACAAGGTTTGGTCCATATATCATTTAGTTGAAGGCCACTGTGACCTTGACCTTCGATGGATTAATGTCAAAATCAATAGGGATCATCTACACTCCAAGACAAATGTCTGTGCCAAATTTGACGAACCTAGGTCAATTCTGTGTCTAGTTATCATCCAGACAAGGTTTGGTCTATCAACATGTTGACGGTCACTGTGACCTTGACATTAGACCGATTGACCTCAAAATCAATATGGATCATCTACACTCCGAGACACATGTCTGTGCCAAATTTGACCAACCTAGGTCAATTCTGCATCTAGTTATTATCCGGACAAGGTAAGGTCTACCGACCGACCAACAGACATGTGCAAAGCAATATACCCCCACTTCGTTGAAGGGGGGCATAATTAAGTAAGGAAGACTTTCTATGTTACTTTAGACTGAACAGTGCCCAATTTGCCATCATTCTACAATGTGTTGAAGCCTGAATTACTAGATAACAGATAACAAGAGAGTCAATATGAGCAAAACAACAACTTTTGTTGTCATTTTCCTTGAAATACTGTTCAATAGTCTGTTGCAATAAAAAAGAATGCTGCATGTAGCAAAATTTTTTGTTACAATTGGACGGACAACGCAGTCGGATACACTGAAACATTCAAATTAAAAATAATGTGATCTAAACATGCGTCAGAAAATAACTATGTCACAAACAGATAATGCAGTCAGTTGACAGACAAATGGGAAACCAGCCTTCCACAATTTTTCAACAATTTTCTCTCGTCTTGACAGCATGCACACCTACCAGTGCTTTACAGCCAATTCCCCACTTTTTGCAGTTTCAGATGTGTCAAATTCTGCGACACATTCCCAGACCACAAAAATTAAGTAGATTTGGGTATAATGATAGACTTTGTCTTTGATAAAGCTGAAAACATTGTGGGTAAAGGACAAAATGGTTATTAGCATATTTCCTTTTTCACACAATTTTCAAAAGCCTCCTATCTCAAGGTATTTAAAACCCAGGATTGTGTGATAAAGGGTTAACAAGTATCGTTTGCAACCCTCTGCAATAGGCAGGGGCCCTTAAAATAAACATGTCTACATTTTTAATCAATCACAGATTTCTATTTATTCATTTATTGCAGTATCCAAAAAGTAGGTAAAAAGCTGAAAAACACTCTCATTTTCTCACGTGTGTGAATTAACCATTTATCAGTTGACAGTTTAGAAGCATTTGCAGGCAAGAAACTAAACATAACTCGAAATGATGGGACACGTTTTTTGAAAATATTTTAAGAAAAGGAGAAAATACTGGTTAACATACTGGTTCTCTTCTTTTCCAAAGTTTTCAAAAGCTTTATCCCTCAGGGACCTTAAAACCTTGTTCCATCAAGGTTTGGAGTTGTGACATCTCAAATATGGTCCCATATAATAAGGTGAATTTCTTCAGCCATGTTTGTCAATATTCTCAGAATGGCATGGTGTCTAACCCACAGTTCAGCCATTAGAAATTCATGATGTCCCCAAGCATCCAACCAATGTATCCTAAAGCTCTTACACCTTCTAGGTTCTTCTTCCTCCTTGACAGCAATGTCACTGTACTTTTTTTGGTCTGCCAAAACTTCTTGTAGCAACTGCAGAAACATCTGCAGAGTCCAATTTAATGGAACCATGTATCTGTTTCAACCTTGGCTAAAACTGAGGTCTAACAAAAAGCAGTGTGTATAAATAGAGGATCTTACATGAGTGTTTATGTATTATCATTTTTATCAAACGAGTTGACTAAAATTGTATGACGCGAGCCTTGGCGAGCATCAAATACATTTTAGTCAACGAGTTTGATAACAAGAGGGCCATGATGGCCCTGTGTCGCTCCACTGGCTATTAAGTAAAAACACTACAAGCCAAACATTACAATATTCAGCAAATTGATTTCAAACACAAGGACATGCAAACATTTTTCTATCTAATCCTACGAGAAAGTTGTGATCCATGGGCAAAGCCAATTTTGATCGCAAAGCTATAATTATTTGAATCCTGGTGGAGGTCCACAATATAAAGCTCCATACCAAATAATTCAGTTCTTGAATGTTATAAACAAGAAGATTTTCAAATTTTTCTCAATGAAAAGCCCTGTAAAACATGAAACCCATGAGACAGGGCTAAATCTAATAGCCTTAGTCTTTATAATGGTTAGTAACATGATGACTTAAGATAGTTTTCATTACAAAAGCCCATGTAAAACTGGTGACCTTGTGTTCCGTGGTGTGGGGACAAACTTGGGTCAAGGACTATAATTTGGGCCCTCCTTGTAGAGGCCCACTAGATAAAGCTACATGCCAAATTTGGTAGACCCCATGGCTATTATTTGAAGGAACTTGGTAGAGGCCCACTAGATACAGCTACATGCCAAATTTGGTAGACCTAGGCCTTACAGTTTCAGAGAAGAAGATTTTTGAAAATTTTCTATATTTTTCAGTTTTGTTGCCATGGCAACCAGAGTTTTTGAAGGAATAAAATTCTGTCATGGGATTCTGAAGAAGACCATGGCAGGATCATTTCTTTGAAGTTTCATCAAAATTGGATAAGTAGTTTCAGAGATCTTTGAAATAAAAGTTAATGCACGCACGGACAGATGGACGGACGGACCTTCAGTGCCAGTAAAAAACAAGTATATACATCAATCTCAGTTTGAAATATATCTTTTTAACCTGTTACCAGACAATCCCTACTTTTGATGACCCTGAGAAAGAAGGCTTTAGAAAAGCATTTTCTCCTTTTCTTACAATGTTTTCTACTGTTCACAAAACAAATTTCAAATTTTCAATCACTTTTATTTTGTCGTCTGCAAGTGCTTTCGATTTAGACAAGCCTAAAATATTATCGTTTGGTAATGAGTTACATGTGTGCTAACAATTGTCATAATAAATCACTAAGATTTTTTTTCAAACTTATTTTATTAATACTTTTTCTAAGCTAGTCATCATCAAACAGTAGACATGGTGTATTAATATGAACACTTCATAGTTTGTAAACACAATCAGATATGTGGAGGATAATTTTTTGTTTTGGTGTATGATTGAAAATTCTTTTATTGAGTTGAAACAAATGCTAAAAGCTCCCCTTGAGCACGTTGTGCTCAAGTGAGCTAAAAAGTTAACATATGGATGGACGCACAACAGACAACGGGCCATAACATAAGCCTGCTGGCCTTCGGCCAGTGGAGCTAAAAAACTTGTCTAGCACCAATCATGTATCACTGCAGCTTGATAATCAAGGGAGGTAAATAGTAACGAACTTTATCTTTCATAAAAAGAGTTATTTCCCTTTATTAATGTTTAAATTGAAGTGACAATATTTTGAAGCCCATGTTAAACTTGCGATCCCTGGAATGAAGGCAATTTTGACCCCAGACCTACAATATGAAACTAGAATGTGTGGTTATAAACAAAAAGATTTTTTAATCTTGCCCAATAAAAAGTCATGTAAAACAAGTTTGCTGAATAAAAGGCCCTGTAAAATATGTGATCCATGACACAGGTTTATCAAGTTTTCACTATAAAAGCCAATGTAAAACTTGTGACCCCTGGTGTGGAGTCAAACTTGACCCCCAAAGTTAAAATTTGGGCCCTCTTGGTAGAGGCCCATTATATAAAGTTACATGCAAAATTTGGTAGCCCTAGGCCTAAATATGGCTATGTACAAGTAGATTATTAAAGTTTCCTTATATAAGACCATGTAGAACTTGTGACCCCCTGGGGTGGGGCTACATTTGACCCCCTGGGCTATAATTTGGGCACCCTTGATAGAGACCCCCTAGATAAAGCTAAATGCAAAATTTGATAGCCCTAGCCCTTATAGCTAGATGCGAAAGATTTTCCTATATAAGCCCGCCCATGTAAAACATGTTACCCCCCGGAGCGAAGTCAAATTTGACCCTCGGCTATAATTTGGACACCCTTGGTACAGGTCCACTAGATAAAGCTACATGCCAAATTTGGTCGCCCTAGGCCCCATGGCTAGGTCAAAGAAGAATTTTAAAGTTCTCCCTATATAAGCCCATGTAAAACTTGTTACCCCCGGGCAGGGCCTAATTTGACCCCAGGGCTATAATTTGAACAATCTTGGCAGAGGTCCACTAGATAAAGCTACATGCCAAATTTGGTAGCTCTAGGCCCTATGGCTAGGTAGAAGAGGAATTTTGAAGTTCTCCCTAAATAAGCCCATGTATAACTTGTAACCCCCGGGGCGGGGCCAATTTTGACCCCAGGGCTATAAATTGAAGAAACTTGGTAGAGGTCCACTAGATAAAGCTACATGCCAAATTTGGTAGCCCTTGGCCTTATGGTTTCAGACAAGAAGATTTTCAAAGATTTTCAAAATTTTTCAGTTTTATTGCCATGGCAAACCAGAGTTTTTGAAGGAATTAAATTCTTTCAAGAAATTCTGAAGAGGACCATGGCAGGATCATTTCTGTGAAGTTTCATCAAAATTGGATGGGTAGTTTCAGAGAAGAAGACGTTTTAAAAAAAAGTTAACGTACGGACGGACGGACGGACGCACGACGGACAACAGGCCATGACATAAGCCCGCTGGCCTTCGGCCAGTGGAGCTAAAAATGATAATACATAAACACTCATGTGAGATTCTATTTATCACATAAAACGAATGACAGAAAGAAAAATATCCCGCATCATCACCTTCAGCTTCTATACCGTTCACGGGTCCATGGTTCCGTTGTAGTTTGGTTTCAAATGTGTACATATGCAACTAGATAGTTCTGTGACATTTACACCAAAAGAAGAGTGAAATAGTTTATTGAGGGGTTAAGTCCACCTATTTCTGCAATAATATTGATTTTAAGAGACTTTCGCTGCATTTCTTGGTTTTTATCAAACATGAAAATCAAAAACTTATCACGCATATACGTCTTAGCAACAGTGACGTCATTTTTCCCCGAAACGGCGTAACAGTACAAAATCCCGCACAAACTGTGATTGGTTTCTCTCGCTTCACGCGCTTGTGACTGAAAACTGATCAGAACCGGGACCGAAAAAACGATAATACACTAGTGTATTATCAAAAATAAGTCATGGGTTTAATACACTGCCGGAGGAGGTTTTATGTGATAAAAAATTATATTGACAAGTTGACTATTACAACTTCTTCCTCAGGGTTGTTTAACAGAGGACAGTTAATCCTTTACCACATAATCCTTAGTTTTAACACCCCTGAAAAAGAAGGCTTTTGAAAACATTGTGGGAAGAGGTGAAAATGCTAGTGACCTGCATTTTTTCAGACTTAGCATGAAAATGATAAGGCACTAGTAGTACATAGAGCATCATTGAGGCAGAAAAATGTGCCAGAGAATCAAACTGCAGCAATCATAGGCTAACCTCCAGAGAGCCAATCTACAGTATCAGCTGACTGTTTACGATTGGCAAAACCTCAGAACTCAAAGTAGTTAAGTTGGCTTTTAGAGCAGTACAGATAACTATCCCCGACGGTTATGTTACTTTTTGACTGGTCTCCTCTGGGTACAGAGATGATCAAGACAAAAGCAGTTGAAATCTCTGCACAGATTTTGTGCGCAAGTTTGAACTCTCATAATTTCACAAATAGAGCATAAAACTAGGATTTGAACATACCTCTTGCTTGCGTATTCAATAATCCTTCGCTTGAAATACAAATATTTTCAATTTAAACTCTGAAAATAAGAAACAAGAGGGCCTGATGGCTCTGGATCGCTCACCTGAGTCAATAGGCAAAATTTCACTCCAGGGTCATGATTGAAACTCTGACCAATTATCAGGTCAATTGAGCTTAAAATGTGGCCTCTAAAGCGCCCTCAAGGAATTTCCGTAAGCTGACCTAGTGACCTAGTTTATGACCCCATGTGACCCAATTTTGATCCAAAATCCAAGATTTTATCAAGACAAACATGCTGACCAATTTTCAGGTCAATTGAGCAAGATTTTTTGCCTCTAGAGCCCATACGGAATTTCTGTAAGTTGACCTAGTGACCTAGTTTATGACTTTAGGTAACCCAATTTTGAACTCATCTAGATTTTATCAAGACAAACATTCTCAGCAATTTTCAAGTCAATTGAGCAATAAATGTGACCTCCAGAGTGCTCACAAGATTTTTTTTTAATTTGACCAAGTGACCTAGTTTATGAACCCACATGACCCAATTTAGAACTCATCATAAAGTCTATCAAGACAAACATTCTGAACAACTGAGCAATAGATGTGGCCTCTAGAGTGCCCAAATAAATTTCTTTAATTTGACCTACTGACCTAGTTTATAACTCAATTTCAACCTCATTCGATATTTCATCAAGACAAACATTCTGACCAATTTTCATGTCAATTGAGCATGAAATGTGGCCTCCAGAGTGCCCACAAGGTATTTCTTTAATTTGACCTTGAGACCTATATTATGACTCCAGGTGACCCAATTCTAAACTCATCCTAGATTTCATCAAGACAAACATTTCAACCAATGTTCAAACCAATTGAGCAATAAATGTGGCCTCTAGAGTGCCCACACAGTATTTCTTTAATTTGACCTTGTGACCTAGTTTATGACCCAAGGTGACCTAAGTTCAGACTTGTGTGAAATTTTATCAGGACAAACATTCTGAATAACTTTAAAGTCAAATGAGCAACGAATGTGGCCTCTAGAGTGCCAACAATATATTTCCTTAACATGACCTAGTGACCTAGTTTATGACCCCAGGTGACCGAAATTCAAACTCATCCAAGATTTCATTGAGACAAACATTCTGACCAATTTTCAAGTCAATTGAGTTGAAAAATATGGCCTCTATAGTGCCCACAAGGTATTTCTTTAATTTGACCTAGTGACGTTGATTAAGACCCAAAGTGACCCAAATTCAAAGTCATCAGAGATTTCATCAAGAACAAGAGGGCCATGATGGCCCTGTATCGCTCCACTGGCTTTTTAACCCTTTACTACACAAATCAAAGTGTTAATGACCCTGAAAGAGAAGGCTTTCAAAAACATCGTAAGAATAGGACATGTTGTCATCCAGTATTTACTCCTTTTCCCATAACGTTTTCTAACTATCAAGGACAGAAATAGTCATTTAAGCTACATTCAATTTGTCTTTTTGCAATGGCTTTAAACTTGGTACAGTAAAAAAAAATACAGTTAAAAAAAACTCTCTCTTAAAACAGAACATTTCCTCTCCAAAAAACTTGAATACCAAACTCCAATAACGTATAACTGCAGTTTGATAATCAAGGGAGGTAAATAGTAACAAACTTTATCTTGTATAACAGGAGTTATTTCCCTTGATTACTATTCTAAATTACAGTCACCCTATAAGCCCATGTTAAACTTGTGATCTCCAAGGCAGAGCCAATTTTGACCCCAGGGCTATAATATGAAGGAATTTGATAGAGGACCATTAGATAAAGCTACATGCCAAATTTGGTAGCCCTGGGCCTTATGGTTTCAGACAAGAAGATTTTAAAATTCTCCACCATACTTTGAAGCAAGGAAAAAAGATGTAGACTATAAATTATAATGTACTGGAACAGCAATGTTTTGAGTGCATTTATATTTGCATGGACAGAACAAGAGTTATTTCCTTTTATCAGTATGTAAACTTAAATCATATAACCAGTTATAATCTTTAATAAAGCCAAGCCCACAGCAGCCACGTCCATTGCCAGATCAAATTTTTAGCAAAGAATCTGAAATATGTAACCCACAACATAGGGTTTGAACGAGAAATAATGGATTTAGAATATGATCACTCTCTCTTATCTGGAGCTGTGCTTTCATTTTGAATTTCTTTTTGTGACTGAGCATATCATTGTATTTTTAAGGGCAGTATCTTTGTTTGTTATGTAGCAGACCTCTGAATCCTAATTCTGCTAAATAAATTAAATGAAACTTTCATGTAAATAATAAAAACCTAAATATTGCCATTTCATAAAGCTACATGCCAAATTTGGTCGCCCTAGGCCCCATGGCTAGGTCAAAGAAGAATTTTAAAGTTCTCCCTATATAAGCCCATGTAAAACTTGTTATATAAGCCCATGTAAAACTTGTTACCCCCGGGCAGGGCCTAATTTGACCCCAGGGCTATAATTTGAACAATCTTGGCAAAGGTCCACTAGATAAAGCTACATGCCAAATTTGGTAGCTCTAGGCCCTATGGTTAGGTAGAAGAGGAATTTTAAAGTTCTCCCTAAATAAGCCCATGTGTAACTTGTAACCCCCGGGGCGGGGCCAATTTTGACCCCAGGGCTATAAATTGAAGAAACTTGGTAGAGGTCCACTAGATAAAGCTACATGCCAAATTTGGTAGCCCTTGGCCTTACGGTTTCAGACAAGAAGATTTTCAAAGATTTTCAAAAATTTTCAGTTTTGTTGCCATGGCAACCAGAGTTTTTGAAGGAATTAAATTCTTTCATGAAATTCTGAAGAGGACCATGGCAGGATCATTTCTGTGAAGTTTCATCAAAATTGGATGGGTAGTTTCAGAGAAGAAGACGTTTAAAAAAAAAGTTAACGCACGGACGGACGGACGGACGCACGACGGACAACAGGCCATGACATAAGCCCGCTGGCCTTCGGCCAGTGGAGCTAAAAACATTCTGACCACATTTCAGGTCAAATGAGCAAGAAATGTGGCCTCTAGAGTGCCCGCAAGGTATTTCTTTAATTTGATCTAGTGACCTAGTTTATGACCACAGATGACCCATTTTCGAAACTCAGTTGAACATGTTGTGCTCCTGTGGGCTAACAAACTTTGTACAGGTCCACTAGGAGATAATACATACCAAATATCAAAGCTCTACGCCTTCCAGTTTTAAAGAAGAAGAATTTTAAAGTTTTCCTTCTTTGTTCCTATATTCGAAATTGTGACCCCCGGGGCAGGGCCAGTTTTGACCCCAGCGGGTTTATTTGAACAGACTTGGTAGAAGTCTACTAGGAGATACTACATGCCAAATATCAAAGCTCTACACCTTCCAGTTTCAGAGAAGAATTTTAAAGTTTTCCTTCTTTGTTCCTGTGTTTGAAATTGTGACCCCCAAGGCGGGGCCAGTTTTGTTTCCAGGGGCATCATATGAACAAACTTGGTAGAGGTCCACTAGGAGATACTACATACCAAATATCAAAGCTCTACGCCTTCCAGTTTCAGAGAAGAAGAATTTTAAAGTTTTCCATCTTTGTTTCTATGTTTGAACTTGTGACCCCCGGGGCGGGGCTAGTTTTGACCCCAGGGGCATCATATGAACAAACTTGGTAAAGGTTCATGAGAAGATACTACATACCAAATATCAAAGCTCTACGCCTTCCAGTGTCAGAGAAGAAGAATTTTAGTTTTCCGTCTTTGTTTCTATGTTTGAACTTGTGACCCCTGGGGCGGGGCTAGTTTTGACCCCAGGGGCATCATATGAACAAACTTAGTAAAGGTTCAAGAGAAGATACTACATACCAAATATCAAAGCTCTATGCCTTCCAGTTTCAGAGAAGAAGAATTTTTAAGTTTCCTTCTTTGCTCCTATGTTTGAACTTGTGACCCCCAGGGCGGGGCCAGTTTTGACCCCAGCGGGTTTATTTGAACAAACTTGGTAGAGGTCCACTAGGAGATGCTACATACCAAATATCAAAGCTCTATGCCTTCCAGTGTCAGAGAAGAAGAATTTTAAAGTTTTCCTTCTTTGTTCCTATGTTCGAACTTGTGACCCCCAGGGCGGGGCCAGTTTTGACCCCAGGGGCATGATATGAACAAACTTGATAGAGGTCCACTAGGAGATGCAACATACCAAATATCAAAGCTCTACGCCTTCTAGTTTCAGAGGAGAAGATTTTCAAAGATTTTGCATTTTTTTCCTTTTTGTTGCCATGGCAACCAGAGTTAAGGGTGGAATTCAATTATTTGAACAACTTTGGTAGAGCCTCAGCCAAGGAACATCCCTGCCAAGTTTCATCAAGATTGGCCCAGTGGTTTAGGAGAAGAAGATGTTTAAAGAAATTACGATGGACGCCGGATGCCGGACATAGGGCGATCACAATAGCTCACCTTGAGCACGTTGTGCTCAGGTGAGCTAAAAACAGTTCATTTCATCTGCTAGTCGAGTAATTTACGTTCCTGAAAAAAACACAAAATGGCCACCAGACACAATTGGTTTCATCAGTTTTTTTCCGAGATTTACATGTTATAAACGACTTCTACAAGCTCTTAAGGTAATAAAAGGTTTAATAATTTGTCTTTGGTCATGTTTGTTACTAAAAGGTAATTGCATTTTGCTGCTATAAAGATTAAACCGACGAAAGAGAAAGTCAATATAGAGCTTGTTCTTTGCTACCTGAAAATTTACGATAGACTTGAGATGGTATGGTGTACAATAAATGTCCAAATATGAAAAAAATCACCGTAGCGTCTCATTATTGTGACTAGCTTTTAGAGCTGTTTCACAGTGTTTTCCAATCATATCTTAATCACACTTAGCTTATCTGAAACAAAGGATGCAGCAATCATAAAATGAGAGTGGCAAGATCACTCTCTATTGAGCATAGTCCATTGGATCAGTAAGGATTAGTATCAACCAGAATTGACTGGCATTCAGTGGAATGGGTTAGTTACCATGCTAATATTCCTAGATATTTGACATGATCTCCTTGTTACACTGGGATGCACCTTTTTTGTTCAAACTTAAACAAAACAGCACCTATGTCAAAGCTTTCATACATCATGGTACACATGCTCCCATGAGTCTCTTAATTGTGGATAGATGGTTTTTGACTTTCTGGCTGGGAAGACATATTTCCTGTAACCCTTGTATATTGAATTTTGTTTGTGGTGACATGATGCACAAACTGTTTGCTTTGACCTCTAGTACAAATGACAATGGAGTCCCCTCTATTACATTGGATGAGGCTCACACATAATGCAACAACATCGGCAGTTTAAGAATAAAACATCTTGCCAGTGAAATGGTTCTGCCATAGCAAGGCATGACATGTCCTTGAACTAAACATGACCTTTGACATGCGTGCCACAGGGACACCAAGTAAACATCATGCATTCCCATGCTAGGGGCATAGCCAGGAATGTAGCAAAGGCGGAGCCCATGACTGGCCTGAGGTGAGCTTCCTCATATTCTTTTACTTTGTTTGCCTATTTTTCTCAATAAGGGATACTTGCAAAACGTCATGCTGATCAGGGTTTATGTTGTCTTCAAATTTTTTCAATTTAGACAGGTCTAATTTGTCAGCTAGTAAAAAGTTAAGCCTACAAATGCTTAAGCCTTTCACTCTCATGTCCTAATCAGGCACAGCAGTATCAAATTGTACACCTACAACTAAAACAGTGGGACACTTCAATCAAGTTGTCATAAAATTCCTTTGATCACAAAGATGCTTTCAACTCTACTATCTATCACCAAGGTACAAAAGGGACCTGAGAAAATGTGTCTCTATGTTCCTGTTTGTGAGCACATGAAGAGCTATATTATCACTTTCTCAAATGACAAACTTTAGAGTTGAAAGCATCTGCTGCCATTAAACTTTGAAAGTGGTATCCCTATTTCCTCAAGGAGTATTTCAGTAAACACTTTCACACACTTAAGTATCTTTACTTACCTAGGCAAATACATGCAAGTAAATTGGGCCTAACAGTTCATTAAAACTTTGCAACAGACAGCTTTTTAAATATCCTGGGCCTGGATTGGTAGCCTATCTGACTCATGAACCAGTTGCTGAGGCAAACTTTCTTTCCAGGGATTTTTCTCCTCTCACATCTGATGGATCTGAGAAAAGTAGTCAGTGACTTGGAAAGAAAGTTGAGTCAGTACTGGTGTGAGAAAGCCAGGAAACACATGCATAGGTGTACTAACTGCCCTGATATGACCTAAGCCAGTGTTCAATCCAGCTTTGCTTGTAAAGGAGCCCATTAGGCCCACAGACACTGAAATGGGGGGCTATTTTGGAAAACTGGGGGCCACACATAAAAAATCATACTTTATTACTGAAATTTAAACCTTTTTATTTAATAAGTGTTGCCTTTTTATTAAACAAGTATATTCTCATTCATGTATCTATGAATACTATGCAATTAAACCTGCAACACTGCAGAAATTATCAGTTATTGAAGCAACCTTGTTTCAAACATTGAATTAATCCTAAAACGAATGACGAAAAATAAGTATCAATGGTAAAATTTCGAAAATGCTGATATTCTGTAACAGAGGGATTTTACTTTCCCGCCATCACTCAAAGAACAGTTTAATTTTCTCATCACAAACTAACCAACTTTTGAACTGATCGTCAGGAAGCCATTTTGGTTGAAACTCAGGTTTCTGTGGGGCGTTATTTTCGTAGCTTGAACTAGGGGTAGGTACTGGCCTGATTGTGCAGATTTTGCATTTTTTGCCCCACCGAGGCTTCCAAAATACTCAGAAAATCGCTTCATTGCAATGTTGAATGATTAGTGGAAGCTCAAAGAATCGTAATCTCTGGAACCTGTTTTACTGCCGAAACTGTCCGACACGAAGATCGAGAACAAGCTACCAGTATCTTGGTCATGCCATCCACTGGGTTATCGATAAATTCTCACTAGAAAGCTCAGCATTATGTTTATTGAGTGGAATAGGAAGAAAGGGACCAAAAGGACCCTAATTCCTGAAATGGAACTTTTACGATTGAGTGTGCCAGACAGGCCCGAGGTTGGTTTAGAATTGCACCATCTGGGACAATGGCGCGCTCTAGACTGGAAACTGCCTAAGCTGTTAAAATGGCATTATACTCCAATACAAACAAAATATCCTGGGGATATGTAGCCCATTCACATGGGTCCAGCTAATCATACACAATTTCTCCTTGCTGTTTCAAACTTATATCTTGGAGAAAAATATCTCCTAATCCAACAGGGTACATGTACACGTTCTGTGCAGTCTGATCTTGATCTACACTGTTCTCAAAAGGTCGGTGAGTCACACTTAGCAGCTTAAGGATTAAAAGCCTTTTTCCTCAAGGTTGTTAAAACTTACCATTGTCTGGTAAAGGGTTTATCATAACAAGAGGGCCAAGATGGCCCTGGATCGCTCACCTGAATTCTTGAGAGGACCATAGCCAATTGTTTTTGAAGTATTGAAAGTTTGGAAACAAAATCATTATTGTGCCAAGCAATTTTGAAAAGGTCACCTGTAAAAATCATTTCAAAATCTGTCACCACCCCTACAATCATCACCACAGCCATGTTTTTGACGAATCAGAATTCTGCAAATAAATTTTGGGATAGGTCACCCAAGGACCATTTCTTGAACAAGAGCACATGCCCAATAGTGGTAAGTCGAACAAAAGCACTGCATGCGGGTGCCAATGATTGACTGTTGGGTGCTGGATAGTAAGTTAAAATTCTAAGTCAAAAAGGGGGCATAATTTGGACAAAATGATTTTACAGTTATATGCCCTTGTTGTATGGGTTGCTCGTTTACTAGTGAATAATTATTCCAAGTTTCAAGTACATGTATTGCGTGGAAGCCGAGATATAACAAAATGTCAAAGTTTTTGCACAACGACAACGACAACAACGCAGACGACGACAACAGGGCTATGACAGTACCTCGATGTTTTCTTCGAAAACAGCTGAGCTAAAAAAGCGGCATAAAATAAGGATAATTTCTGTGAAATTATTTCAAAATCTGATCAGTGGTTTCAGAGAAGAAGAATTTTTAAGAATTTCTTCATGTCGGTATAGTGCAAATAGCCCCCCCACCACCACAGCCATGTATCTTGACGGATCAAAATTTCACGAGCAAATTTTCAAAAGGGGCACCCAAGGAACATTTCTGTGAAATTATTTCAAAATCTGACAAGAGGTTTAAGAGAAGATGTTTAAAGAATTGTTGACACCGCATGACGCAAAGACCCCCCCGCCTTGTTTTTCGACGAATCAACATTTTATGAACGTTTTTGAAAAGGGTCACCCAAGGAACATTTCTGTGAAATTATTTCAAATCTGACCAGCGGTTTCAGAGCAGAAGATTTTTAAAGAATTTCTTAGAAAATTCCGTTTGGTTGCCATGGCAACCAGAGTTTTTGATGGAATCAAATTCTGTGAACAAGTTTTGAAGAGGACCTCCCAAGGAACAATCCAGCCAAGTTTGGTCTAAATTGGCCAAGCAGTTTAGGAGGAGAAGATGTTTAAAGAATTGTTGACACCGCATGACGCAAAGAGACCCCCCCCCCGACCACGGCCATGTTTTTCGACAGATCAAAATTTCGCAAACAATTTTTGAAAAGGGTCACCCAAGGAACATTTCTGTGAAATTGTTTCAAAATCTGACCAGCGGTTTCAGAGAAGATTTTCAAAGAATTTCTTAGAAAATTCCATTTGGTTGCCATGGCAACCAGAGTTTTTGATGTAATAAATTTTTGTGAAGATATTTTAAAGAGGACCTCCACAGGAACATTCAAACCAAGTTTGGTCCAAATTGGCTCAGCGGTTTAGGAGGAGAAGATGTTTAAAGAATTGTTGACGCCGCATGACGGACGCTGCACGACGGACACAACGTGATCCTAAGAGCTCCCCTTTAGCACGTTGTGCTCAGGTGAGCTAAAAAAAGGTCATGTCCGTAAAATTTTTCAAGCAAAACATGGAAATCATCCCAACAACATCAGAAGACACCTGCAAGCAACAGCACCTTTTTGCCACTGTGTTTCTCAAAGTCAACTGTTGTAGAAAAAAGGTCCACTGCAAATATCTAACAAGGTAAGGTCACAGGAACAATCAAGAAACACTCCAGGGACAATAACCAGAAAATAACAACCATAACAATCAGCTATAAGATTTTTTTGGTGTAGCTGAATGAGCTGGCTTTTGACTTACCGGTACTTTTTGGTACTGATAACAAATGAATAAATAGAAATTTGTGATTGGTCAGAAGTGTTGACATGTTTATTTTACCCTGCCTATTTGCGGGTAAATTTAAGCAGTTTATTTTTTTTCTTTTTTAAAGATATTTCTTGTTTGCCCTTTTGTCACCTGTGGATCTGCCACATGACTGAATCCAGAAGGGGATAATGATTTTGTGATATCTCTTTTTTGTCCATTCCCAAACAATCCTGAGCTTAAATAACCAGAGAAAGAATGCTTTTGAAACTTTTTGGAAAAAAAGAGAAAATGTTGGTAACCAGCATTTTCTCCCTTTCATACAATGTTTTATTTCCTTTTATAAACAGAAATGGTCTTGAAAGCTACATGCAATTTGTTGTCTGCAAATGCTTCTGATTTGGTCAATCTTTAAAGTTTTGTTGTTTGGTAAAGGGTTACACACAATCCTATGCTTTAACATGCCTGGTAAAGAAAGCTTTTGAAAACATTGTTGAAAAAGGAGAAAATGCAGGTAACCAGCATGTTTTTCCTACTCTCACATAACATTGAAGGAAAAGGAGAAAATGATTGTAACCAGCATTTTCTCCTTTTCCCACAATGTTTTCTTTCCTTTCAAAGATAATTTCTTCAATTTAATCCACATCTAATTTGTCGTCTGCAAATGCTTTGAATTTGGACAAATCTATGGTTTTGTTTTTGTCTAAAGGGTTAACTAGAAAAAAGGTCCAAGAACAACTTCTTGGAAAACTACCTGGAAATTATTCCAACCACAGCAGACAAACATAGTAATTATAGCTTATCTGTCAGTGGCACAATCCAAGTCTAGACAAATCATGAAACACTTAACACTTTTCACAGACAAGATTTTCCCACCTATTTTTAGACCAGACTCATGCACGCTACTAATTGGGTTAACATGTTTTTCTTGAAAGAAAAAGTTGGTTACAAGAGTTTAATTTATGAAAGTTAATTAATATCTTGACCCAAATTCCAAATTCTTTTTTTTTACCTTAACTCTTTACCAAACGACAAAATTTAGACTGGTCCAAATTGAAGGCATTTGCAGACGACAAAATAAAAGTGACTCAAAGATTGAAACTTGACTTTAGAATAGTAGAAAACATTGTGGGAAAAGGAGAAAATGCTGGTTACCAGCATTTTCTCCTTTTCCCACAATGTTTTCAGAGGGCCTCTTCCTCTGGGTCGTAAAAACCAGGGATTGTTTGGTAAAGGGTTAAACTGTAACTCATGAAAAAGGAATAAGCTTGTCAATAGAAATATGTCTGAGAAATATTAAAATACCAATAAAAGAAATATTTTCAGTCTTCAACATAGACCTGAACTTTGCAGATTGAAAATTTCCCACTTATTTTCTCAAAATAGCCAACAGCATAGATCTAGATCAAAGATTAGATTGTACATTCAGTATGATATCTGATCTTAATCTATCACAGCTTTGTAAATATGTTAAGTTATTCTGAGCTCTGTTATGGACATAAAACCTCACTGTTCCACTATCTTTAACAGGAACCAAGAGACCCCTAAGAGCCTGAACTGTTCTATTAGCAGTTACTGTCTAACAGATTCTAATTAAAAGTTAGAAATGGAAAAAAAATGAATTAGATGCTATTACATGCTTTTATGACCAAACATTGGATAGAAAATGTAGCTTTTAGATGGCTATTTTTTTTTCTTGGATTTAACAATGTGACTTTCTTCAGTCTCTGGACCTATCATGACAAACAATCTGACCAAGTTTCATGTACACTTGATTGAAAGCATGGCTTTGAACAAGTGAGATTTAGCGCCTTGTGTTACTTTACTACCTGAGGTGAAACAGTTTAACCCAGAGCCCCAGATAAGCTGCGTATTTGCGTAATTACGCAATAGAAATATCGGAAAATGCAGTTAAAATATTAGTCAAGCATATCAAAACGCAAACACAATGTCTGCTTACTCCAAGGAATTAAATAACGTGCGTACCGGTTTGTTTATTTCTGTTTCGGTTGCGTAAAAATTAATGTTTGAAACAGTCAAGTATGTAGACTGGACATTATTCTGCTCCAATCTAGTAAGAAACGTCGCGGCAGTAACTTGAAAACCAGTCTAAAATTTATTTGCTACCCGTCAACAATCTATGTCACTAAAGCGCTATAATAAAAATGACGGCTCCTAAGAAAAGAGGACACGAAAGCCGGTTGGAACAAAAACCACAAAAAAACAAATTTTTGGCTATTTTGACATACCGAAAGAGGAAGAAAAGACCAAAATTGTTTGCCAGATATTGGACGATATCGTGTATGAAAGCTGTTCCTCACTGGAATCAATGATACGCGATCTGCTCGAAAGTTTGCTTTTGTCTGTTGATTACGATATCGATGAAACTCAGACTAACGTGCGCATAAAACATGACGGCCTTCAGGTTTCGTCAAAAACATTCTGTGAGTGGAAAAAGAAATATCCCTGGCTCGAAATTAGTGAGGATGATGTTATGCGTATGGGAAGATGTAAGTACCTTATCATTTTGGAAATTTTAGTCATATTGCAAGGCTTCTTTTTTTTTTCTCCCAAAAATACCCAATTCAGAGAAATTGGCAGGGGTAAAAAATTTTTCTTTACCCTATTCAAAATCAAAATACTCAATCAAAGAAAATTGGGTGAGTAAATACCCAATTGGAAGAAAAGCTTATCTGGGGCTCTGCTAACCATTAACCCTTTTCCACACAATCCACACAATGGATGCATTACATGATCTTCCAACATCACCAAACATTGTTTGCCATTGTCTGTTGTAGTGTAGACACCCCACGGACAAATATGAATAAGCTTCATCAAACATTGTGTAAAAGACACTACGCTGTCTTTTGTGTAAAAATGCAAATTATATGTCTATATTTAGACCCTTTTCCATTGACATCCCAGGTTCTGTGGAGACCAAGCGTCTGAGAAAACTAAAAACATAGCCTTTAAAGTGTATACAAAGTCTTTCTTAGATTTGACCTTGTGCGCGACTTTGCGCCTGAGGTGACCCCTTCACGAATTCATCCGAGATTCTGTCTGATCAAACATTAGGTCCCTGCCATTGTATAAATTTTACTTTTTTCTTTGAGGTCTACAGGTACACAGTTTAGCATCTGAGTGCAGAGGGTGAAGATCCATGATCAGACCGTAAATCTTGTGCAGCCTGATCTTAATCTAAGCCTTCGGCAAAAGGTATCGAAGACGCCATTGACAGCAAAAGAGTTAAGAGTAAGTGGAATTTTACTTTATGACCAAACATTCTAGACGGCCTTGTAAATAGTTATGCAACTTTATTTTTTTCCCTGTCCCAGTAAATTTTATTCATGACTGATTCCTCTTTTGCACCTTTTCATGACAGTATGAATGTTGCAATTCATCACCCCAATATTGCTCCAGACGAAAGATATATTATGGGGCTGGGTCACATCAACACAGTTCCTTTAACATATGGTTATGAAACCGACTTTAAACTCTTTCAGTCTCAAATATACAAACTCAACCATTTTGGCGGCTGAAAATGCAATCCAATGAAAGTCGTAGGAATTTCCTTCTGAGCTTGACTAATCAAGTGGAAGATATAGATCAAATATCAGACTGTACAGTCTGTGCAGCCTGATCCTGATCTATGCAGTACACAAAAGCCCCTGTGTATGCAGAAAGAGGCACATACATTTTGTACAGCTATAAGATCCACTGTTTCATCCTTGATCCCTTATGTCAGAGGTAAATAAATCTTAACCAGATGACAAAATTTTAGACTTGGCCAAAGTAAAAGCTTTGCAAATGATAAAAGTTGCTGAAATGATGGAACTAGTCTTAAGACAGTAGAAATCAGCGCAGAGAAGAAACAGAGAAGCTGGTAATCACTATCTTCACATTTTTACCACATTGTTTCCATGAAACACAAGGGCTGTATTGGCCCCATATTGCTCGACTGTCTTATAGATTAACACTTCACCACACGGCAGAAGAAATTTATGGATGAAAATGCAAATGTTATTTCAAATGATAGTACTAAGTTTTGCATTTTCTCTTTTTCCCACAATGTTTTTTTAAAGGCTTCTTTCTTAGGGTCATTCAAACTCAGTTTTTTTAGGTTAAAGGTTAATGAGCCATAATTGGCAAAGAAATCAACTCTTTACCACACAATCACAATAGAGGTCTTTGAAAACATTTTTTAAAAAGGAGAAACCAGCAATTTCTCTTTTTCCAAAAATGTTTTTCACCCTTTCACAGACATGTCCAATAATTTGATCCTAGTTTGATTTCTGTAAACGCTTTGAATATGAATGAGTTTAAACTTTTGTTGTTTGGTAAATTTAATCTGTTAGAACCCCTAACTGCATTTTTTAATAACCTGCCGTGATAATGTCAGTGTTATGGAGAACTTCTTAAGCATCAGTCATACCAAGGTATCAACCAAGTTGGCTAGTTTTTTGACCAAAAAAAATCTCCAAAAATCTGTAACGGAAAAACATTTTTACTTTTGACATGAACATTAAAGTTTCAGACAAAAACTAGAATTAAACAAACCTTGCTTTATGTTCAATATAAAAGCAGCTAAGGATAACTGTTAACACCAAAATTAATCATTATACTGTTAAATTTCTAAACAGAACATTTGAATACACCAAACCAACCATGTCAAAGATGCTGTGTCTTATATGATAATCAAGGGAGATAAATGGTTTCAAATATCTGTCTACAGATTTATATCCCTTTGATCATTATGAGCTTAAGGAAAGCTTGTTATGAACAAACAAGAGGGTGATGATGACCCTGAATCACTCCACTGCCTGTTAGATAAATGTAACATACAACAGATTGGCATACACGTTAAACCGTAAGAAATCTGTATGGCAAGAAAATCAGCCTAGCCCCCAAAAAGTCATATTCTTCCACATGCTAAGATGATGTCAGCGAATATAAGCAGGTCTAATCAAGCATACAAGACATTAATAAACTCTGACAAAAAATACAAGAAGATTTCCAAAAGCGTAGTACCAGAAAACCAGTCCTTACTTCATGTTAGATATTCAACTCATCTGAACAGAACCATTAAAGATACATCTTAACTTGTTTTCATCCAGTTTTCTAATTTTATTTATGAAACTATAATCATTCTTCTATCTTTGTGCCAAATGTTGCCCCTGATGGCTACAAGGTTGCACAGATTACCATGGATAGAAAATGCATTTCATTCTCTGGAGGCTATCCGAGACTTCACTGCGGTTGTTTCCATTTTTAAATGTTAGGAAAAAACCTTGAGTTTCTTTATCCCATACACCTTACATATCATTTTTTTTATCTGTTTACACAGCTGACTAGATTCTACACACTATCAAGTTTTAATAGCATTCCTTCACTCTCTGGCTGTAAAGATGTATCTTTAACATCAGAGTAATTCATTATCAGTGAAAACTTAACGTTTTGTATCCAAAACACTTGAATAAACAATACCAGTTAAGTTACAGTACAGTCTGATAATCAAGAGGGAGACATGGTGATGAACTATATTTTCTGTGATCATTTTAAAACAAGTTCTTTCCCTTGATTAGTATGTAAGCTTGTTATTAACTAATTAATTAATCCAAGCCTATGGCAGCCATATTCTTTGCCCTATCAAAATATCTTAACAAGGCTGATAAAAGGGTCATTAACACCATGTTTTAGAGAATTCCCATTTTGCATTTAGGAGAATAAGATTTTTATAGATTTTCAATATTTTTTAGTTTTGTTGCCATAGCAACCAGAGTTTCAAGGGAACTGAATTTTTTCAAACACTTCTGGAAAGCACCTTGGCAGGATCATTTAACTTAAATTTGGTCAAACTTGGATACAGATAGTTTAGAGATCTTTGAAATATAGGTAATGCACACTTACAATTGTTTAACACTAGACCATGACATTGACTTGCTGGCCCTTGGCCAGTGGAGCAAAAAAAGAACTAAGCAAACAGCAGTCAAGAATAAAAAATGTATCTATAAATCTAAGAGAGATCTACCCAGGGGTAATTTTTTTCCTAATTTGCAGAGAATTTCAATATGTCGGTTTTACAGATGACAATCCTTCAAGATTTTCAGTATTTTTTAGTTCTGTTGCCATGACAACAAGTTCTAAATGGAATGAAATTGTTAGATGGAATTCTGAAAAGGACCATGGATGGATCATTTGTTTGAAGTTTGGCACCATGGACATAGGGCCATGCCCCTTCCAAGGAGCAAAAATGGAATTAGAACCAGTATAAGTTAGGTTTGATTTTGATTTACAATATCCACACAAAAACGAAACCATTGACAGCTCAGCATAATTATGAAGGTAAACATCTAACAAAGCTACCAACCAGTGATCACCAAAAGAAGTTAACTATTTGACTTCAAATGTAATGCCACTTTCATCATCATTTATCTGACCTGAAATTGGGAGTTACCAGCACATCTGACTTTATAATAAAAACTTTGAAGGTCCATATTCAACAACCTAAGTACCATTTTTATTCGAGCAACATGTGGGAAAGCAACTAGTGGTTTGGAAAGAATATTGTGCAAAGTACTGGTAAAAAGAAACTCAAGGAAATCACGGCTAGGACTGGTGCACTGGCTGCCACGGTAAAAATTGCAAGATATGCTTTTCTCTTATTGCCATAATTTTCACAAATTGACACAAATATTTGTTTTGAACCTTAGTTAACTCTTTGCTAAATGACAAAATTCTTGATTATTCCACTTGAAAGTACTCAGACACAACAAAGTTAATGCGGCCGACATAATGTGATTTGTCCAGGAAAGGATAGAAAACATAATGGGTAAAGGAGAAAATGCTGACGACCACAATTTTCTACTTTTCCAATGACATTTTCAAAAGCCTTTTTCCTTAATTTCACAATTGTAGTTCCTTTTTCCGGATACACAGATCAGTTTCAGATTCACAGACTTAGAGGTCATTCAAATTACTGTATGCAATTCTGACAAAAACTGTCTAAATAGAGCAGTGCTGTAACTCCAATAAAGGGCCAAACAAAAAACCTCAAATTTTCAGCAAGAATAGAGCCCCAAAATTTGTAGATTTGCAGCTGCTACTGAACGGCAAGGCTTCACATACAGTGAACCAATTCAAGTTTGACACTGACAAGTTTGATATTGACAGTGTCAATAATCCAAGACCCAACTACACAATTTTTGCTGTCTAATCTTATCTACACAGGCTATAAAATGCAACTACAGTTGTGACCAGGGGCCATGACCCATCATCATCATCATCATGTTTACAGTCTGAATGATAACACTTTCACTTTTATGATAATGTAAAGGTTACAATAAGACTGTTCCTTTTACTTTCCCATACATCATGAATGTACACTGCTTACTTGTCACAGATTGTTGCAAGTACAGGATAGAAAATACAGCATAATCTTTTTTCTATCATCATTCAATTGTTTTTTTCTTCATTGAAAATGTCTCCAGAGTTGGGTGCTCTACAGATGAACTACTTAAATTACAAACATCCACTACTCCTTTTTTCCCCTTACTGAACAATCTTGTGTTTACAGGATCTTGCGGATGAAGCATTTTCTCTTTTTTCCCACAATGTTTTCAACTTTTTCAAACACAGGTCTCATCATTTGAGCAACAATTACTTTGTCATCTGAAAATGAGCCATGCTCTGTGAACAGGGGACTTGGTGCTGTCTGCGCAGGCTGACCTAGGCCAAAACTTTTTGCTTTTGGTCAACTTTCTGCATACCAAAGGACCATTTTATCTCAAAATTAAGTTGATTGTTAGAAAAAATTGATTTTATGGATCCACAGTTTTATGATGCCTCACTTAATATCGTGGTGATCTATTAACCCTTTACAAAGCAACAAAATTTTAGACTAATCCAAATTCAAAGTATTTGCAGATGACAAAATAAATGTGACTTAAAACTTGAAATTTGTTTAGGGAAGGGTAGAAAACATTGTGGGAAAAGGAGAAAATGCTGGTTACTAGCATTTTCTCCTTTTCCCACAATGTTTTCGAAAGGTTTCTTTTTCAGGGTCGTTAAAAGTCTGGATTGTGTGGTAATAGGTTAAGCTTCTTTGACCAGAGCATGACTCAAATGTTTTGAAGGGATGTAATATGTTGCTAGTTGGCAATAAATTCAACAGATATCTTTATCATGTTATGATGATTTGTTTGTTTGTATGGTGTTTAACACCATTTTCCACATTATTTCAGTTATACTGCAGTAGCTGGTGCACCTATCCTTGCTTTCCTTTCCTGCTACCAGTACTTCACACAATATTCTTCCTGGTCCTGCTGGCGGCTTTCCTACAAAACAGTTGTTGAAACACTTGTTGTTGAAACAATGATCAGAAGTGAGAGAAGAATGAGTCCTGTTGCAATGACCATCATCAATCTTTGGAATCGTTGGTGGATCTTGGGTTTCACACTAGCTAGCCCCTGGTTTCTAGCCACCGACTGAGCAACCGGGCCTGACTATTATATGGCTTGCATTACGCGAAAAAGGGGCATTCAGACATTTGTATAAAGTGTCATTTCGGATCAGCCTGCGCAGTCCACGCTGGCTAATCCTAGACTGCACTTTATGACTACATAAGATTTTGTTCTTCAGTAGTCTTGCGCAAAACAGAAAATTACATAAAAACAGAGTGTCGTTTCGGATTAGCCTGCTCGGACTGCGCAGGCTGATCCGAGACAACACTTTACGCAAATGTCCGAATGCCCCTTTTCGTGTGTTGCAGGCCATATGATGAAGTAGGCAGGATAAGAAAACATTGTGGCAGATGATTTTTAACTGTTTACGAAATAACAAAATTATAGACTAGTCCACTTACAAACCATTTGCAGACATGTTAGATTTGGACCAAAGGATGGAACTTGTCCTTGAAACTGTAAAAAACATTTTGGGAAAAGAAAGAAATGTTGGTTACCAGCTATTTTTCTTTTCCCACAATGATTTCAGAAGCCTTATTCCTCAGGGTTGTTCAAACACAGGATTGTTTGGTTACAGCCTTATACATCTACAAGAAGTAGAATAGTCAAGAAAAGTTTGTTTGAAAAATAGCTGCATTTATGCACGACCCGCCACTGTTTTATATGAATATATATATCCATGCACTAAAAATGCAAATCTAATGCAGCGCTGCACATATATATAATGCATGAAAACTATTACAATATTGCCTGAAAAAATTGCTGCACAGTATAATACAAAAAATCACCGCCAATGTCTGTATTTCCTTATTTTTCATTGGATGAAGCAAATCTGCATATCTTTTATTGCAAGCCGAGTTTTTTATGCATTATATAGGTGCATTTGCTATTTCTATTTGCACTTTTTCTGCTTCGCAGTTTTCCTCTCCAACAAACTGCTGGGAAAAAAAAGTGTTATAAAAAAACACATGCTTAATTTTTTGCGTTGTGTAACATTGATATGCAGCGCCCCATGGCTAAATTGTGGTATGTTCTGTGTACCCTTTTCTTTCTAATGCTAAACAAATGAAACAGATATTCTAAGTCAATGATAACAATGCATATATTGCAACTTTAAACTTGTTTTTTTGACAAATATCTGACAAAGAAGCAGGCAGCATAGATTCAAGGTAAGACTGTGCAGTCTGATCTTCATCTATACTCTGCAGAAGCCATTAAATTTGGGTTCAGCGCTACACAGGGTAACCTTTTACAAAACAATCGGTTGTTTTGAGAACCTGAGGGAAAAGGCTTTGAAAAATTCGTGTAAGAGGAAGAAAATGGAAGCCACTAATTTCTCCCTTACCCACAATGTTTCTACCCTTTAAATCTTTACGAAACAACAAAAGTATGGAATGTCCAAATTGAAAGCATTTTCAGACGGCAAATTAAAAGTGGCTCAAATGACGAAAGTTGTCCTTGATAGGGTAGAAAACATTGTGGGAAAAGGAGAAAATGCTGGTTACCAGCATTTTCTCCTTTTCCAACGATGTTTTCAAAAGCCGTCTTCCTTAGGGCTGTTAAAAGTCGTGATTGTTTGGTGAGGAGTTAAAAGACAAATCCCATTGCTCTAGCCACATTGAATCTGCTGTCTTCCAATACTTTCAATATGGGCATGTCGAGCTTTAAAAAAAGTCTTCCTGTTAAATAGATTAAATTTGTTGAAAGGCATTTTCAACATTATTCCAGGAACACTGCAGCAGCCAGTGCACACATCTATACTCATCAGGGGTTTCCTTTACAACTACTTCACAGAACAACAGGTCACAGACTGCTTTCCCACACACTGACATTGTCAAAACAATGTTAGTCAGTGAAAGAGGAATTATACCTGTTGCAATAACTATAATTAATCCACAGAAAGAATTTGGCCCAGTTTGGATTATAACCAAACCCATGGGTTTGAAGCCCACTTTATGTTACAGCACTGGCTAACCTTGGCACTAGATAAAACAAATGGATACTTTCAGTAGGTGGAGCAGGGGACCTGCTTGGCTCACATTCGGCATACCTATGGTGATCCAGTGATCAGGTCCCTCGGCTGTATCTGGTAGCTTGATATGCACCTACATGGTACATTTCTTTGCCTGATATACGCCGGTTTTACCGTTCTGAAAATTGTAAGGCTCCTCTTCAAAAAGAAAACTTGAGTCTCAACAATGTATCATTTGACAAAGTTTGTACGTTCATTTTTTAATGTGGTTTATCAATTCTAATTGAAGTTTTTGCCGTCAGATGGATAGATGTTAAAAACTTCATCGAGGTTGTTTATGTCATTGCCAAATGACTTACAGTTGCGCCCCCATGTATAAGATCATGTGATTTGCATTTCAAATGGAAACGATCGTTATACAGACGAGGATAGATGTAGGTACGGAATCAGCCGAGTTGTGATGAGTGGCTTGGCTCAGTGATGGAGGTGTGAGGCTTGTTACCTTGAGGCCCTTGTACATTTCTCACTTGGGCCTGTATCACCAATCATTCTTAGTTTCCTCTGTCTTATTCTAGATTTAGAAAGCAATAAAACTTTTAATTAAGTAAACTATTTGGTTTAGCCAATCGGAAGTTGTGTGACTTTCAAATTGAGAAAATTTTTGAGAATGAGAGTAAGAATGTTCTAAAGAATGGTAGGTGAATATGGACTAATATGCGTTGACTTTTTCTCAAGGTTGTTCATAGGTAAGTCGTTTGACAGCCGTAGCTTAGTTCTGTTGAATCCAAGGACAGATATGAATAAGCAATCTGTTGCTGTGACTAAGATTATGTTGAAAGCAGCGTAAATAAACACCAATCAAACAATCAAAAACAACCTTGTTATTATTTTGTTAACTCTTTTCCAAACAAGCCCTGGTTTTAACGACCCTGGGAAAAAAACCTTTTGAAAACACTGTTGGAAAAGGAGAAAATGCTGGTAACCAGCATTTTCTCCTTTTCCAACATTGTTTTCTACTCTATTAAAGACAAATTCCGCCATTTGAACCACTTTTGATATGTCATCTGCCAATGTTTTGAATTTGGACAAGTCTAAAATCTTATCGTATGGTAGAGAGTTAAGCAGTCTGATCAGAATAGCTTACAATATACAAGATACTGTTGATTAATGATGAAGATGCTTAACCTGGGTAGACTTATCTGAATTCAGATTGCCCACCAAAGAGCCTCACTTATCATCAGTATAATGTTACCTACATCAACTCTTTGCCAAACATCCTGTGTTCTACAGACCTTAAAGAAGAACTCTTTTGAAAACATTGTAGGAAAAGGAGAAAATGCTGGTAACCAGCATTTTCTCCTTTACCCACAATGTTTTCTAACCTTCCAGACATCTATTCCATCATCACAACCACATTTAGTGAGCAGTCTGCAAATGCTTTCCGTATGGACCAGTCTAATATTGAGACTAACCACTTGACTAGTTACTTTTTATTTTGTATTTTGTTCTTTCTCACAATGTCTTCTTGTCTTTTGCCAAATCCAAGTTTCATGTATACAGAACCAAAAGGCTCTCAATCTGTCTTTGTTTAACGCTTATCCTGCTAAATAAGTAAAATGAAAATTTCAAGCCCACAGTAAAAATCTGAATGATGCTATTTTAAACTTAACTTTTGGAGACGAGTCTAAAATTTTGTAATTTACCACATAATCCCGACTTGTAATGACCCTGAGAAAGAGAGCTCTTGAAAATATTGAGGAAAATGGAGAAAATGCTGGTTACCAGCATTTTCTCCTTTTCCCACAATGTTTTCTATCTTTCCCAAAATATATTTCACTTTTTGATTAACATTTCTTATGTACTCTGCAGATGCTTTCAATTTGGTCAGGTTTTAAATTTTGTTGTTTGGCAAGGAGTAAACTCTTTACGAAACAACAAAATTTTAGACCTTTCCAAATTGAAAGCATTTGCAGACGACAAAATAAATGTGACTCAAAAATTGAAATTTATTTTGGGAAGGGTAGAAAACATTGTGGGAAAAGGAGAAAATGCTGGTTACCAGCATTTTCTCCTTTTCCCACAATGTTTTCAAAAGCTTTCTTTCCAAGGGTCTTTAAAAGTCGGGATTATGTGGTAAAGAGTTTTAAACGCCAAACAGAAACATAATTGGAACAAAGTACATCTACATGTATTTTATATAACTCTTGACCTGACAACAAAATATTAGACAAATCCAAAATGAAGTATAGCTCAATTTGAAGAAATTATCCTCAAAATTGCAGAAAAAATATTGTATGAAAAGGAGAAATGCTAGTAACCAGCATTTTTCCTTACCACACAATATTTTCAGGCTTTTTTCCTCAAGATCATAAAAACTTGGGATTGTGTGGTAGCGAGTTCACTCTTAACCAAATGACAAACTACTAGATTGATCCGAAATGAAAACATTAATTCTGCAGACAACATAAACTAAGTGTGGCAATAATCAAGGAATTTGTCTAAGATAGGTTACAAAACATTGTGGAAAACAAAGAGAAAATGATGTTTCAGATTGCCAGCGTCTATACTTTTTGACTGAATTCTCTCCCAAAGGATCGATAAAACTCGACCAGATTGTTAATTTTGCAAAATAGGCTAAACACTAAACAAACGGACAAAACTGGAACATAATATGGCTTGCAACACGCGAAAAGAAGCATTCGGACATTTGCGTAAAGTGTCGTCTCGGATCAGCCTGCGCAGTCCGCACAGGCTAATCCAAGACGGCACTTTACAACTACATTAGATTTTGTGCTACAGTAGACTTGTGCAAAACAGAAAATTACATAAAAATGGAAAGTGTCGTTTCGGATTAGCCTGCGCGGACTGCGCAGGCTGATCCGAGACGACACTTTACGCAAATGTCCGAATGCCCCTTTTCGCGTGTTGCAGGCCATTTATGAATAGCACTCTGGCAAAAAGGAATTTATTGCATCTCCGTAATGTATTGTACGAAGCAAGTTATCAAATAATAATGGATCCATGAAATCTGTATTGTCTAACAACTGACTAAATCATGAGGTAGAATAGTCCTCTGACATGCAGAAAATTTATTAACGGCAAAAAAAAATTTGGCCCAGGTCAGCCTGTGCTGACAGTAGTAAAGGACGAGAGAATAGGGCACTACCTAGGGCATGGGTAGTGCCCTATTCTCTCGTCCCTGAGTGCCGTACATCACCCTCCCTGACAAAATGTGTCCCTAGTTTGCCCTCCCGAAAGAATTTTTTTTTTATTTTGTCCCTAGGCTCTCTTCCCTGAGAGGGATTTAGCATTCAAAATGGCGGCCGTGCGGAGGATACTCTGGGGATGTGTCCCTATTTGCTGTCCCCGAAAGATTTTTTTTATTTTGTCCCTAGGCTCTCTTCCCTGAGAGGGATTTAGCATTCAAAATGGCGGCCGTGCGGAGGATACTCTGGGGATGTGTCCCTATTTGCTGTCCCCGAAAGATTTTTTTTATTTTGTCCCTAGGCTCTCTACCCTGAGAGGGATTTAGCATTCAAAGTGCAGGCCTTATGACTGACAGGCTGGGTAAAAAATGCTCAGATCACTGAGTTGGACTTAGTTTTTTCACCCTATGGATGATTTTTTCTCTTTCTAATTGCCTGATCAGTGAGATGGACTTAGCTTTTTTCACCCTATGAATGATTTTCTCTCTTTCTAAAAAACCTAACCATTGAGTTGGTCTTAGCTTTTTTCCCCTATGAATGATTTTCTCTCTTTCTAAAAGGTTGACCATTGAGTTGGACTTAGACTTTTTTCTTTCTAAATGCTTGATCACTGAGTTGGACTTAGACTTTTTTCTTCACCTATGAATGAATTTTCTTTTCTAAATGTCAGAACATTGAGTTGAACTTAGTCTTTTTTCTGCATCTATGAATGATTCTTACTCTTTGGAGTGTAACTCTTTGGAGTGTAACTCTTCTAAAAGAAAGAAGTTTGACAATTTGAAGAAAGATAGAACTTTCGTGGTAGATGGTTAGTCCTGAAAAGGACTGTTGGGTTAGCTCTGAAAAGAGCTGTGACAATTTGAAGAAATGACAACTTGAAGATAGAACTTTCGTCTGACAGCTTGAAGATAGAACTTTCGTCTGGCATCTTGAAGATAGAACTTTCGTGGTAAATGGTTAGCCCTGAAAAGGACTGTTGGGTTAGCTCTGAAAAGAACTGTTGGGTTAGCCCTTAAAAGGGCTGTTTTGTTTTGGAGGCTGTGTTTTTTTCGTCTCACGTTGTTTTTTCCACTTCTAATGACAGCATCCGAAATTCGCTTGACAAATGGGGCATGCTTCAACTCTTTTTCTGATTACCATTGCTCCATTATCGAAAGTAATCTTCCTCCAAAATTCGATATCAACCAAAATGACATCCGGTGTTGCCTTTAAAAATAGTTGAACTAATCTTTCACCGAGATCTTTGTATGGCTGTGTTATACGTTGTAGTTGGTTTTGTTCCTCCTCTCCTACGAAATGAGTGTTTAGTTGTAATAACTGTTGACCTGCATTCAAATAGTCTTGGAGAGCCTCACGTAGTTGATAATTTATCTCCTCCATATTGATACTGCTTCCGAATATTGATACTGCTTCCGAATATTGATACCGCTTTCGAAGTGTTCGTTAGCTGAGAGTCAAAAATGATGAATGTATGGAAATAACCCTGGGTTTTTATACGTTTAAGGAGGATTGAAATTTTTAAAGAGCGCGGACCTGACGGGAAACACCAGGATTGTACTGTGTGACACTGAGTTAGGAGTGGTAAAAACAGCATGAAACGGCGATGCGGGAAAAACATAGGAAAAATGACGTCATGAGTCAATCAGTTCAATCCTCCTGTAAAGGTATAAAACCCAGCGATATTTTTACATAAAATCATATTTGTTCCAGTATGGTTCGAATTCTTGTCTACCCCCACTGCGCAAGCAGATGTCTGATAGAGTATGGGAAATGTTTTGTTGATTTGCAAAAGAAACAGTTCTTTGTTACTCGTTTTTTCTTCTTTTCGTTGTTTTGCTTTTTTCTCCTCTTTTAGATCCAAAGTTTGTTGTTTTCTTAGATTATCGCTTGTAGATATTTTTTTCTCTGCCTGTTCTGTTATTTTGCAGATTTTTTGAATCGGTGATATCCGTTGTGTCGGACTGCATGTCTACGGTCTGATTTTCAACCGGTGATATTGTAGTCTGTAGTGAACTTGTTTTCCATGTATTTTCGTTGTAGAATGAATGTAGTGTCCCGACGAATTTCGTATGTTGGAGATCGACAACGTTGTAAAACGATGGTGAAATTTCGATGTCATGACTGTGTGGGTTCACGTAGACAAAAAAAACAAATGTTCCTGTCTGATTTTCTTTTTTGGACAATTTCTGGACCAATGTCCTGCTTCGTTGCACGTAAAACAAATATTTGTTCTCTCACCATTCATCCGATATCGTTTGTCGAGCGTCGCTTGATCTAAAACTCTGTAGCTGATAGTACAGCGTATAGAGCTATTTATAAAAAATACGCTTCACTACTAGACGCTGACGTAGTGTACCTCTACCCAATGGTCTATTTATAGCAATAGACGCTAACATATTGTGATTTAACCCCTTGTCACACTAAACGGCGTTTCCACTGAGTTGGCACGGTGTTGTTTAAGTTCCCAGACTGCCAAGAGATCGCAGGAAAAATGCGAAGCTCCCGTGGCCTATTATCGCGTTCCTGATGTTGATGAAAAAAGCAAGAAGGAAATCAAGTACATTGATATCTGTTCTCTGGACCCTTATGTTTGTAAACACAAATCCTATCCTGTAGGTCAGCCAGAAATTTTGTCTGCTGAGAATATTGACATGAACAATATTCGACAATATGAGGGCTTAATCAAATGCAAAGTTTTGCCTCCAACTGATTTGTTTCACCCCGTTCTCCCAGTTCACTGTAACAACAAAATGATGTTTCCACTCTGTATGAAATGTGCAGAAGAAAGTTCAAGTATTTGTAGCCATGGTGAAGAAAAGAGGGCTTTGGTCGGAACTTGGGTCACTTTTGAATTATTCAAGGCTCTTGACTGCGGTTATCGATTATTGCAAGTGTATGAAATTTGGCATTTCAATTCTGTGTCAGATCAGTTCTTTAAACGTTATGTGACCAATTTCTTGAAAATTAAGCAAGAAGGCAGTGGTTATCCAGATCGGTGTCAATCAGACTCAGAAAGAGCAATTGCACAAAGACATTACGGAATATGAAGACAAATGTGAAACTCGTGGTATTTTGCGAATTTGCATTGTAAAAAAATATTTCAGTGTGAATTTTTTCATTGTCAAGAAAAATGTATTTTACGCTGTATTGTAAAAAAATGTTTCCTTATGAATTTTTTCATTGTCAAGGAAATTTTTTATGTTGCATTGCAAAAAATGTTTCATTGTTTAGTTCTGTTCAATAAAAATGCTTTCATTTTCAATGATGTTATCATTTTATCATTAGCCTTTAAAGAGTAAAGTAAAAAATGGATGTACAATCCATATTATTTCAACATCCTTGTAATATTTTCATCACAGGGCCGAGCGGTTGTGGAAAAACAGAGTTCGTTCATAAATTAATTGAGTATCGAGAAGACTTGTTCAACATCGTTCCTGAAAGAGTTGTTTGGTGTTACAAAGAATGGCAACATGCCTACAGTGTTATGCAGGAAAAGTTTAATTCACAATTTGAATTGATAAAATTCGTGGAGGGGATTCCTGACGACGAAAACGAAATTGTCAGTGATGTATCCATACCACATTTAATCGTCTTTGATGACATGTTGGGGGAAAAAGATGAGGAAAAAATTAAACTTTGGTTTACAAGAAAAGGTCATCATCGTAATGCAAGTGTGATTTACATCACGCAAAATATGTTTCAACAATCGAAATCGAGTCGAACCATTAGCCTTAATTCTAGATACATGATTTTATTTCGAAATGAACGAGATAAGAATCAGATTAAAACATTAGCTCGACAAATGCAAGCCCCACATTTGGTACCTGCTTATGAAGATGCTACATTGTCGGACCATGGATATCTAGTCGTAGATTTTCATTCACAAACAAACAAAGAATTAAGACTCCGAACAGATATATTTTACCGTTGGTATACACAAGGTAATGAAAGAGGACCTGTTATTTATTCTTCTGCTTAAAAAAGTTTCTTTAAGAAAAGTTTTTTATGCAAAAGTTCTTGCTTTAAAAGAGAATTACATTTTTAAATATAAATCATTTTTATGATACCCATCCGTGAGTAAACATGGACTTACCACCTACACCAAGATCGGTTTTAGTTGCTTTGCGAAATTTAAGTCAACAAACCGATAAACATGAAAGAGAAGCTGTGTTAAAAGCAGGATTAAAAGAAATTTTAAAATGGTTTACATTAGCTGCGCAAAACATCATCGAAAATAAAATCAAATTACCAAAACAAACCATAACGTACATGACAAAACATAGAGCAGATATTGAACAGCTAGCAGATCCGTCCATAGATGAGGAAAGTAAACGTAAAATCATTTTAAAACCTGGAGGGGGTGGATTTCTAGGTGGTGTGATTATCAGAAGTTTGCTGAGATGGGATGGAACAAAAACCATCAGAAAATTTGGAGCTGAAAGACAAAATCGAAAACGTGTTCCACGAAAGCGTTCTCCGCAAAAGAAGAAGTCTCCGAAAAAGAAAAAATCTCCAACAAAGAAGAAATCTCCAAAAAAGCTTACTCCAAGAAAGCGTGCTCCACCAAAGAAAAAATCTCCAAAGAAGAAGAATTCACCACCAAAGAAGCATGCCCCAATTACGATTGATGAAAGATTTGTTACTACCCGAAAACGAAGTTCTGTAGGAAGCAACATTTCAGAACATCAACAGTATCCGAAATCCGAAGAGGAAAGAATGAGAAAAAAACTGCAGGATTACGAAAGAAAGTATTCAAGATTCATATTACCAGGTAAAAAATTATCGTTTCAAGAAATCCCCTCCAGCACGTGGTCTCCAAAGACATTAGCTAAACATAAAAAAGGGTTAAAAAAATATAAACGAATGCTTTATGATATGGTGAAACACAACGTTGATACGGGGAGATATAATTTTGACGACAAAAATGAGGTGCTCCACCTTGGGAAAGGAAGATCTGTTCCCGTGGATTCATCTTTATCTACAGCCACTACATTAGCCGACGATCTCTATTCACAGTTTTCTTAAGAAATTTTAACAACAAATTTTGTCTACAAAAAACATTATATTAGCTATAAATGTTAGTGATGTGGAACTTGTATTATCATTTAATCCGAAATCGAGATCAAGTCAACATGAAGAAGAAAACACCTCTGATAAAAAAACATGGTTCAATGGTTATGGCTATGATACAGGCTAAACCAAAAGCACGTAAAAAACTTGTAAAAGATTCATCACCTGAAGTGATAAAATGCATATCGGAATGCTGTCATAATGTTTTAAAAGGCAATGTACATTTATCATCACCTCAGAAGAAGAAATTGTATTCAAGTAGGCAGCATCTCAGACGTTTAGCTTCGAAATCAGTCTCAGTAAAAAATAAAAAACAAATATTAAATCAAAAAGGTGGATTTCTTCAATTGCTTGGTCCTGCATTATTACCATTGTTAGGAAAAGCCGTTATCGGAGGAATAGGAGGAGCTCTTAAAGCCTTGTAATTTTATAATTTTTAAATTATGTCTGTTAAAAAAATGGTTATTGTGCCTTACCAAACCTTAGAAAATATGAATCGTTGGAAAGCCGAACAAGCTCAAAGACCTCGTTTACCACCCAATCCACAAGTTGTAGATGTAGTACATCTTCAACAGGACATGGGACATATTTTACAAAACACCATTTTATCAGAATCGGAAAAAGCTCAAAAGTATGGTGAGACTTTGTTTAAGTTACAAAATTCTCTTCAAAAAGCAAGACCGACTTTGAACAATTTACTTTCAACGACAAAAAGTGATGATAGTGTACAGAAATCAACATCTGTTACCTTGCATGATCAAATTTTGCAAAGTGTACCAAAAACCATGAAAAGAAAAGCCGAGTTACTTTTAAATATGATAAAAGATAACAATAATTTAACTTGGGATGAACAAGGAGTTGTGTCATATAAAGGCGGACGCATTCATGGTTCCAATATCATCGATCTTATCAATGATGCAATACGTCAAAGAAAAGGTGTTGAACCCAAAGGCTGGAAAACTTTTTCAAAGGCATTACATGAAAGTAATATTCCGCAAGAAGTCATTGGCAATCCAAGCAGATGGAGGTGGATGCATAAAACTTATGATAAAGCTTATGATAAGCCGCTGAGTGCAGATGAAGAATCCCATGGTGAGTCTGATTACTTATTTCACACACCAAAAAGTGTACAAAAAACTGCAAGGAAATCGCCTGCAAAAAGTGTTAAAAAATCTACGATGAAAACTCCATACATGAAAACTCCATACATGAAACCTGAAGAAAGAGAAAGACTGAAGCAATTCTATACTAAAGAGTTGTTAACTCCACCAGAATCTATAAAAAAGACCCCTAGTCGTAAAACGTCTCAGTCATGGGAGCCCTGGTAAAGCCTAAAGTTGATTACGTGTTAAGAAAGTTATTTTATGATCCCAAAAGTACTGTCGCATTTACTGGAATAAACCAATTGTATCACGCTGCAAAATCTGTTTTGAAAGGAATAAGATACAAAGATGTTCAAGAGTGGTTACGAGGTGAATCCACCTATACCTTACACAAACCAATCCGTCGACGTTTCAAAAGACGAAAAACTATTGTAAGTGGTATAGATTATCAATGGCAAGCTGATTTGGCCAATATGCAACATTTAGCAAAACAAAATGATAACAAGAAATATTTACTTTGTGTAATCGACGTGTTTTCAAGATTTTCATGGGTTGTCCCTATTCCAAATAAAATGGGAAAAACTTTGATTCGAGCATTTCAATCTATTGTTCAGAAATCAAAACGAAAACCTTTGGCACTTCAAACAGATAAAGGTTCGGAATTTAAAAACAAACTGTTTCAACAATACTTGAAAAAGAGTCAGATTCATTTTTTCACCACCGAAAATCCAGAGACAAAAGCAAGCCTCGTTGAAAGATTTCAAAGAACTTTAAAATCGAGAATGTGGAAATACTTTACGTACAAGAAAACAAGACGTTACATTGACGTATTGAATTCTTTAGTTCAGAATTACAATCATACTTTTCACAGAAGTATTAAAACATCTCCTGCAATGGTAACAAAATCAAATGAGGCAGAGGTTTCGAAAAATCTGTATCCTCGATTATCGACAATCGCTATGACGAAAAAGCCAAAATTCGAAATTGGAGATCGTGTTCGGATCAATAAAACAAAACGCACATTTGATAAGGGATATTTACCAAATTGGACGCAAGAAATATTTGAAATCACTCATGTTAACAAGACATTTTCACCTATCACCTATAAAATAAAAGATTTACAGGGTGAACAAATTTTGGGAAGTTATTATGAATACGAACTTCAATTAATAAAAGATGACGAAGTCTATGAAATTGATTCAGTTCTTGATAGACGTACAAGGCGTGAGGGTAAAAAATTAATCAAAGAAATAAAAGTCAGTTGGAAAGGTTATCCAAAAAAATTTCAAAGTTGGATACCAGAATCGCATTTGGTGTCTTTGAAGGGGAAAAAATCTTATAGATAAAAAAATCTTATAGATAAAAAATCTTATAATAAAAAAATCTTATAAAAAGACAGTACATTTATGATGAATTCACAGTCAAACATTGAGTGCGCGACAGAAAGTGTCGATAGTGTTGGTACTAAAAATTACAGCTGCTGTGGAAATCGTGTTCCAAAGAATCAGTTTACATATATTTCACAGATAATAGTCATTTACGCAATTATTGCAACCTCCATAGTACATTTAAGTATTCAAAGTCAGGATCGTGAATTGTGGTTGATACTGTTAAGTAGTTCACTCGGATATATTCTCCCATCTCCGGGGTTAAAATTCACAAAGACAGAACAAAAACAACCGGGATTTGATTTCATTGATAGTAAAAAATAAAATATTAAAAAATGAATTCATTTTATGTTACTCTACCTAGCGATAGTTCCATAAACCTTTATCCGAACAACACACAGTGCTGTTTTAAAGTTCATTTACCAAAGACAGTTCATATTGATAGGGAAAATTGGGAAGTTGCATTAGTTCAACTTATTACCCCCTCTCAGTTTTTAAACGTAAGTGAACAAGAAGCAAAGTTCGAAATTATAACTGCAGATAACGCTTTATACAATGCAGTAGCAGCGGTAGATAAAAAAAGAGATAATATGGAGATATCTGTATTAAGGCGAGACGATAAAGCTAGAGCAGAAAAATGGTCAATTCTATTTACCTTTCCACCGGGTAGTTACACTTCACCAAAGCATATTATAGAGGTGATCGATGATTTGGTTCAAAATAACCTATCGGGTATCCTTCAAAAGAATTCAATGCTACTGTCTATTAGCTATTCAACCTCATCCAAACGTCCGAAACTTGCAATCAGAAATATTACAAAAACCGGAATCAAATTCCACTCATCACTGTTTTTAAAACTGGGAGGATCGCCAGAATTTCAAAACGAGGCGATTTATCCGGGTAGAAGATTTTTAAATGCATTTAAATACAGTCCTAACATCGATGCTGGCTACAACCATCTGTTTGTTTATTCAGATATTGCCGAACACACTATAGTGGGTGATACATTTGCTCCCATACTTCGTGTTTTACCGTTCAAACCAACCGAATCAGTTGAAAATAATTATGAAACCCAACATATCAACCATGATATTACATTACCGCATTATATCCCCGTTTCGAAATCTGATTTTGATACTATTCACATTCAAATAACAGGGGATTCTGGCATATCGTTTCATTTCATTACTGGTAAGACAATCGTCAAGTTACATTTCAGACAGAAAAATAAGAAATAATTGATATTTTGAAATAATTAAACTGATACATTGACAAAAAAATGCTACCAGTTTATCGTGGCATAAAACATCAGTATGGATATGGATTAGGCTCCCTATTTAGATCAGCGCTTAAAACAGTGACACCATTGCTTAAACCCTTGGTCAAATCTGGTTTTAATGCTATAAAAAAAGAAGGAATCAAACAAGGAATACGTGCAGCAGAAGATATCCTTTTACGTGGTAAAAACCCTAAAAAAGTTGCAGTCTCGCGGGGAAAACAATATGTTAATAATTTAGCGCAACAGTTAATACCTGGGATAAATAAACGAAAATCACAAAAGACAAGTCATTTATCTTCTCGATCTCACAGGGGTAAGATTATTAATAAAAGACAAAGAAATCATTACACTAGACCGAGACCTCTTGATATATTTGATTGAGAGAAAAAATCTTTTTTAAAAATGATGCAAAGTGGATCTTGCGAATGCAGTAAATCAGAACTCGATGTTCTTTCTGTACCACCCACATTGACAACGATGCAAGAAAGCCAATGGGTTGAACATTTTCCAATATCATCTTTGACAAACAATTCACCGATAGAATTCATCATACCACCTCAAACCGAACATTGGACAGATTTATCACAATCGTATTTGTATATCAAATTCAAAATCGTTAAAGCAGATGGCAGCAACTTAGATGCCGGCTCAAATGTAGCCCCTGTAAACAATTTCATGCACAGTATGTTTAGCAGTATCGATTTGTATCTAAATAATAAACTAATCAATAGTAATTCAGACACCTATCCATACAGAGCATATATCGAAAATCTTCTGTCATATAATGCCGACTGCAAGACTACGTTTTTAAAAGGTGGTGTACTTTGGACCGAAGACACCAGTGGACAATTCGAAGCACTCAACCATGATGGGAATAATGAAGGATTACGAGGAAGAATCGCTGTAATCGCACTAAGCAGAACTGCAGAGCTTTTCGGACGATTGCATCTTGATCTATTTCAGCAAGAAAAATATTTACCTAACGGTATTGAAATCAGACTTAGATTAAACAGAGCTTCATCAAACTTTTGTCTTACGGGAGGTACTGGTGCACCAGCTACAAAAATTGTACTGGAAACAGTCAGTCTGCATATGCGAAATGTTGAATTGTTGCCTGTTGTTGCGAATGATCTAAATCAAATTATTTCTCAGCAAAACATGAAAATTCCTATCCGCAGAGTAGAAGTAAAGACTTTTACCATTGGCATGGGACTTCAGTCTAAAGTTGAAGATCATTTGTTTCAAGGACAGCTTCCGAAACGTATTTTCATTGCAATGGTAACAAATGCTAGTTATAATGGAGGTTATGATACCAATCCATTTTTCTTCCAACATTTCAATCTGTCAAAAATAGATGTATCATGTAATGGTCACAGTATTCATAACAGACCCTTTGAGCCTGACTTTGAAAATGGTTTGTATTTGAAATCATATTTGTCAATGTATCAGGCTGTCTCAGCCTTCGGACTCAATAAATCATTTGATATTGCCAAAGAAGATTATGCTGGTGGATACTGTTTGTGGGGTTACGATTTGACAGCCGATCAAGGCAGTGAAGAAGGTCAACTTCACCCTATAAAAACTGGAAGTCTTCGAATTGAGCTTCAATTCGCCCAAGCCTTGGCAGCAGTGGTCAACGTTATTGTTTTTGCTGAATTTGACAATCAGATCGAGATCAACAGTTTGAGAGAAATCATCACAGATTACTAACTTCGGAAAAAAATCACATCAGAAAAAACAGTCCTTTTCAGGACTAAAGAGCATATATAGAAAAACGATGCTTGGACTCAGATTTGCTATATCACTGAGAGAAGAAGCAGAAAAAGTGAAATATTCTACTTCAAAGTGCATTTCTACTCGGAAAAATGACATTCACAATAGCTTCGAAAAACATATGATTGAAGAATTACAAAATCTTATTGCCAGTGAAGTTCGCAACCAGTGTTACGGATGTCAAGTGGACCACCCCAGTCAAATACAGCACGACCTGTGTTTATTTAAGAACAGACAAGAACATACGGATATGTTCATAGAAAAAGCTATGATGGAATTAAATCCATACAAAATCATGGAAAAATGGTATCCTGAATTAATGGAAATGAAACTCGAGGACAGTGACTATGTGGAAACCTACAGATTGTGGAAGGATATAAAACAAAACATTTTATCTGAATTTGTGGATTCGTCTTGGTTACATAACTGGTGTAACAAAGTAAAACAATCCTGGGAAGAAAGTGACTAAGAAAAAACGTGATGTATACTTATGAAATTCAATACATATTAGATCACGGAACCTGGATAAAAAATCTACAGGCGAAAGTCTGTGCAAAAGATCAGTTGCCTCGACAGAAACCAAATCATGTGAAAGCTTACATTGTGAATACAGAGAGATCAAATAAACCAGGAGAACACTGGGTGGCAGTGATATTCAACAATAATGACAATGTGCTATACTTTGATTCGTATGGACTACCACCACTTGAACCAGAAATCATTAACTTTTTAGACAATCATTCTTCAACGTGGAGATACAATCGACAAACTCTTCAGAGTCTACAGGGTAAAGTTTGCGGACTTTACTGTATCTTTGTATTGGATGCTGCTGCTAGAAGATACAATATACAGAAATATCTTCAACAGAAATTCCTCTCAACGAAACACCATCGAAACGATCGAGATGTATCATTGTGGTTTAATCAACACTACGGAATTCTATACAAGAAAATTTCAGACACTCAAACCTACAAACAGTGAAAAATGATCTTCTTTTTTTGCTATCAATTCATTGTAAATATTTCATTTTTGTCTTTTTTTACAGGTCATTGTAAAATATGTTCATTGTAAATATGTTCATTGTTCAGTTCTGTTCAATAAATAAAAGTTCAAAAAACAATAGACTTCTTCATTCTGTTTTTCCCAAGACTTGTTCTGTCTACATTTTTCCCATACAGCGTCTCATAACTTTTTTGCTATATTAGCATGAAACGTAGCATGGAAAAATGTATGTGTTTTCTACCCTGGCCGAGCTCTTTAAAAAATTTCAATCCTCCTTAAACGTATAAAAGCCCTGCGTTATTTTCATACATTCACCATTTCTTGATTCTCAGCTGACGATCACTTCGAAAGCAGTGTTAATATTCGGAAGCAATATCAATATGGAAGAGGTAAATCATCAACTACGTGAGGCTCTCCAAGAGTATCTAAATGCCGGACAGCAGTTATTGCAACTAACCACTCATCTCGTAGGAGTGGAGGAACAAAACCAACTGCGATGTATAACACAACCATACAAAGATCTCGGTGGAAAGATTACTTCAACTATTTTTAAAGACAACGTCTGACATCATCTTAGTCATTTACCAAGTGAATTTCGGATGTTGTCATTAGAAGTGGGAAAAAAACATAGCCTCCAAAAACAAACAGTCCATTTCACGGCTACCCATCTACCACGAAAGTTCTATCTTCAAGATGTCAGACGAAAGTTCTACCTTCAAGCTGTCAGACGAAAGTTCTATCTTCAAGTTGTCATTTCTTCAAATTGTCACAGCTCTTTTCAGAGCTAACCCAACAGTCCTTTTCAGGACTAACCATCTACCACGAAAGTTCTATCTTTCTTCAAATTGTCAAACTTCTTTCTTTTAGAAGAGTTACACTCCAAAGAGTTACACTCCAAAGAGTAAGAATCATTCATAGATGCAGAAAAAAGACTAAGTTCAACTCAATGTTCTGACATTTAGAAAAGAAAATTCATTCATAGGTGAAGAAAAAAGTCTAAGTCCAACTCAGTGATCAAGCATTTAGAAAGAAAAAAGTCTAAGTCCAACTCAATGGTCAACCTTTTAGAAAGAGAGAAAATCATTCATAGGGGAAAAAAGCTAAGACCAACTCAATGGTTAGGTTTTTTAGAAAGAGAGAAAATCATTCATAGGGTGAAAAAAGCTAAGTCCATCTCACTGATCAGGCAATTAGAAAGAGAAAAAAATCATCCATAGGGTGAAAAAACTAAGTCCAACTCAGTGATCTGAGCATTTTTTACCCAGCCTGTCAGTCATAAGGCCTGCACTTTGAATGCTAAATCCCTCTCAGGGTAGAGAGCCTAGGGACAAAATAAAAAAAATCTTTCGGGGACAGCAAATAGGGACACATCCCCAGAGTATCCTCCGCACGGCCGCCATTTTGAATGCTAAATCCCTCTCAGGGAAGAGAGCCTAGGGACAAAATAAAAAAAAAATTCTTTCGGGAGGGCAAACTAGGGACACATTTTGTCAGGGAGGGTGATGTACGGCACTCAGGGACGAGAGAATAGGGCACTACCCATGCCCTAGGTAGTGCCCTATTCTCTCGTCCTTTACTACTGCTGACCACGAAACTGATAAGGTAAGAAAGAAAATCGTTGACACTTCAATCATTTCCATTGTTTGCCTTACTAACCCAGGTTGATACTTTTTGCAGGTGCAATACACCGCTTGTTCACTTTCGACAGCTCATTATGCAATTGATATTTTTAGACAAGAAAGAGACCTACATGAGTGCCATTTCAAGGTTTGATGTTTTTAGGCCAGAATATTTTTCAAAATACTGCAATAGGACGATAATGAGTTTTGACTGCATATTCTGTGCCAGCAAATGTCAATCTGCAACATCAGCATAGGCACCAACAGGTGCCCTTTATCATATTAATCTTTTCTCATTAAAAAAAAACAATTTTTCACTCATCAAACTTGAAAGCATTTGCAAACAACAGTTTTGAAATGGGTGCCGCATACATGCTTAAATTTTCTGACAAGATAGAAAATTTTGTAGTGAACAGGAGAAAAGGCAGGTGATCAGCAGTTTCTCCTTTTCCTACAATGTTTTCCGAAAGACATCTTCCTCTTTGTTTTGAAAAGAACCCATTATTGTGCAATAAATAAAATGGGCTTAGTCTCTATCTGTACCAGTGTTAAAGTGTTAATAATCCAATGTTTTAACTCAATACAAAACAACAAAATTTTGGACTTGTCCAAATTGAAAGCAATTCCAGACAACAAATTAAGGTGGCAAAAATGACTCAATTTTTCCTTGATAGAGCAGAAAACACTGTGGGAAAAGGAGAAAATGCTGGTTACCAGCATTTTCTCCTTTTCTCACAATGTTTTCAAAGGCTTCTCCCTCAGGGTCGTTAAAGGTCTGTACTGTGTGGTAAAGAGTTAAGGGGCATATGGCCTGCAACACGCGAAAAGGGACATTCGGACATTTGCGTAAACCGTCATCCCGGATCAGCCTGCGCAGTCCGCGCAGGCTAATCCAAGACGACACTTTCCGTTTTTATGTAATTTTCTGTTTTGCGCATGTCTACTGAAGGACAAAATCTAATGTAGTCTTGAAGTGCCGTCTTGCAGGCTGATCTGAGACGACACTTTACGCAAATGTCCGAATGCCCCTTTTTGCGTGTTGCGAGCCATATTGAGATTTCCTTGCTGTAAATCAAATTATTTTGTGAAATACCGTTACCAATAAATACTACAAATTAATACTACAGACCTTTCTACAAGTATACAAGAACTTAACAGTTGAATTCAGCTTAAAGGTGATTTGTTGGCATTAAATTCACGAAAAAGCCATGTGTTCTGTAACTCTGTCTTTTTGTATGAGATCAGATGATGATGTCATCATTCTTGTTCGAATCTGATCCCAAATAATTGATGCATGCTTTTGATCATGTGACATTCCAGCAAGTCTTTACAAAATACCCGCACAAAATCTAGAAATACCTTAACTCTTCACCAAATGACAAAATTTTAGACTGGTCCAAACTGAAAGCATTCGCAGACTACAAAACAAGGGAGACTGAAAAACTAAAATTTATTTGGGAAAGGGTAGAAAACATTGTGGAAAAAGGAGAAAATGCTGGTTACCAGCATTTTCTCCTTTTCCCACAATGTTTTCAAAAGGCTTCTTTCACAGGGTTGTTAAAAGTCGTGATTGTGTTGTAATGGGTTAAGAGGCCATGTAGCCCATAAAGGAATAGGGGTTTGAAAATCCTATACATTTACTTGCAAAGTCAGAATTGGAAAATGCAAGCTGAATTTTCAAGCACTTATAAAAATGTGAGTGCAAATTATCGGAGGTGAGTAACTTAAATGAAATAAATTGTACATGTGAATATAAATAAGGTAATCCCTTTCATTCTAAACAGAGGTCATGTCACACTGAGAAAATCCTTTGACGGTTATTTATAAATTTTCAGGGAATTTAGAAGAAATGTAAACTGGCTCTCTGCTCCGTTCACTTGAATATAAAGCATCTCTTAAACCGAGAACCATGTAATCGCCTAGCAAACTGTGAATGAATCAAACATTGATCATCGTGTCAGAAAATATTTGAGACCATTTTTATGAACCCTGCATCCATGTGAAATAAAAAAAAAAGGCCAAAGAAGCACTGTTTTCAAATGAGAATGCTCATGAAGGCTGTTCATGTAGCTCGACAAACAAAAAATCTAAAATAACATCAGGAATTATAGTGGCCGATGGAAAAACCAAGACAGACCAAACTTCAAGAAACAAGAGGGCCATGATGGCCCTGAAGTCGCTCACCTGAGCCTTTTGATCAAACATGACCCATTTCCAATCTCTTCAGAGATATTAAGACACATTCTGACAAACACTCATTAGTGTTGGACTTAAAATATGGCCTCTAGAGTGTACACAAGCTTTTTCTAGAATTTGTCTCAGTGGCCTACTTTACATGTACTGTAGAAATGATCCAGACAAACATTCTGACAAACTTTCATGAGTATTTGAAAGAAAATTTGGCCTGTTGGGTGTACAAAAGGTTTTTCCGAGATTTGATCTAGTAACCTAGTTTTTTACCCAACACGACCCATATTCATACCAGTCTAAGATATTATCAAGATAAACATTCTAAGCAAATTTCAAGATTATTGGACTGAAAATGTGGCCTCTAGAGCGTACACAAGGTTTTTCAAGGATTAAACCTGGTGACCTAGTTTTTGATTCCAAGTGACCCATTTTCAAACTCATGCAAGATACCATCAAGACAAACATTCTGACAAAGTTTAAAGAATATTAGACTGAAAATGTAACCTGTAGTGTGTACAAAAGGTTTTTCTGAGATTTGACCTAGTGACCTAGTTTTTTATCCAACATGACCCATTTTCATAATAGTCTAAGATATTATCAAGACAAACATTCTGACCAAATTTCAAGAGTATTGAACTAAAAATGTGGCCTCTAGAGCGTACACAAGGTTTTTCTAAGATTTCACCCAGTGACCTAGTTTTTGACCTGACATGACCCATTTTCAAAGTCATCCAAGCTATTATCATGACAAACGTTCTGACCAAGTTTCAAGAGCATTGGACTGAAAATGTGGCTTCTAGAGCGTACACAAGGTTTTTCTAAGATTTGACCTGGTGACCTAGTTTTTGACCCGACATAGTCCATTTTCGAACTCATCTGAGATATCATCAAGACAAACATGCAGACCAAATCTCAAGAGTATTGGACTGAAAATGTGGCCTCTAGAGCGTACACAAGGTTTTTCTAAGATTTGACCTAGTGACCTATTTTTTGATCCCACCTAACCAATTTTCAAACTTGTCCGAGATATCATCAAGACAAACATTCTGACCAACTTTCAAGAGCATTGGACTGAAAATGTGGCCTCTGGAGTGTGCACAAGGTTTTCCTAAGATTTTACCTAGTGACCTAGTTTTTGACCCACCCTGACCCATTTTCAAACTGATCCGAGATATTATCAAGACAAACATTTTGACCAAGTTTCATGAGTATCAGACAGAAAATGTGGCTTCCAAAGTGTAAACAAAATCAAATATAGGAATTTTTCTAATTCAAGGGCATATAACTCCGGTTGTACTGGTCCAATTAGACCCATAATCAAACTCATCCGAAATCTTATGGTCATATATATTTTGACCAAGTTTAGTGCTGATTGGTTAATATTTGTAGATGCTAGAGTGTAAACAAAATCAAATATTGTAATTTTTCTAATTCAAGGGCAAGTAACTCCAGTCATTCTGGTCCGATTAGACCCATAATCGAACTCATCCGAGATCTTAAGGTTATATACATTTTGACCAAGTTTGGTGTTGATTGCTTTATATTTGTAGATGCTAGAGTGTAAACAAAAATATGTGAACTGACGGACGGACCGACGGACTGATGACAGACGGATGGACGACGGACGGTGAGTGATCACAATAGCTCATCCTGAGCACTTCATGCTCAGGTGAGCTAAAAATCCTACAAAACCTATGGTATCTTTTAAAACTGTACTGGATTGAAAAAATGTTACCCGAGGTCGCAGAACTGAACACAACAACATTGGTGAAATTTGGTGAACTTGAGCCATGAGCAGGCAGTAGAATGCACATCATCTGTAAACAGTCTCAAGAAATAATTACAACAAGAAATATCTTTTAAAAAAGACAGACGGCGTAAGAGGCACTGGGATATGAATATTTAAATTCGTTTGTAGTATAATATGAAGAGAAATGATGAACAGTTCTGAAAGTAGCCTCTTTTATGTTTCGGAATATATCGTTTGTTCTGTTTTTTATAAATGAATCATGTTTAAATAAAGGTCTATTTAGACCATTCGATGAAATCTTTAAAAAGAAAACAAAAAAGATTTGCATGTTTTTTGTACAAAAATGAAGCACCTTTCAAACATCGACTATTTGTCATTATCAGAAGGCCGGGTTTCAATACCCCTCTCAATGCTTGACCACACCCACCTACTTTTATTAAGAGTAATTTAGCAGAAACCCAGTTTCTTCGCTAACAACGCAATAAAATTGATTGTTCCCCCAGGTAGGCTTAGTTATTCACGTTTTGAATTAATTCACCAAATTCAAGACATAACATCTTTTTTCATTGTGACAAGAAACGAAATCAGTTGTTTCACAACCTGTTTTTCGTGTAAGACAATAGAGCGGTAGCCTGCCGTCGCAATTTGTATTCAGTTTTATGCGAGGAAAAACGGGTACCAAATCTCTTACACTAACCAAAATAGAAAACTTGCCAATACTCATTGCTATTAGTTTATCCATATGATTTAGATTATTGATGTTTAGCTAGAGTTTAACATCTGCATGGCCAAAAAGTACATCTTTACACAGGTAAATGTGATCATTACGTGATTTTCTAGCCATGAACACTTTTATCCAATGTCGGTAAATTTCTACTGTGACCTTTATTTTTTTGCGTAGTTTACCTATATTTAGCCAATCACAAAATGTGTAACCATTCATTTCCTCCTAGTACTGAAAGTAGGTCAAAAGTGAGATCATACAGCCTACATATTGAATTATGAACTCATACACCTAACAGAATACATTGCAACTTTCTCCTATCTTGATGATGGAAAGATCAGTGACAAATAAATAGAACAGAATAGAATGAAATTAGAATTGATTGCTGGACAAGTTTGACACTGAAGAATAAAAGTATTTAGTGAAGTGTACAGGTAAAAAAGTTGTTTTGAACTTACTGTGATTCATTTCTCTCATCGGTTTTAAAACTTCAACAAAAAACAACAAAGAGTAATGTCAAAATCAAAATATGTTTATGAACAGGTTTTAAGAAAATTCCAGTCCTATATTGATTTTGCCAGTGGAAAAAAGCCACTGGCAAAAAATTTGCCAGTGGATAAAAAAACCAAAAATTCAAACACTGGAAATACCAATAAAAAGAATCATTTTCTCTTGTAACCCTTCACCACACAATCCCAAGTTTTAACAGCTCTGAGGAAGATGCCTTTTGAAAGCATTGTGGGAAAAAGAGAAAATGCTGGTAACCAGCATTTTCTCCTTTTCCCAGTTTTCTATCCTACCAAAAACAAATTTCAATTGTTTAGTCACCCTTATCTTGTCCTCTACAAATGCTTTCAGTTTGGACATGTCCAAAATTTTGTCATTAAGTACAGAGTTAATAATGAGCGACAGCGAGTTACGGGCGAAGCCCGTAACGAGCAAAACTCGTTTTGCAGTAACACCGTTCTAGATTTTCAAAAATGAAATTCCGACTTCGTTCTGGGTTTTAGTTCTTAATCTAAATAGGGATGACTAAAAATTGAGTGTCTTCCAGTTAGTCGCACAGCATCACACGTATGACAATCTTTTGCACAAGTACCTGATTGGTCAAAAATGACAAAAATCATCTACTGATCGGATGATTACTTAAAAATCATTATCAGTTTAATGAGTACTGATTATCTAATTTCTTACTTACTTTCAACGTATTAAGCATCTATTTGTGTATAAACATACGCAATGATCTAGACTGGCAAATAATGATGTCATTAATCATACTATTCTTACGTCATGCACAAGCCGTTTTTCGCGGAAAACATTGTGTTGAAGAAACCATGACTAAACTAGTTTTTTGGCTGTTTCAAAATACCATTTACAGAGAAAGCCGGATTTATGATCTGTAAAAAGGGTGCTTAATGCATTTGCAAAAAACTATCGACCCAGGTCGGCCTGTGCAGTCCGCGCAAGCTAACCTGGGTCAAAACTCTTTGCTAGATCTATTTTTCAACTTTCTACATGTCAAAGGACCAGTTTGCATGCCTTATGATTCAGTCACTTATCATACAATATGGATGTATAATAATTATGTGATGACTTGCTTGGTATCATACATCACGGAGATGCATTAAACCCTCTTTTACCGCAACATGGCTCAAATATATTTAGATCTATTTAATGTTACGAAAGCTTGTTAATAGATCGAAAAGTATGGCATTTTTTTTGCCATAAGTTGGATATCTATCCGAAAACTCAGCATATTTCTTTCCCAAGGATTGATGATAGATCTAGATCTAGTCATTGCGACAGAATTCATTCCTGTCTCTGCACTGATCACTGTTTCAACGACGGATGTGTAGGAAAGCAGATGGGATGAAAAAGGAAAACCACATAGTCTATAATCTGATTTTAGCGATCTAAGCACTCTGATTGTAAAGAAACTCCAGGTAAAACGTGGGTAGACCTGTGCACTAACGAAGAAATGAAAGAAAGATTTTGTTTGTTTGTTTGTTTTTTCCTTTTGTGTGTATATTCATTGCGGCGGCAAGTGCACCTACCATGCATTCCTGAAATTCCTTTTACCAGTACTCTGCTCAATACTAGTATTCTTCTCAACCTACTGACGGATTCCTCGTAAAAATCAAAGTATGTCTAATATAGATCTAGATCTACATGCAGTGAGGACATGTTGACCAAAATCATTCCAAGACATTTTTTCTGGACATAACGAAATTGTCAAGGAACTGTCTTTATTTTGTTCAGGAAATTAGGGACAGTTCGCTCTATTTCACATGTATAAGTCTACGAAAAAAAAAAATGCTTTCTACTTTTGACAACGCTCAAAATTAGTTTTGGCAAAGACGGAATTCAAACTCAAAACCCTTTGATTTCAAGATCAAGAATCTAGCTCGTCATTAGATAAATAGATATTTGTTCCACAAATCATTCACGTCGCTCGTATTGAGGCTTTGCCTTTTTCATATTACTTATTTATTGATGGTTTGCTAGCCAGCACCCTGCTAAATTCACTGATTGCAAACATTTGAGTAGATTTGTTTGATTATAAAAATCTGTATATCCCCCTATCATGATACTGACGAAAAAGGTCTTTGAAAATTATGTTGGAAAAGGAGAATATACTGGTAATGTATTATTGCCATTTTCACAATGTTTTCCACCTTTGCAAAGCAATATTGTTGTTGTATGTCAATGCTTTCACCATCAAAAAGTCTTAAATTTTGTTATCTGATAAAGAGTTGAACAACCAAACATGAAAAACTTGACAGTTTTCTGTAATTTATGTTTTGCTAAGCATCGATAAATATCTGTAGAAAAGGTTAAAACTGGATGCATTTCGAAACTGCATACGCAAGGATTATTCAAATTTCCTCATATTGGAGAAGTTTTTACTTTGACATCTTCCTGTTTCTTTACGAATAATGACTTTAAATTTCAATGCCTAAATTTGATAAGCCTTTGAAAGCATTGCTTGTGACAAGCATTTTTTTCTTTAGCAACAATAGGACTTTTTCAAATGATAAAAAAAAACCCACGTTTTCCTCTCTTCTAATGTTTTACCTTTTGGGGTATTTGTAATTAACTCTGGTTCATAAGTATGATTGGGCCCGCCTAGGTAGCTCAGTAGTTAGTGTATCTGACTCGTGACCTGGTGGTTGAGAGCTCGATACCCAGTTTAGACAAACTTTCTTTCTGGCAATTTATTGCCTCTCACTTCTGATACATGTGAGAAAAGAGTCAGTCACTTGGAAAAAAAGTTGTGTCAGTATTGGTATGAGAACGCCAGGAAACGTGTGTAGGTGCACTGACAGCTGCGATATGACCTATGCTGTTAAAATGGTGTTAAACCCCAATACAAACCTTTATGATTAGATTTTTCTATAAAAGGTTACCAGCATTTTTTCCTTTTTCCACCATATTTTCAAAAGCTTTCCTTCCAAAAGTAGTAAAAACTGCCATGATTCTGAAACCATCTAACAAAGAAAGGGGCTCAACCCTTTACCAACCAATTTCTTGTTTTCATTTCCCTGAGGCCTTTTGAAACATGGTGGGAAAAGGAGAAAATGCTGATAACCAGAATTTTCTTCATTTCCCACTATGTTTCCTACCCTGTCAAAAAACTTCAGTGCATAGTATTTTGTACCACTTTGAAATTTGTCACTTGCAGATGCTCTCAATTTGGAAGTCTAAAATTTGTCGTTTTGGAAACGGTTAAGATAAGAAGCCTTAGGAGACTGCAGCGAGATGACATAAAAAGTAGGGCAATAATCGCTCAGAACTTCTGCGACAGTCATACAGTACATGCTGTGAAATTTCTTGGTAAAATTTAAATATCGGAAATGTGTGCAGTAGAATATGCAGTAGATGTGCAAAATGCAGGCTATTTATGGACTGGTTGCAGCTTTGTCAGACAAAATAATATATTGTCAAACGAGGGCTGTGGTATGGAAAAATGTCTGTCTATAATCCAATCTTTCTCACTACACGGCATCTCTCCCTCTTCATTATGACTTTGTTTTGCGGTCGGCCTATTTTCAACTTGAAAACATTGTTGCAAAATATGAAAATGTTCATTATGAGAATTTTTTCCATCTGCCAAACATTATTTCGAAAAGTATTCCTCTATTAACCCTGAAGGAAACAATCCCATTTTTTATGTCCCTGAGGAAGAGGTCTTGTTACCAATATTTTGCTCCTTTTCTCATGATGCTTTCAGAAACCTTCTTTTAATTGGGGATTATCAAAAGATGGGAATGGTTGGTAACAAATGCTAGTCACCAGCATTTTTCTTTTTCCCACAAAAGAACACAAATAGGACAAGTTTAACCCTTAAAGTGCATTTCACAACTAAAGTTGCCTTTGCAGCCAGTGTAGATCAAGATCAGACTGCACAAAATGTGCAGTCTGATCTTTGATCTACTCTGTCCGCTTTGCCGAGACATTATGGACAAAGGCTACCTTGAAGTTGCTATTATTTGGGTATTATTTTCAGACTGAAACAGGCTGTCGGGTTTATTTGGCGCTTTAACTCTTTACCACACAACAAAATTTAAGGCTTGTCCAAATTAAAAACATCTGCACACAACAATTTAAATGTGGCTCAAATGATGAAAGTTGTCTTTGATAGGATAGAAAACATTGTGGGAAAAGGAGAAAATGCTGGTTACCAGTATTTTCTCCTTTTCCCTCAATGTTTTCAAAAGGCTTCTTTGTCGGGATTGTGTGGTAAAGGGTTAAGGGTTAAAACTTTTTTGTCAGAAAATCTAATAAGATACTGGATATTGTTGATCCAAGAGGCAAATGCAAATTCAAGTATGATCTGAATCTACCCACAAAGGTACAGGAACCTAGCCTGGAGCTGAGGGATTAACTCACCCCACTTTGAATTATTCTTTCTTCTATTTTTTCTTTAATTAAAAACCCCAAAGATATTTCTTTTTGCCTGTGAAAGTAAGTTTAAGTCACTCCCAATGATGATACTCAATGGATCAGTAATCATTCCCAACTCACTGCTGGACAATTTCAAGAGCGTTTATATCGGGAAGTGGCCAGTCGCTTGGAAAGACTGATGTGTGAAATACCAGTAGATTAAACTCCGGGACAGTATGGAAGGATGCACTGGCTGCCTGGATGTGACAAAAATAATCTTGAAAATAGCACTAAAAACCAATTAAACAGACCATGAAATGCCACTGACACCTCTGCGAAAAAACAGCAAGTTGTGTATCATTACTTTCAAGGTTCAATCGTGTCTCGTAAATTTACAAAATTGTCACAAAACGTCTGCATAGATTGTCCAATGCACTTGCTTGAAATGCAGCAACAAACCGAAGGGATTTGTTCTTTAACCCTTTAACAAATAAGATATTGTTTTAACAACCCTTGGAAAGAAAGCTTTTGAAAACATTGTGGGAAAAGGACAAAATGCTAGCAATCAGCTTTCTGTCTTTTTCAAACAATGTTTTCTAACCTTCCAAAGACAAATCCTATTACCTCAGCCTCATTTAAGGTGTAGTCTACAACTTCTTTTAGTTTGGAAAAGTCTACAGTTTTCTAGTTTGAGTTAAACCTGCAACCAGAAAATAAGTGTTTAATCCCCTGAAAAAAAAAAAAGGCTACTGAAAGCATTGTGGGACAAGGAGAAAATGCTGGTCACCATCATTTTCTCCTTTTCCCACAATTTTTCCTATCCTTTTCTATGATTAACTTCATTATCTTGGCCAAATTTGATATTCATTGTCTCGCAAACTTACACTGTCAGTAAGACAAATCTCAACTTTTGTGGTCTGGTAAACTCTAATTCAGTTCTAAACTTAAAGTTCTGACTTCAATCCTAGGTACAGGAAAATATTGCTAAAGCCCCAGTAGCTCAGTCGGTAGCGTACAGGACTTGAGAACAGGGAGTTGTGGGTTTGATTCCTGGCTCGGCCAATTTCTTTCGAAGGACTGATGATAGTCATTGCGACAGGATTAATTCCTCTCTAACCACTGACCATTGTTTTGACGATGGTTATGTGGGAAAGCAGCCAGTGGCTTGAAAAGAATATTCTGCGGAGTACTGGTAACACTGAAACTCCAGGAAAGCATGGATAGGTACACTGGCCGCTGCGATACAACTGAAATAATGTTGAAAACGGCGTTAAACACCAAACAATCAATCAACAGAAAAATATTGCTTTTCAATAGGAGTGAAAATTGCTTCGTATGATTTACAACCAATGGTCCCTTTTGCCACAATGATTTTTGAAAACCATCCAATGCATTTATACTTGCACAGCATTGACTTTTGAGATATCTGTCCAAACAACAGCGTTGAAAAAAAATGCTACAGCTTTTACTGTCCCTCTTTTAGTCTTACCCCTTTACCACACAATCCCAAGTTTCAACGGTCCTGGGAAGTAAGACTTTTAAAAATATTGTGGGAAAAGGTGAAAATGCTGGTAACCAGCATTTTCTCCTTTTCCCACAATATTTTCTAACCTTTCAGAAACAAATCCAATTATTTGAGTCACATTTAATTTGTCACCTGCAAAATTTGATGCTTTCAATTTGGACCAGTCTAAAACACTGCTGTGTGGTAAAGAGTTAAAATGCTAAATAAACCCAATCTACATGCATAATCAAAAATTAAGATCCTAATAAAAGCAGTTTCAATATTGCTATTGTCAAGAATATCAAGGTCGACAGTGTAGATTAAAGATCAGACTGCACATTTTGTGCAGTCTAATATTGATCTACACTTGCAGCAATTGCAACGATAGTAGTGAAAGGTGCTGTACAGGTTAAAGTAGCATGTTTTATAATAGAGGCTTTTTCAACACTTCACCATACCGCAGAATTTTCGACCTTTCTAAATTCAAAGCATTTGCAGATGACAAAACTGAATATGGCTAAAACTGTACAAGTTGTTTTTTTAGAGGTAAAAAACGTTGTGGGGTACAAGAGTTTTCCCCTTTTCCCACAATTTTTTTTAAAGGCCTTCTTCCGAAGGTTTGTTAAAACACAAGATTGTGTGGTAAAGAGTTAACCCTTTAACAGACAATCCTGTGTTTTAATTGCCCCAAGACAGACAGCTTTTGGTAACGTTATTGGAAAAGAAGAAAATACTGGTAATCAGCATTTTATTTTTTGCCCACAATGTTTTTCTACCAGTCTAAAGAACAGAAACAGTCTTTTGACCTGCATATCATTTGCTCTCTGTGAATGCGCTCAATTTAGACAATTCTAAAATTTTGTCACTTGGTAAATAGTTAACTCTTTACCAAAAAATGCCGACTTTTAACGACGCTGGGAAAGAAGCCTTTTGAAAACATTGCGGAAAAAAGAGAAAATGCTGGTAACCAGCATTTTCTCCTTTTCCCACAATGTTTTCTACCCTATCAAAGAAAATTTGCATCATTTGAGCATCACTGAAATTGTCGTCTGTAAATGCTTTCAATTTGGACAATTCTAAAATTTTGTCAATTGGTAAAGAGTTAAAAAAAAAATGCCATCTGTTGTGTATTTCCTAGAAAGTAATATTACAGTTTCAGCATCATCCCATGAAATGTTGCCTTTTTCTTCTTTATTTCATTTAACTCTTCACCACAACACGAAGTTTCACCCAAAGCATTTGCTGATAACAACTCAAATGTGTTTCATAATTATGATGGAACTTGTGTGTGATGGAGTAACCAGGATTTTCTCCTCTTCTCACAATATTTTGAACTGTACCAAAAGACAAAATTTTGGACTTAACCAAATTGAAAGTATTTGCAGATGACAAAATAAATGTAGATCAAATAATGATTTTTGTCTTTGATAGGGTAGAAAATGTTGTGGGGAAAGGAGAAAAATGCTGTTACAATCATTTTCTCCTTTTCCCACAATGTTTTCAGAAGGTTTTTCTCTCAGAGTCGTTAAAATTCGAGATTGTGTGGTAAAGGGTGAAGAGACATTAAAACACAGGATTGTTTGATGAAAGGTGAGGCAAAGAGAGACATTATCCATGGTAACTTTTAATTTTTCATACTTACATCTCCTATCAAAATTTAATTCTTCACAGAAGAACAAAATATTATATGTATACAATATTAAAGCATATTAAAATGTGGGTTCAAATGACTGGACTTCTTGTAGGGGAAGAAAACAATGTTTTCAAAGCTTTCTCCCTTTCTTATTTCTTCTTTAAGCCATCGTCACACCTTACGTAGTTGACCATAGTGGGGAATGACCAAAGATGGCTGTAGTTGAACATATTAAATGTAGTTGATCGTAGTTACACGTAGATAGCTGTAGTTCAATGTAGTAATCAACATAGTTTTAACTTATGAATTGCCTGTAGTAAGTGCATAATTTTTTAACATGTTCAAAAATTTGTTACAGTTATGGCCCTACTATGACCTTAGTTTGAACACAGTTGATCGTAGTTAACAGTAATTGACCCTACTTAACCATAGTGTATTTAATACATTCAACTACGGCCAACTACGTAAGATGTGACTGCTGTTAAAGTACGATGACTGCAGTTTACCCGCACTGAGCAGACGCAACCACAATATGTTTTACCAATGCTTAATACGGTTGACCTTAATTTACCGTAGTTGTGCAAACTTCGGATGTAGTTTATACATAGTGTGACATAGTAAATCATAGTCAGATGTAGTGATACCCTATTTAACCCTAGTCATTTTGCTCGGAGTTGAATGTAGTTAACTGTACTTACAGGTAGTTCAACCTACTTAGGCTTTCTATATTTCCTCTTTTTGCCAATTTTGAACCTACTTCAAACATACTTTAACCTAGTTGACTGTAGTAACACTACGACAGACTTAAACGTTTGAAATAACTATGGTCAACTACGTGAGTGACCGTAAATGTGACCATGGCTTTAAAGGGTGTTATTCAAATTCTTATAAACAATGATTGTATGGTCTTTAATGTCACTTTCAACATTCAGTTTTATTGCAACGTCCAGTGCACCTATCCATGCTTTCCTAGAATTTCTTTTACCAGTACTCTGCAAAATATTCTTTCCAAGCCACTGGCTGCTTTCCCACATAACCACTGCCGTAACAATGGTCAGTGGTGAGAGAGGAATGAATCCTGTTGCAATGACTATCATCAATCCTCCGAAAGAAATTGGCCATCAAACCAGTGACCCCCTGTTCTTAAGTCCCGTGCGCTACCGACTGGGCTACTGGGGCTCGGCTCTTATAATAAAACAAATCTGTTATTGATTGTGAGATTCCCATAAGCCTTTTGTGAAATTTTGTGGAAAATCTGAAAATACTTGAAAAGGCTATGTAGCTCATTAACTCTTTACCACACAATCCCGAGTTTTAACAACTCTGAAAAAGAAGGCTTTTGAAAACATTGTGGGGAAAAAGAGAATATGCTCGTAACCAGCATTTCTCTTTTTCCCACAAAGTTTTCTACCCTATCAAAGACAGAAATCATCAGTTGAGCCATGTATAATATGTCGTCTTAAATTGCCATCGATTTGGTCCAGTCCAAAATTTTTTTGCACTTCTCTCTCTTTTCTATTGATAGTATGCAGCTACTGCTCCAGGATATGCAGTGAAAAACCATTTATTTACATTGGTATGATTAAAAAAAATATAAAAAGCCCCCTTTAAAGTGGACTGTTCAGATTTTTTAAAATCTCATCAAACTTTAAAAATGATTTACCATTGAATTACGTAAGGCAATAGCTGGCAAACCATTAGTAAAAAGAAAGAAAATAATTTTCAGTGGTACTACATCAAAGGGCTACATAGCCTCTTATGGTATTTTTAGATTTAACAGCAGAATTTTGGTAAGTTTTGTGGGAATATCAGTCTACAGATGGATGGATTGACAGACGGACAGACAGACATGATGAAACCAGTATACTCCTCTACTTCGTAGGTGGGGGGGTACAAAAATTTAAATAGACCCCTTTAACTCTTTACCACAAAACAAAATTTTAACATGATCCAAATTGAAAGCATTTGCATACGACAAGTATTGCTCAAAACATAAAATTTGTCTTTCAAAGGGTAGAAGACATTGTGGGAAAAGGAGAAAATGCTGGTAACCAACATTTTCTCCTTTTCCCACAATGTTTTCAAAAGGCTTCATTCTAAGGGTCATTAAAAGTCGGGATTGTGTGGTAAAGGGTTAAAGAGATTAAAGTGTCTTCAGCACCCCAATACCAGATTTTTCAGGAAGGATAAGGGCAGAAGGTAATACATTATTCAGTAACAAAGCTCTGAATGTATCACACATACATGTTCAGTTAGCTGATCACTCTCCTCCATGCTAGTTGAAAAAATACTTTATTGGGAAAAAGAACGAGAATGCATGTTCCCTCCCCCCCCCTCCTCCCAAGTTTTTCTACATACCACTGATCAATATCAAATTGCTTGTAAGCTACACTTTTTTTATTGGCTGTTTATAAAAAAACAATTGCTACACCACAGATAATTTACAATAAATAGAGTTGTCTTATTTTCTTCAAAATGAATCTTAGACTTGACTTCTTTCACCCATGAATAGAAATGTGTCACTGACACAGATGCCCCCGCAATCCTTTTTTGTTAGAACTGAAATAAATATTCACTGTTTAACCAAGCACTGTGACCTTGACCTTTGAACTGGTGACATGGTTATTGCATGCGACCTTGTCATCTATCCATGCTGTCATTTGTGGCAAATTATTTTAGAATGGGATCATGCACCTGGAAGTTATTGGCCGCACATGACACCAGTGTTTACCGAACACATACAATACAAACACACAAATATGATCACAGGTAAATTTGCTTAATTTGAACAGTTTTCATTACATCACAATATATCCTGCAGTAATTTCAATCTATGTATACAATTAATGTTGTCTGTATGGGTAATCTAAGCAAGGACTGTTTGAGATACCACCAAACTCTGTTTGGGCCCATCTACACTAGCAAACATTTGCAAATACAACCAAATACTGTGTTTGCTGTTGTTTGCAAACGAAAGTTCGCTGGTGTAGATCAGTCTCCAAACTTTGGACATGTTAAATTTTCTTTGCTCTGTTTGCTTGTTGCTGGTGATTTTTTAATATACTGACCAGTTAGAAGCACAGTCCTGTTATCATGTGATGGACGTATCACATAATCTTCAAACACCACCAAACATTGTATGCCATTGTTTGTTGAAGTGTAGACACCCTACAGAAAAACATGAACAAAAAACACCAAACAAAAATTTGGTGGTGTTTGCAAATAAAAGTTTGCTAGTGTAGTTGATTGATTGATGGTATGGTGTTTAACGCAGTTTTCAACATTATTTAAGTTTTACCATGGCGGCCAGTGCACCTAACCATGCTGTCCTGGAGTTCCTTTTACCAGTACTACGCACAATTTTCTTTCCAAGGCACTGGCTGTTTTCCCACATAACCTTCGTTTAAACAATGGTCAGTGGTGGGAGAGAAATGAATGCTGTTGCAATGACTATCATCAATCCTTCGAAAGAAATTGGCCGAGCCAGGAATCGAACCCGCGACCCCCTGTTCTCAAGTCCTGTACGCTACCGACTGAGCTACCGAAGCTTTGGCAATATTTTCCTGTACCTAGGATTGAAGTCAGAGGGAAAACGGACAAAAACATGCAGAATTTGGTTATCTGGTGACAAAATTCATCTCCTCTGCCACTCGAGGCTCACGCGATGGGTGTGTGGAGAAGAGAAGCCACACAATGACCGCATGAGTATCGCACATGTAATGGAAAAAATGCACGTTTACCGGATATGTACCAGATAATAAGCGATCTATTAACGGATATCACGGTATGAGTAACGGACTTGTACCGGATAAAATGGAAGTGCAACACATGAGAACCGGACAAAACGTTCTTCCAACGTACGATGAACGGAAATGTACCGAACACCAACGTACGAGGAACATACCAGGGGCTCGACTTGCTACTGTAGACTGGCCTTCACTCCGAGTATTGTTCAAACGAAACTTGCTTGAGTCACAATCCAACAACACAGCCTTTGAACACATGTGAACTACAGTCACTTTTGTGATCAGAATAAGAGTGCACAGAACTTACAGTATAAGCAATTCAACGTCTGATATGCTGATAAGGTAATACTTTGGGTTTTGTGATTGACTGAAAAAGTCAATTCTATTTGAGCCACACTCTGGCAAAAGCGGGCTTAATGCATCTCCATAATGCATCATACTTAGGAAGTCATCACATAATTATTGAGATACATAACATTCATTTTGCCTAATTTTGCTGATTGATGAGGTAGAATGGTCTTCGCACATGCAGAAAATTTACAAAAAGCAAACAGTTTCTACACAGGTCGGCCTGCATGGACTGCACTGACCTTGGTTGACTCTTTTTGCTGATGCATTAAACCCCCTTTTCATAGAGCATGGGTCATGAACTCTTTACCACACAATCCCGACTTTTAATGACCCTGAGAAAGAAGCCTTTTGAAAACATTGTAGGAAAAGGAGAAAATGCTGGTAACCAGCATTTTCTCCTTTTCCCGCAATGTTTTCTACCCTTCCCAAGACAAATTTCAATTTTTGAGCCATACTTATGTTGTCGTCTGCAAATGCTGTCAATTTGGACTGGTCTACAATTTTGTCGTTTGGTAAAGAGTTAATACTATTGCAGCTTAAAAATGAAATACATAGTTCAGTTTAGCCTACGGCTAAACCATTTCCTAGATGACTAAATTTTAGGCCTGGCAAAACTGAAAGCATTTCAAGATTATCACTAGTGCTAAAAAAATAGGGTTGTCTTCCAAACTAGATAAAACAGTGTTGGAAAAGGCACACTTTCTGGTCACCAGAAAGAAAATTTTTGCCACCAGCATATTGTCCTTTTCTAGTAATATTTTCAGTGGTCTTCTGAAATAAAAAATTACATTCTCAAGGTAAACATTACATGAGAGCTATTGGCCCTAAAGCCCTTACCTGAGTAAAGACAGAGGTTTTAACCACCCCTAACTACACTAACAAATATTTGTTTGCAAACACCACCAGTGATTGGGAAAGAATTATTTTTAATGGGACAATGTCCCTTCCTCCAGGAAAATCAATGTGACATTTTGAAAACCAATGTGACAATTTAAGAAAAAAAACAGAAAATCTTTTAATTGCTTTCATTTATTTTTTTAAAATAGTACTATCTCAATGCAAGTCAAAATGTAGCTAAATGCTTATGCTGGTTCTATATTTAATGCTTGGAATCAAACATAGTCATCTGGGTTCTCATTAGGTCCTGAATCCCAAGAGTCATTGAATCTTGGGCTGAAATTTTCAAGAGTCAAAATGAAATTTCCAAGCATCAAAGAGAAATGATCAAGGGTCAAAATTACTTGGTTATTATGGAAATATAAGGATGACAGCAAAAGACAATGGCCTAACCTTCACCCCCCTTTCATTGTTCCATAAGATGAAGGTCTGACCTTCACCCCCTTTCATTGTTATTTTCATTTCATTAAAGAAAAAAAAAACAAGAACTTTTTTTCTCATTATCATTCTCTACATATAATTACGTAAATTCACTGTTTAAATTCAGTATAAATGATGAAGAAACAATTTGAGACAACTCTGATCGGACGGTGTCAAATTGACCGTTGTTGTGTCATGGGTTTTCGTGTTTTTTTTTTTCAGCGATCTACTTTCATATCTCTTTATTTCTTTTAGCAGTATTATAGCATGATGATTGAAATAAACTTACCAACTGGGGTAGCAGGGAACATAAATACTGTTAGACCATAAGCTGATTGAGAATGTTACCTATCTAATTCATGATGAAAAAAAAAAGTGGCCTTCTCAATCAGCATGATATACACTGATAAACGTTTGCTGCATGTCCATGGATATGCTTGGGATAGGCTCGGAGAGAGATGTGATCTGAGAGTTGCTCTGATTCTCGCTAGGATCGTCTGTATGAGTCTGTTAATAAACGATCATTGTGGGAAAGAAATTACTGATGGAGCCCTGACCTTCATGCAATTTTAAATTTTCGGTGGTATATACTAATGCATAGGTAGTTGTTGAATTTGAATTTTACGGCAAAATCAGGGCAGTTTCATCAAGACGACAAAATAGGTTCAATATTCAATACGTGGTTTATGATTGAAAACATGACGTCACACGCACATAGCTACTCATTTTATAGAGCGTCTAATCAGCGCCGATCAAAGGAGATGCGTCTGACTAAATTTCATACTTTACGACGTTGAAAATTGAATGGGACAAGGGGGCACTCATTGGCAAAAAGGATGTGGCATTTTGGATTTTAATGTGACTATGGCGCATGGCGCAAGCCTTTCCCAGTCACTGCACCACCAAACACCATGTTTACTGATGTTTGCAACCAAATGTTAGCTAGCGCATACCAGTCAGCAAACACAAGCAAACATCACCCAACAGTCAGTGATGTTTGGTCATGTTCATTTTTGTTTGCTGTGTTAGGTGATGTCTAAGTATATTGACCAGTCAGAAGCTGTCTTTTTATCATTTGATGAATGCATTACATGATCTTCAAACATCACCAAACATTGTTTGCTATTGTTTGTTTAGTGTTGACACCCTAAGGACAAACATCACCATACAAAAGTTTCGTGATGTCTGCAAACAAAATGTTTGCTAGTGTAAACGGGCTTTAACATAGAACACTTTGGAAAATATTCTGGGATAAGGAGAATTTGCTGTTAACCAGCATTTTCACCTTTTCCAGTGTTTTTTTTAACAAATTTGTAACAGTGAGTCCTGGGACTCACTAACCAGAAATTTTATGAGCCCTCTGGAAAATTAAAGCCTCCCTTTGCTTCATTGAACCATGCTATAATGGTCACTATGAAAATTCGAACTAGGAGCTTGATTATGTATGTGATAACAGCCTGTAAAACCTGACTAGACTATACTGTTAGAACGGGTTTCCAACTTTATCATGGTCAAGAAGACAAGGAACTGATGATCACAACAAGTAGCGATTTCTACTTCTGTTTTTTTCACAAGCCATGTGCAATACTGCCATGTAGAATGCTAATGTTGATTGAAGAAAATGCCTGAACAACTAATAAAAATCAGTTTGACTTCTGACGACCTAGTGCCCAGTATACAATATAACCACACTGCATCTCGGAATCAAAAAAAGGGTACCAGTCAGCCGGTGTTAAAGTAAACAATCGCCAAACTTAGATGGTCGTCGCTTAACACACACCTTGCTAGTCACAGAAAGGATGTACACCATGTATTGATGTAAAGCAGAATCAAGATCAGGCATTAGAAATTATTGGCGGCAACTAAATCTCGTATGTGATTCCCGATTGGTTCACAGTAGATGTTGTGTAAAAATTCTGTGTGCACACCACTGGATGCAGATGGGCCGTGGCGAATCTGACATTTGATTGATTAGGGTTGTATGGTGTGTATGCATGTACAGAATGTAACTAGACAAAACCCCTGGAATTAAACAAGAAACATTAAGTTTTTTGATAACGAGACTTGTTGCCTAAAAAAAGCATGATGCATCCGGGGAATACACATCTTTCGAAATAGGGCGTCCTCAGCGAATTTTACACGAGATTATCGCAGGACGCGCAGGCAAATGAAACACTGCTTTCCCACAATGACTTCTGTCCTTTCACTCACAAATTCCATCATTTGTAGTCTGCAAATGCTTTGAAATTAGAAAAATCTAGAATATCCTTGTTTGGTAAAGGGTTAAGTCATCTGAAAGGACATGAAGTTAAAGCTGAGTTTTGCTGCCTGTTTAGTTTTAGAAGGAAAAGAATTAACCATGATTTGCAACCTTTTGTCTCACAAAAATAGAGAGCAGGTTCTGATTGTCTAAGAGCAATTTTGCACCCAAGTGTATGCAAGATAAAAGACAAAAAAAAAGGAAACATTGCAGCTGAATTCATGATTTTTTCATTTTCATCCCTAAACTAATCCTAATTGTCTTGCTGTCTACAAAAACATTTTGAAAGTCAATAATTACAGTGTGTTTCATAACTGCGAATCTGAAATCCTATTTGAAATTTGAAGACAAATACTCAGATCAAAAGTAACAAATTGTCTAGGCAAACCATGTCAAAGTTTAACATATCACAGAATATATGCACAAAATCTAGAAATATTTTAAGAGGCTACACAGCCAATTAAAGGTGCAGTACAGGCCAAAATATCAAAGCAGGTGTCATAATACATTTATATTTAATTCATACCATTTAAAAGTATGAAAAATACTGAGATGACGGTCTGTTATCGTGTGGTCGGGCCATATGTTAGGTCTCTGGCAGAAAAAAGAATTTTAAAATCAAGTAAAAAGTAACAAAAGACACAGCTACCTGTCAGGTTTTAACCTAGTTTTGAAATTAATTTCTGTCAGCAACTTACACTTGGACCGACCATACAATGACAGATTGTCATCTTCACAATAATTTCCATACTTTTAAATGGTATGATTGAATTCAAATGCATTTAAACGCCCGCTTTGTTTACTTTTGGGCTTTATTGTTACTTTAAGGATATAGCTCTTGAATTTTTCTTTTATGTTTCCATTTCTTCCTCACAGATGGTATGCCAGCTATAGCCTTGCTGAATTTTGTGATGAGTGTACTTTAAATAATTGTTTAGATTACAAACATCTGAATAACCCTCTTTGAAGGATGACATTAATATTGCAAATTAACCATGTTTGAATGGATGGCAATGGTAAAGAGATCATATAAAATAATGACTGTAATGAAAGAAGTGCTATTTAATATTGTCTCCAGTCATCATACTTTCAGACATTTTATAGTATTAAATTGTAAAACTTCTCTTTCATTTGTTCCGGAGTTTAGTAGTAGAAAAAGCTACACAAAATGGGGAGATATATGCCCAAAGGATGCTATCAAAGGCATATCACCTTTGAAACCCTGCAGTGATCTTCACTTTGGAGCTATTGGTGACTGAAACCTCAGTCTACTCTACAGGTTATCTCATCAAGATACACATGCTTTTGAAATATTTTTCTAAAAGTCAAACTAGAGGTTCTAGAGATATTGTGGGGAAACAATATGATAATAGCATATGACCTTTGGCCCTCCTGCTGTGACCTTGACCTTGAAGCTTGGTGACTCTGCATGCTGTCTCATCAAGGTGCACACACGTGAAATATTTTCAAAATCAGACAAGGGGTTCAAGAGATATAGAGCGGACACCAAATTGCTAACATTTAGGAAGTCGGATGGGTGGATAACCAGAGGCATAACAATTAACATCCATTGGAGCCCATGAAAGGGAGAAACGTTTGAAAAAAAGGAAAATGTCCTTCTACAGGATACTGAAAACACTGTACGAAAAAGGGTGAGGTACAAGCTATATTGCAAGCTGTCAATACTTTTCCCCACAGTTGTTTTTTTAAAACCTCCCAAATACAAAATGCCTTCAAAAACTTGTACAAGTGACAAAAAGGAGAATCATTTGAAAGAGAGATTGTGTGTCTTTTTTAAATGGTATGGAAAACAATTGTTTTGAACAGGGCAAATTGCTTGAAAAGGCAATTACAGTCAAGCCGCGTTTATCTGGACACTCCTGTTTCTTATGAATGATTCCGGATAAGCTGTTTTTCCGGACCAGAGAACTGGGATGGCCCACTACTTCCATATTGATAAGGGACACCATGCTTCGTAAGAATTACAATAGCGTATGATTTACACGAGCACTTGTCTGTATTGTTCCTGCGATTGTTCAGATATATAATAGAATAAATTGTTATAATTTGCATTTTGCCTTTTTGTTATTCATGTGATTTTGTACATGCTTTCCGCTTGTACCTTATTACATGTACATGCATACCTTTTGTACAAATGGGTGGGCTTGTAAAGCTCAGTCCATTATGACTTTTGAAAACACCACGAAAAAAGGAGGGGCCGAAACACACGTACAGTATTTCTGTATTATAGTATAACTGTTGATTTTCTAATTGCGAGACAAATGGACTTCATAAAGTTTTGTAGAATTTCCGTGATAGTGGCATATGGGTGGTCTTTTATGTATTGGCAAATGTCTTCTTTCACAGAAGTCGAAACTCCAGCTCGTTGTCTCCTGTTGACTACAGATAACTTAAATGGTAAAATGACAAAGTTGTTGAGGGTATTGATTGACAATCGAATCGAAATGAAAGACGTGCATGTCGATCTTTATTCGCCTTCATAATCTGTTCGGAATCAAATAATTTTGACAAAAAAAATGAAATTCATCGTGTTGGCGGCCATTTTGTGTCAATTTTGGGTAGCGTAAACATCTCGAGGAAGAGATGAATTAAACTATTTTTTCTTATGTTTAGCGGTTAAACTGAGAATATTTGTATTTGAAACGAAGAATTATGAAATATGCATGTTCAAATTCTAGTTTTGTTGTCAACTGAGAATAAGATAGATAAAACCCGAGCACAAAATCTGTGTGGAGAACGCGGCTTGACTGTAATAATTAAATAACAAAGGTGTGTAATTGTCACAGCATCGCATCAATACTATTGGTATTGATAATCTGTCAAACTGACACTTAACAATGGCACATGTATATCTTTTTAACACTTTTCGGAGACCACCTCTAATTAAGACGTGTGTTTTCAAATGTGTGAAAACCATCTTAAATAAATTGATACTGGTATTTGTGTTATTCATGCGTACTTGGAACAAGTCCAAAATCACTCGAAGTAGCCTGTATCAACATTCATAAACCCAGTCCATAGTAGTACAGGGAAAATAACAAGTCTATTGTGTGATACACAGTCCGGTTTATCTGATAGGGTTTGTACTGTTTTTGAACCCTTCGTTCCCGATTTTTCCATTCCGGTTCCAGAACGCGGATTTCCGGGATAAAAAGTAAAATTTGTACAGAAAATATTCGTTCCCTGTTTTCTTCCGGATCTTGAGATTTCTGGAAAAATGGAACCCGTATTAACGCGGCTCGACTGTACCCCTTTTTCAACAAAAAATTAATTTTAAAAAAACTTTTTAATCAAAGAGAATACAAAGACATATTTATGGACTGACTGGTAAAACATATTAAAAAAAACCCTTTTTTTGTGCGGGGAGGAGGGATGCATACCTAAATGCAATGGCTTTTACCCTTTCCTTGGCATAATGAAATGGAATTAATACATGGTAATTTGTTATTGATAAATATGTTCATAGGTTTATTTGGATGGACCCTGTTGGCGTATATGCTTGCACATTATGATACTAATACACCAGCATTGGTATCACTAACTGATACCCTACCTGGGCACACCACAGAAAACTAATATGATGGGGAATTATCTTTTTTTTTAACTATTCAGTCATTTATCTTAATATTTTTCTATTTTTCCCATTAACCCTATACTGTATGTCAACACGTGTAATTCCACCAACCTCCTTAGATTTTGGAATCTGCTGAATGAATGCACATATACACATGTCATAGTAAGCACTTATCTATAGAATCACTTAAAGCGAAGTAAAACATTCAAGTAGCTGTCTCCATGAAACAATATGATGTGTGGCTCTCTGATAAAAATAAAGTCCTGTTTACACTAGCAAACTTTTGTTTGCAAACACTACCGAACTTTTGTTTGGCGAAGTTTGGTCATGTTTGTCTGTAGGGTGTGAGCACTACAACAAACAATAGCAAACAATGTTTGGTGATACACCACCAAACAGAGCAAAAAAAAATTAACATGCCAAAACATAACCAACAGGAGCGGCAAATTGTCGCAAGATACGCCCGTCCCACCACCAGTTGTCGAGGGGGGATAATAATCATAAAGGGCAGGTAGAGGAAAATAGTAGTGCAGCAGAAATAAAACAAAGTTATATTGTAGAGAAGCATGAAAAGCTGTAAAAAAAAAATAATGAATAGGGAATAATTCCAAAAGGGCATTAGGTAAGGTTATGGCTCCAGTGCACTGCTTGTTTGTTTGACTTGAGGTGACAGAGTTCAGTTCCGGACAAGCAAGAAATGCTATAAAATGAAGATCTAAGGGGGAATAACTCATAATTCGTGCTAGGAAGAGTTATGGTTCTTGTGCACTGCACTCCGTAATTTTTCAACAATCATGCATACCAAATTTGAAGATGTTCAGACTAGAGATGACAAAGTTATATTCCGGACAAGCAGAAAATGCTGTAAAAATGACGATCAAAGGGAAAGAAGTCAAAGACAGCACAAGGTAGAGTTATGGTTCTTTCGCACTGCACTCCGTATTATTGCAACAAACACAAATGCCAAGTTTCAAGTCAATCAGACTGGAGATAAAGTTAAGCTCGGGACAAAGAACTGGACTGTAAAAATGAAGATCAAAGTGAATTACTCAAAATCCATGCTAGGTAGAGTTATTGTTCTTGCGCACTGTACTCTGTAATATTGCAACAAACATGCATGCCAAGTTTGAAGTCGTTCTGATTTTAGATGACAAAGTTATATTCCGGACAAGCACTAAATGCTGTAAAAATGACGATCAAAGGGAAAAGACAGCACGAGGTAGAGTTACAATTCTTGCGCACTGCACTTCCAAATATTGCAACAAATAAGCATACCATATTTCAAGTCATTCCTACTTAAGATGACAAATTTATGTTCCGGACAAGCAAGAAATGCTATAAAAATGAAGATCAAAGGGGGAATAACTCAAAATTTGTGTAAGGAAGAGTTATGGTTCTTGTGCACTGCACTCTGTAATTTTTCAACAATCATGCATACCAAATTTGAAGACGTTCAGACTAGAGATGACAAAGTTATATTCCGGACAAGCAGAAAATGCTGTAAAAATGACGATCAAAGGGAAATAACTCAAAGACAGCACAAGGTAGATTACAATTCTTGCACACTGCACTTCCAAATATTGCAACAAATAAGCATACCATATTTCAAGTCAGTTGGACTGGAGATGACAAAGTTATGTTCTGGACTAGCAGAAAATGCTGTAAAAATGACAAAGGGAAATAACTCAAAGACAGCACGAGGTAGAGTTATGGTTCTTTCGCACTGCACTCTGTATTATTGCAACAAACACAAATGCCAAGTTTCAAGTCAATCGGACTTGAGATGACAAAGTTATGCTCCGGACAAAGAACTGGACGCCGGCCGCCAGGACGCCATGGGTGATCCCATAATACGTCCCGTCTTCGACGGGCGTATAAAAACTGTTAATAAGTGTTTGATGATGTTTGCTCGTGTTTGCTTAGCACTACTTTTAGTGAAAGTGCCTTAAGACTGGTCTACTCTAGCAAACTGTTTTGTTTGCAGTATTAGCAAACATGGCGTTTGGTGACATACGTCAGCAAACATGGTGTTTGGTGGTGTTTGCAAACAAATGTTTGCAAGTGTAGACAGGCCTTAAGGCATCTTCACTAAGAGTACCACTTGGATGGGTGACCAAATCGTGATGTCATACTGAATAGCGTCTGTACAGTTTTTCAATTTTTCCTTTTTCAGCAATAATTTGGATTACCATGCAATCTTGAAATATGTATTTTATTAATGATTCTACTTTTCAACAAAATGAAAAACAATGAGGAAAAAGAGGCAATTGTGCTCTTGAGGGTACTTTTGACTATTTTCCTTTACACTGAGCCATGAAAAAAAGTTTAAAGCCCCTGTAAAGCCAAAAATAGGTAATTTTCAGTGTTTATAACTCAAAAATAAATTGGATAACCCATCACACCACACATATATAAGATCGGAAAAAACTCGAACGTGTCAATTACTGTATTGGTTGCCATAATATACGTGAGCGAAAATGCATGGAGAAGCCCGTCGATTTCATGGATGCCATTGATTGAGACGACCTTTGTTATCGTTCGTGTATATTTGAACTAGGTCTTCGAGAACGTCACATGATAACATTGCATCTCATTAGTGCTATGACGTAGTAGACATGACTATTGTTTACAATTCCAACATTATGTCATCGGAGAGTAAGATTGCTCATTCTGAACCTGTTTTCTTATTTAGATGTAGTAAACTCTTCCTGTATTGATGATAAATGAATAAGCGATGATCAGCTTGTGTTGCTGTTTCTGTTTACGATGCCGATAAACTTACGTTTTTCAAGCCTAGAATGGGGACAAAACGATCAAGTGAATGAAGGGTTTGTTTCGATGCTTTGAATGATCACATGGTGTTTACGTCACTAACACGTCACTGCGGACATTTACGATGAAAAGTCGGCTAATCGTCGGCGATCATCAATGTAAACAAACAGATACTGCAGCATGGTAGGATCTGTTCTAGTTTCAAATTCTTTTTTCTGACACTGACTGGAACATTTGCGAACTGCACCTTTACATATCGTGAAAGTCATAATAATCGCCATATTTTTACATGGTAAAAATGAAATTTACTTTTATTTTATAAACAGGTTGTTTATTCAGTTGGACGCTACTGAGACTTTAACCCTTTATCCTACATTCCCAACTGTTGACGACCCTGGGAATTTTTTTTTGAAAACACTGTGGGAAAAAGAGAAAATGCTGGATACCAGCATTTTCTCTTTTTCCCACAATGTTTTCAACCCTTTCAATAAACAAATTTCAATTATTGAGCCAGATTTGTTATGTTGTCTGCAAATGCTTTCAATGAGAACATGTGTAAAATATTGCTGTGTGGTAAAGGGTTTAATATTCCTTTTCTGGTTCCTTTTAAGCCATCTATCTTTTTTGAAGATATTTTTGCATCTTTTGTCTATATAAAATAATTAATTGTATTCATACATCAGCAAAACAAATGTCATTTACATCAATTAAATTAATGACTCATCACCTATAGTTCACTGACCATTCAAACTCATTGTAAAATGTACACCACTGGCTGCAACCGACTTACACCTTATTTCTGTGTACTCTTTACTAAACAACAAAATTTTAGACATTCAAGTTGAAAGCATTTGCAGAATGATAAATCGAATATTGCTTAAATGATGAGATTTGACTGTAATAGGATAGAAAACATTTTGGGAAAAGGAGAAAATGCTGGTCCCCAGCATTTTCTCCTTTTCCCAAAATGTTTTCAAAAGTCTGTTTTCCCAAGGTTGTTAAAAGTCAGAATTGTGTGGTGAAGGCTTGAGAATGACAGTTGCAATGAAAAGACAATCTTCCACCAGTGCTCTCAATAAGCGGACGTCGACGTATAATACGTCCAAATTTTGAGAAAAAACGTCGGCATTTTGAAAGTCGGACGTTTTTTTTACGTCCAGATTTTGACAAAAACGTCCGAGAATTTCAACCCGGACGTTTTTTCAAAAAACAATGCATAAAGGGTTTGACGCGTGTGGAAAACTTTGATAAAGCCTATTCAATTTAAGGAAGGCACTTTACAAAGAGTTTCAAATCATGGTAAAGCCTTTCGGTGATCCGGATTAGGGTGTAGAGATGACAATTACACATATGCGATTGTTTATCCAATTTATGACCAGATTATGGTAAGTGCTTAATTGGATGGTCAGTTATGATCGGCAAGTAATCAACCGTCTTTAATTTGACTGCAGCTGTAGAAATTAACGGATTATTGCAATTAATGAGACGCACAATTGAAGATCGGGGAATCTTGTTTGTTTGCAAACATGCAACATGAAACAAATCGAAATAATCGAGTAATATCAATTATTTGTCCAACTCTTTAAAAATCGGCAGATTATAATTTCGATACGCATTTTTTGTGGAAATTATGCAGTGCAATTTGGCAAGTTTCTTTAAAAAAAAAATCATCGTGCGACGTGACCGTCATTACGAAGGAAACCACGTCTATCCGAGGTACATGTACATCTCTTCCAAAAACCACTAAGAAACTGAAAGAAATTCATACACATAAAGAAATTCGAGATAGATGGTTTACCTTTTGCAATTGAATTATTATTATTACAGTTATGAAACAGTGATTTGCTTATTTAGTCTTAATACCGTGGTTCCATCATTGCCAGCAACTCACAGATTATAATTAGTGATTTTAATTTGTTTTGATTACTTGCTGACCATAATTGACCAACGAATTAAACACTTACCATATAATCAGTGTTGTTATAGATATATATACATTTTTAACCCTATTATATGGTTATTCTTAGGACATGTCTTATCTGATTAAAACTTTATTCATCATCTGCAAATGCTTTCAATGTGGACAGGTCTAGAGTTTTGTTGTTTGGTAACGACTTAAAATTTTAGGCTTCTAAAGTTCTTGAATAGAGACAAGGAAATCTCACATAGACTGGATACTTAGAGTAGTCACAACATAGGGTTTGAAAATAGGATTGGACATTCCGCGACACAAAATAAATCTAAGCCTATGACCACATTGACCGATGCAGAAAAAAAATTCCTGATTTTTTAAAAAAAATTCCTAAAATTTGAACATGGAATTACAAAAATTCCTGAAATGGGCCCTTATTGAGAGCACTGTTTCACATCCCTTCTTTTTTTTTAACCTTTTCAGGAAGTTAACCTTTTACATACTAATCTCAAATTTATACTACCATGAGAGAGAAGGCTTTTGAAAACCTAGTTGGAAAAGGAGAAAATGCTAGTCACCAGCATTGTCTTGTTTTCCCACTATGCTTTCTCATCTTTCATAGATAAAACTCTCAAAGACAAATCCTATCATTCTAGCCACAGGGAATGTATCGTCTGCAAATACTTTCAATTTACACATGTCTATAGGTTTGTCATCTGATAAGGACTAAATGATTATTAACCCTTTACCACATGGCAAAATTTTAGACCTATCCAAATTGAAAGCATTTGCAGACAACAATTTCATAGTGGCTCAACTGACGCAATTTTTCTTTGATAGGGTAGAAAACTTTGTGGGAAAAAGAGAAAATGCTGGTTACCAACATTTTCTCCTTTTCCCACGTTTTCAATAGGCTTCTTCCTCAGGGTCATTAAAAGTCGTCATTGTGCGGTGAAGGGTTAAATGAATTTTTTTTTTTTCAAATTTATTGCCTTGGCCTTGGAGAAGCTACCTTGTAATTTTTTTGAGATAGCAATCCATCAATGTTTAACACTTTACCAAATGACAAAAATCAGACTCAGCAAAATTGAAAGCATTTGCAAACGACAAATAAAATGTGGCTTAAATGATGATTTCTGTCTTTGACAGAGTAGAAAACATTGAGGGAAAAGGAGAATATGCTGATTACAAGCATTTTCTCCTTTTACCTCAATGTTTTCAAAGGCCCTGTCTTTTTGGGTCGTTAACCCTGCGGTTTGTGTGGTAAAAGGTTAAACATGACTTAAAACCCCTGCAATTCCAGGAAATTTTGAAAAACATTATGGACAAAGAAGAAACTGCCAGTAAAAAACCCAAATGCACCTTTTCCCCCAATCTTTGTGACAAGCAACTGCTCAGTTTCCCTCAAAATATTTTTTTTTTATAACTTTCCTTTGTGTAGTGTGTAATGTAAATATTATTTATTCTCCACTAAACCTTATGTTGTGGGTACTCATTAGAATCATCTCATCGAGACGATTCTAATGAGTACCCATAACATAGGGTTTCAAAGAGAAATAATGGATTTAGAATACCATCACTCCCTCTTATCTGGAGCTCTGCTTGTTCAAATTTAAAGCATTTGTACAGGGCAAATTAGATACAGCTCATATTTACCTTAGATAGGGTAGAAAACATTGTGGGAAATGGAGGTATGCTGGTTTCAACTGCTTTTTTTCTTAGGATTATTTACCTTTACAATCAGGGTTGTATGGTAGGGAGTTAAAGTAGCCAAAACAGAAAAGAGCTGCATTTACTTAATCATTGATTAACTGTTCACCAGGCTACAAAATTTTAGCCGTGTCCAAATTAAAAGCATTGGGAGATGTCAAGATAAATGTCTCTCAAACAATCCAACTTTCCTAAACATTAGGAAAGTAAACGTTGTGGAAAAAGGAGAAAATGCTGTGGCAGCATTTTCTCCTTTTGGCATAATGTTTTCAAAACCCTTATTCCTCAGGGTCATTAAAACACAGGATTGTTTGGTTAACAGTTATTGTAAAGAGAAAACAAAAAGATAGGGCAAAGCTGTGCATGAAATCATTAACAACATGGCTACTGCAATGCAAGCATATTATTTACCCTTTACCAACTGTTACAATTTTTTATGATCCAGAAGAAAACATCGAGAAAGAGGGAAAATGTCAGTAAGCAGCATTTTCTGATTTTTCAAATAATGCTTTTCTAGCAACTAAAAGTCAAATCTCATTCTTCCTGCGGCATAACCCTTTACCACACGAGAAAAATTTAGACGTGTCCAAATTGAAAGCATTTCCAGATGACAATTTAAATTTGGCTCATATGATGGAATTTTTCTTTGATACGGTAGAAAGCATTGTGGGAAAAGGAGAAAATGCTGGTTACCAGCATTTTCTCCTTTTCCCACAACGTTTTCAAAAGGCTTCTTTCTTGGGGTCGTTAAAAGTCGGGCTTGTGTGGCAAAGGGTTAAAGCCTTTACCAAATGCAAGAAGTTTGGAATTGTCCAAATCCAAAGCATTTGCTCATTAGAAATTGGAATGTCAAGATCTTTTAACCCTTTACCTGATATGCCAATTTGAGGCTCTTCCATTTCAGCAGCAAATGAAGATATGATGTCAAAAATATGGACGAATGAGGTTACAAATATCTGATTGAGTGGAAAACATTGTGGGAAAAGGAGAAATTGCTCATTACGAGCAATTTCTCCTTTTCCCACAATGTTTTCAAAAGCTGTCTGTTGTTGATACGTCAAAATGAGTATCTATGGAGTAAAGGGTTAACAAAAAGGGTGGAAAACATTTGTGGGGGAAAATGGAAAACTATTGGTTACCAGGACTTTCTTCTTTTCTATTCATATTTCAAATCGTTTACCACACAATCCTGACTTTTAACATTCCTGAGGAAGAAGGCTTTTGAAAACATTATGGGAAAAGGAGAAAATGCTGGTAACCAGCATTTTCTCCTTTTCCCCAATTGTTTTCTTCTCTGTCAAAGGGAAATTCAATTATTTGAGCCTCTTCTGATTTATCATCTACAAAATTAATGTTTTAAGTTTGGATATGTCTAAAATTTTGTAATGTGGTAAAGGGTAAAAAGCTTACTTCCTAACGACGCTTTCTCACTATTGTGTATCAGCTTGCGTATGTACGGCATATCATGATAAGAAAGGAATGCCACGACAACGCCGCAGTAACGTCAACTTATGTAGCTAATACTCCTTGTACGCGTAGGTGCGACGTTTTTTCAAGTCCACACTTAAAAATACATAGCACATATGTAACAGCTCCGATACGTCATGCTTACGTCATACATACGCCATAAAAGCAAAAACAACACGGCAGTGACGCTGCGGGAACATAGCTCGAACACTTATTACGTCATGCAAACGTATTGGTTAACATGATATGTAATTGTGGCGTAAGTGTGCATAACTGTGGTGTTGAAAACGTCACTGCATACTCTCGACTTTCTTTTTGCATCCACTGTGTATAAGTTGCGTATGAATGACTTATTCCGTGTATTTACCGCGTACGTTCCACATACATTTCGCTGCTGAGTTGTTGCCGCTGCGTAGGTGTTGCGCTATCAAAGTATTTGTGGCGTTCCAAGGGTACATACGACGTTTTGTCTTTGAATAATACCTTTTCACGCATAATATTCTTTGCTTTTTCTCATTATTTCCAAAGTCATTGACCAGGGAGAATCTGACATTCAAGTAGCTGCTGTTGGTCCGACTTGGACATTTTTATGCCTTAAAGATGCAAATAAATCTCAGTTAGGCTAAGAAACGCCAGACTTGATGCACAAGGACCAATTGTAAGGAGGAAAAGACCAAAGAGATGGTGGTTGAGACCATGGCTTGACGCTAACAGACGGCTTCAGTATGGACATTACCATTGCCTCATGGGCAACGAAGCGAGCACAGCCATTTTCCATCGGTGACCGCCGTATTTACGCAACAGCAAGGCCGCACATAAGAAAGGAACATCGTGTTAACGAAGCGGTTACGCCACGGCAACGCATCGTACACCACGCTTACACCTCAGTACGCCGTACTTTATGTCCTTGAACTCCATACGAACACAGATACGCCACAGGAATGTTGTACATACGCCTTGCCTTTAATTGTTAACAAAATACGCCTCAGTTCTTGGCGATTGACCCGCGTACAGAAAATTTGTTGCATACGCCGCTGATACACAATAGTGAGAGAGTAGCTTAAGTGTTGTTAAAATTAGGAATATTAATGGTGAACGGCTAAATATCTTTCAAGCATTTACTTTCAAAAAGAAAGAGCCCAGAAAACTTGTTCATCTGGTGAAGAAAACAACCTGACAAGTCAAGTAACAATTACGGAAAAGTTCTTTCTGCATTGCACGATTTCTCAACCATGAAATAATAGATAAAATACTTGCTTTTACCCACAGGCACTTTATCAGTCAAAGACCCTGCATGATTATAATAATTGCTACCAGGAAATTGGCGATACAGATGCAAAGTGACCTATTAAACCTTTACCGCACAATGCCAACTTTAAACGACCCTGGGAGAGAAGCATTTTCTCCTTTTCCCATAATGTTTTCTACCCTATCAGAGAAATATTGCACCATTTGAACCACACTGGAATTGTCGTCTGCAAATGCTTTCAGTTTGGCCAAGGCTAAAATTTTGTTGTCTGGTAAAATGTCCTTACCAGACGATACAATTACAGTGCAGACTTGTCCAAACTGAGAAAATACAGACAACATTATCAATTGGTAATGTTGCACACAACATAATCAAATGTTGATAAAATCAAGGGATTTGTCCTTGAAAGAGCAAAAATTGTGGAAAAAGGAGAAAAACGCTGGTTTTCAAAAGAGTCGTCAGTGTTGTTAAAACAACAGGTTGATTATTAGGTAGAGGGTTAATCTTTAATCACACAATTCTGAGTTTTATCAACCCTCAGAAAGAAGACTTCTGAAAACAGTGTGGGGAAAAGGAGAAAATGCCAGTAACTAGTCTTTTTTTTTCCTTTTCCCACAATGTTATCTACCCTTTACAAGATGTCCAAGATGATGTCTTTTGGTAAAGAGTTGAGCAAATATTATTTATTACCATCATACCTCCCACAGACAACTTTTCTTGCCTTACAGACCACTTTTAAAATTATTTTTGGCAAAAGAAAAAAATGCTCATCCAACAGCAGTGGTTTATATATTTAATATGAACTATTAAGTAATTTTAATAATCTTTATTTAACATTGTTTTCACTCATTACTACACAAGATAAAAGGAGACTTACTGAAATGAAAGCATTTGTAGACGACAAATTAAATGTGGCTCAAATGAGGGAAATAATCTAAGATAGGGTAGAAAACCTTGTGGGAAAAGGAGAAAATGCCGGTTACCAGCATTTTCTCCTTTTCCAAGAATGTTTTCCACAGGCTTCTTTCCCAGGGTTGTTAAAACTCAAGATTGTGTGGTAAAAGGTTGAAAGTCGTCTGTCACAACTTTGTTTTCAGAGATCATGAGTTAAAGAGACTTTTTAAGGTCAGTAGAAAAGGATACATATAATAGCAATTAAATCTGTCACATATTTAGCAACATAATCCAACACTGCAGATCCCACAGATCAGACTGCATAGAATGAGCAGTCTGATCTTAAATCTCCACCATCCACAACAGCAACTGAAGGAAAACCCCGACATAGAAAGGGTTGATGACATACCATATATGGCAATATGTATTGAATTTTCTGAGAAGCCATCTGCACATGAAGCGTTTTTTCATGTTGTTGCAGTTGTAAAAAGTACGCGTTAACCACATGACCCATTGACACATTTTTTGGAGATCATTAACCACACACAGTTGACAACTTCAGTAAACACTGTGACAAGAGGAGAAATTGAATATGATTAATTACTCTGCAGGTTATTCTAACTCTATTTTACAAAGTCAACAAAATTTTGGACTCGTCCACATTGCAAGCATTTGCAGACAACAAATCAAACATGGCTTAAAAATGATGGGATTTACCTTTGAAAGGGAAGAAAACATTGTGGTTATCAGCATTTTCTCCTTTTCCAACAATGTTTTCTACCCTTCCTCCAACGAATTCCATCATTTGAGTCACATTTAATTTGTCGTCTGCAGATGCTTTCAAGCTGGACAAGTCCAAGGTTTTGTCATTTAAACATATTTTATTCATAGAATTACATAGAAAAACAGATCAGTCTACTTACAAGAATAATTCTATAAAATGGATTGGAACGAAAGCTAAGCTTATATAGTTCCTCTCCAAGCTCCGGTTACGCAGCATCTTTAAAGAAGTCACAAAAAACAAAAGTGAAGAAAAAAAAAATAAAATAGAGAAAGACAAGACAGGTAAAAAGAGGAAAAGATGGATGTGGAGTTATGCTTACTGGTAAACTTGTTAACTAATAATCGATATGTAAGGACCATAAAAATAACTTACAACCTGACCTTACAATTCCACAGAAATTTGTTATTACTCAGAAGACTTAAGCCAGTTTGGAGGACGGATAATTAATCATCGCTTAATAGAAAAAAATAAGATCAGTTTTGCTAATATCTAAATCTCCCACTTGCACGAATATAAGTATGAACTGCAGCAAATATTACTTCATTTGAAGGCAGACTATGACTTTCGTCCCCATATAGGATAGTTCTAAGAGAGACTCTTGTTATATCATTAATGGTAAGGTTTAATTGATTTCTTATGTTATCATAATTTGGACAATGTAGAAAGAAGTGTTCAGTTGATTCGACGGAACCACAAGTGCAAAGAGGAGACTGTACTATCTTTTTCAAATATAGGTGGTGATTAAGAGAGCTGCATCTATTGCGCAATCGAGAATGAATAATCTGAATTTTTCTTTCGCCATAAAAATAAAGTTGTTTCGGTACGGGTTTGCCAAGGTTCAAACGATACTTAAAAGCTGTTACTGTTTCGGTGCTCTTAATGTCATCAGTTAAGGAATTCCAATCATTAATTACTGCCGGTAGAAATAAATTTTTGTTAAAACTAGTTCTGCAAGAAATGGTTCGCAAGTTGTTTGGACTGCGTAGATTATAAGCTGATGAATTACCGACCGTTGGAGGTACGAGTGCATTAAGATAATTTGGTGAAAGCCCATTAATCATTTTATAAACAAGAGGGTCATGATGGCCCTGTATCGCTCCACTGGCTATTAAGTAAAAACACTACAAGCCAAACATTACAATATTCAGCAAATTGATTTCAAACATGAGGACATGCAAACATTTTTCTATCTAATCCTACGAGAAAGTTGTGATCCATAGGCAAAGCCAATTTTGATCGCAAAGCTATAATTATTTGAATCCTGGTGGAGGTCCACAATATAAAGCTCCATACCAAATAATTCAGTTCTTGAATGTTATAAACAAGAAGATTTTCAAATTTTTCTCAATTTGGGCACCCTTGATAGAGACCCCCTAGATAAAGCTAAATGCAAAATTTGATAGCCCTAGCCCTTATAGCTAGATGCGAAAGATTTTCCTATATAAGCCCGCCCATGTAAAACATGTTACCCCCCGGAGCGAAGTCAAATTTGACCCTTGGCTATAATTTGGACACCCTTGGTACAGGTCCACTAGATAAAGCTACATGCCAAATTTGGTCGCCCTAGGCCCCATGGCTAGGTCAAAGAAGAATTTTAAAGTTCTCCCTATATAAGCCCATGTAAAACTTGTTATATAAGCCCATGTAAAACTTGTTACCCCCTGGCAGGGCCTAATTTGACCCCAGGGCTATAATTTGAACAATCTTGGCAGAGGTCCACTAGATAAAGCTACATGCCAAATTTGGTAGCTCTAGGCCCTATGGCTAGGTAGAAGAGGAATTTTAAAGTTCTCCCTAAATAAGCCCATGTATAACTTGTAACCCCCGGGGCGGGACCAATTTTGACCCCAGGGCTATAAATTGAAGAAACTTGGTAGAGGTCCACTAGATAAAGCTACATGCCAAATTTGGTAGCCCTTGGCCTTACGGTTTCAGACAAGAAGATTTTCAAAGATTTTCAAAATTTTTCAGTTTTGTTGCCATGGCAACCAGAGTTTTTGAAGGAATTAAATTCTTTCAAGAAATTCTGAAGAGGACCATGGCAGGATCATTTCTGTGAAGTTTCATCAAAATTGGATGGGTAGTTTCAGAGAAGAAGACGTTTTAAAAAAAAAGTTAACGCACAGACGGACGGACGCACGACGGACAACAGGCCATGACATAAGCCCGCTGGCCTTCGGCCAGTGGAGCTAAAAAGAATCAGTTTGTGTTTTCACCTACGTTTGCTCAAAGTTTCCCATCCTGTTTCTTCATATAGATCAGCAGTTGCCACAAGTTTTGTACAGCCTGTAACTGTACGTGCAGCTTCATTTTGGAGTTTGTTTAGTTCATCCTTTAGCCCCTGAGAAAGGTTGTCCCAAATTACATCACCATACTCCAATAAAGGCCTAATGAATGAAAAGTAAATGGTTTGAAGAGACTGCCGATCAAGTCGTACTTTCAAACGTCTCATAATTCCAACCCTCCTCCATGCCTTCTCAAGAGATTTGTTGATATGAATATCCCAGGAACCGTCCTTAGAAAGAAAAATGCCTAAATGCTTATGACTAGAAACTGACGGAATTTCGATATTAGACATAAAGAGATTTGGATGATTAGGTTTTGTCATTTGGTACGGGCTAACGAGCAGTTTCTTCATTTGACAGTCTTTTCTTGATGTTTTTAACATTATTGTTAACCATTTATCAAACAATTCCATGCTTTCATCTTTTACCACACCATTCCGACCTTAAAGTAACAATAAAGGCCAAATATAAACAAAGCGGGTGTTTAATGCACTTTTTGTCATGTGATTAAGAGTAAACAACGCTGAAGAAGAAGGCCTGTGAAAAAACTGTGGAAAAAGAAAGATACAGGTAACCAACATTTCCCTCTTTTCCCTCAATGATTTGATCCCTTTCAATGATTGATTGTATGGTGTTTAATGCCTTTTTCAACATTATTTCAGTTATATCGCAGCAGCCAGTGCACCTATCCATGCTTTCCTGGAGTTTCTTTTACCAGTACACCGAACAATTTTCTTTCCAAGCCACTGGCTTTTTTCCCCATATAACCATCGTCAAAACAATGATCAGCAGTGAGAGAGGAATGAATCCTGTTGCACTGATGATCATCAATTCTCGGAAAGGAATTAGCCGAGCCAGGGATCGAACCCACAACCCCCTGTTCTCAAGTCCTGTACGGTACCGAATGAGCTACCCGGGCTCGACTGATCCCTTTCAAGAACAATTCTTTTGGTTTCGGTTATATATTACTTCGTCATCAGCCACTGCTTTTAACTCTTTACCATACAAAAAAATATTAGACTTGTCCAAATTGGAGGCATTTGCAGACAACAAAATGAAATTTGACTCAAAAATTGAAACTTGTTTTGGGAAGGCTGGAAAACATTGTAGGAAAAGGAGAACTTGCTGATCATCAGCATTTTCCCCTTTTCTCACAATGTTTTGAAAAGTGTTCCCTCTCAAGGTCGCTATAAGTTGGGATTATGTGGTAAAGGCTTAATATGGATAAATCCAAAATCTAGACCTCTTCTGTGTCTAAACATGGACTAAATGTTTTCTTTGAGCAATGTGCAGTGACTAAGGACTAAACACCCATCATTCTTAACGCTTTTCCACTAATTTCATGACTATTAACACTTAAAGCGCTGAATTAATGAGTTAAACCTTTTCAAGTAGGAAAAGCAGCGCTTATATTATCATTTCAAGATTGTTTCAGCCATAACATGTAATAAGGCAGCGGACAGTGTAGATCTAAGATCAGACTGCACGTTCTGTGCAGTCTGATCTTGATCTGCACTGTCCGCAAAACCAAGTTAACTTGGTTCCAACACTGTAAGGGTTAACAACCCTGAAAGAGGGGGTTGGTAACAAGCATTTTCTCCTTTTCCTCACTATGTTTTCTACCCTACCGAAGACAGAAATCTTGACTTTAGTAACTTTTAATTTGTTATCTAGATGCTTTCAATTTGGTCCAGTGCAAAGTTTGGTTGTTTGGTAAAGAGTTAAATACCCCTGGTTGCTGTTTAAATGTTTGAAACTCTATACCAGACGACAAAATTTTAGATTTATCTAAATAAAAGTATTGGCAGATGAAAATTTAAACATAGCCAAAATATATGACTTCATCTTTGAAAGGGTAGAAAATACTGTGGGAAAATGAGAAAATGTTGCTTATTGGCATTCTTTCATTTTTCCACAATGTTTTCAAAAGCCTTCTTCAGGGGCGTTAACACATGTGATTGTCAAGTAATGGATTTATACGCCACGTTCAACATCATTTCAGACATATCACAAGGACGGCTCAGCCATCCATGTTTTCCAAGATTTGATAAGTACTAGGCTAAGGTTCTGTGCTATCTGGCCACAGAACATTCCCTTCATACTTGCTTTGCCAGATGGGATTGCTTGATGGAATGTAGTTTTAAACTGCTATGAACAATATTTAACTTGAACCACGAAAAAAGCTCACTTAACAATGGTTCAGCAGTATGTAGCAATGGGGTTGAAGAGTCTTTCCCCAGGGACTTGGCCATAAAAAACCCAGCACCTCATGTGAGGATGGAGCCCTGAACAGTGGGGCTGGAAGTCCTACATTCTCACAACTAGGCAATGCAGGACCCCACGTTGGGAATTAACATGTTCTATGCAGTATGATCTTGATCCGCAGTGCCTGCAGAAGGGCAATCACTTGTGCCCAGCAGTGCAACAGTAAAGCATTAATTTAGTTCCATAGAATTTCGGATTCTTTAACTCTTTAACACACAACCCCTTAGGAAGAAGACTTTTGAAAACACTGTGGGAAAAGGAGAAAATGCTGGTAACCAGCATTTTCTCCTTTTCCCAGTGTTTTCTACCCCATCAAAGGCACAAATTAACAAATGAGCTACATCTATTTTGTCATCTGCAAATGCTTTCAATTAGGTCATGTCCAAAATGTTGTTGTTAGGTAAAGAGTTAAATAGCAAAATCAGGTTTGCAGCAACCCTGAAGACTCCATTGTCTAATCAGATGCAACCAGTGGCCAACCAATCTTACTGCAAACCTGTGGACTTTTTTTGCAAGCAGCTGCTAGTTCATTACCGAACAGTCTGTGATACGTTTAGGTGGCATAGTACTCCAGGTACTTCAAATTCAACACGCAATAAAGATTTAGCAAGATTACACAGCTTGACATAACTCCTGACTCATACACATATTCTGAAATTACCCCAAAGGCATTCCACAATAGCATTTATCGCCCTATGAAGTCACAGTCTCTCATTTGAATATTCATAAGGGTAGTTCCACTGCTCTAATTGTGCATTACTACACTCCTCACAAAAAGTTAAGCAACAATAAATTACCGCTGCGCCAGTATTTTATTATTACACATATAGACAATTTCATTGTATAAATGTAATGAGAATTGAGTAACAAACCAGTCCAAGCAATTTTGTACTTCTATCAGATCATGTTTCTCACTTACAGGCTTTTGAAGTAAGGCACTGTCTAAATCCACATGCAAAAAAGTGGTATACTACCCAGATGTTTTAAAATCTCTAAAATTCGTTCAATCTGCAAAAGTCAGAACATGGAATGGCCACCATTAGCATGAATACAGGCTTGAACTCTTCTGGGCAATTTGAGTGGCTAGCAAGATCTCAATCTGATTGAGCATGAGTGGGACATTCTCGGTAGGCGTGCCAATGATGGAAATGTGAGGCCTCAGAACCTCCAACACCTTGAGCAACTTCTGAGTCAGGAATGGCAGGATATTCCACAACAACAGCTGGACGGCTTGATCTGGTCAATGCCCAGAAGAGTTCAAGCTTGTATTCGTGCTAATGGTGGCCATACCATGTACTGACTGTGCCCCGGTTGCAGATTGACTAAATTTTAGAGATTTTAAAACATCTGGGTAGTATACCACTTTTTTGTATGTGGATTTAGACAGTGCCTTACTTCAAAAGCCTGTAAGTGAGAAACATTATCTGATAGAAGTACAAAATTGCTTGGACTGGTTTTTAACTCAATAATCATTACATTTATACAATGAAATTGTCTATATGTGTAATAATAAAATTCTGGTGCAGCGGTAATTCATTGTTGCTTAACTTTTTGTGAGGAGCATATTTTTAGTAAAGGAGGTTATTTTTATCACATAACCTCCCTAAATGTTTTCAGCATAATATACCCATTACGAATTTTCTTATCTTATACACGTTTAATATCACAATTGTGTGACATCATTTTTGACCTTATATTGTATATATTTCATTGCAGTGAATGGTTTTGTGGATATTACTGCAGATACATCTATTGATAGTTTTGCATTATCTGATATGTAATTTGTGAAATATCGTTATGTGATAATAATTATGTGACATTCGTTGACGTTTGTGTTAAAACTTTATTTAACTCATCAAGAAAAAATGTTATTAAGCACGCCAAAGGCTTGCTTAATAACATTTTCCCTAGACTCATTTAATAAAATTTTATCTCTAACACCAACTTATGTCAGATCCTATTTATCTGTACATGGTTCTAATCATATAATTGAAGCATCTGCAGTATTTTTTAAATGTCAAAATGTACTTTTATTGTGCACAACTTATTGTTTAGCAGGGGATTTTTTTTCATCTCCGTGAGAGTTGTCACCAAAGAAAATTCAAAGTTGCAGGATCTAAGGTGTAGACAGCGAGATTTGTGTGATCAAGCACCCTGGGTGCAACACAGCACTGAGGTTGGAGGTCAGTTGCAATGGAAATCAGTGTCAAAGTGGTTTCAAAAAGCACCTGCCAGCTGTCTGGAACCAATGCTTCACTCTATGTGGTCCAAAATTTGCATTCGAGATAATGAGATAAATTTACTTGCATACTTAACAAAAAATTTACATGCAATTAAACTGAAAATAAGCCATGTCATAAAGCATGAAGTATTTCAACTCTCATTTGCAGTATTTAATATGTACACCAAAAAGGAAAACCAGACAGTAAATCTCACCTCTACCGGTAAAATACTACCCAAGTCCAGATCGATGCATTTTTTGTAACATTTAGGTCCAATTTTAATGGTCCTTATTTAGTGGCCATTATGAAGTTTTTCTTATGTTTATAAATGCAATGACATTTCAGAAATGGACCAGATAAAAGTAAAAGCTTTAATTAATTTCTGCTCATTTTTTAACCCCCTTGAAGCGCATTTCACAACAATAGTTGCTTTAGTGGTCAATGTAGATCAAGATCAGACTGCACAAAACGTATCTTTGAAAATAACTGTTTGGTTTATTCGGCGCTGAAAAGGTTAACATTTTGACATATACCTTCACAAAATAGCAGTATTTATAACCCTCTATACTGGCTGAACAGGTGTACTACATTGCTCAATGATGAGGATACTCAGAATTTGTGAGAGTGTCCTTGGGCGTGCCATTTCAGAGCCATAGCCTAGCACCAGTGAAACCAGGGACACACATGAATAACTTAGCTCTTTTATAATATGACTTAATTGATGTTGAAAGCAGGATAAAACACAATGATCAACTGGCTGAAATGTCTCTTTCATTAACTTTTGCTCTAAGGGTTAATTTTGGAAATAGCTACTATATTTTGTAGAAGACAGGGACTGTAGACTAATTGTCTATATCTGGTGACATTTTATGATGGGGAAAAAAGTGTAATAAATGATGAGACAAATAAACAAACCTTTGTATTTGAGGTCTCCATACTATTATATAAGAATGGCAGATCCTAGGCAAAAGAAATGTCCTCTGTAGTTTGTCTGGTACTTTCTTACCATTATCAACATTATTTCACAACTTGACCAAAATACTGTGATGAGATTAGCCCAGGATCAGACTGAAAATCTATGCAAACTGGTCTTAGTTTGGTATTTAATTAATGATGTAACCCTTATACTCAACCCCCACCCCAGGAAAAAAAAAAGGAATGAGATAAAAAAAATTCAAATAAGTCTGTGAGTGCCAGATGATCAAATATCTGGTTTGGGTATTGCTAAATGAAGCTTTGGACCTGTATCCTTCATTAAGCCAATATAAATCAAATCCATCAGTGAGTTTGGAAAAAAAAAAAGTCTTAAAAAACTTAATGTAAAATTTTGATGTAAAATATCTCTGTCTATGACCTTGACCAGATAGGGCATTGGTGAGGGTAATGCTGACGGAAACTCTGAACCTATTCATACGAACATGAAAGTTCGCAACAAATGCATAGCTGAAATGCAAACCGCATCTGGTGGGATTCGAACCCGTGCGGACAAATATCCTCGTTTTTGAGGTTTAAAAGACCAACACCATAACCACTGAGCTTAAGCAGGGATCCTATATATACAGGGATAGGCAACTCGGTATAACTTCCGGTTATTCACTGACTTCCTTCGAAAAGAACGCAAAGGAAAAAACGGCGGCCATCACGCATTTCGGCATACGACTGTCACTTTCTAATCAGGGTTTTGCGTGGTTCTGGCATATGTCCTTCTAAACAGGTAAGTTTCCGAATCTTTACATGTTTAGAATATCTGTAACATCAATTATTATATCGTAGATTTTGTTTTATATGCGCATCTTGGCGTTTAAAATTCATGGCCAAAAAATGTTTGCCTCGAAGTGGATGTTCGGCTAAAAGAGGAGTTGGTGATGTGCAATAGAAATCAATTTTAAGTACATAAAGTAGCGTCCAAATAGCAACATGTTGGTAAAAATCAAGAGATAGAGTACATCTCCTTCTATTAAAGCCAATTTCGTACTGATTTTGGATTCCTAAGTTAGATAATTGTGGGCTCAAAACTGGGCTATTTTCGGAATTACATCACAAAATGGCGGACCAACGCAGTGAATTTGGCGGTACCCTACTGATAGTTGTAACTTTCTAAATTCATTTTTAGAAATAAATGCGTTCAGATATTGGCATATTTATAAACAGTAAGTATTTCATTTTGATTTAAAGTCAAATCCTACTGATTTTATAATCCTAGGTCAGATAATTTTGGGCTCAGAACTAGGCTATATTCGGTCTTTCTTGCAAGATGGCGGCCCAACATTTCGAGACCCTAGTGATAGTTGTCGCATTCTAATTTCATTTTTAGATGTAATTGTGTTCAGATATTACCATATTTATAAGCAGTAAGTATATCGTTTTGCATTAAAATCAAATCTAAGCCGTTAATCGAATCCTAGGTAAAGAAAAGTGCAGCCTAAAATGGGGTTATTTCAGTAAAGGTGGAAGCGCAGTACCGCACATTAGTCAAAAATGATTGGATCTGTGATAGTTGGCGATATCCTGAACAAATTCTCATTACTGTCTAACCATGTGAAAATAAAACCATATTTAACAACGTAACTGAAGAATTAAAATGTTACTTTTTGTAAAAAAGAGAAAATTGAAATTCAGTTGGTTCTCTATTTTTTTCCAGATATATATTGTGACAGTACAAACACTTCAAAACATGGTTTCAAGAGCTGTCAACATGCTGTTGTGATGCATCCTGTGAACAGAAGAATGACATTGAAGATGGTTTTGTAATTTTGCATAAAGTGTGCCAGTATAAAACTGAAGCTGGGCTTGAAAACTTGGCCTAATACAGGCCAAATCAGCTGTGAACTGTACAAACCTGCAAGAAAAATGCTACAGTGAATTTACATGTATCTGAATATGAAAGCTGTGAGCTTCTTCTACCATCAAAGTATATTTAGTATGTATAGCTCAATAAGCCATTAGAAGTATGGAGTTAAATATTTAATTATCTGTGACAAATGCTAGTATTCCTGAATCCTAAGTTTTCACTAACCTGGGGAATATCCATACTTCCGAAAACATTGCGAAAAAAGAAGAAACCACCGGTAAGTACATGTCACATTTTCTTATTTCCTCAGGAAAAAAAAAACAAGTCTCCTCATTTCACTCGCATTTCATTTGTCGTCTGCAAATGCTTTCAAATTAGACATGTCCAAAATTTTGTAATCTTGCAAAAAGTTAAGGATGGAACCTTTTAATTGCTCAATTTGCGATGTTTCACAACATTTTCAGTTGTATCATAGCAACCATTATACTTATCCATTTGTTTTTTGAATTTGCACAACAGTCTTCACAAGCTGCATGTTGCGTTTCCTCATCAACATATTTTTTGAGGGAGAGAAGTATATATCTGTGTTGTGCAAAATTCTCTGAGAATCATGATGTTGGTTTCCCACTACTCACACTATTGTAATAAAACACTAGAAGTACATGTACATGTATTAAATTTGAAATACTTTTGGTTTCTTCAAACAACACAGTAGACTACATTCAGTATCTACAGCCTAATAAGCCACTTGAAGTAAGGAGTTATCTCATAATCTGTGACAAATGCCAGTATTCCTGAATCCTAAGTTATCACTACTACCATGGGAAATATTTACACATCTGAAAATATTGTGGGAAAAGAAGAAAATGTTGGCAAGCATGTTCTCATTTTCTCAGCAAAGACACAAGTCACACATTTATTTCTTGTCTGCAAATAATTCCAAATTAGACAAGTCTAAACTTGTGTTATCTGGCAAAGTGTTCAGGTTGGTTGCTTTCAACATTTTGCAATTGCATCAAAGCAAACAATGCAGCTATCCATATTCCATATACATATTACAAAGACAAAAACATAATTTTTTAAATAGCACAGAAATCATTTTGACAAGAATTGATCACTGGCTGCAACTGATGTTTTTCGCATGTTTTCCAACGCTGTCCATTGTATGAGGAGTGAAAAGTCAAATTTGTACAAAGTCTTTCACAACTTATACTGTTTTCAAATTGGTCCAGAATCAAAGCATTCAAAGTTAGTAGACAAGCTTATTAAGTTCTCTAACACAGAATAAAAAAAAAAATCATTGTTGAAGAAGGAAAAATTGCTTGTCACAACCCATTACTGACAACAATTAAAATGTGGCTCAAATTATGGAATTTGTCGTTGATATAATAGAAAGCATTGGGGAAAAAGGAGAAAATGTTGGTAACCAGCATTTTCTCCTTTGCCCGCAATGTTTCCAAAAGGCTTCTTTCTCTTGGTCAATAGAACTCTGGGTTGTGTGGCAAAGGGATAATTGCAGATATGTCATTTTTTTCTAGTAATTCTGCTACTGACTATTTTTTTACCAAAGAACAATATTTTGGGTGCTTTTGGAATCCCCAATTGAAAGTATTAGCAGACGACAAATGAAAGTAGATTCAAACAGTTTGTTTTTTTTCGCATGGTATTAAACATTGCTGGTAAAAATGCTGAAAACAGGTACATGTGTGAGGCTAGCATTTTATTGCAGACAGGTGCTCACACTTCACCAGCATACTTTTCCAGAAAGTTCACCTATTGCTTTCCATTTTGCAGAAAATTCTCCTTTTTTTTCTGTCAATTACACTGATTTAAGAGTAGCTGCAAGCTGAACTGAAAATGTACTGGAAGGTCTATTTAATGGGCAGTGAAGGCACTTTTCTGGTTTTATATGCCCTTTTTGTAGTTTGCTATTGAAAAATGGGTAAATAGCTGTTAATAGATCTACATGTAATACATTGCACTACATACAAGTGAAATGCTTTTCACTCCTGGTAACATGACGAGCTTTTGACTTGACCAAATTGAAACATCTGGAGAAGAAAATCAGAAAATAATTTTTCAATTTCAATGATGCATATTGTCTATGAAAAAGAAGAGGACACTAAATGTGTCTTGACAGATACACAACTTGATATATCCCACTAGTGATCATGTAAAATATAGGGAATGGCCAAAAGCAGCCTACTTCCAAAACGTTGGACGGACTTAATCCTTCAACAGGCGATGTCTGCTTTTTCCGAATTGTTTGCAATAGATCCACTGCAGACATATTAAAATATTTCAAGTTACTACGAAAAAGAGGGCTGTTTCGGTAATGGGTCGTTTTGGCACCGGGACGTTTTGATCTCCATTCACAATTCGTGTTAAATCAAGACTGACAACATGACCTGTTAGTCGATACTTTAAATTTTCAATATAGAAAAAATAACACTTTAACTGAAAACAAACAATAATAGAAAAACATTGACATAAACAACTGAAAAACATTTCATATTAAACGCTTCTTTGGCGGATGTAAAAATTGCCGGAATCGGCAAGAAATTATATTATCTGAAAGGAAGATAATGACTCGCAAGGAACGACAACGGATTATTGGACGCCGTACAGGTAAGTCAGTGAAAAATCGATAATTGGTCTTAACTCTGGTTGCGTTGCCTATCCCTGTGTATATACGATCCCTGGCTTAAGAGAATTCTCCCTAACGCAGTTGTTAGGTATTGTATTTAAATTGGGATGAAGCCATGCATGAAGGAGTGGTCTCCCGTAACAGTGTATCTATTGGCAGACAAAGACTATTAATATCATGTGGTTTGGAAAATGCTAGCTCTAAAAAAAAACTAAGGTAAATATAGAAGCCATCACCAGGGCAAAGGATGACCCTTCTGTACACAGACCAGATGACCAAATATTACACTTACAGTAAAGTTCTTATGGGAAAGCTGGATGATTTGTAAGATATGACTGTGAAGTAGCCATCAAATTTCAAATTTCTGTTTTTCAGTGCACTGAAGGTGTTTAAGAATACCAGCTATTTACTAATGCACTAGTAGTCTAGTACCTTTTGTAATTAACAGAAACAGAAAGCAAGGAATAGGATTTTTGTTCTCTACTTAAGAACTAAAAACAAAGTGAGAGACCAAAGTAATTTGTTGTTATAAACAATAATATTATATTTCATGTGTCTATTTTTAGAAATGTTATGGGTAAAGAAATGTCGTAATTTAAGCTGGGGGGAATTATTTCCCCGTCACAGTGAATATTTTCCTCCTGCCGAAAATCTGGAACTACTTTTTTAATTTTTTTAAGTTTTTAAGTTTTAAAAGTGGCATTCGTTGACAAAATAATCAGAGGAAATATATAATTTTTTTCATCAGCTTGTGGTTAATATGGGGAAATATTTGCCTCAAAAGGGAAAGGTCCGCGAAAATAACTCATGCCTTACGGCACTCGTTATTTTCGCATACCTTTCCCTTTTTCGGCAAGTATTTCCCCATATTAACCACAAGCTGATGAAATAAACTCTATTTATTGTTGTTTTGTAAATTTCAATTTCCCTACCTTTTCCCCCCAAGTTTTAAAGAGTTGTGTATTGAAAGAGGATAAACAGTTACACAAAAAGATGTATGGAATATGTATATGCATGTTTGGCAGTTTTTTTTATTATTTGTAAATGTTGCAAAAAAAAAATTATATTCATGAATGTATAGTATTTCATTTTTCATCAGGAAAATGAATTTTGGATTGATTAACCCTTTACCACACGATCCCGAGTTTTAACGACCCTGAGAAAGAAGCCTTTTGAAAACATTGTGGGAAAAGGAGAAAATGCTGGTGACCAGCATTTTCTCCTTTTCCCACAATGTTTTCTACTCTTTCTAAAACAAATTTAATTTTTCAGTCACATTTATTTTGTTGTCCGCAAAATGCTGTCAATTTCGACAAGTCTGAAATTTTGTCGTTTGGTAAAGGGTTAACTCATTACCTCATATAGACAACTTCTGTTTTCATCTTATAGCAAAACATATTTATAAATACCGTTGAAAAGGGAAAATTTATTGCAATGGGCAATTTCTTCTTTTGTTATACTGTTTTCACACTTTTTCAAATATAAAACTTTAAATCATGTCAATTATTGCTGCCATACATAGACCTTTTAGAGTTGTCTGCAGTAGTTTGGTTTCAGGAGGTGATGAGCTCCATCAAACCATAGGCTTCTGAAACTTCTTTGGTCTAACAAGGGATAACAAAATTTTCATTACTGGACACCATTACTATAAATAGCACATTGGCGATTCCCCCTTTATCCGTTGTCTGCGCATGTCATATTCTTCGAAGATTCGACCTGTCTGCTATGACACATCACCCATCCCAGTATACCTGGGAAAAGTAGGGCTTATACTGAAGCTATTAGCCTATTACCCAAGCATGTAGGGGCTGTTTTAATAAATGGCCGGTGCAAAGGTTACATGCTGATCATAGCTGAATGAACCGCACCAGGTAGCGTTTTATTGAGTGAACGTTTATTTCATTTTGAAATTCAAAGTAAAAGTAGTCCGGTTCTGTACCCAGAATGCCCAAATTAGAGGTGTATTTGTAGAATGCCATCTAGCGGATGCCCATTTATTGTATATAGCAAGACAAGGTGTGCAACAAAATCGAAGAAAATTAGACCCCCCGTCACCTTTCAGAGATAATATTTAAACAAAAACGGATAAATCAACCTAGTTACCGGTGCAGATGGGTTAATAAATGATTTTTCTTCTGTACCCTGACCTTTGGAAGTTCCGAATGGCTCTTACCATCAAGCAATAGCTCTCATCTAAAGAGATTTCGAAAGCTTCCACATTTTCCGGATCGCCATGCGCTGAAGTCACATGATTTATAATCCTGCAGCGAATAATTTTTTTTTCCCAATATATAGATAAAAAAATTTTTTGTTGGTGTATTGATGAAATTATTAAATTAATACTTCGTCTGATATAATTTATCTTTTCATTTAATCCAGTATCACGATTTTTGTCCACATTTCACATATTTTCAAATGCATTTTTACCGTTCATTGGTCAAAAGCTTTGGCGCGTCTTTTGATAACAAATTCACATGAGTTATAATTCGCTGCGTCAATATGACATGTGTGACGTCAGCGCATCGTGATCTGGAAAATGTGGGAGCTTTTTAAATTTTTTGAGATGAGAGCTATTGCTTGATGGCAAGAGTCGTTTGGAACTTTTGATTGTCAGGGTACAGAAGGAAAATCATTTGTGGACCCATCTGCATTGGTAATTAAGTTTATTTTTCTATTTTCTGTTAAATATTATCTCTGAAAGGGGACGGGGGGTCAATTTTTCTTCGATTTCATTGCACACCTTGTCTTACTATTATACGATATAGAGGGATTCGCCAATGTGCTATTTATAGAAACAGTGTTAATGAAAATTTGAGTATATTCCCTGATGTACAGGCGATGCACCAATGTGCTATAAGTGTTGGATGATAGACCAAGGAACATTTTAGTGTTCCATGACAGACCAATAGAGCTTCAAAGGCCTGTGATCAAACCAACCCTGGTTCTCAATACTGTCTGCACTTTGACTATTTCAGAATGGCATCAGACATCACATTTGTGAGTCTTCCTGTCTAGACAATAGAATATTGTGGGCTTTCTGAAATACTTGTCTTTGTAATAAACTAAAAGGATATTCCAATATCAGACAAATCATTTTTTTCATGCCTCTCACAAGATATAGTTTCATGCCATAATAAATGTATATGTATTCATAATGTTCTTCCGTCTTCAAAAGGTATCTATGAAAGGTAATATTTCAAAATGAAAATCATGATGATGAACATCCCCTTTCTTCTATGGCTCCTTGAATTCTTTAACATTTTCATTGACTAAGGAAAGCAGACAGTGAAGATCAAAGATCAGACTGCATGTTTTGTGCAGTCTGATCTTGATCTACACTAGCTGCAAAGACAACTACAGTTGTGAAAGGCATTTTAAGGGTAACACTTTACCAAACCCATCTTTGGTCACCAGTAACAATGTTTGCAAATTGTCTTTGATTGAATTTGGGAAACATTTTGAGCAATTGCTTAGCGGTTTGTACTCGTACCCGTTTTTGGTCATCTGTCAATATATGCGGTATCCATCTGGCAGAAATCTTTCGTACTTTCAAAATACACTTCAAAATGAAATGCACCCGCGATAGCGATATGCCAACAGCGTTGGTAATATCACAAATTGTGTATCTGCCATCACTTTCAATTATTTCCCTGACTTTTGAGACATTTGCCTGTTACAGTCACAGGTCGGCCAGATTTTGCTGCATCTTTGACGGACTCTGTGGCAGTCAGAAATTTCTTTCTCCACCTACGAACCGTCTCATAAGATACCTTATCAGACCCATAAACTTCCCCCAATTCAGTAAAAATCTGCATTACCGAATGACCGAGTTTTGTGTGAACTTTTATATAAGCTCTAATTTCTTTAATATTCTTAATCCGTTTCCCAACCATTTTTACAAAAGTGGTCAACGACTAGCTCTATTGAAATGACTATAAGTTTAAAACTATGTGGAGCTGAAGGCTCGTGTTTATACCGTTGGAAAGGTATTAAATAGAGCTATTCAAGCGTATCATCATCCACGAAATCGTGCAAAGCGTTATCGCGCTGTGGTACAATACACATTACATATCGAACAGCCCTCGTATAAGCATTGTGTCTTTGTATGCAATGCTTTAATGAAAGCCAGATATATAAACATTTTTCCTTGTTAATGTAAGTTCATCGAAGAAGTTTTTTCGGTGAAATTTTCTAAGTCCAAGGTCCGTAATTTTGTCAAAAATCAGTGGACCTAAACGAAACTCGAACTTGATCTGTAACTCGTGGTGGTTGACTTACACACCGAAAATCAGCTCATATCTGCCAGCGTTTAAAAAAAAAGTCCGTAAACTGTTTTTTCGGTGAAAATTTTTAAGTCCAAGGCCCCGTAATTTCATAAAAAATCAGTGGACTGGAACAAAACTCAGACTTGATCTGTAACTTATGGTGGTTCACTTGCACACCAAAAATCAGCTCAATATGTGCCAGCGTTTAGAAAAAAAAGTCCGGAAAACTGTTTTTTTGGTGAAATTTTCTAAGTCCACGGCCCGTAATTTCGTCAAAAACCAGTGGACGGGAACAAAACTCAAACTTGATCTGTAACTCATGGTGCTTGACTTACACACCGAAAATCAGCTCAATATCTGCCAGCGTTTAGAAAAAAAATCCGGAAAACTGTTTTTTCAGTGAAAATTTCTAAGTCCAAGGCCCGTAATTTTATCAAAAATCGGTGGACCGGAACGAAACTCAAACTTGATCTGTAACTTATGGTGGTTCACTTGCACACCAAAAATTAGCTCAATATGTGCCAGCGTTTAGAAAAAAAGTCTGGAAAACTGTTTTTTCGGTGAAAATTTCTAAGTCCAACACCTCTAATTTCGTAAAAAATCAGTGGACTGGAACGAAACTCGAACTTGATCTGTAACTCATAGTGGTTGACTTACACACCAAAAATCAGCTCAATATCTGCCAGCGTTTAGAAAAAAGTCCGGAAAACTGGCGGACAGACAGACAGACAGAGTGCAAACCTAAAGTCCCCTTCGGCTTCTAAAAAAATGTGAGGTTTTAAATGCATTTAAATTCATATCATATCGTAAATGTAAATGATTAAAATAAGACTTTGATACCATCAAGAATCCATGGAAAAGAACAGTATAAGCTTACGCTTCCGTTCCAATCCATTTTGTAGCATATTATATGTACCGTATTTTGCTTAAATTTTGGGACAGTAAAAAATAATTAATTTTTTTCGTGTCCCAATACTTAGGTCCACAAAAAATAATCATTTTGTCAGGTGTCCCAAAACTTATGGTCAGACAAGACAAGCTGTCATACTGTAAGTCACTGGCCGCTAACCTGTCGAATATTGCCGACGTTAAAATATTGCTACGTCATTGATTTCGATAAACCTCCAATCATTTGCAGGTTGGTCTATTTTTAGACAGATTAGAATTCCAGCCATCAATTTGAGCACTAAGAGTTTAAAACTTCGCTTTTTCTCATTGTTTTCGTTGATGATTAACTTGTCACTCATTATTGTCTGCGTTCTGGGATCGCGATGAGGATGTTTTTTTGCGTTTGTAGATAAATTCACAACATATTTTACCTGCTGACGTGAGGTGAACGACGTAAATTCCACCCTGACAAGTACCTGCTCGGACCATTCTCATATTTGATTGGTTCGTCAATCTTCGATCAATAAACCTTGGATAAACTAGAATACTCTACCTTGAACCTGATTGACCGTGAAATACATGCATGTCAACTCTGTCAACTTCGAATGTACATTTACACGTATCTTGGATACAAGTTTATCACACCCTTTTTACACTTATGGCAGATTTCTTTTTGAATTGGGGTTTAAATTAGTCTGTCAGGTGATCGGGTTTTTTGTCTTGGGGAACTCCCATTGAAATCGGGAGGGTTGGGAAGCATGCTTACGATGTTACGTGTGTAGAAATGAAACTGTGCGAAATAAATACTTGTAAACAAAGGGTATCAAACGGATTGAAAGATTTTTTTTTAAAATAGATATTCACTGTCCCAATTCTTTGGAACAAAAAAATACCGATCTTGCTTTGCAATTTTTAGTATGGCTCAAATCTTTGGGTCATGAAAAATAATTATTTTTGCGATTTTTGATGGTGTCCCAATACTTTGGGTGTCCCAAAACTTACGCAAATACGGTATATGTATTTTGTAATTGTCTTATATTCTTGTATGTAAGAATGTTACAAATAAAATATGTTTAAACTAAATCATACCATTTAAAAGTTTGGAAATCATTGTGAATATGACAAGCTATCATTGTACAGTCTGTCCAAGTATTAGTTGCTGGCAGAAAAATAAATTTAAAACTGGGTTAAAAGTTGCCAGGTTGCTATATCTTTTATTTACTAAGTAAAGAGTAAATTTGAATAGTATGATTTAAATCTAAACACCCACATTGATTACTTTTGGCTGCTACTGGGCCTTTAAAGAAAAGAGGGCCCTCAAAGTAAAAAAACAAAACTTACCGGTATGGATGCGGTGATGCTGCTGTAAATGAGATAATTGTTTGAAAGCTCTTTCACAGTACTGACAGTGGTACTTCCTGATCCCAGAATGCACCAGATTGTGCTGGTTCAGCTGCTGTCTGCTGCGGAAACCTTTGTAACAGTGTGGACACACATGCCGGCGATCCTTGTCACTGATCATGTGATCAGGTGGAATCACCGGATTAGTCTGGTGATTTGGGTGATGTGGGTTGCCATGACCACCAAGGCTGCCATGGGAACCTGCTGATGCTGGTCCATTTGGAAGTGGTTGGTGTTGTTGCAAGTGCTGTTTGAGACTTAAATCACTGAAATTATCTGACAATGATAGGCTTTGGGTGTGTCTGGGTGAATTTCCAGAACCATGGTTTTTATCGAGAGATTCCCAACTCGGAGTTAACTGATTTGTTGTGTTTCCAGAGTTGTTCATTGGGTTTGGTGATTTGGAGGTCTGATTCCCTTGACTCTGGCCCTGACCTCCCTGGTGAGATTTGTGATGAGATGGAGGTGGAGACATAAAGGGCTGCCCTTGGGGTCCATTTGGAGGGGGTGGTGGTGGTGGTGGTGGCAGCTGGTCCCCATCACCCATACGATCCCTATTGTTTGACGACAGGAGCCAATAGGTGAGGAAGAATTTGATGTTTTCATACCAAGGGTCAACCCCAATACCTGGTCGATACATTATCAAAAATTTGTTAGAAAATAAGTCAAATCAGAAGTTCAAGCTGACTGCCCTCAGTTGTCTTGTCATGTTTTTTTTATTTAACAACACCACATAGACTGTAATTCACAGTTTTAATGTATTTGTAGGATGTTTGAACATGTGCCATCATCTTGTGACATGTTAAGGGCAAAAACCGTCTTGCTTTTCAAGACAAAAGCCTTCTTCAGTGATTCTGTGTCACTCCAGCTGATTTTCTTCATATCTTTCCAAGCTTTTTCCTGTGAAAAATTACAACAATTAATCTTTTACCAAGAAATCATGTCTTTAAACAACCCCAATGGGTGGGTTTTTGACAACAGTGTGGGGAAAAGGAGAAAATAATGGTAAATAGCATTTTCTTCCTTTCCTATAATGTTTTCTCACCTATTAACGACAAAACCCATTTCAGCCACCTTGAATTTGTCATCCATAAGTACTTTCAATTTTGACACGACAAGAATTACGTTAACTTAAAGATTTAAGTTGAATCCGTGAATTAAAAGAAATAATTCAGATGAATACACAGATGGACAGTTTGATGATTTTTTTTGTGATAGGAATATACTGACAGTGCAACAACAAGTTTCTTGGTTCATCTAGTATTTCTAATCATCAGCAAGGGTCTTCAGTATAATACACTTTTACATAAATTCTAGGAAAAAGTGGCAAACATGATTAAAATTCAATGCAGCTACAATAACAGCTTGTGCAAACAGTCATCTGTTTGTAAAATAGTATGTCTAAAAATGATATGTTTTAATAAAACAATGACACCTTGACTTTATTTCTTTGTTTTAACTCTTTACCATACAATCACGAGTTTTAACAGCCCTGTGTAAGAAGGCTTTGGAAGAAATTTTGGGTAAAGAAGAAAATACTGGTAACCAGCATTTTCTCCTTTTCCCAAATTTTTTCCCACCCTTTAAATGATAAATCCCAACATTTGAGTCACATCTAAATTGTCATCTGAAAATGCTTTCAATTTGGACAAGTCTAAATTTTTGTTTTGTAGTAAAGAGTTAAACAGGCCTTTTCAGGCTTTTTGCATTAACCCTTTCCCAAACAATCCCTGGTTTCTACGACCCCGAGATAGAAGCCTTTTGAAAACATTGTGGGAAAAGGAGAAAATGCTGGTAACCAGCATTTTCTTCTTTTCCCACAATGTTTTCTACCCTGCTGGAAACAAATTTCAATTTTTAAGTTACGTTTATTTTGTCGTCTGCAAGTGCTTTCAATTTGGACAAGTCTAAAATTTTGTCATTTGGTAAAGAGTTAATCCTTCATGACACAATCCCAAATTTTTTACATCCTCGAGGAAAAAGGTCCTCTGAACACATTATGGGAAAAGGAAAAAATGCTGGACACATTTATTTTCTCCCTTCGCCATGTTTTCCACCCTTCCAAAGGCAAATTTCAGAGTTTGATTCACCTTTTGTCTTTTTTTCCTGCAAATACTTTCAACTTAAACAGTCTCAAATTTTGTCTTTTGAAACAGTTAAATCAAAATCTCTTTTACTCAAATACCTCATTATGTTTTGTTGACTGTTTCAACCCTTTATCACACAATCCTATAACAACTCTAGAGGAAAAAGGAGTTTGAAAACATTATGGGAAGAGGAGAAAGCATCTACAAAGTATATGAAAAAGACTATAAAGGTATTTACATATTAAGTTCATGTAGAATAAATGCTCCAAGGTAAGGAAAACTCTGACCCCACGGCTACTGTAATCCATGTAGAAGTCTTCTAGACAATGCTAAAGTTCTATTAAATACTTCAGCTCTAGGCCAAAAGGTTTGGAACACGATAATTTTTAAAATTCCATAGTATCAAGCCCCTGTAAAATTTGTTATCCCCACGGCATGGCCAATTTTGATCCCAAGGCTATACTTTTTAGCAATTTTGACCACAGGGCAAGTATGTGAACAATACTGGTGCACATGCCAACATAATGCTAGACTACTTACAAAATATCACAGCTCTAGGCGATTTGTTTTGGTACAAGATGTGTAAAGTTTTCACTATGTAAGCCAATGTAAAATCTGGGACAAGTACCAACTCCTGGATCAGACCAATGTAGACATTACATGTACATGAACAGAAAATGTGTAGCTACAAACAAACATTTTGGTAACATCTTACAACTTGTAAGTTGTTATAATAACTTTATTTTCAACATGAAACAACCAAAGTTGTTTTCCCATTATTAAACAGAGATTCTAGCTTTCACTTGTTGTATTATTCTGAGATTTATGTAAATTTACTATTTAGATTTATTATTAAAGATAAAAAGTCAGTTTGAAGTGCCCCTGATTGGACAATGTCAAACTGACCTTTGTAGTGTCATGGAATTTAGCATTTTTTTTTTAAGGATCTTTTTTTCCAGATCTATGACATTTTATCAAAAACCATTTCGTCGAAAAACCATTTTGTCAAAGAACCATCTTGCTGAAACAACATTTCGCTGAATACAATGCTTAAGGTAGGTGCTTGCCTAATAAAGGTGTATTTTAAAATGTTTGCCTTCTCCAGGGTGTTTGCTCTATACATTCGGCCAGTGAGACAGGTGTGTAGTTGTCATTCTTTACACCTTTTTTATTTCAAGCAGTTGATTTATTATAATCAAAAAAGTTTGTTGTGTTTCTGTCTACGTTTGTCTTTAACTGTCATTTGTCTTCAAGTCCGTGAAACATTTAGATACATTGTAAATAATAAACAAAAGAGCCATGATGGCCCTGTATCACTCCACTGCCTAACAGATAGTGTATGCCATACACGTAATTGGCATTGACAGTTATCAAATTGTTAACAATCTGTATTGCAATAGCCCAGATGAAGATGACCAAACTTGGTAGCCCTTGGCCTTACAGTTTTGTACAGGAAGATTTTCAAAGATATTCAATATTTTTAAGTTTTATTATCATGGCAACCAGATTTTTTAAAAACTTCTTTCGAAGAGTTCAGAAGAGACCATGGCAGAATCATTTTTGTGACGTTTGGTCAAAAGTGGACTAGTAGTTTCAGAGGAGAAGATGTTTGAAATAAAAGTTTATGTATGGACAGACGCATGGCAGACACAAGGCTATGACATAAGCTTGCTAGCCTTTGGTCAGTGGAACTAAAAAATATTGTTCTATCTTAACTTTTTACCAAACTACAAAACTTCAGACTAAAGCAAATTGAAAGCATCTACAGACAATAAATTCAGTTTGGCTCAGAAGAGCTCAGTCCATGAAATGGTAGAAAAGATTGTAAAACAAGAAGGCCATGATGGCCCTGTATCGCTCCACTGGCTAATACGTAAAATCCCTACATGCCAAACATTACAATACTTGGCCACTTGGTTTGAACATAAGACCCCTGAGACAGGACTAAAATTGGTAGCCCTAGTTCTTATGGTTAGTAACAAGAAGATTTCTAAAGATTTCACTATATAAGCCCATGTAAAACTTCTGACCCCTGGGGATGAATCAAATTCAGCCCTAGGGTTGTAATTTACTCACTCTTGGTGAAGGCCCGCTAGATAAAGCTACACGCGAAATTTGGTAGCCCTAGGCTTTATGATTAAGTACAGGGAGATTTCTTAAGTTTTCTCTAAATAAGCCCATGTAAAACTTGTGACCCCCGGGGCAGGGCCAATTTTGACCCCATGGCTATAATTTGGGCACTCTTGGTAGAGGCTCACTAGATAAAGCCACATGCAAAATTTGGTAGCCCTAGGCCTTATGGCTAGGTACAGGGAGATTTCTAAAGTTTTCCCTATATAAGGCCATGTAAAACTTGTGACCCCCCCCCGGGGTGGGGTCCAATTTGACCCAAGGGTTATAATTTGGGAACTCTTGGTAGAGGTCCACTAGATAAAGCCACATGCAAAATTTGGTAACCCTAGGCCTCATGGCTAGGTACAGGAAGATTTCTAAAGTTTTCTCTATATAAGCCCATGTAAAACTTGTGACCCCGGGGCGGGGTCAAATTTGACCCCAGGGCTCTAATTTGAAGAAACTTGATAGAGGCCCACTAGATAAAGCTACATGCCCTGGATTGCTCACCTGAGTCAGTAGGTGAAATTTCACTCCACGTGCACAATTCAATTTCTGACCAATTGTCAGGTCAATTGAGCTTAAAATGTGGCATCTAGAGCATCCAAAAGATATTTCCGTAAGTTGACCTAGTGAACTACTTTATCACCATACATGACCAGGGCCCACGCTGCCGTTCGCCATTTTCGCTAAATGCGAAAATTCTGAACAAGTGGCGAATTTTTTCTTTAACTGGCGAAAATAAGTGGCGATTTTTTTTTTTATAGGAAATTCTTCAGTTTTTGTCTCAACTCACGAGACAAGTGGAGAAAGGGTGAAGCAGGGAGCAAACTACAGGGCGACGTGGGCGAAGAAGTCGCCTTCAATGGCTCAACTTTGCCTCGTCAAGCTTGCTCGGCGAAAAAACTTCGCCTTAAAAAATTCCCGACCTGGCTATATTCATGAAATATTGGCTATCTAAGACAAAAGGTGACGCCAGTTATCCTTTATCAGCTTTGTAAATTTAGACAAGACAGCAGAGTGTTATGATCCATATCTGTTACTAACTTGCTAAATCCACCCCTTTATGCCACGAAAACCTGTCTTTTTTTCCACAGGTAAAGCGTCTGCTTATTTGTTTAAATGACGTCAGACGATCAGTACTGATTCTCAATACATGAATAGTCGTAAAATAAGGCAGAATTACCTCTTCTTACTGCTGGAGATATTCTTTACAAATATTTTTCAATAAATTACAATGATGGATGGTAAACCAAAGGATTAAAAAATCCTGAAAACAATCATTTGCCTTCCTCACATCGGCAGCTCAAGCAAAATCTGCAGTGCAGTGTTCTATTTATAGCATTCTATTTTTAGAATACACTACACCTTTTCCTTCGATCAGCTGTTTTATTGACTATATAGATTACATCTCTGTAAACCTTGTTAAGTTTAATTCTTTTAAATTTTACCAAGTCCTAGTTATGTTTTTGAATCAAAATTGTGGTTGGTCCTCATTACAGCCGTGAAGAAGTTTTTTTTTTTTTCTTTTCTCATCACTCTGGACATTATTTGTAATCTGATGAGAAATGTCAGGGTTTGAAGTAATGTGTGACTCTGCATCAATGGGGTCATAAATTACAAGGCAATCAAAACCCAGTGGTCAGATAATGTTCTTTTGAGTCAACAAGTAGATAAAAATCCTTCTCATTTTTTTCTTTGATAAGCAAATCATATCCAAAAGTGATAGTAAGATTCAACTGTTTTTCACTCAACGCAGGCATACAGAAATTCTTTCATCACATACTATAATTTCTCCTGTAAAGTTCATGGAAGAAATACTGTCTACTTGCAGCACAAGTCTGCTTCTAGATTCAAACACAATTTAACTACATTGCATTTTTACCATGGTTTTTTTTTTTGTTTGTTTGTTTTATCAACCCACACAGTGCCAGCTTTTTAACAACCTCAATAAAGGAGACTTATGAAAACATTGTGAGAAAAGAAAAAAATGCTAGTAACCAGCATTTTCTCCTTTTCAAATAATGTTTTCTGTCCTATCACAGACAATCTTCCACTATTTTGGCAACATTTAAAATTGATGTCTGTATATGCTTTGGGGTTGGATGTGTCTAAAATTGTGTCATGTGCTAAAGGATTAAATCCCCATCATGAAATTTTCATCATTCATGTTTCCATGTTTGTAAAAATGAATTAAAATTGAAAAAAAAAAAAACGCTTGTTTTCTGTGTCTGATACCTGAACGGAATAAAGGGGGATAAATGGTGGTTAAAAAGGAAAGTAGCGAAAAAGCAGAAAGAAATGGCTTATAAATTAAGAAAAGTGGCGAAAGAAATGGTAATAAATTAGGAAAAGTGGCGAAAAAAATGGCTCATAAATAAAACAAGTGGCGAAAAGTTTTTTAAATTGGCGAAAATAGTGGCAAAAGAAAAAAAAAAAGCCAGAGCAGGCCCTGCATGACCCAATTTAGAACTCATCAAAATATTTATCAAGACAAACATTCTGAACAGTTTTCAAGTTAATTGAGAAATAAATGTGGCGTCTAGAGTGCCCTAAAGGTATTTCTTTAATTTGACCAAGTGACCTAATTTATGATCCCAGGTGACCCAATTTCAAACTCATCCGAGATTTCATCAAGACAAACATTCTGACCAATTTTCAAGTCAATTGAGCAAGAAATGTGGCCTCTAGAGTGCCCTTCAGGTATTTCTTTAATTTGACCTAGTGACTTAGATTGTGACCCAATTTTGAACTCATCTTAGATTTCATCAAGAGAGACATTTTAACCAATTTTCAAATCAATTGAGCAAGAAATGTGGCCTCCAGAGTGCCCGCAAGGTATTTCTTTAATTTGACCTAGTGACCTAGTTTATGAGCCCAGTTGACCCAAATTCACTCATGTGAGATTTTATCAAGACAAACATTCTGACCAATTTTCAAGTAAATTGAGCAAAAAAAGGTGGCCTCTAGAGTGCCCTATATGTATTTCTTTAATTTGACCTAGTGACCTAGTTTATGATCCCAGGTGACCAAGATCCAAACTCATCCGAGATTTCATCAAGACAAACATTCTGACCAATTTTCCAGTCAATTGAGCATTAAATGTTGCCTCTAGAGTGCCCTAAAGGTATTTCTTTAATTTGACCTAGTGACCTAGTTTATGACTCGAGTTGACCCAAATTCAGATTCATTTAAGATTTGATCAAGACAAATATTCTGACCAATTCTCAAGTTAATTGAGCCAAAAATGTGGCCTCTAGAGTGCCCTAAAGGTATTTCTTTAATTTGACCTAGTGACCTAGTTTATGACCTGAGTTGACCCAAATTCAGAATCATGTTAGATTTCATCAAGAGAAACATTTTAACCAATTTTCATATCATTTGAACAATAATAGTGGCCTCTAGAGTGCCAGCAAGGTATTTCTTTAATTTGACCTAGTGACCTAGTTTATGACCTGAGTTGACCCAAACTCAGATTCATGTGAGATTTTATCAAGACAAACATTCTGACCAATTTTCAAGTCAATTGAGCAAAAAATGTGGCCTCAAGAATGCCCTAAAGGTATTTCTTTAATTTGACCTAGAGACCTAGATTATGATCCAAGGTGACGCAAATCCAAACTCATCCGAGCTTTCATCAAGACAAACATTCTGACCAATTTTCAAGTCAATTGGGCAAGAAATGTGGCCTCTAGAGTGCCCTTCAGGTATTTCTTTAATTTGACCTAGTAACCTAGATTATGACCCCAGGTGACCCAATTTTGAACTCATTTTAGATTTCATCAAGAGAAACATTTTAAGCAATTTTCAAATCAATTTAACAATAAATGTGGCCTCTAGAGTGCCCTAAAGGTATTTCTTCAATTTGACCTAGTGACCTAGTTTATGATCCCAAGTGACCCAAATTCACTCATGTGGGATTTTATCAGGACAAACATTCTGACCAATTTTCAAGTCAATTGAGCAAAAAATGTGGCCTCTAGAGTGCCCTAAAGGTATTTCTTTAATTTGACCTAGTGACCTAGTTTATGATCCCAGGTGACCAAAATCCAAACTCATCTGAGATTTCATCAAGACAAACATTCTGACCAAATTTCAGGTCATCTGAGCAATAAATGTAGCCTCTAGAGTGCCCACAAGGTATTTCTTTAATTTTACCTAGTGACCTAGTTTATGACCCCAGGTGACCCAATTTTGAACTCACTGAACATGTTGTGCTCAGGTGGGCTAACAAATTTAGAACAGGTTCACTACATACAAAATATCAAAGCTCTACACTTTCTAGTTTAAGAGAAGAATTTTAAAGTTTTCCTTCTTTGTTCCTATGTTTAAACTTGTGACCCCTGGGGCGGGGCCAGTTTTGACCCCAGGGGCATCATATGAACAAACTTGGTAGAGGTCCACTAGGAGATGCTACATACCAAATATCAAAGCTCTATGCCTTACAGTTTCAGAGAAGAAGAATTTTAAAGTTTTCCCTTTTTTGTTCCTATGTTCAAACTTGTGACCCCTGGGGCGGGGCCAGTTTTGACCTCAGGGACATCATATGAACAAACTTGGTAGAAGTCCTCTGGGAGATGCTACATACCAAATATCAAAGCTCTACGCCTCCCAGTTTTAGAGAAGAAGAATTTTAAAGTTTTCCTTCTTTGTTCCTTTTGTTCTAACTTGTGACACTCTGGGCGGGGCCAGTTTTGACCCAAGGGGCATCAAATTAACAAACTTGGTAGAGGTCCACTAGGAGATGCTACATACCAAATATCAAAGCTCTATGCCTACCAGTTTCAGCGAAGAAGAATTTTAAAGTTTTCCTTCTTTGTTCCTATCTTTAAACTTGTGACCCCCGGGGCGGGGCCAGTTTTGACCCAAGGGGCATCAAATTAACAAACTTGGTAGAAGTCCTCGGGGAGATGCTACATACCAAATATCAAAGCTCTGCACCTTCCAGTTTCAGAGAAGAAGAATTTTAAAGATTTCCTTCTTTGTTCCTATGTTTGAACTTGTGACCTCCGGGGCGGGGCCAGCTTTGACCCCAGAGGCATCATATGAACAAACTTGGAAAACGTCCACTAGCAGATGCTACATACCAAATATCAAAGCTCTACGCCTTCCAGTTTCAGAGAAGAAGAATTTTAAAGTTTTCCTTCTTTGTTCCTATCTTTAAACTTGTGACCCCCGGGGAGGGGCCAGTTTTGACCCCAGGGGCATCATATGAACAAACTTGGTAGAGGTCCACTAGCAGATGCTACATACCAAATATCAAAGCTCTATGCCTTCCAGTTTCAGAGAAGAAGAATTTTAAAGTTTTCCTTCTTTGTTCCTATTTTCGAACTTGTGACCCCCGGGGCGGGGCCAGTTTTGACCCCAGGGGCATCATTTAATCAAACTTGATAGAGGTCTACTAGGAGATGCTACATACCAAATATCAAAGCTCTAGGCCTTCTAGTTTCAGAGGAGAAGATTTTCAAATATTTTGCATTTTTTTCCTTTTTGTTGCCATGGCAACTTGAGTTTTGGGTGGAATTCAATTATTTGAACAACTTTGGTAGAGCTTCACCCAAGGAACATCCCTGCCAAGTTTCATCAAGATTGGCCCAGTGGTTTAGGAGAAGATGTTTAAAGAAATTGTTGACGGACGACGGTTGACGGACATAGGGCGATCACAATAGCTCACCTTGAGCACTTTCTGCTCAGGTGAGCTAAAAATTGTGGAAAAGGAGAAAATGATAGTAACCAGCATTTTCTTCCTTTTTCCACACTACTTCTACCATTTTAAGAAGAATTCTGATTTGATCCACATCAAATTTGTTGTCAACAAATGATTTAAGTTTGGTCAAGTCTAAATCTCTGCCATTTTGGTAAAGTGTAGAGCCAACTCTTTATCCAGTGACAAAACACACCTGCTGATGACAATCAAATATAGCTCAAATTGTGGGATTTGTCCTTGAAAACATAAAAAAAAACATCGCAAAAAAAAAGAGGAGAAAATGTTGATTACCAGGATTTTCTCCTTCTCCTACAATGTTATCAGATGCCGTCTTGCTGAAGGTTGTTGAAACATGGGGGTTGTTTAGCAAAGGTTTAATTCTTTACCATATAGACCAGGTCCAAATTGAAAGCATTAGCAGACGACAAAATAAATGTGAGCCAACAATTGAAATTTGTTTAGGAAAGGGTAGAAAACATTGTAGGAAAAGGAGAAAATGCTGGTTACCAGCATTTTCTCCTTTTCTAAACAATGTTTTCGAATGTTTTTTTTTTTCAGGGTCATTAAAACTGGGGATTGTGTGGTAAAGGGTTAAACAGAAATAAGAAAATGGGCCATTAAAATTGCTCAAATTTGGCCATTTGTGCTTAGAAAATAAGCGAAAAATGTAATTAAATCTACACCTTTCTCCTTGAACTGCAGCAGAAAATTTGCACAAATTATTTTTCATAAATACTATGATCCTAAAATCCAAAAAAGGGTAATGCATATTTTCTTCCAAGGATCCAATTAATCTAAAAATATTATCATCAATCTGAAAGTTATATTCAGAAACAATCTCCCCACTTCCCTACAAAAACAAATTCAAGTTATATCTGTTATCAAAAACAAAAAATATATATTATAGAAAAACTGTCCAAGGAATAGTAAGCGTTTTAATCTTTTACCACACAACCCCTTATTTAACCCTTTACCACATGAGCAAAATTTAGACTTGTCCAAATTGAAAGCATTTCCAGACGACATTATAAGTGTTGCTGAATAAATGGAATTTGTCTTTGAAAGGGTAGAAAACATTGTGGGAAAAGGAGAAAATGCTGGTTACCAGCATTTTCTCCTTTTCCCACAATGTTTTCAAAAGGCCATTTCCTCAGGGTCGTTAAAACTCGGGATTGTGTGGTAAAGAGTTAAATGACCCTGGAAAACATAATGGGGAAAGGAGAAAATGCTGGTAACCAGCATTTTCTCATTTTTCCACAATGTTTCCTACAATGTTTTCTACCCTATGATAAAGACAAATTCCATTATTTAAGCCACATTTAAATTGTCGTCTGCAAATGCTTTGAATCTGAACATGTCTTAAATTTTGTTGTCTGGTAAAGAGGGAAAAGCAAATGTTATACTGGCAACCTTAACAATTTGATACTTTTGAAATTTGAAACAAATACACTAACTTACAGGAGCCAATTTTTCACTTTGACTTTCTTCAAATTTTCATCTATAATTTGATAAACACTCAATTTTCATTACAAAAATAAAAAAGGAGTTACCTACCTCTGGTTAGAATTTTCAAACTGACATTTGAAAAAAATGGTTAAAATGAATTTTAAAAATTGCATTGATAGAACATAAGCAATTGTATAATGCTCTATTTCTGTTCATTTACTCAATAAAATATATTTTTTTCATAATTACTCGTAGCATTATACACGTTTACCTCAACCTGTAAGAAAACCTGTGTAAATTGTCATTAACACCATTATTTTAAACATATTCTTAGATCTAAAAAGAATTATTTTACATAAATTTCCTCTTTAACATATAAGAAAACTAAAACAGTTGTGACACAATAAGTTTTTAACGTTAATGATCTATACTTTTACAAGAAAACTTGAATAAATTTATTTCAAAACATACAACAAATCAATAAATATTTTACAATCAAAAGAACATGAGCCATGCTCTGTGAAAAGTGGGCTTAATGCATCTGCGAAAAGTGTTGACCAAGGTCAGGCTGCGCAGTCCACACAGGCTGACCTAGGCCGAAACTTTTTGCTATTGGTCAATTTTCTATATGTCCAGGGACCAGTCTCTTTTAATCAAGTTGGTTGTTAAAAAAAAAAGTGGGTATTATGGATCCATAAGTATGTGATGGCTTGCTTGGTACCATGGATCATGGAGATGTATTAAGCCCTCTTTGCCAGGCATGGCTTGTATAAACAATGCAACAGTCACCTAACTTTACAACAAACTTGCATAAATTTTCTTGTAACCTTTATACAAGAAAAATCATGTTTGTTATCGTCACCACAGAATGAAGATATTTTAAAAACGATACTGAAAAGACAGAAATTTTTGGCAGCATGCAGTTTATCCTTTTGTTCAGCTATATCAATCCTATCAGAGAATTTCAGCTTATTTCAATTTTCTTGTCTGAGATGCTTGCAATTTGGAAGAGTTCAAAGTTTTCAGAAAGGTGATACCAAACAATTCCAATATTTTACAACCGTGAAGTAAATAGTTTTTGAAAACGTAACAGGAAAAGAAAAAAAAAAAAATACTAGAAACAAGCAAGTTTTCATTTCCCACAATGTTTTCTACCCTTTCAAAGACAAAGGCCCATCATCTGACTGATCTGAGTCAAATTTAACTTCTCTTCTGCAAATGGAGAGAAAGGACCTGTATTTTCTCCTTTTCCCGCAAACTTTTCCACAATTTAACCCTTTACCAAATGACAAAATTTTAGACTGGTCCAGATCGAAAGCATCTGCAGACAACAGATTAACTGTAACTAAAAAACTTAAGTTCCTCCTTTGAAGAGTGGAAAACATTGTGGGAAAAGGAGAAAATGCTGGTTACCAGCATTTTCTCCTTTTCCAACAATGTTTTCAAAAGGTTTCTCTTTCAGGGTCCTTAAAACTCTGGATAATTTGGTAAAGAGATAAAAGACAAAGCCTAGCGTCTGAACCAAATTTAGCTTGTAGTCTGCGAATTCTTTCAATGCAGACAAATCTAAAAATTTTGTCATCTGGTATGGGGCTTGAATTGATATCAAGGCAGTAGAAACATACAGTGAAGAATGTTAAAAAATTCCAGAGTAAAGAAATCTCAAAAAAAAAAAGGCTAAAATAATTTGCAAAAAAATGTGATCAATGATATAATAAAGGCTCTCAGTAGTTTGTACATTTGTCATAACGTTACTAGAGTTGTCAATGTCAATTAGCGAATTCTTCCTAATTAAATTAAAAAAGGATGCTGGAGTTGTGAAGAATCGAGCAACAATTAAAACTAAAAACACGATTCACAAACACTATTCACAAATTTCCTCATTTTTTTAACAATGTTGACAAAGATCAGTCTGTTGATTAAGATCAATCTGCACGGAATTAGCATTCTGATCTTTAATTTATACTATCAGTTACTTTAATGCTAGATATTCTGACACAGACAACCCCTGAAATTGCAACTTCTGCATCTTTAGTACTGATGGGGGGGTGGGGGGATAGAAAAAAAAAGGGGGGATCCCCATTTCATTTAGATAGCACTACAGCAGCAATAGAGCAGCTTCAAAAAAATAATTCAGCAATGCTCTGGCAAAAGGGGGATTCATGCTTCTCTCTATTGCATTATACCAAGCAAGTCATCAAATAATTATGGATCCATAAAATCCATTTTGGATAATAAACAACTGAATCATAAGGTACTCTGGTCCTTTGACATGCAGAACATGCAGAAAGTCGACCAATATGAAAAAATTTTGACCCAGGTCATCCTTCCTGGACTGCACAGGCTGACCTGGTCCTATACTTTTTTGCAGATGCATTAAGTCCCCTTTTCACAGAGCATGGCTCATAATTTCAGCCAACCCACCAACCCCATCCCCCAAGCTATGAAATATAACTAAAGGCTGTTTTGGCCGTAAAGTCTCACAAGATATTGCACAGTGTAGATCCAAGACTATGATACACATTCTCTGCAATAAGATCTTGATCTGCACTGCAACAGCATCAAAATCGAATGCTAAATGAATAATTTGGATATTCTCAGAGGTTATACAAATAAACGGCAAAAATGGTAAATGTAAATCTTAGATCTATTGCACATTTTGCGTAATTTTGATCTCGTTCTCTTTTCTCTTTAACTCTTTACGAAATGACAAAATTTTAGACTGGCCCAAATAGAAAGCATTTCCAGATGACTAATTAAAAGCAACTCAAAAACTGAACTTTGCCTTTGGATGGATAGAAAACATTGTGGGAAAAGGAAAAAATGCTGGTTACCAGCATTTTCTCCTTTTCCCACAATGTTTTCAAATGTCCTTTTCCATGGGTGTCGTTAAAACTCGGGATTGTGTAGTAAAGGGTTAAAAAACACTTCCAAGACCTTACTGCGCAATCTGTGTAGTCTGAATTGAAAACATTTTCTAGCTTGGTTTATCAGTTTCATCTTAGAAATGGTAGAAAACATTGTGGGAAAGGGAGAAAATGCTGATTACCAGTATTATCTTTTTCCACATTTTCTTCAGAACCCGTCTTAATCACTGTTGTTAAAACTGGGCCAATATGGAATAGGATTTAAAAAAAAAACGTGTTTACTCAATTATTCAATATATGAAGAAATTGTGTTGGCAAAAACATTATCCAGTCAATATTTCACTTAAGAATCTCTATAATATATGAATTGTTTGACAGTTACATGTTTTCCAATTACAACAATATTTAAAACGGTATTACAGCTACAGATCACTCGTTCATATTTCCTGGATGATTGACTGATTGTATGGTGTCGTCTAGGTCGTGTGGTGAAGATTTAACCCCTTACCACACAAGCCTGACTTTTAATGACCCTGGAAAAGAAGCCTTCTGAAAACACTGTGGAAAAAGAAGAAAATGCTGGTTACCAGCATGGTTACCAGCATTTCTCCTTTTTGCAGTGTTTTCTACCTTGTCAAAGACAAATTTCATCATTTGAGCCACATTTGAATTTTCATTAAAAAATGCTTTCAATTTGGACAAGTCTAAAATTTTCTCATTTTGTAAAGAGTTAACCCTCATGACTTCTGGGCTTTAACCCTTTACCAAACGACAAAATTTTAGACCAGTCCAATTTGAAAGCATTTGCAGACGACAAAATAAATTTGATTCAAGAATCGAAATTTGTTTTGGGAATAGTAGAAAACGTTACCAGCATTTTCTCCTTTTCCCACAATGTTTTCAAAAGGCTTCTTCCTCAGGGTCGTTAAAAGTCGGTATTGTGTGGTAAAGGGTTAACTCTTTACCAAACGACAGAATTTTAGACTAGTCCAAATTGAAAGCTTTTGCAGACGGCAAAGGTGACTCAAGAACTGAAATTTGTTTTCGGTAGGGTAGAAAACATGGTGGGAAAAGGAGAAAATGCTGGTTACCAGCATTTTCTCCTTTTCCCACTATGTTTTCAAAAGCCTTCCTTGTTAGGGTCGTTAAAACTCGGGATTGTGTGGTAAAGGGTTAATCCTGTACCAAGCAACTCCCTCTCTTTACCACCCTGAAGGAGAAGGCTGGTGAAAACATTGCAGGAAAATGAGACTAAATGCTGGAAAGAAGCATTTACTCCTCTTTCCACAAAGTTTTCTACCCTTTCCAAAAAAAAAAACAGATTATATCTCTTCACAACCATGTCCAAATAGTTTTCTGCAAATACTTTGAATATGGAAGAGTCTCAAATCTTGTTATCTGCTACAAAGTCTGAAGTACAATATGTTTATTTGTTTGTTTGTAATGGTTTGTAATTTACCAAATGAAAAAGTTTTAGACAGGTCCAAATTGAAAGCATTTGCAGATGACAAAGATGGCTCAAATGCTGGAATTTATCCTTCATAGAGTAGAAAACATTGTGGGAAAAGAAGAAAATGCTGGTGACCAGCATTTTCTCCTTTTCCCACAATGTTTTCAAAAGGCCTCTTTCAAGGGGTCGTTAAAAACTGGGATTGTTTGGTAAAGGGTTAATCACATGTTCAACATTATTTCAGATTTACCTCGTCAACCAGTGCACCTATCCATGCTTTCCTGGAGTTTCCTTTACCTGTACTTTTCACAATATTCTTCCCAAGCCACTGGCTGCTTTCCCACATAATCATCATAGAAATAATGATCAGCAGAGAGAGAAGAATGAATCCTGTTGAAATGATTATCATCAATCCTCTGAAAAAAGTTGGCCGAGCTGGGGATTCAAATCAGTGACCCTCTGGTCTCAAGTCCTGTACTAACTGTGCCAGAAAACCAGCATTATCCCTAAACCATTTACCAAACAACAAAGTTTCAGACTGGGCCAAATTAAAAGCATTTGCAATCAACAAATTCAAAGTAGTTCAAATGATCAGTTCTGTACAAAACATTGTGAAAAAAGGAAAAACCCATTACTATGCAGGCCATTTTTTGATGAACGAAAAGGACTTTTGAAACTACAGTGGGAAAAGTAGAAAATGCTTGTAACCAGCACTTTCTCCTTTTCCCACACTGTTTTCTATCCTCTCAAAGACAAATCAAACAGGTCTTTCGAAGAAAAGGACTGTACATGTTATGCTTGATGAGTCTAAAAATGCAAGAAAAAGGAACAATTACCTATAAAACAGCAATTGCTTCTTTTCTCAAAGAATAGATACAATTTATAAGTTATGTTAAAAGGTGTATGTGTATGGTGTTGCATTTTTATAACAGTTGTAAATTAATGACAACTTTACCTGTTTTATTAATCATAAGACAAACTTTCATATCCACACCTGAAATCCCCCCTCATGAAAATTTATACATCCATTTGAAATACAATTTTAAATTTCATAAATCCCAGCAAAAGTTAAATACGAATCAATTTCATGCGCAAAAATCATTTCGCCGGTGTCCGCTCAAAAATTTTAAAAAATCGTAAAAAGAATGACTTACATAACGATATATTCTTGTCACAACTATGCACACATACTCCGTTATGCAGGCATGCACATCTTGACTATATCTGAGAAAATTATTTTCCTTCTAAAAATAGAACTCAGCTTGAAAAAAAAAATGCACAAACACACACAACCAGTCTGCAGTCTATACAAAAAATATGCAATGCATTAATATATACTGTATCTGCCGATGCATTCATTCAAAGGGAAAAAAACTGCATCAAAAAGTGGGACATAATACCAAAAATGTTGCAAGTTTTTTTCTACAACTACCCTCCCTCCTGCCAGAAAAGTTGTCCCCTTCATATGCAAATTTACCTTTTCATTTGAGGGCTTCCAAACAACAAGGAAATAACAATCAAAATATGCCTCTCCCCATGCAATCTGATGTGCAGTGGATGAAGGGTGAGGGAAAGAGGAAAAAAACCAATAAACCGAATATACTGGGTTAGAAGTATGCAGACGTCTAGCTATGTTGCAGCTGTATTTTTTTTTTCACTATTTTTCTCTGCTCACTTTCGCTATGTATTGCGTAATACCTTACATGCAAGAAAACCTAATTTTTTTGCCTATAAATAATGCATTTCTGCTTGACAAAAAAAACACCTTCTCCTCTGCTCCTACAAAATACTCTTATCTGCTGTACACTTAGTAACTATAGAGCGCAAGATTTATTATACCTTCACTACACAGTCCCGAGTTTACCGGCCTTGAGGAAGAAGCCTTTTGAAAACATTCCGGAAAAGGGAGCAAATTTTGATTACCAGCATTTTCTCCTTTATCCATAAAGTTTTCTACCCTTCAAAAGACAAAAATTGGTTTTTTAAGTCATATTCAATTAGTCGTCTGCAAAAACTTTGAATTTGGAAAAGTCTACATTTTTGTCTTTTGGTAAAAGGTTACCTTTTCATCACATGAAAGAGGACTTGTCCAAATTGAAAGCAATTGTAGACAACAATTTTTATGTGATATAAATGATGAAATTTGTCTTAGATAGGGTAGAAAACATTGTGGGAAAAGGAGAAAATGCTGATTACCAGCATTTTCTCCTTTTCCCACTATGTTTTCAAAAGGCTTCCTCTTAAGGGTCATTAAGACTCAGGATTGTGTGGCAGAGGATTAACTGTTTGCCAAACAGTTCTGAATTTTACAGAACCTCAAGAAGAGGACATCTGGAAACAATGTGAGAAAAAGAGAAAATGCTAGTAACCAACATTGTCTCCTTTTCCTCAAATGTTTTCTGCTATTTCAAAGACAAATAACATCATTTGAGACACATTTGTCGTCTGCTATTGCTATCAGTTTGGACAAGTCCAGAATTTTGTCATTTGGTAAGGGTTAATTTATCTACCCTTTACCACTCAATACCGAATTTAACAACCCTATAGAAGAAGGCATTTGAAAACATTGTTGTACAAAGGAGAAAATGCTGCTAACCCGCATTTTCTCCGTTTCCCACAATATTTTCTACCCTTCCAATGGTGAACTTCTATTTTTGAGTCACAGTTATTTTGGTGTCTGCTCCTGATATCAATTAAGGCATGTCTTAAATATTGTAGTTTGCTATAGGGTTCAGTCATTAACCTCCTGACACAATTTGGCAGCAGACTACTTTCAAAACACTTTTGTAAAACAGCAATAATCGACATAAATTAACACTGAATATATGAATACAAGTGTAAACATTGTGATAAAAGGAGACTTGCCTTTTTCACCTGGAGCCAGCTTTTTTTTTTTTAACCAGTGTTCTTGTGCAAGAACAAAAATGTCTGCAGGAAGCAATGAATGAAAAGCAGAAAATTAAGCCGTGAATGTTGCCAAAAACTAAACCCTTAGGCTCATAAGCACAACTATATATATACACCTTTGCTGACAGTGGAGACTAAGATCAGACTGCTCAGGACATGCAGCTAGATTCTTTATCTTAACTCTTTACCAAACAACAAAATTTTAGACAGGTCCAAATTGAAAGCATTTGCCGACGACAAAATAAATGTGACTTAAAAATTGAAATCTGTTTTGAGAAGGATAGAAAACAATGTGGGAAAAGGAGAAAATGCTGGTTACCAGCATTTTCTCCTTTTCCCACAATGTTTTCGAAAGGCTTCTTCATCAGGGTCGTTAAAAGTTGGGATTGTGTGGTAAAGGGTTAAACCTAATCCTGCTAAATAACTAACATGAAATTTTCAAGGCGATAGCAAAACCCCAAATTCTGCCATTTCATAAGTATTTTCAGGAGAATGATATCTCTTTATTGGACAGTATAGATCAAAGATCAGACTGCATATTCTGTGCAGTCTGATCTTGATCTACACTGTCCACAAAAGGTCAGTGTGTCGCGCTTAGCAGCCAAGGGTTAATTGTACAATGGGTTGAAATTTTTGCATCAAAAAGACTTTTAGTTACAATATTTGAGTTTTATTTGTTGGCTTAAAATGTACGTTTAACTCTTTACGAAACAACAAAATTTAAGACTCATCCAAAGTTAAAGAATTTGCAGACCACACAATATATATGTCTGACAATTTAAAATTTGTTTTGGAATGGTAGAAAACATTGTGGTTAAAAGGAGAAAATGCTGATTACCAGCATTTTCTCCTTTTCCGACAATGTTTTCAAAAGCCCTGTCTTTCAGGGTCCTTAAGAACTCGTGATTGTTTGGTAAAGAGTAAATTCATTAAGCAGTCTAACCCTTTACCAAATTATCTTGTTTTAACAGCTCTGATGAAGTTTTTGAAACCATTGTGGGTAAAGGAGAAAATGCTGGTAACAACCTTTTCTTCTATTCCACTCTTTGATAAAAAAAAAAACATGATTTGAGCAACTTCAAAATTATTGTCTGCAAGTGCTTTCATTGAAGACAAGTCAAAAATTATGTCGTCTGGTAGACTTCAGGGTTATGGTGAACTGGATCAAACATCAGAATGCACTTTTTGTGTGATTTTTATTTTGAGTCAACTGTGACTGGTGACTGATACCTGGAGATATTTCATTTTAGGAAAACTGTGAGCATACACAAAAATTAACCCTTAACCTTGTGCCAAAGATTTCTGGGTGTTAACTTTTTACCAAACACCATGATTTTAGACTTAAAGTAATAAAGGCCAAAAGTAAACGAAGCCGGTATTTAAATGCATTTGAATTTATATCATACCATTTAAAAGTATGGAAATTATTGTGAAAATGACAATTTGTCATTGTACAGTCAGTCCAAGTGTTAGTCTCTTACAGAGAAATTAATTTCAAAACAAGGTTAAAACCTGCCAAGTAGTTGTGTCTTTCGTTTACTTTTTGCCTGATTTTTAAATTCTTTTTTCTGCTAGCAACTAACATATGGCCCGTCCACACAATAACAGACTGTCATCTCCACAATAATTTCCATACTTTTAAGTGGTATGATTCAAATTTAAATGTATTATGACACCTGGTTTGATATTTTGACCTTTACGGGTCCTTTAACTCTTTACCAAACGACAAATTTTTGGACTGGACCAAATTCAAAGCATCTGCAGACAACAAATTAAATCTTGTTAATATGATTTCTGACTTTGATAGGGCAGAAAACATTGTGGAAAAAGGAGAAAATGCTGGTTACCAGCATTTTCTCCTTTTCCCACAATGTTTTCAATCGGCTTCTTTCTCAGGGTCGTAAAAAGTCGGGATTGTGTGGTAAAGAGTTAACTAAATTTAAAGGATTTGCAGACAACAAACTGAATGTAGCGCAAATGATAAGTTGTCTTTCACAGAGTAGAAAACATTGTGGGGAAAGGAGAAAACGCGATGATTTTAGACTTATCCAAATTGAAAGGATTTGCAGATGACAAATGTAGCTCAGATGATGATAATTTACCTTTGATATAGTTGAAAACACGGGAAAAGGACAAAATGCTGGTTACAAGCATTTTCTCCTTTTCCCATAATGTTTTCAATAGCTTCCTTACTCAGGGTCTTTAAAACTTTGGATTGTGTGGTAAACGGTTAATTACTGAGAAGTCTAAGGATTTTGAAAACATTGCCGGAAAAAGGAGAAAATGCTGGGTACCAGGATATTTTGGTTTTCCCAGAAAAAGTTTTCTTACCTTTGAAAGATTAATTCTGTCCTTTGAGCAACATTTAACTTGTCGTCTGCAAATGCTTTCAATTTGGACCAGTCTAAAATTTTGTCATTTTGTAAAGGCTTAAGTTTTTCAAGGCCATTTTCTTTATAGGGCTATCATTTTCCTTATAGGGCTATCGATAGTAGTTGCATTTTGTCCGAGAAACGGTTCAATGAATTTGTCTAACCCTTATCCAAAGAATTTCCTATTTTTATGACCCCCTGGAAGAAGGGTTTTGAAAATGCTGACACTATTATCATTGCAGCTAGGTTTTGCACCCTTGCGAAGACAAATCTCATCATGCGGAGCGCATCTACTTTTTTTTCTCTGCACAAAAAGCAAGTCTTACATTTTATTGTCTGGTTACATTAAATTTACAAACTAAAAAGGTTTTATTGGGTGCATATACATAGACATAATATACATAGACATAATATCATAAAAAATGTATTAAACACAGTGTGATTTATTACTATTTCATGTCACTTGACAATGTCTTTTTTTTTTTGCACATACATGTAGTTATCCCAGTTTGTGAATAATCCAGTTTGTAACTTAACACTTTACCTGACGAAAAAATTTTAGCCTTATCCAAATTCATGAAAGCATTTGCAGAGGACAATTTCAATGTGGCTCAAATGGTGCAATTTTTTCTTTGATAGGGTAGAAAACATTGTTGGAAAAGGAGAAAATACTGGTTACCAGCATTTTCTCCTTTTCCTACAACGTTTTCCTAAGGCTTCATTCCTAGAGATGTTAAAAATCGACATTGCACTAAAGGGTTAAACATCATAGATTCTTATAGACTTTAGGTCACATCTGATCAGTATTAACTCTTTACCATACAACAACATTTTAGACTGATCCAAATTCAAAGCATTTGCAAGTGATATATTAAACTTGACTAAAATAGTGAAATTTACTTTTCGAAAGAAAGAAAAGATTGTGGAAAAAAGAGGAAATCTTGGTAACCAGCATTTTTTCCTTTTTCAACAGTGTTTTCAAATGTCATTTTCATCAAGGCTGTTAAAACAAAGATTGTGTGTTACAGGGTTAAATCTTTACCAATCCATCCTGAGTTTTAAGGATCCTGGAGAAAAACCTATTGAAAACATTGTGGAAAATGATGGTTACCAGCATTTTCTCCTTTTCCCACCATGTTTTCTACCCTATTACAGACAAATTTCATCATTCTAGTCACATGTAATTTGTCGTCTGCAAATGCTATGAATATGGACAAGTCTAAAGTTTTGTCGTCTGGTAAAGAGTTAACCCTTGTATTTTTGAGTAAATATAATGCAACTTCCCTGTCTGCCCTACAGATACAAATACTGCCACTTTAACCCTTTACCAAACGACAAAGTTATAGACTGGTTTAAATTGAAAGCATTTGCAGACGACAAATTGTCTGTGGAACAAGTAATGGAATTTGTCTCGGAAAGACTAGAAAACATTGTGGAAAAAGGAGAAAATGCTGGTTACCAGCATTTTCTCCTTTTCCCACGATGTTTTCAAAAGCTTTTTCTAACAGGGTCGTTAAAACTCAGGATTGTGTGGTAAAGGGTTATAGCTAAATTTGTCAAAATAGCAGGCATAAAAGCCAACAGTTTAGACCAAAGATCAGAGTGCATGTTCTGTGCAGCCTGATCTCGATCTAGACTGTCCATGTAAGCTGTTTGATCAAGGTTCAGCGCATCTCAAGTCAATCCAGTTATTTCTTTGAAACAAACTTGTTCTAGTTTTGTTTACTTAACTATATTGTGCCAATCGCTTGTGTACAATATAAAACCCATTAACACTTTACCACATGGTCCCGAATTTTAACAACCCCCCCAAGAAAGAAGGCTTTTGAAAACAATGTGGGAAAAGGAGAAAATGCTGGTTACCAGCATTTTCTCCTTTTCCTACAATGTTTTCTACCCTATCTCAAACAAATTACAACGTTTTGTTCACATTTGTCGTCTACAAATGCCTTGAAATTTGACAAGGCTTAAAACTTGTTGTTTGGTAATGAGTTAACCTTTTACCACACAATCCCGACTTTTAACGACCCTGGGAAAGAGGCCTTTTGAAAACATTGTGCGAAAAGGAGAAAACACTGGTAACCAGCATTTTCTCCTTTTCCCACGTTTTGTATCCATTGTAAAAAGAAATCACCATTTTAACAACATTTAATTTGTCGTCTGCAAATCCTTTCAATTTGGACCAGTGTAAAATTTTGTCGTTTGGTAAAGAGCTAAAGTCACTAGAGACTGTTGAAAGTATCAGTGTCACTTTTTAGCTCTTTATGCTGAGCCCCTGTAGCTCAGTCAGTAGCATGCAGGACTTGAGAACAGGGGGTTGCAGGTTCGATCCCTGGCTCTGCCACTTTTCTTCTGAGAACTGATGATAGTCAATGTGACAAGATTCATTCCTCTCCCACCGCTGACCATTGTCTCAGCACTGGTTATGTGGGTAAGCAGCAAGTGGGCTGGAAAGAAGATTCCGGAGTACTGGTAAAAAAAACTCCAGAAAAGCATAGATAGGTGCACTGGCCACTGCAATACAATACAAACACCATACAAACAATCAATCAATTAACCCTTTTCCCAACATTGCAAACTTGTCAAGATTGAATGCAGAAACTTGTTGCAGAAGACAAAACATAGGCAGCCCCACTAATTTGTACTGTTTTTGAAAGTAGAGGAAAAACTGTGCAAAAAAGAGACAATGTCAGCAATTTTAAAAGCTTTTTTCTTCAGGTTCATAAAAACATGGGATTATTTGGTCTGGAAACCAGCATGTTCTCCTTTTCCCAGCATGTTTTCAAAAGCCCCCTTCCTTAGGGTCACTAAATCACAAGATTGTTGGGTGAACGGTTAATATCACTGAAGACACAAGTCATATCTAGTGCTAAGATATAGATGACTTCTTTACGAAATGACATAATTTTGGAGTGGTCCAAACTGAAAGCATTTGCAGACTACAAAATAAATGTGACTCAAACATTGAAATTTGTTTTGGAAAGAGAAGAAAACATTGTGGGAAAAGGAGAAAATGCTGGTTATTTTCTCCTTTTCCCACAGTGTTTTCAAAAGCTTTCTTTCTAAGGGTCATTAAAACTCACAATTGTGTGGTAAAGGGTTAAATCCTTAGAGTGCCAATAAAACTAACAGAAACTTTCATTCTAGAAACACAACACCAATAATCGCAATTTCATGGTTGCTTCTGTCTACCATGTTTCAGCAACTTGGTCAGTAGATCAAAGATCAGGCTGCACGTTTTGTTCAGCCTGATCTTGATGTACACAGGCCGCAAGGGCAATTATAGTAGAGGAAGGTGCTTAAAGGGTTAATAAAACTCAATGTCAATGTCAAAAAGTCTAAAAAATTAAAGGGCAGGTAACTCTACCATTTCTTGACCCTTCTAGTACTGAATTAACCAAGAAGACATTTATAGCAGAGAAATAAGCCAAAACAATTCCAATATCATGGTTGCTATTGTCTATTCCTGTTTCAGCAAAGCAGACAGTGTAGGTTAATGCTCAGACTGCAGGTTTTGTGCAGTCTGATCTTGATCCAAACTGGCCACAAAGTTAACCATAGTTGTGAAAGGTGCTTTCTGGCATATTTTCAGCTGTAGATAACTTTTTCGGCTTAGCTAAATGTGCTGGCTTTTGACCTACTTTTTGGTACTGAAAACAAATGAACATATAGAAATTTGTGATTGGTCAAATATGTAGACACATATATTTAAAGGGCCCCTGCTAATTTGCTGGCAAATTTATGCCGTCTATCTTGTATAAAGCTATTTCTTGTTTATCCTGCAACAGACTATTTTTGAAACATCATGTCAAACTTCTGTAATGAGCAATATCTCTTTTAGTCTTTACCATATGAAAATTTTAGAATTGTCCAAATTGAAAGCATTTGCAGACAAGAAGTTAAATGTGGCCAAAATTATAGCATTTGTCTTTGAATGAACAGTAAAGACTGTGATGAAAAGGCAAACACACTTATAGTCTTGGTAGCAAGCACTTTTTGCCCTTTACCTACACTGTTTTATACGATATAAAGACAGATCCAATCATTTGATTCAAGTATAACGTAAATATTTCTCTTACGCAAGTGCCTCCAAGATAGAAAAGGCTAAATTTTGTCCAACTTAGCCCTATCAAAATGTTAACAGAATGTGCACTATATACAAGGCTTGCTTGTGTCTCTGTTTGTACATTGAATGTGGTTACTTTTTCATGTCATTTTACAGAATGCAAGACATGCATTAAAAAAGTTTTACATAACCGTTTATAAACAACTTTTTTTTTTTCTTGAAGCGGACCTCTTTCGTAAGTACTGTGGCTAAAAATTACTTGTCATGAGCAATTTGTACAATGAATGTGGTTACTTTTTCATGTCATTTTGCTCAGTGCAAGACATGCATTCAAAACAGTTTACATTACCTTCTATAAACAAGTTTTTTTTTTGTCTTGAAGTGGACCTCTTTTGTAAGTACTGTGGCTAAAAATTACTTGTCATGAGCAATTTCTCCTTTGGCCACCATGTTTTCAAATACATTCGAACCTGTATTAAGACAAGTGCTTATTTAGTATACAAGTAAGTCCATTTTAACTTAATTATTTTCCTCAGGGAACTCAATATATACTTAATAAATACAGGTTGCTTGCTTTTCCCTCAACCAGATGACAATCTTAGAATTGTCCAAATTGAAATAATTTGCAACCAACAAACTACATGTGACAAAAATGACAAAACCTGTCATTGTCAAAAATGAATCTCATTAAAAATGAGACATGTTTTAATTTCTACTCTACAAAATTAATGCTTGCAATAAGAATAAGTCTAAAATTTTGTCATGTGATAAAGGGCTAACAATTATGGTTAGCTTTCTGGCCAATATGGATTCAGATCAGGCTGCACTAAACATGCAGTCTCTGCTTTGCTGTGACATTCTGCACTGAAGCAACTTTGAAATTGCAATCATTTTCATGTTTTGAGTTACATTTAACCTGTTGTCTGCAACTGCTCTAAACCTGGAGAAGTCTACAATTTTGTTGTTTGGTACAGAGTTAACACTAAACTCTTTTACTACCAAATAAATAAATTGCATTTTCCCAACGGCTAAAAATACATTTCCTCTGCAAGATCAAAAGACAGTTCTGTCATAATCTAAAATTATAGCAGTGGACAGTGCAGATTAGAGGTCAGACTGCATGTTCTGTACAGTCTGATCTTGATCTATACTGTCCACAAAAGCTTCTGCTGTCATCTTTAGTATGGAAAGAGTTAATCTGCTATATAAATGAAATGGAAATTTCCAGTCAATAGTAAAAAGCCAAAAATTGTGATCTCAAAGTTGATTTCACCAGGAAAAAATACTGTTTTTGACGGTGTATTTAATCTACCATCAGACTGTCCGCCAAAGTACTTTGAGTCGCACTTAGCAACCCAAGGGTTAATATGGGTCCACATGTTTTTGCAGATGACACTCATTCTGCCATACAAGTACATACAAACTGCACTTGACCTACTTCATAGACTCTGTCAGTGGTGAACTCTGTCCTCTTTTGATGGCTGAATATAGAATCCATGGCACCTCAGAAAAATTGTTATTTATGAGCTGACTAAACACGCAGATGATAAAGATCCAAGATCAGACTGCTTGTTCTGTGCAGTCTGATCTCAACCCTTTACCATACAGTTTTGACAACCCTGAGAAAGAAACCTTTTGAAAACATTGTGGGAAAAGGAGAAAATGCTGGTAACCAGCATTTTCTCCTTTTCCCTAAATGTTTTCTATCTATTCAAGAACATACAATCATTTGAAAAACATTTGAATTGTCTTCTGTCAAAAAAACTTTAATACAAACGAGTTTAAAATTTTGCCGTGTGGTAAAGGGTAAATGTATGCCTTCAACAAAAGGTAGCTTTTTAATATATCCCTGAAAGGATTAAAGGGTCATTAAATCATATTTTCACTTATTTTTTTCTCTAGAAACTTGATATTTGAAAAAAAAGATAAGGATGTGAAAGTTTACCCGTACATGGGTAGAAACAAAGTGTATGCTGGGAAAAAAAAAATGATAACCTTCTTTTGGACCTGTACCTACAACCTTCAAAACCAGACGGCAAAACTCTACCACTGTGCTACTGAGCCAGCTGATACTCATTGGTGTTTAAAACGTATCCCTCGTTGTGCAAAATTTGCTACACTGTTACCAGTGGTTTAGGAAGTTTTACATTTTGTAATAGAGTTAACGACATATATCATGTGCATCCATACTGCGCATGTGTTTTTGCCATGAAAAGTGAATCAAAAGTGTACCTATGTATTTTTCGCACTTATGGTAATACTATTGGTGCGCTAAAACAAGTAGCACTTTCTTCGGGTCGTATTAGTAAAGAGTAGAAAATACGAGGGTTGTTCGGAAAGTTCGTAGAATTTTGTTATATCTCTAGAATTGTTCATCAAATATACATGAAATTTGATATGCATGAACCTTGACTTATCCTTAAGCAATTTTTAAAAAAATAATAGAAAATCGAATACAGAAACCAGATATATGGGTTTCGTAGCAACGTCATCATGGGTACCCGGAGCAGTCTGTAAAATACCTATTTTTGGATTATGTCGTTGAAGAAATAAGCTTAATTTCCGTATGTTTGCTCAACGTCAAAAAAGCGCGGAAACGTCCAGCGATAATTCGACATCGTTACGTCATTTCCTGAAAATTTCAAAACAATTCCTTGTTCCGAAACAAAATTATAGTGTTTTCGTAATCTATCTGCGGAAGTTGTTATGGAAAAATCATGACGTCGAACTGTGGCGTTGAGTTGCGGAGTGTGGTGAAATTCTGTGTTGCACTTAATAAATCGCCAACAGAAACACTGCAAATGATAAAATCAACAGGAGCATATGATAAATGCAGTCCAGCTTTTGTCTACAAATGGCATTCGCGTTTTAGGAGCGGAAGAGAATCTATTAATGACGATTCCAAGAGCGGTCGACCGGCAGTCGTAACTTGTTCGATTAAGAAGTCGGTAAAGGATATGGTTCAGACCGACAGAAGAACCACTGTCAGAACTATTGCTAATGAACTCGGTGTTTCGTGCTCAACAGTACATGGTATACTAACTGCGGAACTTGGCATGTCGAAAGTGAGTGCTCGGTGGGTACCACGATTACTCAAGGAAAATGAAAAGGAGCGCCACGTACACTGTTCACAGAAGTTTCTTCACCGCTACGAATCTGAAGGCGAGGATTTTCTTGATCTGTTCATCACGACAGATGAGACCTGGTTACACCACTTTGATCCAGAGACCAAAGCTATGTCTTCCATTTGGAAAACCCCCAATTCACCTCCCCCAAAGAAGACACGTGTACAGAAAAGTGCGGGCAAACACATGTTCATCTTCTTCATGGATCGGCACGGGATGATCTTACAGCACAGGGTACCAGATGGTCATATTGTCACTGCTGCATACTATTCTAAGGTAGGGGTTTTATTTTTGCGTGTTTGGGTTCAAAAGTTGTATGCCTACATTTTTTATAATTAATAGGAAGCTAATATTGCCTTGTTTAAACATGCATGGTGAAGTTGTGCTTCCGTTGTTTTTCAGGTGCTTAGGCGAGATCTCGTTAATGCAGTTCGAAAGAAGCGCCCACACATGTCTCTGGACAGAATAATTCTACATCAGGATAATGCCCTGGGGCACAGAGCAGAATCTACATAGCTTGAGATTAGTTTACTTGGTTTTGAAGTATTGGATCATCCGCCATACAGTCCAGATTTGGCTCCTACGGATTCCAGGTTTTTCCCGAGTTGAAGGCGAGTTTGCGTGGAAAGCGATTCGATTCAGCAGAGGAACTTACAAAACAGACTCAAATTGTTGTATCGTCACTAACTGAGGACTGGTACATTAAAACTTACAACAAATGGATGACCAGACATAAGAAATGCATAGATATTGCTGGTGACTATGTTGAGAAAGTGCGACGATCGCTTGATGTAAATGACGATTGATGATTACACGACGTCATATTGACTTCGGCGTGCTCCAGGTACCTCTAACATACTCATTTTAAATAGACATAATTTTCGTGTGATGTAGAGCATCGTTTTGGTTTTCATAGAATTTATAGAAGAGATGTTAAAGTTTAAGTAGGTATAAAATTCTTTGTATTACTGAGAATATTGTGTGATTTATAACAAAATTCTAAGAACTTTCCGAACAACCCTCGTAGACCTGTGAACTATCACCATGAAATGATCAAAATACTGTTGAAACAGTGTTACGCACCAAACAAGCGAACAAAAGCAGGAAATTTAAAGCTATGGAAGTATAGCTGTTTCCACTTTGATAATTACTGTTCAAAAAGGAAAAAGAGCTCCAAATGCACAATTTCTCTTTTTCTCACTACGTCTGCCGAGCTTCTATCCTATTTTTTCCTTGAAAAAATATGTTCCACAGTGATCTTCAACACTGTTTTCTGACGAAAGAAGCATGGATAGGTACCATTTTTATTTTTTCTTACTGTTTAGAATCATGAATACTATAAGTGTGGAAATTTTACGAAAAATCTGTCTGTTAGAAAGTATGACTATTTATTTACGACTAACCCTTAATTCAGTCAAATTATCTCCCTTTTTAACACAATGGTCTATATATAACATGCATATTTGTACATTTACCATGCTTAAAACCAGGCGTTTATACATTTTTTGTGCAAAACTAAATTAATTTTGAATGAAATGTATTTGTATATTCTTTCCTTAATTTTCCTGTTTAACTGACTATTAAAGAAACGCATGTTAAATTCATTATAACCTGAATTTTGGACCTGTATCATACCTTTTTCATTGGCAAATTTCTCGGAAACGAGCACGGTGACCCATATGTTATTTTACTGTAATTTCCTAAAGGCATGATGAGCTTTGTACGTGCAAAGTTTTTAAAAAAATCTGACCGTTAGAAAAATTTGTGATGAAATGCAATTTACAAAGCTTAGGTCAATATCATGACTGTCAGTGCACCCAGGCATGTGTTTCCTAGCTTCCACACCCAAGTACTAACATAACTTTCTTTCAAAGCCACTGACTACTTTTCTCACATGCATCAGAGGTGATAGGCACAAAATAGCCAGAAAGAAAGTTTTTGTCAACCAGGTACCGAATTCTCAACCACCAGGTCACGGGTCTGATTGGCTGACCACTGAGCTACCTCAGGCCAGGCCTTGAAAGTTTTACAGTGAAAATACAAAAGTCGTGATAATTCCTTTTGTTCTCTTCATGCAATTCTTTCTATGTTTTAATGTTAAATCTATTTTTGCATGTGATTAATAATAAGCTGTCTTTGTTTAGATCATCTGAAAAACTTGCAAATTAAAGTGGTTTTATACCAATTTAAAGATTCATACTAGCAAAATTCTTATTTCCTTCTTGAGAGGGAAGCATCATAAAATATCTTGGCTTTCTCTTTACTTGTTTTTTTTTTGCTAGGGTTAAGGAATTTTTCAACTATAGTTTAGAAATAATGTATTGTCTCTTTTTGATGCCCCCAGGGGCGTTACATTTTCCAAAAGGGGGGCAAATTAATAGATGTAAAACGACATAGGATTTTCCGAGGACCACAATAACAATACTGTCCAGGTTTTAGTTAGCAACAACTGTGAAGTGACTGCCATTCAAGAAACCTGCTGTAATGCAGAATTAAAGTTTTTCCAAGTTAGCTGACAAATTTTGTGGTACTGGAAGCTTATAAGGTTATCAGAAGTGTATGTATGTTCGGACAGCCAGGTTTTAATAACATCGATTTGTGATGCCGTAAGTTTATTCTAGCTAATTTATTTCACCTTCAGTGATGGATTGGATGTCTGGTAAGCCAGTTTTTGGTTAAACAAGAGGGCCATGATGGCCTTAAAGTCGCTCACCTGAGTCTTTTGACCAAACATGACCCATTTTCAATCTACCCGACATGACCCATTCTCAAACTCAACCGAGATATCATCAAGACAAACATTCTGACCAACTTTCAAGAGTTTTGGGCTGAAAATGTGGCCTCTAGAGCGTACACAAGGTTTTTCTAAGATATGATCTAGTGACCTAGTTTTTTGCCTGACATGACCCATTTTCAAACTTATCCAAGATATCATAAAGACAAACATTCTGGCCAAGTTTCATGAGTATCGGACTGAAAATGTGGCCTCTAGAGCGTACACAATGTTTTTCTCAGATTTGACCTAGTGACCTAGTTTTTGACCCGACATGACCCATTCTCGAACTCAACCGAGATATAATCGAGACAAACATTCTGACCAACTTTCAAGAGTTTTAGGCTGAAAATGTGGCCTCAAGAGCGTACACAAGGTTTTTCTAAGATTTGACCTAGTGACCTAGTATTTGACCCGACATGACCCATTCTCGAACTCGACCGAGATATCATCAAGACAAACATTCTGACCAACTTTCTCAAGTTTTGGGCTGTAAATGTGGCCTCAAGAGCGTACACAAGGTTTTTCTAAGATATGACCTAGTAACCTAGATTTTTGCCCAACATGACCCATTTTCAAACTAGTCTGAGATATCATCAAGACAAACATTCTGACCAACTTTCAAGAGTTTTGGACTGAAAATGTGGCCTCTAGAGCGTACACAAGGTTTTTATAAGATTTGACCTAGTGATCTGTTTTAGACCCGACATGACCCATTTTCGAACTCGTCCGAGATATCATCAAGGCAAACAATCTGACCAAGTTTCATGAGTATCGGACTGAAAATGTGGCCTCTACAGTGTACACAAGGTTTTTCTAGGATTTGACCTAGTGGCCTAGTTTTTGAACCGACATGACCCATTTTCGAACTCATCCGAGATATCATCAAGACAAACATTCTGACCAAGTTTCATGAGTGTCTGACTAAAAATGTGGCCTCTAGAGCGTACACAAGGTTTTTCTAAGATTTGACCTAGTGACCTAGTTTTTGACCTGACATGACCCATTTTCAAAGTCGTCCAAGATATCATCAAGACAAACATTCTGATTAAGTTTCATGGGTATCTGACAGAAAATGTGGCCTCTAGAGCGTACACAAGGTTTTTCTAAGATTTGACCTGGTGACCTGGTTTTTGACCCAACATGACCCATTTTCGAACTCGTCCAAGATATCATCGAGGAAAACATTCTGACCAAGTTTCATGAGTATCGGACTGAAAATGTGGCCTCTAGAGCGTACACAAGGTTTTTCTAAGATTTGACCTAGTGACCTAGTTTTTGACCCGACAGGACCCATTTTCAAAGTCGTCCGAGATATCATCGAGACAAACATTCTGGCCAAGTTTCATGAGTATCTGACTGAAAATGCGGCCTCTAGAGCGTACACAAGGTTTTTCTAAGATTTGACCTGGGGACCTAGTTTTTGACCCAACATGACCCATTTTCGAACTTGTCCAAGATATCAAGGAAAACATTCTGACCAAGTTTCATGAGTATCGGACTGAAAATGTGACCTATAGAGCGTACACAAGGTTTTTCTAAGATTTGACCTAGTGACCTAGTTTTTGACCTGACATGACCCATTCTCGAACTCGACCGAGATATAATCAAGATAAACATTCTGACCAACTTTCTCAAGTTTTGAGCTGTAAATGTGGCCTCAAGAGCATACACAAGGTTTTTCTAAGATATGACCTAGTAACCTAGATTTTTGCCCGACATGACCCATTTTCAAACTAGTCTGAGATATCATCAAGACAAACATTCTGACCAACTTTCAAGAGTTTTGGGCTGAAAATGTGGCCTCTAGAGCATACACAAGGTTTTTATAAGATTTGACTTAGTGACCTGTTTTTGACCCAACATGACCCATTTTCGAACTCGTCCGAGATATCATCAAGGCAAACATTCTGACCAAGTTTCATGAGTATCGGACTGAAAATGTGGCCTCTAGAGTGTACACAAGGTTTTTCTAGGATTTGACCTAGTGACCTAGTTTTTGACCCGACATGACCCATTTTCGAACTCATCCGAGATATCATCAAGACAAACATGCTGACCAAGTTTTATGAGTATCTGACTAAAAATGTGGCCTCTAGAGCGTACACAAGGTTTTTCTAAGATTTGACCTAGTGACCTAGTTTTTGACCCGACATGACCCATTTTTGAACTCGTCCGAGATATCATCGAGACAAACATTCTGACCAAGTTTCATGAGTATCGGATTGAAAATGTGGCCTCTAGAGCGTACACAAGGTAAAAGTTGACGACGGACGATGCACGCCGGACACAGCACGATCACAAAAGCTCACCATGAGCACTTCGTGCTCAGGTGAGCTAAAAAAAGCTGGGGGAGTGTTAATTAGAGGAGGAAGCGATGAGACATTATGGTAGTTTAGAAATGGGTCAAAATACTGACAAATGAGTGGGGGTGTGTTCTGCAGGAAATACAGTTGGATACCCTATATAAGGACTATCCTGTTTCATTCATTCACAAAGAAATGCCCTAATTGCATCATTGCCTATACCAGAGTTTTTATGGCCTGAACGATTTGCACGATTGCAGATAAAAATTGTTAGAAAGAATAGAAGCTCAGCCATACATCAGTATCAATGCGAAAATTTAAAGTATTAAATGACATAAGCAATGCACTCGAACCTACACATAGAAGTGTATAAAGCCTGAAAATCCAAGCACTTCTGGTTTGACAGTGTCATCTGTTGTTGTCTTTCATCTAAAGAGCCAACATGTTCAAAGACGGTGACAAGATTAATGTTGATAAACACCTGACTGTGTTTGTACCAAAATGTGTTAATAAAGTCATTATTGTGAAGGACGGAAAAAAGGTTGCTGTGGGCATATAGATATGTTGTGAACCGATATGACACCGCAATAAATTAGTTTACTACAATATGAATTTTCTACATTTTTTTCAAATTATAGATAGATCGGCATGTGTTTATTTAAAAACAAGATGTCTGTTTGTAAAACAGTCATGCCCCCCTACTGCCACATTGATACAGGAAGTGGCACAGTTCATAAACTGATATCAAAAGAATTGATTGGGAAATATCAATGTCATCTTTTTGATTTATAGCACACTTCAATTGTTAAACGTGATAATCTGTCAACAGTTTGCATAATTATACACACCGCCGTGTGTATACATACAAGATTGTAAACAGTCGCCGATACACAGACTGGGTTATCGATTTTCTTTTCGGCACGCGCGTTCCACTTCCGCTTTTTCCCAGTCAACTTTGATGCTTACTACGTCCCCGACAATACGCGAATAAAATGTTGGAGCCACAAGTTGAGCCACATATGATGATTTTTGAGACACTTTAATTTTTTTTTTAGCAAATGGCTCAAGTGGCGAATGGCAGCGCGGGCCCTGAATCATCTGGTGGTCACTGTGACCTTGACCTTTCACGGATTAACCTTAAAATCGATAGGGGTCTGTACAGAATTTGAAGAACCTAGGTCAATTCTGTGTCTAGTTATCATCTGGACAAGATTTGGTCTATATATCATTAAGTTGAACTCCACTGTGACCTTGACCTGTGATGGATTAATCTCAAAATCGATAGGGATCATTCACACTCCGAGATGAATATCTGTACAGAATTTGAAGAACCTAGGTCAATTCTGTGTCTAGTTATCATCTGGACAAGGTTTGGTCTATATATCATTAAGTTGAAGGCCACTGTGACCTTGACCTTTGAAGGATTAATCTCAAAATCGATAGGGATCATCTACACTCCAAGACAAATGCCTGTGCCAAATTTAACGAACCTAGGTCAATTCTGTGTCTAGCTATCATCCGGACAAGGTTTGGTCTATATATCAACATGTTGACGGTCACTGTGACCTTGACCTTTGACCGATTGACCTCAAAATCAATAGGGATCATCTACACTCTGAGACGAATGTCTGTGCCAAATTTGACGACCTAGGTCAATTCTGTGTCTAGTTATCATCTGGACAAGGTTTGGTCTATATATCAACATGTTGACAGTCACTGTGACCTTGAACTCTGACCAATTGACCTCAAAATCAATAGGGATCATCTACACTCCGAGATGAATGTCTGTGCCAAATTTGACGAACCTAGGTCAATTCTGTGTCTAGTTATCATCCGGACAAGGTTTGGTCTATATATCAACATGTTGACAGTCACTGTGACCTTGACCTTTGACCGATTGACCTCAAAATCAATAGGGATCATCTACACTCCAAGACGCATGTTTGTGCCAAATTGGACAAACCTAGGTCAATTCTGTGTCTAGTTATCATCTGGACAAGGTTTGGTCTATATATCAACATGTTGGCGGTCACTGTGACCTTCACCTTTGACCAATTGACCTCAAAATCAATAGGGATCATCTACACTCTGAGACGCATGTCTGTGCCAAATTTAACGAAACTAGGTCAATTCTGTGTCTAGTTATCATCCAGACAAGGTAAGGTCTACCGACCGACCGACATTAGCAAAGCAATATACCCCCACTTCGTTGAAGGGGGGCATAAATATATGACTATGTTTTCTCATTTAATTCTTTCAACAGCATTTGTCGAGTCACTAATACTTGTCCATGTAAATTCAAGTGGTTGCTGAATATAATTAGGCAGGTGGGTTTTATGTGCTAATGCATGGTAAACTAAACTTAAACACGAAGTTTAAATGATTAAATAGTCAAAATAGGCCCTGCATGAGGCAGGTTAAAGGAAATAGCCATAATTTATGCCTTCTGATGGGAAAAACAGTAGGACAAAGACAAAGTTTTGGCAGACAAAGTTTGCAAAAATTACAAGTGCTTGTGGTTCTATAGTGTAGATATTTGCTACAAAGTCAAGTTGCAGAAGTGATAGAGATTACACACTTGAAAAATACAATATGGTAATTGTTCCACTGAAAGTTTTATGTCCGATAACAGAAGTTAAAGGAAGGATTCAAAATCAGATAACAAAAATGTCACATTTTTTCAACAAGTTAAAGTACATTTTTTATGCTGTCTGCATGATGACAGGCATACTTTTACAATTCATGCTATCTCAAAGTAGGTCACTTCAGGTCATCCGTTAAAGATTAAAACCCTCTTTAGTGTTATGTATCTTAACTCATTACCACACAATCCCAAGTTTTAATGACCTTGATGAAGAAACCTTTTGAAAACATTGTGCGAAAAGGAGAAAATGCTGGTTACCAGCATTTTCTTCTTCCAAAAATGTTTTCTATCCTATCATAGCCAAATTTCATCATTTCGACAAGGTTTAAATTGTCATCTGCAAATGCTTTCAATTTGGCCATGTCTAAAATTTTATCGTTTGGTAAAGAGTTAAGCCTTTACCAAACAATCAGGTCCTTCTGCGACCCAGAAGAAAAAAGCTTTTGAAAACATTGTGGGAAATAGAGAAGATGCTATTCATTCAACAACAAATCTCATTATTTGAGCAGTAATGTATAAGTTGTTGTCTGCAAATGCTTTCAAATTTCTTAAGTCTAAAATTTTTATATTATACATGTACAATGGGTTTACATACTACATGTCAAAATTTCCACATTTAAACGATGTAACTTTTCTTGCAAAGCGCAGAAAATGCTGCAGGAAAATGAGAAAAAATAATGCTGGTTACCAGCATTTTCATGTTTTCCCACAATGTTTTAAAACGCCCCCTTTCTTTAATCCTTTGCCAAAAAATCCTGTTTTTTAACAACCCTGTGGAAGACAGCTTTTGAAATCATTCTGGGAAAAAGGAGAAAATGCTGGCAATCAGCATTTTCTTCTTTTCCCACAATGTTTTCTACTATTTCAGAGATAGAATTCATCATTTTGACTACTTTTGTTTTGTTAGCTGCAATTGCTTTCAATCTGGACAGGTTTTGTCATTTGGTAAAGAGTTAAACTCAGGACTGTTTGGTTAAAGAGGCCCTGATACTCATTTTCAGCCAGTTTTAACTCATTTTGTCTTTATTTTATCAAACTATAGTCATTCTCATATCTTCATACCAAATATTGTGCCTCACAGTTGCAAGGTTGCTTAGATTACAGTCGATAGAAAATGCATTTTGCTGAGTAGCGGCCTTCCATGTTAACTGACTTGTCGTTTCCGGGTTTTGAATCGAAGATTTCGATATGTCCGTTATACACTCAGGTAGATTCGTATAATGATCATGCATTCTGTCACGTGACTATATTTGAACTTCGCACTGTGTCTAATGAGGTAAACAAAGGAAAATGGAGACTTCTCTGTTGCAGCCTCGATTTTCAGACGGAGATCGCGGCCTATATATGCAAATTACACCGTATCCGATTCTAGGCGGAAACCAACGATAAATTTCCATGACGCACCTCCATTGTTTACAGCTCCGATCGTCAGCCAGTTTTCTTCTGACCAATGTTCAGTTTCTAATACAAATCTCTCTGTTTCTTTTTTTTAAGTACACCATATATGTCAGTAATTTATCCATGTTTACACAAAGGACTGATTTCTGTACCATTCTAAATTGTTTGAAATTTAACAGCGTTTTTGCTCACCGGCTGTAGACGGGCATCTTTAAAAGTTTACCCTGTTCAGAACATCCAGCAAAACTACACATGCACTTTGGGACAGTGTAGATCAAGATCATTCTGTGCAATCTGTCGTCTGATCTTCATCTACACTAGCCCCTATGTCAAGATGTTCTAGCAAAAAGACACAGTTTTGCAGTAACAACTTTCGGTAACTTAACAGTGACCAAAAAACAGCACTGAGGGTCAGTCAGAAAGACTTATCTATTAAAGTTTCACAAGTTTTTCATCCAAAAAATTTAAAAAATCGTTGATACCTTTGCTGTGTGACCAGACTGCAACCCAAAAATACCATAAATGTATTAATGGTAAAGTCAGAATGGTGTTTCACACCACTCTCAACAATATTTCAGTCATATTACAGCAACTGCTCCCCTGTTCATGTCTTGCATGGGTTCCACTAGAACCAGGCTTGGGCCCTGAAGTATGTTGCCCAGTGACATACTCCCATGATAAACCAGCACCTGTAGAAACAACATGAAATGATATTCCCCCCCCCCCCCCCCTCTTTTGATAGACCCTTTTGATAGAAACAGAGATACTGTGTTTTGCATGTACACATGGCCTTTTTCTTATTGATCCATGATGAAATTTTACATTAAGCCCCTTTTTTCCATAACATGGCATTTCATTAAATGAAAACAAATAATGATTGTCTGTGGCTTATCATAAAAAATATAGATGTGAAATTTCAAAAAATTTTGTCCAGTTGTTGAAGAGATACTGGTCCATATAGAAAAGATACATCAAGCCCCCTTTTTCCATGACACGGCAATAAATGAAGAAATTATCATATCGGTGGACTATCAAAAGGAACACATGTATAAAATTTCACCAATTTTCAACGACGATTTTAGAAGATATCTGTCCTGGACGGATAAACGGACAGATGGACAGTGTAGATCAGGATCAGACTGCAGTCTGATCTTGGATCTACACTGTCGGATAAGGGGATATTTTTTCTCCGAAAAGTAACTTTGAAATAGCAAAATTCAGGTTTTTACCATCAGCTTGAAAGTTTCATTTAACTTTTTTTTTTTTAGCAGATTAAGGGTTAAACTTAAACTGGACAAGCGGATATAACTGTCGCGTTGCATGATCAATCTGGTTGAAAGTTGTTGTACTGCTTGCACTGCACTAGTCCTCAATGTGATCTATGGGCACATGAAGTTTTAAGTCAAAAATATGTTACATACTTTTGAAGTTATACTCCGGAGAAAAATCCTATCTGTTAAACTACAAAGGCCAATAACTCCAAAAATGGGGAAGAAAAAGTTATGGATCTTGAACGCTGCACTTGTCCTCAATATAATCTATCTGCATATGAGGTTTGAAGTCTGAAGCTTTTTTACTTTGGAAGTAACGCTCAGGACAAAAATCCAATTTGTAAAGTAACTAAGGATAATAACTCCAAATTAACAAGAGTATATAACTGTGGTGTTGCATGGTCAATCTGGCTGAAAATTGTTGTACTGCATTTCCTAATGGTGGTTGATAGATATGACAAGTTCCATGTACAAACTCTGTATAGTTTTCAAGATAAGACTCAAAACATCAAAAATTTACGCGACCGCATAACTCAAAATCACTCCCAGTCGCCCATTTTGCATCAAATAAAAAAAAAAAAGGTATATGGGCGGAATGGGTTATTATATACACATATAAAGTTTCACGAAATTCTGTCCAATAGTATTGGAGATATCGTCCCAGACAGACACACGGACAGATGGACAGATGAATGGAAAGACAGACGGACAATGCTAAAACTGTATCCCTCCACCGTCGATGGTGAATAATTAATCTTTAACTGCAGATGCCTTTGTTGCCAATGTAAAGCAATATCAGACTGCACCAAACCTGCATTCTGATCTTGATCTTCACAGTCTAAATGGCAAAATCGCATGGACAAAACTAACAATGGAGTTGCAATTATGTCGGTCATAAAAATGCTTGTTGAGTTTACCTAGTGCTCTATGAGTTGACAATTCCAAAACCTGGTAGTCTAGCCTTTTTGTAAACAGAAAACAAATAGCAGTATTTAAATTGATCTTCATGATTGAAAACGTCCAATCAACTCTTTACCTAACAACCCGAAGTTTTAGAAACATTGTGGAAAAAAGAAAATTTGCTAGGAAACAACATTTTCTACTTTTCCCACAATGTTTCAGACTCTTTCAGATATGTATCCTATAATGTGAATCACATTAATAGGTTGTCTACAATTTGGACAAGTTTAAAAGTTTACTATGTGGTATGGGATACTTAAACTTAGCACTCAAGGCTTTACCCTTTACCTGCTAAGCCTACAGTAAAAATCCAAATATTGCTGTACCGAAGATACTATTTTATGAAAAATATCTCCAGGTCGGACAGCGTAGATCAAGATTGGACTGCACTCTCTATGCAATCCAATCTTGATCTACACTGTCCGCCAAAAGGTCATTAAGTCGGGCTAAGCAGCCTAAGGGTTAAAATACAACAAAATTGTGGCTGTGATTCACAGCTCTCATCTCTCGGCAATGAGACCTTGCATGTTCGGACAACTTTTCAGCGAGATCTAAATTGCATGATGTGCTGAATATGCGACATGATGATTATAATTGCTTTTTTTGAACATATTCCGTCTGTTTATCATTTCTTTTTTTATCATGCAGAAATTAAAACATGATTTATCATTAATTCCAAGAAACTTGAATGACTGAATGATATTTTAAGGTGTGTCAAAGCCATAAATACAGCAGACAATTATTTCAGTATTTTACACTTCATTAGAAGGAAGCTCTTGAAAACATCGGGGAATACAGATGCTGACAACAAGCTTTTTCTCCCTTTCCCGATAACCCTTCAACTCTGTACCACACAATCCATAGTTTTAACAACACTATTAGAAAGTGCTCTTCAAACATTGTTGGAAACAGAGAAAATGCTGTTACTGTAAAACCGGAAATGTTTGCATTGTGGAAATCTTCACGGTTTTCGCATATTGATATAGACTGCAAAAGTATCCATCATCATAAATTTAAAGTTGGACTAAGGTATATTTTACCTAGACAAGGGTCATGTGGGAGCGATTGACAGGGACCCTTGTTGACATCAATGAGTGTTTTTTTTTTAAAATCAAAGTCGACAAAAATACCAGTCTAGTGCCAGTTAATACTGCCAATTTAAGAAATTTAAATATGTTTCATCGAAGTGAAAATGTGGATTTCTTAAATTGATTTCAGAAATATAAACATGTGTAAGGTCAGTATTTTGTTATTTGCAAAATTTTAGACCAGCAATAATAACCACTTTGACAGTTACCAGCTTATTCTCCTTTTTTCACAATGGTTTCTACCCTGTCAAAAACAAAAACTTTCCTCTGGGTAACATTCAATTTGTTGAGTACATCTACATGTACTTTCCATTTTGGACAAGTCTAAAATTTTGCTGGAAAAAGAGTTAAGTGATAAATTCATCCTAAGAGCCACATTTGATTTGTAGTTAATAAAATGCTTTCAATATGAAAGAATCAAAACTGAGTCTGGTGACAGGTGACTGGCTGTCTCTGCTGACCGAGCCGAAAAAGAGGGATCTTCCTACTGAGTGACAGTAGTCAATTACCAAAAAACAAAAATTTCAAACTGTCCAAATTGAAAATATCTGCAGACCTTGAATAAAATGTGACTCAAGTACTAAGTCTCGTATATTTCAATAAATGGTTACAAAACATTGTTGGAAAAGGAGAAAATGCTGGTTACCAGCATTTACTCCTTTTCCAACAATGTTTTCAAAAGCATTCATTCACATGGTTGATAAATCTCAGGAATGTACAGTCAAGGGGTTAAAGCTATTAACTGTGTAGGATGTCATAAAATCATTAAACTTCAGAGTAGGAGACAGGCTCAAAGCAAGTAGGCTAGCCTCTTACATCACAGATTCCCAGTTTGAATCCCCTGATAAGCGGGTCCAACCTTTGCAACTATCAAAATCATGGTGTGAATACTGGTGAGGGTTTCCAGGCAGCAGTCATCGAAATTGATTGATAGAAGTTAATCAAAGCGTTGAGAACGCTGATGTGGCATTTGTCAAGGAAGCCACTGTGTAAATTTAATAATTTGAAAACAGGAGGGCCATGATGGCCCTGGATCGCTCACCTGAGTCAATAGGCGAAATTCACCCCAAGCGCATAATTCAATTTCTGACCAATTGTCTGGTCAATTGAGCTTAAAATGTGGCCTCTGGAGCGTCCACAAGGAATTTCCTGAAGTTGACCTAGTGACCTAATTTATCACCCGATGTGACCCAATTTAGAACTCGTCAAAACATTTATCAAGACAAACATTCTGAACAGTTTTCAAGTTAATTCAGCTATAAATGTGGCCTCTAGAGTGCCCACAAGGTATTTCTTAAATTTACCAAGTGACCTAGTTCATGACCCCAGGTGACCCAATTCCAAACTCACCCAATATTTCATCAAGACAAACATTCTGACCAATTTTCAAGTCAATTGAGCAAAAAATATGGCCTCTAGAGTGCCCACAAAGTATTAGTTTAATTTAATCTTGAGACCTAGTTTATGACCCCAGGTGACCCAATTTTGAACTGACTGAACACGTGCTCAGGTGGGCTAACAAACTTAGAACAGGTTCACTACATACCAAATAACAAAGCTCTATGCTTTCCAGTTTTAGAAAAGAAGAATTTTAAAGTTTTCCTTCTTTGTTCCTTTGTTCGAACTTGTGACCCCCGGGGCAGGGCCAGTTTTGACCCCAGCGGCATCATTGAACAAACTTGGTAAAGGTCCACTAGGAATTGCTACATACCAAATATCAAAGCTCCACACCTTCCAGTTTTAGGGAAGAAGAAGTTTTCCTTCTTTGTTCCTATGTTCAAAATTGTGACCCCTGGGGCGGGACCAGTATTGACCCCAGGGGCATCATATGAACAAAATTGGTAGAGGTCCACTAGGAGATGCTAGATGCCAAATATCACAGCTCCATGCCTTCCAGTTTCAGAGAAGAAGAATTTTAAAGTTTTCTTTCTTTGTTCCTATTTTCGAAATTGTGACCCCCGGGGCGGGGCTAGTTTTGACCCCAGGGGCATCATATGAACAAACTTGGTAGAGGTCTATTAGGAGATGCTACATACCAAATATCAAAGCTCTACGCCTTTTAATGTCAGAGAAGAAGATTTTCAAAGATTTTGCTATTTTTTTCCTTTCTGTTGCCAAAGCAACCAGAGTTAAGGGTGGAATTCAATCTCTTGAACAACTTTGGTAGAGTTTCACGCAAGGAACATCCCTGCCAAATTTCACCAAGATTGGCCCAGCGGTTTAGGAGGAGAAGATGTTTTAAAGGAATTGTGGACAGTCGGACAGATGGATGCCGGACAATGACCGATCACAATACCTCACCTTAGCACTTCGTGCTCAGGTGAGCTAAAAAAAAAAAAGAGAAATATTATTTAAATATTAACTTGAAAATCAACCTCCTAAGCAAATTAATACGTCTCTTTGGTTAAAGGGAGATTACTGGTGCCTAAGTTTGCGTTATTTGTGTATTGGTGGTCTCCCTTTGATCTTTCAAGAGGAGTCAGGAGTAACGTCCCTTGACGGAAGGATGCACGATGGGTAGAGAGAGAAGCCATGTAAATATATTGAATTCAATTAAGTTTATACCTGAATACTATGATTTTAAGATATCTTTGGCCGTCAGGACCTAATTCCCAACATTACAATAAAGTTTTCTTCCTGTAAATATTCATGCACAATCAAGTGAGTAGCGTGCAATCATGGGACGAACAAGCCCAGGGACGAACTGGTTTTGGAACGAACAACCCCGGAAGCAAAGCGGTCAGAAGACAAATTTTGTGCATATCATTGCGCCAATAGAAGGCTATGAAGAGGTGAAGCTATTTTTACTCAAAAAGAAGTATTTCCATGATCGATAGCCTTTTGCAGTTTATTTCAATACGCCATTTCCAATTATATATCTGAGTGCTATTGAAAAACTCATTTGTCTTGAAAAATTGAGTTTAATTGGGTTTACTTCCTTCGGTTTTGGACAAAATACCATACATGGTCTTCAAAATTCAATATTGAACATTTATTAGTGATCTCATAGTGGCATTGTCTTCGACAAATGCCACAAAAACAAGAGCCATGTTGACATGGCCATCCCCTGCCGAATGCTTGCTCAATAGAAGATGTGTGTCTTCTTGTAGGTTGGTTTAAAGGCTAAAACAGCTAGAGTTAAGAACTATTTTCTGGCAATGCTAAATACAAAATACAATGTAAAATTTCAATATGGTACACTTTTCTTATGTAGCTGTCAAGTGTAAACACATATGAAACACAAGAAAAAATCTCAAAAACAAGAGAGAGCAATAAATAAAATATTATGAAGGAAGAGTTATCACTCTTGTGTACTGCACTTCTCCTTAGAGACAACTATCCAGATGTGAAGTTAATGCAGCTTGAGTTATGCTCCAAAGAAACCTTCAAAAAAATAAAAAAATTAATAAAGGGACACAACTTTAAAATCATGGTACTGCACTTTTCCTCAATAAATCTGCCTAACTCGCAAGTCTCACATTGACACCTTTCATAATTTTGGAGTTATGTGCCGGGCAAAATTTAAGTATGAAAAATAACAAAGGGCAATAACTCCTGAATTATGGTACTGAAAATTATGGTTATTGTTCACTGCTTTTCTCATCAATGTCATCAATCACGTTGTCAAGTTTCATGTTTATATCTCATGCAGTTTTTAAGTTATGTTCTGGACAAAATTAAAGTAAGAAAAAATAACGAAGGTCAATAACTCCTTAACTATGCAACCAAGAGTTATGGTTCTTGTGCACTGCATTTCTTCTCAATGTGATCTTTGCACATGTGAAGTATCATGTTTACACCTCTAATAGTTTTCAAGTTATGCTTAGGACAAAATTTAAGACAGGAAAATAAAAAAAGGGCAATAACTCCTAAATTATGGCACTGAAAGTTATGGTTCTTGTACACTGCACTTTTCCTTAATGTCATCTATTAACCTGTGAAGTTTCATCTTTATATCTCATGTAGTTTTCAAGTTATGCTAAGGACAAAATTTAAGTAAGAAAAATAACAAAGGGCAATAACTTCTAAATTATATAATAAAGAGTTATGATTCTTGTGCATTGTACTTCTCCTTGATGAGATCTATCGACCTGTGAAATTTCATGTTTTCATCTCTAATAGTTTTTGAGTTATGTGCCAGGCAAAATTTAAGTATGAAAAAAAAGGGGCAAATAACTCCTAAATAATGGCACTGAAAGTTATGATTCTTGTTCACTGCACTTCTCCATAACATCATCTATCAACGTGTGAAGTTTCATGTTTATATCTCAAATAGTTTTCAAGTTATGCTATGGACAAAATTTAAGTGAGAAAAATAACAAAGAGAAAGAACTCCTAAATTATGCAATCAAGAGTTATGGTTCTTGTGCACTGCACTTTTCCTTGATTAGATCTATCGGCCTGTGAAATTTCATGTTTTCATCTCTAATAGTTTTTAAGTTATGCTCTGGACAAAATTTATGAGAGAAAAATAACAAAGGGCAGTAACTCCTAAATTATGCAATCAAGTTATGGTTCTTGTGAACTGCGCTTCTCCTTGATGAGATCTATCCACCTGTGAAGTTTTACACCTGTAATGGTTTTTGAGTTATGCTCCAGACAAGACAGTGGGACGGAAGGATGGACAGACGGAATGACGGGCAGACGGACGAACGGACAGCTACTATTACCATATCCCCCGCTGCCTTCGGCGGAGGATAATAAGAAGCTGATTGAGTGGGTCGTATGGTTCGAAATGTGCGGTGTGGTGTTCATGGTTGTGAGGTAGAACGTCGGCCTTATAATCACATTTAGGTCCCTAGTTTGATACCCGGGAGCAGGTGTCAACTTTTGGGATCTTTCATTGGCCCACACATTCGACGTGAGTACTGGTGTAATTCCCAGGAAGCACAATCAATAGAGATAAGTATAAGTTGAAAGAACTTGTTTCTCAATCGATGTAAAATAAACATGTTTAAAGCTTTACTGAACAATCCCGTGTTTTAATGACCTTAAAGGCCAAGTAAAGGCCAAAATAACAAAGCAGGTGTCATAATACATTTGAATTCAAATCATACCATTTAAAATGTATGGAAAATATTGTGGGGATGACAGTCTGTTTTCGTGTGGTCGGGCCATATGTTAGTGGCTGGCAGAAAAAAAGAATTTTAAAATCAGGCAAAATGTAAACAAACGACACAGCTACTTGGTAGGTTTTAACCTAGTTTTGAAATTAATTTCTCTGCCAGCGACTAAATCTCAGACCAACCTGACAATGAGATTGTCATCTTCACTAATTTCCATACTTTTAAATGGTATGATATAAATTCAAATGCATTTAAACACCTGCATTGTTTACATCTGGCCTTTATTGTTACTTTAAGAAAGAAGGCTTTTGAATACATTGTGGGAAAAGGAGAAAATGCTGGTTACCAGCATTTTCTCCTTTTCCCACAGTGTTTCCTACCCTTCCCAAAACGAATTTCAATTTTTGAGTCACACTTATTTTGTCATCTGTGAATGCGCTCAATTTGGACAAGTTTAAAATGTTGATGTTTGTTAAAGAGTTAAACTAAGAAGTTGTTTCACAACCGACTTAGAATACATATGTATAAACTTAACTTCACATGCATTAATCAGACTCTAAGTATGTAAAAATGTTGACCAATACGGCAATAAAACTGAATCGATTCTACAGTTTTTACATCATAAAACCAAACCACAGTGCACTGCATTCACTTACTTTGGCATTTTTGTGTCTTGATCATTTGTGTTGTGTACCATACTCACCACTCTTCTATGCCTCTCATTTTTTTTTCTTCTTCACCAGATCACAAATTTCTAGATTCTTCAAAATTGAAAGCACTTGCAGACGAAACGTTCAATGTGGCTGAAATAGTGAAATGTGTGTTTGAAAGGGTAAAAAAAAAAAAACTGCAGGTTGAAAAAAAAAACTGCAGGAAAAAGGAGAAAATGCTGGTTACCAGCATTTTCTCCTTTTCTGACATTTTAAAAAGTCTTTTTCAATAGGGTAATTATAGCAAGAAGTGTTCCTTTTCCCTCTATGTTTTTAAAGATGTTTTATGTACAGATGTTTAGCCCTTTACCAAACAATCCTGTTTTAACGACCCCAAAGGGAAGCCTTTAGTGAAATGCCAACCAGTATTTTCTCCGTTGAGAAAACATCACACAATGTTTCACAGCCCTTTCAGAGATCAATCCCATCATTTGAGCAATATTTAACAACGTATATCACAAATTTTTCTAACGAACAGATTTTTTTAAAACTTTGCACATACAAAGCTCATCATCTGTCTAGGAGATAAAGAGTAAAAAAAAGATATGGGTCACTGTGCTCGTTTCTGAGAAATTTGCCTTTAAAAAAGGTATATACAGTTCCAAAATGTGCGAAAAATACATAGGTGCACTTTTGATTCACTATCCATAACAAAAACACATGCGCTGTAGGATGCACACAAATATTTGTGGTATACGTCGTTAATTTATACTATGCAGATGATTTTGATTTAAATCAGTTTAGAAGTTTGTTGTTTGGCATCCCTGTTTTAAAAAAGCCGTTTCAGAAGGCTTTTGAAAATGACCAGCATTTTCTCCTTTTCCCACAATACAATCAAACCTGGTGATCTGGCCACCTCCATTCAGCGTGAACCTCCGTTTAACGGCCAGTTCAATGTCCCCCCAATCGATTTTACTCTAGATTGAACCTTTATTCAACAAGCACCTTTAAAACGCACACAATGGCGGCCAAAATCATGTCCCATTTTTCAAAATGCCCTGAAGTTAAGCAGCCAGTAACCGAGGGAAGTCGGACTGCCAAGTTCAATTTCACGTGAAGTGTAGTTCTCATATCCAACCGTTCTTGGATTAACAACTAAAGTGTCAACATCAAACAATCATACACATGCATTGCCAATCAACAGGTGTTTGCATATAACCTGGTTTCCATGAGAACGTGTTATCTTGATGCAAATGATGATTTTCGTAAGCTATTAGACCCGATTTGGTCACAATTTTGAAGTTCAAAATCACACGTAGATTACCCGAGTCAGACAATCAAAAATGTTTTTCTACTTTTGATTTAATCATAACATAACTTAATAATAAAGAACCTGCGCCGACATTTTGTTAGTTTGCAGTTTTCTAAAAGGTGAGAAATGATTAAAGAAAACTGTCCTAACGACCGATTGCACCTTAATTATTATTGGTAATTATCTATGCCTGTGTGTTTGAGAAACTGTCTTTGATTACATTAATTTTAATTGACGATTATGTCTGACTTTAACTGACCAGTAAATTTACGATTGTTTGATCTTTTTGCCCAATCATCTTTTGACCATTTTGATTGGTGATTATACCAAAGATGCAAATTTCTTATGTTTTGCCCCTACGATCTGTCTATTGTATTATTGACTCAAGACTGTTAACATCTAAAAGATAACCCAGAGACCATCTTGCATGACCGACCTCTTTTAAGCAAGCACCTGTCTTAAGCAAGCTATTTTGGAAAGGCCCTTGACCACTTGCTTAAGACAGGTACGACTGTATTTTCTACCCTATCAGAGACCTTAATCTGAATATGTTGTCTGCAGATGTTCTAAACTTGGAAGAGTCTAAATTTTGTTATTTGGGAAAGGGTTAATGTGCTTTTGCCACTCATTCTGCAAACCTCGGGTGATCCGTTGATCAAGTCCCTCGGCTGTATCACGTAGCTTGATTTGCACCTACACAGTACATTTCTTTGCCAGAAGTACACCGCTTAACTGTCCTTAAAATCGTAACACTCCACTTAGGAAGCAAACACTACACAATTTTCTGTGGGAATCTTTCTAAATACTTTTCCCATTACAAACAGCTTGTACATCTATTTTCTAACCCGGTTTGTTAATTACGCTGGCATTTTTCAGCGATATGGTGCTTTTTACCATGGCTATTGTTGCCATTGCTAATCGATTTACAGGGTGCCACCATGTTCAAGATCATATGACTGGCAGTATTTCAAAATGGAAACCCCCTACGGACAAGGTTAGATGCAAGTACGGAATCAGGCGAGTTGTGACGACTGCTTTGCCACCCTTTGAATCAGGGTCAGACTGCACAAAATGTGACAGAAAGGAGTAATACTAACAGTTACTCTAAACATTACCTATGCTTTCTTGTAGACAATGGTGATCAAGATCAGACTGCACAAAACATGCAAGTTCTGTCTCTTTGTAACATAGCCAAAACACACTTATAATTGCACTAATAGGGCCCTTTTTCCTGAACTTGGGTGCCCAGTTTATTAACCCTTTACCAAATAATCCCTGGTTTTTACAACCCTGAGATAGAAGCCTTTTGAAACCATTGTGGGAAAAGGAGAAAATGCTGATAACCAGCATTTCTCCTTTTCCCACAATGTTTTCTACCCTGCTGGAAACAAATTTCAATTTTTGAGTTACGTTTGTTGTCTGCAAGTGCTTTCAATTTGGACCAGTCTAAAATTTTGTCGTTTGGTAAAGAGTTAATAAAGGGTACAAATATTGAAATCATAGTGACATAAAGAAACAGTTGCTTATCAACAAGTTCTCCCAAGATGTTTCGAAACATGTATCCTTTTGACAAGAAAAGTTGTACTTGTAAGAACAAGCAAGACGAAATTTGCAGAAGAGTAGTAAAACATGACCTGAAGAGTATTACAATACAGGTCGTTCATTTTTTATACAGCATCTTCTCATCAACCTGGGCCTAGTGAAATACTGAAATTGATTTGGGACAGAGGCAAGGAAAAAAACTGGGTCGGAAAAAAGAAAGCTCTATTGATTGAATCTATGTGTAGGAAATGAAAAACTGGCCTGGTTTTTCACACTTCTTCGTATCAAATTGAAAACTGCAGTGATTGGGTATGTCCGTCTTCTTAAAAAATTGGCACCAATTACCATACATTTTCCATGCAGTGCATAGTGTATCAAAAAACAAGAGGGTTGTGATCAGCCTCACATTGCTCAACTGATTGAAATTGTACACATGAAATGTCAAGTAATAAAATCATGGAAACTTCCTTGTCCTTGTTCAGCTGATCCTAATAGTTTGAGCAACTTCTGCATCGGACCACTGCAGCAAAACTATCTCACAATTCCTCTCTCTGTTTGGTTGAAGAAGTTTTTTGAAGCTTTTTCTGTGTTAAACATCTAGAGTGTTTGTATTGGAGTTAAATTCCGTTACAGCTTAGTATCACTGTGGTCAGTGCACCTACATATGTGATTCCAGGCTTTCTCACATGAGTACTGACACAACTTTCTTTTCAAACCACTGACTACTTTTCTCACTAGCATTACAGGTGAGAGGCAAAGAATCGCAAAAAAAAGAGAAAGCTCGCTGCTACTGGGTATCAAACCCGCAACCACCAGGTCATGAGTCTGATACACTAACCACTAGTGTTGGGCAATCGGTTTAAAATCACAATCGATTATCGCTTTATAATCAGAAGAGCAAACAAACTAGCTATCAGTTGTACTATCGGTTTCTCCATTTAACTGAGAATGCCTTTTTGCTTTAAAAATACTGTGACAATTTGTCTACATGATATTAAGTTTATAAAGATGTTATGTTTTGTACTTTAAAAATCAAAGGAAATACATTACCATTAAATTCTTTGCATTATTTAATACGCTTTAATTATTTGGTCCTTAAAGCTTAATTTACAAACTAGAGAAAAAAGACAAATTCAGACTTGTTTGCATTTGCAGACGACAATTCCCCCCTCCCCCATAGCTTTATATTTTCATTTCATAAAACGACCACTTTTTCACTCATGAAGAAAGATTTTAGCTTCCACTTGTTTTAATCAGAGATACATGTATGTGTATATTCACTGTTTAAATTCATTATTAAAGATGAGAAGACAGTTTGAAGTGCCTCTGATCGGACGATGCCACACTGATCATAGTAGTGTCATGCATTTTCAAGTTTTTTTTTTTGGCGATCTGTTTTTCATGTCAATTAATTTTTGGAGAAGTATTGCCGCCAAAACCAACTGACTTTCGACTATAGTCGATCATTGGCCCACCACTTCTAACCACTGAGCTAACCAGCCCAGTTTAGCAGGTTGGTATGACCACTGTAAATTGGTTGATTGATAAACTTTCCTGTGAAACATCAAAATCCTTAACTCTTTACCAAACAACTAAACTTTGACTTGTTAAAACAGAAAGCATTTACAGAACACAATTAAAAGATAATCCAAAGGAAGGGATTTATCTTTAATTGGGCAAAAAACATTGTGGGCAAAGAAGAAAATGTTAGTTACCAGCATTTTCTTCTTTTCCAAGAATGATTTCAAAAGTTTTCTTTCTCAGGGTCTTAACAACTTGGGATTGTGCGATAAAGGCTTAACTTGGCTTAAGGAAAGTTAAAACCTATTAATCAAAATACCACCCATCATAATAGCTCCCTCTAGTTCTTCATGCTTAGGTGAGCTGAAGAGTCTGCAACTGATTATAAATATTTCAAGTTAACTTATTCCATTAGCAGACAACCAAATAAACAGACTGGTCCAAATTGAAAGCCTATACAGACGACAATTTGAATGTAGCTCTAATCATAAAATTTTTCTTTGAAAGATAAATAACATAGTAAGAAAAGGAAACAAGAACATTAGATGCAGGTGCCAACCCTCGACTGCAGTTGCTTTTAGGAATAGATTAGTTTTCAGTGAAAATATTAGGTAAAAAAAAAGGGAATAAAAGTGTCACAAATATTTTGATGGTTACCTGCTGTACTGGTATGCATGAAGGTTCCCCTTTTGATAGTTGACAACTAGTATCAGTCATAAGTAAGGATCTTCAGTAAAGAGAGAGATATTATAAAGTGTTAAAGCTTTGGCATGACAAAAACAATGCAGACAATGACAAGGCTATGAAAATAATTGACATTTTCCTCAACAAAAGGGCCATTGTCCCTAAAGTGCTCACCTCAGTAAAGTCATCTAGCATAGATAAAGCTGAAGAGATCCTGGTAGTGATGATGTAAAACACATAAATATTACAGACCTACTTTTTGTCCAATATATTATCTAGACAAATATTCTGACCATGTCTCATGAGTATCAGGCTGGAAATGTGGCCTCTATACTGCACAAAAGGTTTTTCTAAAAAACTGCCTAGTTACCTACTTTTTAACCCTACAGGGTCCGTATTCACCAACCATTCTTAAGAACATTCTTAATCTTACTCTTCAAGATTTTCTAAATTTGAAAGTGATACAACTTCTGATTGGCTAAACCAAATGGTTTAGCTAATCAGAAGTTGTGTTTCTTTCAAATTTAGAAAAACCTGGAGAATAAGACCAAGAGTGTTTTTAAGAATGTTTGGTGAATACGGACCCAGGGCTCAATTTTAAAACTTTGCAAGATTTCATCAAGACAAAATAATATTCTTATTAAGTTTTATGAGTATCAGACTGAAAATATAGCCACTACAGTGCAAACAATGCTTTTTTTTTTTTTTTAATTTGGCCAGGTGACCTATTTTTTGACCCAATTTCAAACTTGTCCAAGATATCATAAAAAAATTCTAAGTTTCATGAGTATCCGGCTGAAAATGTGGCCTCCAGAGTACACACAAGGTTTTTCTGAGATTTGACCAAGTAACCTACTTTTTGATTTGATGTGACCCAATTTCAAACTTGGCCGAGATACCATCAAAACAAACATTCTGACCAAGTTTCAGGAGTATCAGACTGAAAATATGGCCTCTAGACTACACAAAAGGGTTTAGTAAGATTTGGCCCAGTGACTTTTTGACCAAATGTGACCCAATTTCAAAATTGTCTGAGATATCATCAAGACAAACATTCTGATTAGGTGTCATGAGTATCAAACTGAAAATGTGGCCTCTAGTGTGCACACAGGCTTTTTCTAAGATTTGGCCCAGTGGCCTACTTTATAATCTGCAATGACCAACTTCCAAACTTGTCCGAAATATTACCAAGACAAACATTCTAACAAGGTTTCATGAGTATCAGACAGCAAATGTGGCCTCTAGGGTGCACACAAGGCTTTTCTAAGATTTGACCTGGTGACCTACTTTTTCGCCAAACATGACCCAATATTGAACTTGTCCATGATATTATCAAGTCACACATTCCCACCAAGTTTCATGAGTATTGTACTGAAAATGTTGCTTTTAGAGTGCACATGAGGTAATTGTTGATGCCTGGACGACGCAAGACACACAATGGACACAGCACTATCACAAAAGCTCACCTTGAGCACTTTGAATTCAAGGAAGCTAAAAAAGCCATGCTAGAAAAGCTGATAAACAGCATTTTTTTCTGCTCCCACTGTGTTTTAAAAGGCCTTTCTCCTCAGGGTCATTAGAACACAGGTAATTTATTTAGAAATAATGGTTGATAATGGCTTGATATTTAAAAGAGACATCTTTACAGCCAGAGAGTAAACAAAACGCTGTTTAAACTTGACAGCATTATAATCTAGTCAGCTGTGAAAATGTAGATAAAAAATCAATAAAAGGTGTATGGGGTAAAGAAACTGTAGGGATTTGTCTTCCATTTAAACTGGAAACTGTGACTGTTATGTCTATGGCTAGCTGCATAGAATGAAATGCATTTCCTATCTGCCGTAATCTGTGCAACCTTGCAACCATCAGGGGCAATATTTGGCATGAAGGTACAAGAGTGATTATAGTTTCATAAAGTAAAGAAAAAACGGTTATAAAACTGGATGAAACGAGTGAAGATGTATGTTTAATGGTTACAACAAGTAAAAAATACCAATTTCATATTTTCTAAGTCTTCATTTGTAGGTGGAAACAAGCAATTTCGTTGAAATGATATCCCCTGCCGAAAAAGACCTTTTTTGATACAAACATATTAGAGGTATTGTGTGTTGCATGAACATGTGGCCTTTTTGTTAATGGTCCATGATAAAATTACACATTAAGCCCCCTTTTTCCATGGCACAGCATTTCATTAAATGAAAAATATATAAGTGGTCCATAATGAGATTATACATTAAGTCCCCTTTTACCATAACATGGCATTTCATTAAATGAAAACAAATGATGAAAATATACATCAAGCCCCCTTTTTCCATGATACATCATTATATATAAAAGAAAATTGTATCAACGGACTATCCTAAGGAAGACATGCATGAAGTTTCATAAATGTTCGTCAAGGACTTTAGAAGATATCTGTCCAGGCGGACGAATGGGCGAACTAACTGTTATTGGTCCATAATGAAATTATACATTTAGCCCCCTTTTTTCATGACATGGCATTTCGTGAAATAAAATCAAATAACTATTGTCTGTGGCTTAATAAAGATGAAGTTTAATTAGATTTTGTCCTGTAGTGAAAGAGATATTGGTCCATAATGAAAATATTTGTCAAGCCCCCTTTTTCCATGACATGACATTTAATGAACAAGAGCAGCAAATTGTCACAAGATACGCCCATCCCACCGCCAGTTGTCTAGGGGGGATAATAATCGTAAAGGGCAGGTAGAGGAAAATAGTGGTGCAGCAGAAATCATGTAAGTGATTGAAATAGGCATGAATGTTTCCTCTAATGTTAAGGAAAAATGCATATTAAGTTTCAGGTCATTCCAACATGAAAAGACAGTTATATTGTAGAGAAGCATGAAAAGCTATAAAAAAAAAATGAATTGGGAATAATTCCAGAAGGGCATTAGGTAAGGTTACGGCTCCAGTGCATTGCACTTTTCGTAACTGCAACAAACATGTTTACCAAGTCTCAAGTCAATTTGACTTGAGGTGACAAAGTTCCGTTCCGGACAAGCAAGAAATACTGTAAAAATGACGATCAAAGTGGAATTACTCAAAATCCGCGCTAGGTAGAGTTACTGTTCTTGCGCACAGTACTCCGTAATATTGCAACAAACATGCATACCAAGTATGAAGTCGTTCTGACTTGAGATGACAAAGTTATATTCCGGACAAGCACTAAATGCTGTAAAAATGATGATCAAAGGGAAATAACTCAAAGACAGCACGAGGTAGAGTTACAATTCTTGCGCACTGCACTTCCAAATATTGCAACAAATAAGCATACTATATTTCAAATCATTCCTACTTAAGAAGACAAAGTTATTCTCTGGACAAGCAAGAAATGCTATAAGAATGAAGAGCTAAGGGGGAATAACTCAAAATTCGTGGTACGAAGAGTTAAGGTTCTTGTGCACGGCACTTCGTAATTTTTCAAGAATTATGCATACCAAATTTGAAGATGTTCAGACTAAAATTGACAAAGTTGTATTCCGGACAAGCAGAAAATGCTGTAAAAACGACGATCAAAGGGAAATAACTCAAAGACAGCACAAGGTAGAATTATGGTTCTTTCACACTGCACTCCGTATTATTGCAACAAACACAAATGCCAAGTTTCAAGTCAATCGGACTGGAGATGACAAAGTTAAGCTCTGGACAAAGAACTGGACTGTAAAAATGAAGATCAAAGTGGAATTACTCAAAATCCGCGCCAGGTAGAGTTATTGTCCTTGTGTACTGTACTCCGTAATATTGCAACAAACATGCATACCAAGTTTGAAGTCGTTCTGACTTGAGATGACAAAGTTATATTCCGGACAAGCAATAAATGCTGTAAAAATGACGATCAAAGGGAAATAACTCAAAGACAGCACGAGGTAGAGTTACAATTCTTGCGCAGTGCACTACCAAATATTGCAACAAATAAGCATACCATATTTCAAGTCATTCCTACTAAAGATGACAAAGTTATTCTCCGGACAAGCAAGAAATGCTATAAAAATGAAGATCAAATCGAAATTACTCAAAATTCGTGCTAGGAAGAGTTATGGTTCTTGTGCACTGCATTCCGTAATTTTTCAACAATCATGCATACCAAATTTGAAGATGTTCAGACTAGAGACGACAAAGTTATATTCCGCACAAGCAGAAAATGCTGTAAAAATGACGATCAAAGGGAAATAACTCAAAGACAGCACGAGGTAGAGTTATGGTTCTTTCACACTGCACTCCGTATTATTGCAACAAACACAAATGCCAAGTTTCAAGTCAATCAGACTGGAGATGACAAAGTTATGCTCCGGACAAGCAGAAAATGTTGTAAAAATGACAATCAAAGGGAAATAACTGAAAGACAGCACGAGGAAGAGTTATGGTTCTTTCGCACTGCACTCCGTATTATTGCAACAAACATAAATGCCAAGTTTGAAGTCGTTCTGACTTGAGATGACAAAGTTATGCTCTGGACAAGCAGAAAATGCTGTAAAAATGAAGACTGAAAACAACAAAAATTCACTCCACCGGGTAACTTAAAATCGCTTCCAGTTGGCCATTTTGCATCAATTCAAAAAAACAAAAAAAGGGTCTTGGCGGAATGGGTTATTGTACACACATATAAAGTTTCAAGAAATTCTGTCCAATGGTATAGGAGATATTCTCCCGGACGGACACACAGACAGACGGATGGACGGACAATGCTAAAACTATATCCCCCCGCCTTTGGCGGGGGATAACGATAGTTCCCGCATAGTAGTTACCTAGGTAAACAGCTTCTGCCATTCAACCAGAGAGAAATATGACATAATTTACACATATTTAAACGACATTGCTTGTGCTTTACGTAATATTATAATGTTTTCTTATGTGGAAGGGGGATACACCATGGGGAATTACCAAAACAACTGAACTGGATTTTGACGATAGTCCCAACAAAAAAGTGGTAAGAAGTATGAAATAAATTAAAATTGTTTTTTTTTCGGTAAAGATCGAGCTTTATTTCATAGAGTGAACATCATAGGTATTATCTTCATGAGTGGTGCAGTCACAAATGAAAATATTACTGATGTTCAATTGATGAAATAAACCTCAATCTTTCACTGAAAAAAAAAACAAAAACATATATCCTCCATCTTTTTGTTAAAACACACATGTAAGACAGTCCTGGGTACACTGTAGATCAATATAGAACTATGCAGTTAACCCTTCAAGTGCCTTTCACAACTGCAGTTGTCTTTGCAGTCTATGTAGATTAAGATCAGACTGCACAAAGCATGCTGCCTGATCTTTGATCTATACGGTCCGCTTTTCTTAGGCATTCTTCACAAAGGCAACCTTTAAATTTCAATTTGTTTGGTTTTACTAACTGACCTTAAACAGACAGAGTAGATCAAGACTAGACTACAGATCAAGACTAGACTGCACAGAATCTGCAGATCTTGGATCTACACTGTACGACAAATATTTTTCCCCAAAAAATACCTTTGAAATAGCAAAACCTTTCTTCACTATCAGCATGAAAGTTTTAGTTTAACTTATTTAGCAGGATAAAGATTAACAAGACAGCCATGTTAGCCCTGGATCGCTCACATGAATCTGTGTACTGTTGAGAGAATAGTGATATATTCAGGTCAAAGCAAGATATTTACAAGACAAAATTTTAATATTTTGAACAAATTTCATAAATATTAATCATAATTTGTGGCCTTTGGAGGAAAAACAATCAAGATTTTCCAACTTTTTCCAACTTTTATACCAGATGTGACCCATATTAGAAGTTGTCCTAAATACAATCAGTTTAAAAGTTCTGATCATGTTTTATGACTAATTGGCTTAAAAAAGCGGCCTCTACAATGTACACTTTGTTATTCTTATATGTGATCTTGCAAGCTATATTTCACCTATGGTTACTGGTGTTACAAGTTGTCCAAATCATTAACAAGACAAATATTCTGATGTAATTTCATTTACATTGGACATTGACCTTTGGCAGGATATGTGGTCCCTGGGCTGCAACAGGGTATTACCAAGATGTAACCATATGACCTGACTTTGACCAAAGGTGACTTTGTTTAACACGTCGGAGAGATATCATTAAGAAAAACATTCTGGCCAAGTTTCACATACCTTTTTACCTTTCTTTTTTACCAGGATGAATCACTTAACAACTCATACCAGATGTTATCAAGACAAACATACAGTACAGTTTCATGAAAATTAGAATGCAAATAACTCCTCTTGAGTGCATACCATGTTTTACTAAGATTTGGCCTGCTGACCTAGTTTTTGAAAAGAGGTAATCCATTTTTTAAAAAAGATCAAGATATTATCCTGACAAATATTCTGACCAAATTTCATGAACAATGAACAGAAAATGTGGTATCTAGAGCATTACAAGGAACAAGTCGTCCATGGATGAGGCACAATGAATGCCAGACATAGCATGATCACAAAAGTTCATCTTGAACACTTAGGGCTCAGGAGAGCTAAAAATAGAATAACCACATGACCAATGACTGACAGATCAAACAAATGGGTGTTAAATACAGTTTTGAAAATTCTTTCAAAATTGTGATTTAAATTGATATTTTATTAGATGAAGGCAATTTCCTTCAACTGTCTCTACATTTTGAAAAGTAGCCTGCTGTAGATTATCGATAAAAAGTGAGGCTGAAACCATTACGATCAGTTTCAGAGTGAGTTTTTTCCAATATTTTTCTTCTCCAGATTGCAGCATAAAATGAAAGCTCAAAACGTAAATGTGATTTTTGCATATTTTCTAAAATTTATCCCAAACTTTGATACATACAGTCTTAGCCTCAAGAGGATTCTGGGTTTAAAATTTTCTCTCAACTTTGATGTCTGAAAGATTAATCTATTTTTATCATCCAAATACTTTTTTGTATTACTTTATCATTATTCCATCTGCAAACAGGCTGAGTTGCACTTTGAAGTATTTCTCATGGTGCCTGTAATCCAGAAGTCACAAGCTTAACCCACAGAGTGCCAAATAAGCCCAACAGACATTTTAAATGTAGGAATAAAACCCAAATAAATGCTATGTGAAGGTCAATTTTGTCTAGAATATCTCAGCAAATCCGCCACTGTAGATCAAAGATCAGACTGCATGTTTTGTGCAGTCTGATCTTGATCTACAGTGGCCACAAAAGCAACAACAGTAGTGAAAGGCGCTGTAAGAGTTAGAACTAGTTGAACAAATATTTTCACTCTCTTAAGTTCCATCTTATATTGAAAGCATTACATTTTGCTGACAACAAATTGAACTTTACTTGATTAATAGAATTTGGTTTTTAATGGATAGAAAACATTGTAGGAAAAAGGAGAAAATGCTGGTTACCATCATTTTCTATTTTTTTCACAAGCTTTTAAAAGACTTCATCCTTAAAAGCCTCAAAAACATGATTATGTGTGATGCTACATAATTGTCTTTGACTAATTTACCATACAAAATGTTTCGACTCATACATGTATATTGAACGTAATGATTTTACAGCTGACAAATTAAATTTGGCTCAAAGAATAGTATCTGTCTTAAAGGAGTAGAAACCCTGAAGGAACAGGAGAAAATGTAATAACCAGAATTTTCTCCTTTTCCCTCGATTTTTTCGAAAGACTTCCTACTTATGAGTTGTTAAAGATGGGTATCTTAGCATGTAATAGGGCTAGTATAGCACCAACTCCTTTGTAGACAGTGTAGATCATGAGCAGGCTGTATGTATTTGGGTCTATATAAACCCTTTCATTCTCAGCATGTATTTCCTTTCTCGGCAGAAAATCTCAGCCTTTAAGTCATTATTTGCCTTGAAATAACCTCAAGAAATAGATCATTTGTTTTGTTTTTGACACAAGACATTTAACTTCCACTTACACGGTGTAATAGTATAAGCTTACTCATTAAAACTGTCTGTTATGATAATAGATCTAATGAATATAGAAGTGCCTTTTAAAGCGCCCTTGAGAACGAAAGGGTCAAGTCTTCATGATATTGTATGATATATTAATACAGACAATGAACCATGCAAGTACAATATTTTGGTCTGTTTACAATTGAAGTAACTAGACATGTTCATTTTATTAACCGTTGACCAAACATTCACATATTTTTAGCATTTTCTCTCTTCTGTGCAATCTTTTCAAAAGCCTTACTCCTCAAAGTATTTAACTCTTCATAAAACGACAAAATTTTAGACTTGTCCAAATTGAAAGCATTTGCAGACGACAAATTAAAGCCCCTGTAAAGTCCAAATACAGGTAATTTTCACCATTTATAACTCGAAAATATATCGGATTACCCATCACAACACACAAATATAAGATCGGAGAACACCCGAATGAGTCAGTTACTGCATTGGTTGCCGTGAAATATGGGTGTGAAAATGCATGGAGAGCCTGTTGGTTTCAGGGACGCCACTGATCGAGACAACCTTCGTTATCGTTCATGTATATTCGAACTAGTCCTTCGAAAATGTCACGTGATACCATTGCATCTCATTAGTGCTACACAGGACTACTGTTTACACTTCCAATAGTATGTCATCGGAGAGTAAGATTGCCCATTCTGAGCCTGTTTTCTTATTTAGATGTAGTAAACTCTTCCTGTATTGATGATAAATGAATAAGCGATTATCAGCCTGTGTCGTTGCTTTGTTTACAATGTCGATAAACTTACGTTTTTCAAGCCTAGAATGGGGACAAAAAGATCAAGTGAATGAAGGGTTTGTTTTGACGCTTTAAATGATCACGCGGTGTTTACGTCATCATTACGTCACTGCGGAGATTTACGACGAAAAATCGGCTAATCATCGGCGATCATCGATGTAAACAAACAGATAATGCGGCATGGTAGGAACTGTTCTAGTTTCAAAATTCTTTTTTCTGCCATTCACTGGAACTTTTACAAACTGCACCTTTACATATCATGCAAGTCATAATAATCGCCATATTTTTACACGGTAAAAATGAAATTTACTTTTATTTTGTAAACAGGCCTTTCTACATTTGGACTTTACTGAGACTTTAAAGATGGCTCCAATGCTCAAATTTGTCATTCATAGAGTAGAAAACATTGTGAAAAAAGGAGAAAATGCTGGTTACCAGCATTTTCTCCTTTTTTCGCAATGTTTTCAAAAGGCTTCTTTCCAAGGGTCGTTAAAACCCGGGATTGTTTGGTAAAGGCTTTATACACAGAATGGTCGGTAGCTTTTTCCAAAAAAGCATATTTGGTGGATTTACAGTAAATCATGTCCAGGGTCTGTATTTATCAACCATTCTAAAGAATATTCTTAGTCTTATTCTTCAAGATTTTCTAAATTTGAAAGTAACACAACTTCATACTGGCTAAACCATTTGGTTTATTAGCAAATCAGAAGTTGTTTTACTATCAAATTAGAAAATCACAGGTAAAAAGACAAAGAATGTTGTTAAAAATGATTGGTTACAGACCTAGAACTAAATGCAGGTAATTTTGAATGTTCAGCAAAATAGAGTGTAAAGAAATATGTATGGTTTAATGAAAGCTGGCATGTTTCTGCATAAAAAGAAAAGCCCTGAGGTAAATGTGCAAATATAGATTAAGTAATTATAAGAAAAGTAACAGGACTTTTTGTGCCTACCATTTTTGTTGTTATTCACCATCCCTTACCACTCCTATATATATGAAAATGCAGCATAAATTGTAGTATGCAGGTGGCTCTAGCTGAATATGTTTGAAGCAAAATGAAAAATGTTTCAGCCTTTTCAAGCTTCGTCTAATATATGGCTGCAATGATTAGATCTGCCTCTGAAAGGGTAGAAAACAATGTTGGAACAGGGGGAAAATGCTGATAAGGAGTATTTTCTCCTTTTCCTACAATGTTTTCATAAGCCTTCCTCATCTGACTGGTTAAAACAGGGAATTACTGAGTAACCTGATGATACAGAAACAAAGAAGATAGATGGCATAAATTTGGCATAAATTTGCCTGCAAATAGGCAGAGGCCCTTAAGATAAATATGTCTACATGTTTAACCAATCATATAATTGTTATTATTCATTTGTTACCAATACCAACAAGACGGCCATGATGGCCCTGGATTGCTCACCTAAGTCAATAGGCGAAATTTCACTCCACATGCAAAATTAAATTTCTGACCAATTGTCATGTCAATTGAGCTTAAAATGTGGCATCTAGAGCATCCACAAGCAATTTCCGTAAGTTGACATAGTGACCTATTTTATCACCATACGTGACCCAATTCAGAACTCATCAAAATATTTATCAAGACAAACATTCTGAACAGTTTTCAAGTTAATTGAGAAATAAATGTGGCCTCTAGAGTGCCCTAAAGGTATTTCTTTAATTTGACCTAGTGACCTAGTTTATGATCCCAGGTGACCCAAATCCAAACTCATCTGAGATTTCATCAAGACAAACATTCTGACCAATTTTCAAGTCAACTGGGCAAGAAATGTGGCCTCTAGAGTGCCCACAAGGTATTTCTTTTAATTTGACCTAGTGACCTAGATTATGACCCCAGGTAACCCAATTTTGAACTCATTTTAGATTTCATCAAGAGAAACATTTTAACCTATTTTCAAATCAGTTGAACAATAAATGTGACCTCTAGAGTGCCCTAAAGGTATTTCTTTAATTTGACCTAGTTTATGACCCAAGTTGACCCAAATTCAGACTCATGTAAGGTTTAATCAAGACAAATATTCTGACCAATTTTCAAGTCAATTGAGCAAAAAATGTGGCCTCCAGAGTGCCCAAAGGTATTTCTTTAATTTGACCTAGTGACCTAGTTTATGATCCCAGGTGACCAAATTCCATACTAATTCGAGATTTCATCAAGACAAACATTCTGACCAATTTTCAAGTCAATTGGGCAAGAAATGTGGCCTCTAGAGTGCCCACAAGGTATTTCTTTAATTTGATCTAGTGACCTAGATTATGACCCCAGGTAACCCAATTTTGAACTCATCTTAGATTTCATCAAGAGAAAAATTTAATCAATTTTCAAATCAATTGAACAATAAATGTGGCCCTAGAGTGCCCTAGAGGTATTTCTTCAATTTGACCTAGTGACCTAGTTTATGATCCCAGTTGACCCAAGTTCAGACTCATGTGACATTTTATCAAGACAAACATTCTGACTAATTTTCAAGTCAATTGAGCCAAAAATGTGGCCTCTAGAGTGCCCTAAAGGTATTTCTTTAATTTGACCTAGTGACCTAGTTTATGATCCCAGGTGACCCAAATCCAAACTCATCCGAGATTGTATCAAGACAAACATTCTGACCAAATTTCAGGTCATTTGAGCAATAAATGTAGCCTCAAGAGTGCCCACAAGGTATTTCTTTAATTTGACCTAGTGACCTAGTTTATGACCCCAGGTGACGCAATTTTGAACTCACTAAACATGCTGTGCTCAGGTGGGCTAACAAACTTAGAACAAGTTCACTACATACCAAATATCAAAGCTCTACGCCTTCCAGTTTTACAGAAGAAGAATTTTATAGTTTTCCCTTTTTTGTTCCTATGTTCAAACTTGTGACCCCTGGGGCGGGGCCAGTTTTGACCCCAGGGGCATCATATGAACAAACTTGGTAGAGGTCAACTGCGAGATGCTACATACCAAATATCAAAGCTCTACGCCTTCCAGTTTTAGAGAAGAAGAATTTTAAAGTTTTCCTTCTTAGTTCCTTTGTTCTAACTTGTGACCCTCGGGGCGGGGCCAGTTTTGACCCCAGGGGCAGCGTATGAACAAACTTGGTAGAGGTCCACTAGGAGATGCTACATACCAAATATCAAAGCTCTATGCCTACCAGTTTCAGAGAAGAAGAATTTTAGTTTTCCTTCTTTGTTCCCATGTTTAAACTTGTGACCCCCGGGTCGGGGCAAGTTTTGATCCCAGGGGCATCCTATGAACAAACTTGGTAAAGGCCCACTAGGAGATGCTACATACCAAATATCAAAGCCATGAGCCTTCCAGTTTCAAAGAAGAAGAATTTTAAAGTTTTCCCTTTTTTGTTCCTATGTTCGAACTTGTGACCCGCCGGGCAGGGCCAGTTTTGACCCCAGGGGCATCATATGAACAAACTTGGTAGAGGTCCACTAGCAGATGCTACCTACCAAATATCAAAGCTCTATGCTTTCCAGTTTCTGAGAAGAAGAATTTTAAAGTTTTCCGTATTTGTTCCTATGTTCGAACTTGTGACCCCTGGGGCAGGGCCAGTTTTGACCCCAGGGGCATCATATGAACAAATTTGGTAGAGGTCGACTAGGAGATGCTACATACCAAATTTCATAGCTCTATGCCTTCTAGTTTCAGAGGAGAAGATTTTCAAAGATTTTGCATTTTTTTCCTTTTTGTTGCCATGGCAACCAGAGTTATGGGTGGAATTCAATTCTTTGAACAACTTTGGTAGAGCTTCACCCAAGGATCATCTCTGCCCAGTTTCATGAAGATTGGCCAAATGGTTTAGGAGAAGAAGATGTTTAAAGAAATTGTTGATGGACGCCGGACAAAGGGCGATCACAATAGCTCAACTTGAGCATGTTGTGCTCAGGTAAGCTAAAAGGTAGGTCGAAAGCCAGCACATTAAGCCACACCAAAAGAAACCTAGACAGCTTTCTTCATTGATAAACACAATACATTTATCTTATCAGGCACCAGAAAGAGCCAAGTCATGGCTGGAAGTCAATAGTCAATGAGATGCCTAAAGACTAATAGATGAAGTTGACCTTTCTAACCATTAAGATCACAAATAAACTTCAAAGTGACCTTCAAACTTACATGAAAGAGGGTTGCTAAGAAAATTTGTATCTTTTGCCATTTAAGTTTTCTAAAACACAACAAAAGTAACAAACTTTTAACAATCTAAAGCTTTATCTAAATGTATGAGCCATGCTCAGTGAAACGGTTCTTGAATGCCTCTGCAAAAAGTATTGACCCATGTCAGCCTGCACAGACTGTACTGACCCATGTGAGCCTGCATCAAAACTTTTTTCCATTGGTAAATTTTCTGCATTTCAAAGGACTATTCTACCTCTTGATTTAGTCCCTTTTTATCGCTTTTTAGACAAAATGGGACAACCAGGTAAAACATGAATAAACAATTTACTAAAATAACAAGAGCACACTTGCTGCATATCATAATTATCTTTCTCCACATCAGTGTAACATTAACACGTTAAGCGCCACATAATCAAAATCACAATTGTCATCTAGGGAAAAGCACAACCATGAATGTTTTTTTGAGGTTTCTATTGCCCAGAATGTCTCAGCATAATGGACAATGTAGATCTAAGATCAAACTGTGTGTTACTGTAACAGTTCTGCCACATAGCCTCATCAGGCGGGATTTGAACCCTGGAACTTCAGGCCCCAAGGCAAAAGCTCTACCACGTCGCTACAAAAGCTAGCTCTATAGCAAGGCAGTATAAGTGTCCCCTTATACAAACACAAGCTATACATTTATATCTATCTGTGGGATAGACCAGTATACTACATAGTCCCCCACCATATGAAGATTCGTCCACGAATCCTTCAATTACTGTTACTCTATTTCTCAACTAAGTAGGTTTTTTACATTGGGCGCCAATGTCAATGTCACTTGTAGAAAAAATATTATGGTGACTTGCTAAAAGATCATATAAACGTCCTTTGTCTGAGGTATTTAAAATACCTTCCTCATCAACTTTTAAGTTGGTTTAAATATCTTGGAAGTTTGTGTCTTCCTCAATCTTGTCGAAGACTTCTTCCACAACTGAAACTGGCTGAAGTTCACATATAACAGCTCTTGGAGCAATAGTCACTGTATTAGTGCTGAGATTCGACAGGGTAACAACAACCTGCTTCTTCTTAACATAGTCATAACATATAACTGATGGCGTCATGTCAATGGATTCAGGTGGCTGACTATCATCACACTCTTGAATAATGGCAGTAGTGGATGGGTAATCTATATCTTTGTCGATCATACCTAAACCCTGCACACTTTGGTTGGGGTCTATACTTACCTTCTGAGGAAGAGCACTTCTGACTATACCCAATCTGTTTTTGTTCTTCCGAAGTTCCTTCTGTCATATCACTAAAGACCTAAAACTCAGGTACCATGGTGTAAACAAGTTTGCTTTCTGCAAAAACTGGTCACCATAATTGGATTTACAGTCATCCATAAGTTCTTGAAGGACATTGGTACCTAAAATAATAGGGGTATGACTAGAATACTGGGTGTCTGGCGTAACTAGCAACAGACAAGGTAAAAGTTTCTAGTCCGGTAATCCTTTCTGAATAACTAACTCTGTCTCAATATATCCTTTGTAAGGCAAGTTCTGTCTGTTGGCGCATTCGATGTTAAAAATGTCTCCAACTGGTTTCATCTGACACTTGAAGTGTTCTAGGTAAAAAACCTCTGACACAAGGCTAACACAACTGCCTGTGTCTAATAATGCCTTAGCTGGCTTTGAGTCTAGAAAGATGTCCGCTTCGTTGACATGTCCAATAAGTTTGGGATAATTCGTAAATGTAGAGGTGCTCATATAAGACCCCGCGACAGGAGCACAAACCAGTTTGGGCAGTCCCGTGGTGAATGTCCTTTCCCTTTGCACTTGAAACACAACAGCTGTGCTAAAATAATAGGGCACTTGATCTGTACATGTCCCTTCTGATTACACAGGAAGCAGTTTGGTGAAAAGGTGTCTTCTGCCTCTGGATCAGACTTATTATGCGGTTTGTTGGAATTTGAATTCCAGTTCCGTCTACAGCTTCTCTTTTACCAAGTGTTAGATGGCTGTGATGACTGGCTCTGTCCCTTTTCCAGTTTATCAATCCGTTCATTTATCTGTTTGAGGAGCTGCTTGATTTCGGATTCTTCCTCTTTCTTCTCACTTGGAACTGCTGGTTTACACGGCTTGTCTGAAGTTGTTTCCTTTAATTCTGCATCTAGACGCCGAAGTTCTCTTTTGAATTCATCATAAGTGGACTCTTTGTCACACTGAAAGGCTGACATCAATTTAAGGTCACATCTCAGACCTGAGTGAAGCACTTGCTTTAAAATTCCATTAACTGCGCGTAAGACCTCTAAGCTCCACAGCTTTGTCGAACACTTCCTCTAATCTGGAGGCAAACAGCTCAACAGATACATTGGGTTTCTGCTCGCAAGTATAAAATCTTCTCATTATGCTTTCAGTTGTTTCAATTGTCCCATAGTCATTCTTGAATTTTCTTAAAAATTCTCCAACGGTTATGTCTGGTCCAAGTCGTCGAAGTTTATCACTAGCACTTCCTTTAACTGCACAGCGAATACCAAACATAACTTGGTCATCAGTAAAATTGTTCAAGGCTATAACTGCCATGACTTCATAGTGGAAAGTATCCCAGTTCACTTCTCCATGACCATCTTCACCATAAAAAATCAATAATTTGGGATATTGGTGTGGCTGTGTATGAGGGGCTGGTTCTGGCATTCTCCTAGGGGCTGTCCGAGACTCAGTGAAAACTTGGGTGAGTCTAGATATATCCTCCATAGACCCTGCTCTAGGTTCGAACCCAAGTCGGCGAATGCTGTGCAGCAACTCCATTTCTGCCTCAGAAATACCTCCTACAGCTTCTTCCCTCTTGAATTCTTTTTTATCCTGTCACTTCCGGGTTTACCTGACGGATAATAGGGTGCCGTATATTTTTTTTGTTATCCGTCAGTTGGTCACGTGACCGCTAAGTGCGCACTTGCTGACTGGGACTATTTTCAACCAAGCGTCTTACTGCCGTAATGAATGAAGTAATCGCTAGCGAATACTTTTGCTCGTTTAATTAATAGTCTGTTATGTTAAAACATATTGTCTTCTTCGCCACAATATTTTTCTGCGGATATACGTCACGTTTACTAATTATGACGTGGCCAATATCATTCATGACGTCATTATTGCAGCTGCATATCCAGAGGGTTTTGTAAACACGGTTCTTCATTTTTTAAAGTTTCTCATAGATCTAGTGAGAAAGATGTCAATATGTGCCTTATTTCGAACGAAATGTTTAATTTAGTCGGATTTTGGATTGTAATTGAGAAAAGGGATAAATAAAATAGACGTTTGGTGTCTTGGATTGGGAAAGTCGATCAGGCTCGGCTCCGGAAATTTATTAAAGGTACGGTCTTTATCAATGTTTTCTTTTTTTTTGTTTGTTTTGTTTTGTTTTGTTCCGTTACAGTGAGTGACAGGATAAATAGAATAGATGGTTGGTGTCTTGGATGGGTTAAGTTTATCGGGCTCGGCTCCGAAATTTATCCGGTTCGCCTTCGGCTCACCAGATAAATTCCTCCGCCTTGCCCGATAAACTTAACCCATCCAAGACACCAACCATCTATTCTCTATATATCTCCCTCTTCCTTAGATGCCATGGTAAAACTCAACAGACACAATAATGGTATAAGTGAAATACTATTTCGGATTGGCATAAAAATCCTCTAATGCAAAAATCCGTCTAGGTGTAGACTAGGAAGCTTATGAATATCACTACAATATCTGGTAGTTACATAGCTTTCCCAAACTCAATACTCCCAATAGTAAAACACAATAATAAAAGTCTAAGTATGAAGTAATATCACAAAGTTCAATGCTGTAAAAAAGTCAACAAAGTCAAAAGCAAAATTTTATTCAAAATATCATATATCTGATTTACTGTAAATCAGTATCACAGGGAACAAACCTGAAATGAAAATTGTATCTTAATGAAGGGTAGGTAAATGTGAAGTTGTAACTTTTCACTCACAATGTTTTCAAGCAAATCTCAAGATGTGCTAGGGAAAATTCAACTCCACCTGTCACAGTGTTTCCATATGCACCAGGTGAGATGCCCTGCTAGCTCAGTCGGTAGAGCACAAGACTCTTAATCTCGGGGTCGTGGGTTCATGCCTCACGTTGGGCGCCATTGTAACAGTTCTGCCACATAGCCTCACCAGGCGGGATTTGAACCTGGACCTCCAGGCCCCAAGGCGAACGCTCTACCACGCTCTATAGCAAGGCAGTATAAGTGTCCACTTATACAAACACAAGTTATACATTTATATCTATCTGTGGGATAGACCAGTATACTACATAATGTTCATAACTGATGAAACAATATTAAAGCAAAAAATAGTTTCATTAACCTTCATTCTCCAGATACCAGCCCAAATATGAAAAAAATGTATTGGCAGTGTACTAAAAGTCATTTTTGGCTGAAATCTATACATTTCTATGTATATTCCGATAGTTCAGATCGTCATCGTATAAAATCATTCATAAAAATAGTTCCAACTACTTTTTTATTCTTCAAATAACACTCTACATACGCACATGTGGCTCATTTTTGGCTTTCGGCGATCGAGGGTGCCTGAAAAACTATCCTTTTATTTATGGGTTTTTTATAACATATAATAGCTTTTTTTGACTATGATAACTTTAGTTATATAAAACTGATGAAAATACACAGAATTTAGGACACTTTACCTGTTCTGTCTATTTAGTGCCATGTTATATGAAATGTCTGTCATTTTATCGACAGAGACATAATAACGTCTATAAGTCAAGGCAGTGAAATTTTATAAATGAGAAATTACTCCTTTAACTGACAATTTATGTAGAGAAACATACTGACATGGCAAAATAAATGATAAAATGAGTCTATGACAACACATATGTACACACATGTACAGTTAATAAGGTTTCACCAACTACAGTATGTCGAGTAAATTCTAAAATAAATGAGATACGTAACGACAACTCTTGCATGTATTTGCACTACAACATTATTTTCAAAATTGATTATGTATTTCTGTCGATAGACTTAACCCAAAGGATTTGTTATGTTTCAATTAAATGTTTGTAGTACCAAACTTTGGTCCACAGACACACTTAAAAGGTATTATCCAACAGATACGTAACGAATGACAGATGTGTTATGATCTACATTCATATATAGTTTTTTTGCCACATATGAAGTGCACCCTTTCTCCAAAGCCCAATTTACGGTGTCATGATGGTGTTACTCTTATTCATTCATAAGAATATATCTTTGAGGAAAAAAAAATATAGTGTGTACAGAGAATGCCGCACAAATATATATACTTCAAAGATAAGTGAACACCCCTTATGTATTGACTTGTTTTTTAATGATTTATTTGTGACTGATCAGTGCTGTATTGAATGCCACTTGTAGGCTTAATTTTTTCTTTCACAAACTTGCGAGGTGAGATGTGTCCATATTTCTCTGAGTAGCATATCTGTTGACATTCGTAACGTATCTGTATCATGATTTAACACAATGTGTGTAACATTATAACCTGTTGTAGTTAAAATATTTGCGAAAATTTTTAAGTTTTATAAATATAGATCAGGATATGATGCTTAGATCTGGATTTTCTGTATCAACTGGCGGTGGAGATGCACATGAAACAGATCTGGATTTACATAGGTCTATATTTTTGTGTAATCCGTATATGTTAACCGTTGTGTTAAGTCTTATGATAATGTGTCATCTCTTTTCCGATTTATGGCAATAACAAATGCAGAGAGAAGAGAATAAGCATGTCTAGGGAAAAAGAATACAGAAACGAAAACCTTTGCCCTGAAAAAAAATTGTAACAAAGCAGAACATTTGGAAATTTAGATATAGACCATACTGACTGACTTTTGGTTTGTTTATTTTGAATCTAATGCCGATTTCGACATCTTAAATCAAATCATGGCTTTCAGTGTACCTTCCAATGCGTTTCTAGCTTACTTACACAACATTCTTTTTAAACCACTGACTGCTCACTCACATCCATCTAAGGTGTGAATCATATTGAAATCACCAAAAAAAAGTTCGCCAAGACAAGGTATCGAGCTCATGATCCCCAGATCATGTGTCAGATAAGCTACCCACTAATTTTACCTGTTCCGGCATCAGGGTTCGAAATTCCCATGTATTTACTCGCAAAATGTGAGTCAGAATTGGAAAATGTGAGCTAAAATTTCAAGCACTCGATAAAAAAATGCAAGTGCAAATTATTGAAGGTCATTTACCAAAATGTTCTTAATTTTACATGTGAATACAAATAAGGTAATTCTTTTTGTTTTGGATAAACATTGGTCCCTTCGACAGCTGTTAATAATTTTACATGTCACCGTTGAAGCCTCCAAGTTGTCGTTCGTTATCCGAGTTTCTTGAGCCATCACTCATCACAACTCTGTCGATTCCGTACCCTCATCTAACTTGATCACCGGATCACCCGAGGTATGCCGAATGGTGAGCCAAGTGCGTTCGTCTGCACTACGGCATGGCCAATACAACGATTTTGTATTTTTCTTTTAAACGAAAAAAACGGTAAGTGAATTGAATCTCTGATCATAAAACAAATATATTTCTCAATCTTTCCTGAAAAGATCATTATCATGCACAAATACAATGAGAACCAAGTCGGAAATGGGGACTCATTATACCGGTTATCAGACACGCAGATATTCGGATGCGATACGACTGTAATTAAAAAATGGTCCGCCATCATAAATTTTATGGATATTTGACTTCATTTGAGTATAGATATAAAATTAGTAATGATATGATTGTTAAATCATGGTTGCAATATCAATTAATGTTCTTCTTATGTTGGTGTCTCTAGTCGACAGGTTAAGTAATAGAATAGAAATGAACAGTCTGTTCTGGCACTCCATTCTCCACCGTTGGTAGGCATGCTGGGCTTCCAAAAAAAACGCAAGTCCACTTTTGATTTTGCAAGTGGAAAAAAAGGGCACTTGTTAAAATTTGCCAGTGGATCAAAAAACGAAATTCGAACCCTGGGCATCAACTTTTAAAGCTTCAAAAGGATCTTTCTGTTAATTTATCCTGTTGTTGGTCAAATAATTGATAAACATGCAATACAGAATCTTTAAAATTGATCGCGACAGATACGTTACATCAGCAATACACTTCCTCCTATTATGATTTTTATTTGCCTCTCATGTCTGATGAAAGTGATTAGAGGTACATGGTTGGAGAGAATAATATACAAGTTCTAGCATATGTAAACAAGAAAAACATGGGTAGATGTGATGATCGCCATGATATGATCACAGATGATAAAATCAGCATTAAGGATAGGGCACCCTAATGGGATTTGTGTAACATCGCCTTTCATCGCCGAAAAAACGTACGGATTCAGCTAAGACTCGGGTAATCTGCAATCGATTGGCCGATAGATGCTGGTTCCCTGCATCGATTACGGATTACCCAAGACTTAACCAAATCCGTATGATTTTGGCAATGAAAGGTGATGTTACACAAATCCCATTAGGGTGCCCTGTCCTTAAACTCTAATCAACCAACTTCAAACCCCCATTAATAACAGAACATGAGTTTGGATTTCTTTTATATACTTTTCATGAAAACAAAGCTTGTCTTGTGTTATATTACCTCTAAATCACATTTACTTTGTATATTTTATTGTAACTGTAATCAAATATAGTGACTCATTATTAACCGACAGATCTCTTACATTTTCATCCACGGACAATTGCGTTGAATAATTCTACATGTTTAATTGGAAACTTAAAATAACTGATTACATTCAACAACTAGAGGTCTTGTCTTACAATTCTGAATGAAATATCGTTTGTACAGTACTTTATTATTATAGTAGCGATAAAAACTAGAATGAAAATATATTTGTCTGAAAAAATCGGTTACCGCATAAACTGAAGATAACATCATTTCATTTTGGCAATTTTTGTTGCTTGATAGAACAAAAAGAATGTGCCATTCTTTGGTATTTTTTCTGTAACACTCCATGTCCTGTTTGTCACAGGAACATCTACAATTTGAGAAATTTGTCTCTAAGAACTTGAAAGAAAAAACATTGTTGGAAAAGGAGAAAACTCCCGATACAAGTATCCTCTCTCCTTCTCGAAACTTTTTCTAACATCTAATTAGGTCCGTGAAAAGGATTGTCTAGTGAGGGTATAACGATTCAAACAATACAGTCTACAAATTATGAAATTTGTTTCTAATAAGTTGATAGGACAACTTTGTGGAAAAAGGAGAAAACGCTCGATAAGAGTATCTTTTCTTCTTTTCGCAATGCCTCAAAATTCCCTCTCAAGACCATGATGAGGGTTGTCTAGTACGGGTATAACGATACATTCAATACAGTCTACAAATTGTGAAATTTGTTTCTAATAAGTTGATAGAGCAACATTGTGGGAAAAGGAGAAAACGCTCGATAAGTGTAACTTCTCTCTCTCTCGCAATGTTCCGAAAATCTCTCTCAAGACAGTGATAATGGTTGTCTAGTAAACATATAACTTTTCCATTAATACAATATACAAATTGTGAAATTTGTGTCTAGAAAGTTGAAAGAGCAACAATGTGGAAAAAAGAGAAAACGCTCGATAAGAGTATTTTCTGTGTTTCTCGCAATGTCTCAAAAATCCCTCTCAAGACCATGATGGGGGTTGTTTTGTAAAGGTATAACGATACATTTAATACAGTATACAAATTATGAAATTTGTTTCTAATAAGATGATAGGACAACTTTGGTTGATGTATGGATAAAATTATAAAATTAATATTTCATCTGTCATATTATATCTTTTTATATTATCCAGTATCATGAATTTTATCTTCCATCTTGCATCTTTTCGAATGCATTTTCATTGTTTATTAGTCAAAGTATTTGGCATGTCTTTTGATAGTAAATTCATGTGTGTTATAATTTTCTGCATCATAATGAAGTTTGTGACATCAGCACATGGCCATCCATAAAATGAGGTAGCTTTTTAAACTTATTGAGTTAAGCACTATTGCTTGATGGCAAAAGCCATTTGGAACTTTTGAGGGTCAGGGAACATAAGAAAAATCATTAAATATTTGTCAGCCCATCTGCACCAGTAACTAGGTTTACTTTCCATTTTTGGTTAAATAATATATCTGAAAGGGGACAGCGCGTCAATTTTTCTTTAATTCCGTCGCACACCTTGTCTTATTATACGCAATATTGAGGCAGTCACCAATGTGTTATTTATAGTAACGGTGTGTTTTAAAATTTCAGTATTCCGTGATATACAGGGGATGGACCAATGTGCTGTTTAGTAAGCATTAGATGATCAATCAAGGAAAGTATTAGTACTCCGTTGCAGATCAATGGAGCTTCGACAGCCTGTGTTGAAACAAAGATTCTGCATTCATGACACAGGAAAGTAGAGAAAGAGGTATTTTCATAGCTTACTTATGAGCACTTTGTGCTTGAAATTGCATGCAACCGGATTTCATTTCCAAAGTTTGAAAATATATTACAAAAACTAATAATTTACTTGTACCTGCAAAGGTAGCTTTAAAAACTCATATACTGGCAGAAATACGCGTAATAGAACAAAAAGAATGTGCCATTCTTTGGTATTTTTTCTGTAACACTCCATGTCCTGTTTGTCACAGGATAGCTGTTCCTACATAACATGGAATGAAACATTTTAAACTCAGAAGTATATGAGATGTAATGATAGCTCAACCTTCGCTCCACTGTTTTGAAGGTACCAGATTCAAATCCCAGTCATGACTAGTAATTTTTTAGACAATTCAGTGGCCTTTACCGATGCTAAGAGTAAGACAACAATACCCTGGTTTTTCCTGACAAAATAATAACTTTCATGCAGGAGAAAAGAAATGAGTCAAAATTTAGTTTTATGTAGCTTTAACCCTTTACCATACAATCACGACTTTTAATGACCTTGAGAAAGAAGACTTTTGAAAATCCTGGTAACCCCTTTTCCCACATTTTCTACCCTATCAAAGAAAACTTCCACAATTTTAGCCACATTTAGTTTGTTGTCGGCTTATGCTTTGGACATGTCCAAAGGGTTAACTCTTTACCAAACGACAAAGTTATAGATGGGTCCAAATTGAAAGCATTTGCAGACGACATTTTAAATGTGACTGGAAAATTTAAACTTGTTTTGGAAAAGGTAGAAAACATTGTGGGAAAAGGAGAAAATGCTGGTTACCAGCATTTTCTCCTTTTCCCACAATGTTTTCAAAAGGCTTCTTTCACAGGTCGTTAAAAGTCGGGATTGTTTGGTAAAGAGTTAAATGAGCTATACTATAGTTTTGCTTTTCTTCATATTTATCTATTAAGTCAAATGTACTTGTAAATAAATATGAGCCACACATTGGCAAAATGGGGCTTAATGCATCTTTGTAATGCATTGTACCAAGCAAGAGTTCAGATAATAAGCATTCCATAAACTCTACTTTGTCAAACAACCGATTGAGTCATGAAGTAGACTGGTCCTTTGACAAGCAGAAAATTAACTGATAGCAAAAAGTTGTGGCCAAGGTCAGCCTGCGCGGACCGTGCAGGCTGACCTGGGTCGATACTTTTTGCAGATGCACTAAGCTCCCTTTTAATACAGCATGATACATAATTGTATGTCAAAATGTAGGCTCTGATTGACTCTTTACCCAACCACAAAATATTAGTCTTCTCCAAATTGAAAGTATTAGCAGTTGATAATTTAAATATGGCTAAAATGACAGAATTTGTCTGTTAGATGGTAGAAAAAATTGTTCGCTGGTTACCAGCATTTTCTTTTTTTCTCCAACAATGTTTTCAAGTGTTTGCACTTCAGGACATTAAAATCCAGTAGTGTTTTGATAATGGTTAAGTTGGATCACTAGTTGGGACAAAAAAAATCTTTCAAAAGATTGACAGCGTTAATTTGCCTGCAAATAGGCAGGGGCCTTTAAAATAAACATGTCTACATTTTTGACCAATCACAACTTTTCATTTATTCATTTGTTATCAGTACCAAAAAGTAGTTCAAAGGCAGCACATTCAGCTATGCCAAAAAAAGAGTTAAAAGATGCAATGATGTATTCTGTAGAAGTATTGCAGATGAAACTAATACTAAGTATAGAGTGAATAATTTATCAGCTGCTATATTTGATACCAAAAATATCAGATTACCAGTGTAATAAGAAAATTATGTAACTAGAATAATATAATGCAAAAAGACACATAGTAATAGGGAAAAATGAAACAGAGAATAATGCCTTATTTTTAAAAATGAGATCAACCCTTAGAGCGCCGAAAAAACCCTGTGGATATTTTTAATTTAGAAATAAAACCATATAATCGCAATTTTAAGGTTGCCTTTGTTCCAGAATGTCTCAGCAAAGTGGACAGTGTAGATCAAAGATCAGACTGCACGTTTTGTGCAGTCTGATCTTGATCTACACTGGCCGCAAAGGCAACTATGGTTGTGAAAGGCACTTCAAGGGTTAAAACATTTAATGGGAAAAAGAACAACTGGTTGCAACAACCATCTGCGTCTTTCAAACGAATAAAAAAGCTGGCCACTGGGGTCTACAAACATAGATGGCCTTCAACACGAGAAAAGAGGCACTCAGACATTTGCGTAAGTGTCGTCTCGGATCAGCCTGCGCAGTCACTTTATGACTACATCAGATTTTGCCCTACAGTACACTTGCACAAAATAGAAAATAACATAAGAATGGAAACTGTTGTCTCGGATTAGTCTGCGCGGAATGCGCAGGCCGATCCGAGACGACACTTTATGCAAATGTCCGAATGCCCCTTTTCGCATGCTTCATGCCATTATTTGTGTGGAAATGAGTGAAACTCTTTTCTGAACAAAAAATTTTAGACTTGTCCATATTTAACCTTTTACTACACAATGCCTGCTTTTAATGACCCCTCTCAGTAAAAGACCTTCGAAAATATTGTGGGAAAATGAGAAAATGCTGGTAACAAGCATTTTTTCCTTTTCCAATAATCTTTTCTACCTACCTACAGACAAATCTAATAGTTTAAGATGCATCTAAGGAGTTGTCTGCAAATCTCTACAATTTGGACAAATCTAAAATTTTGTTGTTTGGTAAAGAGTAGGGATGGCAACGGTTAGTAAAATTACTAACCGGTTAACCATTCAATCTTTCGATCGGTTAACCGAACGACCATGTAAAAATCATTTAAGATGAAGGTACCTGCCACTTGCTCGACATGTCAACATTGAAAACTGGTGCATGAGAAATGCATACCCGCGACGTTTATTATTTCTGTACTTTGGCGCAGAAGACGGCCAATCTATCGACGATCTCTCTCTCTCTCGGCAATATAATCAATTCTCCACAATGTTTTCTTTAGAGAACTAGAAATTATCAGGCTATTTACAACTTCACAGAATCGACTTACTGAATCATGCACATGATGCTATGGTTATTGATTGGCAAACGAAATGCATCGCTAAGTGAATCGGGTGTTAACCTTCTCCCAAACAACAAATTTAAATTTTAGACCCTCCCAAAATTCAAAGCCTCTGCAGAAAACAATTTATTGTACAAATGATTCTTCCTTCTTTGAAAAGGTAAAAAACATTGAGTGAAGAGAAGAAATTGCTCGTTATGATAATGGACAAAGAGTAATCGCTGTGCGTGCTGACCAGAGATCGATTAATTTGTTAATTTCAATCCCTCTTACGCTGATTGGTCAATCCACGCATATATTTGATTGGGACACTTAATGAAATAATCCAAACAAATCAATCACGATAAACTGTAGAAGCGAGTGCCTTTGATTAGAAGAAGACACCTGTTTTTGATTATTATCGGAGACTGGAGGACCAATTAGCGGATTAACAATGTTTATTGCACAGACTTGTCAAACTGTGTATCACACCTTTTGCCGCGTCTCGGCAACATGGTTGTGCGTATAATGCAGTTATGGTTGTCAGAACCGGCAAAGTTAATTTTGTAGACATATTTTTTCACTATTTTGGTAAAATTTTGGTAATATATATATTTTTTTCTGGTTAACTGGTTTCTGATTTCCTAACCGGTTAATCGGTCATTCTATCGGTTAACCGTTGCCATCCCTAGTAAGAAGATAAATAAGCTGGCTGTGGGAGATTAAAAAAGATAAATAAGTTGGCCGTGGGAGATTAAAAAAGATACATCTGTATGGAAATGAGTTAACCCTTTACTACACAATTCCAAGTTTTAGAATTTGGAATTCGCCTGAAAAGTTGCACCTATGTACTCAAATAGGGATACTACAAGATTTAAAGGGTAAGAGTTGGTGTTGAAATATGTGTCTATAGTTGTATTGTGGGCCAATGGCCTTTATTTACAAATAGATTATTAGTATACTCTCACTCGATAAGCCTTTCAGTATCAGTTTATGTTATTGTTTGTGTTTGGGATAACAGGTTTAAAATCATGTACCATGACAAGATAATTTATAAACCCAGCTTTATAATGTTTATATTATTCCGTCACCGTTCATGGTTCTAAACCTGTATTCCCAAAACAGATCTTGATCTACGCTGTGCGCAAAAGGTCAGTGAGTCACGCTTAGCAGCCTAAGGGTTAGTGAAAGGTTTATCAATTTAGAGTTATAGAGTATTGTATTGTATTGTCTGACTTAAAATATAACACAAATAAAAAATAACTTACCTTAGGTATTGTACCAAACTTACAGGACAACTGTTTTGTTGATGAAACTTGCAGTACACTAGTTACTGTCCATTACCAATCCAGAGCAGGTCTCTTCAAACCTTACGAAAAACCACTTCAACCTGTAACCTATACAAATGTAAAATCTTTCTCAAGATCTCTAACCCTTCACTAAATAATGCAGTCCTTAAAGTGCCCTGGGGAATAATTCTTTTGAAAACATTTTGGGAAAAGGAGAAAATGCTGGTAACCAGCAATTTCTTCTTTCCCCGAAATGTTTTCTACCCTTTCAAAGACAAGTATTTTTATTTCAGCCACAAACAATTTGTCATCTGCAAGTTGGGCATCAATTTTTTTTGTCTGGTACAGGGTTAACTATTTGTATGGAAAGAACAACATAGGGTGCTTGTTTGGAAAGTGTAGGTACAAGATGAAACTACAGGATGTGACCAGCCTTATCTTGGAGCTACACTGCTGAGTTTGTTGTTGGAGGTTCAAGCTAAGAGTATGGAATCATGTTTGAGCTACATCAAAAGTTGGTTTTGCAAACAAAACAATGCCAATGGCTACCTGTCCCCTTGTTGCCCCCTATAGAAAACATACACAGTCAAACAAGTATTTCACAAAGCAGTAAAGGGACACTCAAATTCTGATAGCTTAACCCATTCTGTACTGGAACCATTGTTGGTTTCAGAGCAGGTTTTGTTTCACTCTTTACCATAAACAACAAAATTTTAGACTCAACCAAACTGAAAGCATTTGCAGACAACTAATTAAATGTAGCTCAAAGGATCATTTTTCACTTTGAAAGGGAAGAAAACATTGTGGAAAAAGGAGAACATTCTGGTTACCAGCATTTTCTCCTTTTCCCACAATGTTTTCAAAGGGCTTCTTTTTTAGGATTGTTAAAACTCGTCATTATGTGGTAATGGGTTAATACAAGTATGTTTCCACAAATTTGCAACTCGGTATATACTTGCTTTACCATTTACCACACAATCCTGAATTTTAATGACCCTGAAGAAGATACCTTTTGGAAACATTGTAGGAAAAGGAGAAAATGCTGGTAATTAGATTTTATGATTTTATTTTAGTCCAATTTGAAAGCATTTGCAGATAAAAAACTAAATATGGTTGAAATGGTAACATTTGCCTTTGAAGGGGCAGAAAACATGCTGGGAAAAGGAGAAAATGATAGTTCCAGCATTTTCTCCTGTTTCCAAATGTTTTCAAAAATTGCTCATCCTCAGGGTTGTTAAAACTTGGGAATGTTTGGTAAAGATTTATGCTTACATAAATTTAAGTCTAACCTATGTTCTAAGACCACCCTTTTGGGAGTAAGATTAGTGGCCTCTTACAGCAGGTGGGCTTTTAATGCAACCTTCATTAAGATAATTCAAAATGGGGCACAGATACAATAGTGGTCAGTTAAAGCAGTAGGCTGCTTAGAAATACAAGCAGTCACATAGACAGGTTTAAATATATTACTTAACCCATTTCCAAATAACAAAATTTTAGACTTGTCCAACTGAAAGCATTTGCTAAATCTGATGAATATGGCTAAACTAATGGAATCTGCTTTTGAAAATGTAGAAAACATTGTGGGAAAAGGAGAAAATCTGGTCACCCCAATATTTCCAAAAATCACCTTCCTCGGTGTCTTGAAAACAGAGGATTGTTTAGTACAGGTTGCTTACATTAACTCTTTACCAAACCAAAGAATTTTAGACTGGTCCAAAATGAAAGCATTTGCAGATGACAAAGTAAACATGATTGAAAAATTGAAATTTGCTTTGGAAAGGTAGAAAACATTGTGGGAAAAGGAGAAAATGCTGGTTACCAGCATTTTCTCCTTTTCCTACAATGTTTTCAAAAGCCGTCTTTGCAAGGGTAGTGAAAACCAGGGATTGTTTGGGAAAGAGTTAAAGATTTTAGTTCATACTCACAAGTTTGGTTCATACCACCATTCTGTGTAACTGACACTCTTGTCCCGTCACCATTTGATGCAAAGATTAAACCTTGAATTCCAGATAACAAGTCAAATGCCTCAAACACTGTTTCATGCTGAACCCCTGATTAAAGAGAATGCAAAATACATCGATACAAGTAATGTGCATCAAAACAAATACCTCATTTCAAACTTAATCAAGCATTTCATGCAATATATTGCATGCTATTCTATAACAGCGACATAAAAAAGTTGTAATAACACATGTCATTCCTCTAAAAAGGCTTTTAGATAAACTTACAATATGACAAATACATCTAATACTCTATCATTACATGTTTTTTTTTGTCTGTTAGCCCTTTTCCACATAAATAAAACAAATAATAACAGACAAGTATTTACATCCGAACATTTTGTGAAAAAGTTTTTGAAAAAGGTGCAATTATTATTATGAGCAACTGCTTATTTTTCAACAATATCATACAATTTGAGAGAGACATTCTCTTTCTCCTGATAAATTTCTTCCATGTCTGTTACTTTCACTGCATGTATTACTCAAACAAATTGACCTGAAATAAATGACCTCTATTACCATACATTACACGCTTGAATTATTGTCCGAACTTAGCTTCGGCTAATGTCGTCTGCATGAGGAACTATGTGCACGTTTTTCAACTCTTTCGGCTGTTAATAGATTTATCGTGTCTTCAAAGAATACTTAAAATACCCGAAATAAACATTATTTTGTTGGTTTCAACTGGTAATATGAGGCGGGTGACATAGATCTAAGATGCACTTTCTGTGCAGTCTGATCTTGACCTATGCCATCCGCAAAAGCTTCTTATTTTGACTATGGCACGGTAAGGGTCAAACCCGACATTTACCGTTAACAGAATTTCCGTATCGTCCGATTATACCTGATGATATAAATATTCACTCTTTAATTATTCTTTGCATAAAGGTCAATTTCAGGTCAATTTATTCAAGTAATACTTAATGACTGTTCAAAGTGAAGACTGTGCAGTAAAGGCCCAGTTGTTACAAGGTTCAAAGCCAGACTGATGTGCTTCCCACACTGGCAAAATTCTTTCCATGAACTGACTACAGTCACTGAAACAGCATTTCATCCTCTCTTGTCTACGAACATGTTTTTGATGATGTTAATGTGGGAAAACAGCCAGTAGGAAATAATGGCAATAATGCAGATGACAAATTTACTGCTACTCAAATGTTTGAACTTTTCTTTAATCAGGCAGAAAACATTGAGAAAAAAAAGGGAAAAAAAAAAACCCTTTTCCTCAGGGTTGTGTAAACACTTAATGCCCATCTACAATAGCAAATATTTGTTTGTAACCACCAGCCAACTTTTGTTTAGTGAAGTTTGGTCATATTTGTCAGTAGGGTGTCTACACTACAACAAACAATAGCAAATAATGTTTGGTGATGTTTGAAGATCATTTGCGGAAAATCCATCACATGATGAAAAGATAGCTTCTGACTGGTCAATATACTCAAGACACCACCAAACATCACCAAACAGTGCAAACAAAAATGAACATGCCCAAACATCACCAAACACCGATTGGTGATGTTTGCTTGTGTTTGCTGCCTGGCCTAGAGTAGAAAATTTTTGTTTGCAAACATCAGCAAATATGGTGTTTGGTGGTGTTTGCAAACATATGTTTGCTAGTGCAGATGGGCCTTACTCAATATTCCCATTTCATTTTGCAATTTAGCTCTATGCCGAATGACAAAAATTGGAGTCGTCCAAACAAGAAAGCATTTGCAGACAACAATTTAAGTGTGGCTGAAATCATGCTATTTGCGTGTGAAAGGGTAGGAAACATTGTGGGAAAAGGAGAAAATACTGGTTACCAACATTTTCCCCTTTTCCCACAATCTTTTCAAAAGCTGTCTTTATCAGTGTTGTTAAAACTTTGGATTGTGTGGTACAGGACTAATGGTTAACTTAACCCTTTATCGCACAATCTCGAGTTTTAACGTCCCTGAGAAAATAGCCTTTTGAAAACCTTGTGGCAAAAGGAGAAAATGCTGGTAACCAGAATTTTCTCCTTTTCCAACAATGTTTTCTACCCTTCCCAAAAAGAATTTCAATCATTTAGTCACATTTATTTTGTCGTCTGCAAGTGCTTTCAATTTGAATGAGTCAAAATTTTGTCATTTGGTAAGGAGTTAATGAAAACATTCTCTTCAGTTCCTTTACCATTTAGTATATGGTTTTGTATTTTTATGAGTGTAAAATTTTGTAGTATAGGGTTAATACCAATTAAAAGTATTAATTTTATGTAAATATTAGATAAGCATAATTACCGGAAGACAGACAAAGCATGACGTCTGATGCATATGATATTTCCATTTTCATAAATGCATGTTTGTGTTTCAGTGTGATGTACTTTCACTTATAATGGCCTGTAAAAATTACATTCTAGTGATACACTTTTTTGGGGGGTTTGTTTTGGAGTGTAAAGCTCTTGTCAACATTATTTGAGTTACATCACAGTAACAGTGAACCTATCCATGCTTTTCCTAGATTTTTTTTTATCAGCACTACACACACCATTCTTTCTAGGCCGCTGGAGCCTGCCCGGGTAGCTCAGTGGTTAGTATATCAGACTCGTGATCTGGTGGTTGTGAGTTCAATACCTGGTTGAGGCAAACTTTCTTTGTGGCATTTTTTTGCCTCTCACCTCTGATGCATGTGAGAAAGTAGTTAGTGACTTGGAAAGAACTGTGTCAGTACTGAGAAAGCCAGGAAACACATGCGTAGGTGCACTGACCGCCGTAATGTGACCTAAGCTGTTAAAACGGCGTTAAAGTCTATTCAGTCAATCAATCCTAGGCCACTGGCTGCTTTGTCAAAACAATTTTCAGCAGTTAGATTGGAAATCAGTTCTGTCATAATGATTATCATGAACCCTTGGACAGAATTTAGCCAAGCAGGCAAATGAAATCAGCAAACCCTGGGTTTTCAGCCCTCTATGCTATCTACTGAGCTCTCAGGCTCAAAGTAACAAAAGTAAATTATATTTGAGCCATGCTCTCTGTGAAAAGGGGGGTTAATGCATCTGCAAAACATATTGACCCATGTCAGCCTACGCTGACCTGGTCAGGACCTTTTGCTATTGGTCAGTATCAAAGGACCATTTTACCTCATGATTCAGCTGGTTTTTTTTAGAAAAAAAATTTATGGATCAAGAATTGTGTGATGACCTGCCTGGTATAAGACATCATAGAGATCCATTTAATCTTTACCAGACGACAAAATTTAAGACTTGTCTCAATTGAAGGCTTTTGCAGACGACAAATTAAATGTGACTCATAAATAGAAATATGTTTTGGAAAGGGTAGAAAACCTTGTAGGAAAAGGAGAAAATGCTGGTTACCAGCATTTTCTCCTTTTCTCACAATGTTTTCAAAAGCTTTCCTTCTCAGGGTCCTTAAAAGGCGGCACTGTGTGGTAAAGAGTTAAACCCCTTTTTCCAGTGCACCACTCATTCCAGTTTCATCATGGCCATTCTACATATCTCTGTATTTCTAACCACTTCTTTACTGAAAAGTCAGCTATTTTCTTACCCCTTTACCAAATAATCCGGTGTTTTAAGGTATACAGCCCATAACTCTCATATTAAAAGACAGAAGCTGCCGATATTGGCAAAATAGCCTTTACGAAAACTTCGATTTTACACGATATTTACCAGTGAGTTAGGGGTCGTAATCCTTAAAGACCCTAAGGAAGAAGCTTCTGAATAAATTTTGGGAAAAGGAAAGATGCTTGTGTTCCAGAAAGTTTTCTATCCTGTCAAAGACAAATCCAATCATTTGAGCTACAAAATTATTTGTGGTCTGCAAATACTTTCAATATGGGAAAGTCTAATATCTTGTTGTATAGTAGAGTTAAGCCACTGGTTGCTTTCACAGACAAATATATATCATATACAGATTAAAATTGTAGATACTCAAAGTATGATGTCTAAAAAATGGCAGGTTTGAATATGTTTGAGCAAAATTGTGAATACACATTTGCCCAAAAAAATTCATACTCTCATCTTATTTTTCAGGTTTTTTTTACATTAAAGTGGACAGTACAACTACTTATGCATTTCTTTTGATCCTATGTGTACAACAACAGACAAAACTCTTCCCAAACCTCCAGCTGCATTTCTTTTGTAAATAAATAATAGACTTTTCTTAAGTAAAATAGTAAATAGGCAAATAATAATGTGTGATGCATGCAAGTTTTCCATTTCATTTGCAAGGATGTTTGTGTTTCAGTTTCATGATAATGCACTTTGCATTTTCATTATGGTAATTGAACTGTGCATGTATCCATCTATTACACCTTAATTTTTGTTGATTGTTCACAATTTACAAGGATGTTTTCAAAGTATGATGCAACATTAATGTCACAATGTAACATCGGGTATTCCAGTATACTATACAGGTTGTAATCTTTTTTTTTATCTGTACAGCAGCCAGCTTTGAAAATGTTGAAACACTTAGATAAATGTATGATGGGATATTGACAAGTTTCTTGTCACAGTTTATCTCCTTGGGTGTGAAAGATATTAAATTTTGTCAAAATTTTTCAAAATAATTATCTGACTAGATTGTGAGAAATTTCTAATCTCCCTTTTGTTGAAATATCTGTTGAGATAGTAAGAAGATATTTACCAAAATACCTGTCGAGATGTTGAAATTTTTTATTTTGGTCACAATTTATGAGCAGAAATATCTCCTTGCAAAGTAACCAGTATTTGTCACTTGTCAAAATATCTGACAGGATTGTGAGAAATGTTCATGTTGTGATTAAATTTTGTAAAAATGTCTGTGGAGATGGCAAGAAATTTCTTGTCACCATTTTACCAAAATAATTGTTTAGATCATTCAAAATTTCTTGTCAAAATTTGATGAAATACCTGTAAAGGATGTGCATTTTTTAACATCAAAATATCAACAAAGATTGTGAAAATTTTCTTGTATCCATTTGTAAAATATATGTTGAAATTTCTTTTAGATGGTGAGAAATTCCTTGTCCCATTGGTAAATATCTTCTGAGATGGGGAAAAATTTCTTGTCACCATTTTTTAATCATATGTTTATGTTGGAGAAAATTTCTAGCTACCATCTGCAAAACATTGGTTGAGGTAGTGAAATTTTTTTTTTCACCATATATAAAACATCTATTGAGAAAGTGAAAAATTTCTTGTCACCATTTGTGAAACATCTGTTGAGATGGTGAAAAATTTGTCACCATTTGTAAAACATCATTCTCTTGAGATGGTCAAAAATTTGTCATCATTTGTAAACCATCAGTTGAAAATAATGACAATTCCCATTGGATAATATCTTTTGAGGTGAGGAAAAATTCCTTAGAATGTTTAGAAGGTGGAAAATTTCATCACCATCTGCAAAACATCTGTTTAGAAGGTGGAAAATTTCTTGTCACTATCTGCAAAACATCTGTTTAGAAGGTGGACAATTTTGTTACCATCTGCAAAACATCGGTTTAGAAGGTGGAAAATTGTCTTGTCAATATCTGCAAAACATCTGTTTAGAAGGTGGAAAATTTTGTCACCATCTGCAAAACATCGGTTTAGAAGGTGGAAAAGTTTCTTGTCACCATCTTCAAAACATCTGTTTAGAAGGTGGAAAATTTTGTCACCATCTTCAAAACATCTGTTGACATGGTAAAAAAATCATCTGTTGAGATGGTGAAAAATTTCTTGCCACCATCTGTAATGCAAAACATCTAATTAGATGGTGAAAAGTATCTTGTTGCCATCTGCTGAACATCCACTGAGATGGTAAAAAATTTCTTGTAATTATCTGTAGAACATCTGATGAGTTGGTGAAGTTTCTTGACACCATCTGTAAAAACAGTTTTTGAAATGGTGAAAAATTTCTTTCAGATTGGTTGGAGAAAAAAGCTACTCTCTCAATTGATTGCAACAAGTTTTCACAAATACAATAGTTGTTCAACAAGAGCAAGCTGAAGTGACCATTACATGACAAGGGCATGTATCACAATCACATAATTTACTTGAGAGTGTTGCATGAGTAACTGTGATTGGTATAATGTCAAACAAACAACTAGTGGGACCTATGGCATTGTCTTATGATTCGTCTCAACACCGTGCAATTGGTCTGCTATTTAGATGAAATAGATCATGAGATAGGTGAGATACTCGTGGTCATGCAATCAACCAAAAATTAATACCCACAAAATACAGATCTCGTCAACCCTGAATTCCAAATAATGGTTGTAACATTGTCAGTTAAAGGTAAGAAATGCAGAGCAAAAACAAAGTTAGCAGCAGCAACTTCCAACTTCTTTAAAAAGACCTGGAGACCATTTCAGCAACTGACAGATAACCATCTTAGAAATAGTTACGTAGAGTCTTTGAAAGTCATACAATGGTAGTACAATGTTGCACACATTGATACAACTTGTCTGATAACAGTCTAATAGTGTCTTTCCAAACACAATCTAAAGATCCCTGTATGAGCATTGCACAAGGAATAAGCAATCAAATACAATATCCAAGTCACGCAAGCTTGTGCATCTTGTGCAAAAGTTTGCAATACTGAGCAACACTTATTCAAATGTTAGAGTAATTAAGTGCGAGTATTTCAGTTGCATGCAGTCACATCAGAGTTTTGAATATGTTCAAAAGTCTAATGCGACTGGTTGCAACTCTGCAGTGATTGTGCCAGCTGGCAAGACACCACGAGAGTGGTCAAACTGAAGGCTGAAAGTGTTGCAGGACGTTGTAAACTGGTTGCAAGGTAATTGTGAAGGGGGCTTAAGGAGTGGTGATAAATTTCCTACCACCATTTCTTAAATTATATTTTGAATGATGACAAATTTCTTTCACCTTTATCAAAATATCTTTTGGAATTGTGAGAAAGTTCAGGTCGCTGTTAAAAATCTTCTGGTATGTGGTGTTCTGCATAGGGGTAATTATGGGACACTGATAAGATGTTTCTTATAGTGTAAACAGGTGGGAGTTTGCCCTTTCTAATTTGTTTTGAATATTAGTCTAGAGTGCATTGGTCTTACTCATTATGAAAGTGTGCCCTATTTCTGCATGTTTATGGGAAAATTGTCTCCTTTCTGAATATTCTCGGCAGAACAGTGGGTACTGGAAGGAGTTCCTTGTCAAAATAACTTAGGTTATTGCAACAATTTATCTGATTACTTTTTTTACACACAAAACTTAACAAAACTAGAGGCCCTTGAGGGCCTGAAATCGCTCTACTGGCAGTGATTTTGCTTTTTTGCTAGCATACAATATGAATTCATGATGCAAAAAGAAAAAAACACAAGAATGTGTTCCTACAACTGGGCTTGAACCCACTAAGACAGCATAAGTTGGCATAGTCAATTGAACTAAGAGTGGAAAAAAAAGGAAGTGCAATTCTCAAAAATTAATTGTTTGGAATCCAGCCAAATTTGATAGGGTTTCAGTACGCCTTGTATTAAACAATCCTAGCAAATTTCAAAGAAATGTGACTGATAATGTGGACTTTGTTGAGTAAACTAAGTCATCAAATGGCTGCTTTTCCTGAATGGTTTACTAAATTTTCTTCACTTTTAATATAGTTTAATCCCTTGATGAACCAAATAATCTTTTTCAAAAAAATTGGATCAACACTGTGGACTTCATTGCCTGAACAAGAAATGGAAATTTCAACTTTAAATGGCTACTTTTCCCATACTGAATGTCAAATTTTTTTCAAAATCAATAGGGTTCAAGCTGTTTATGATAGAAAGCAACTGTGCAAGTTTCACAAAAATCTGATTACAAATGCAGACTTTATCATGTAAACAAGAAATGGAAATTTTCAAATTGAAATGGCTACTTTTCCCATACTGTTCCTTGGATTTTTTTCGAAATCACTAGGGCTGAAGCTATTGACGAGATAAACAAACTGTGCAAGTTTCACAAAAATCTGACCACAAATGCAGACTTTATCGTGTAAACAAGAAATGCAAATTTTCAACTTGAAACGGCTACTTTTCCCCTACTGTTTGTTCGATTTTTTTCAAAATCAATAGGGTTGAAGCTTTTAATAAGATAAACAAACTGTGCAAGTTTCACGGAAATCTGATCACAAATGCAGACTTTATCGCGTAAACAAGAAATTGAAATTTTCAACTTGAAATGGCTACTTTTCCCATACTGTTCCTTGGATTTTTTTCAAAATCAATAAGGTTGAAGCTATTAATAAGATAAACAAACTGTGCAAATTTCACAAAAATCTGACCAGAAATGCAGACTTTATCGCGTAAACAAGAAATGGAAATTTTCAACTTGAAACGGCTACTTTTCCCCTACTGTTTGTTGGATTTTTTTGAAAATCAATGCAGACTTTATCGCGTAAACAAGAAAAAGACTAACGGACAGATGGTCGGACGACGGAAACCACGCCATGACTTAAGCTCTGCTGGCTTTCAGCCAGTAGAGCTAAAAACAACAAAAATTTGTTTTGAGGATTTTTCAAAAATTGGGAAAGAGGACAAATTACTTGCAACATCAACTGCTCTTTTCCCGTTCATGTTTTTTTTCTAAAATAGAAAGTATCTTTATTTTTGTAAGCTGTATTTTCTTTTTTTTCTGATTTGCAGTGATAATTCCATGATCTGAATGTGGCATGTATGGTATCAGTAAACAAGAGCGGCAAATTGTCGCAAGATACGCCCGTCCCACCACCAGTTGTCGAGGGGGGATAATAATTGTAAAGGGCAGGTAGAGGAAAATAGTAGTGCAGCAGAAATCATGTAAGTGATTGAAATAGGTATGAATGTCTCCTCTAATGTTAAGGAAACATGCATATAAAGTTTCAGGTCATTCCAACATGAAAAGACAAAGTTATATTGTAGAGAAGCATGAAAAGCTGTAAAAAAAAATAATGAACAGGGAATAATTCCAAAAGGGCATTAGGTAAGGCTACGGCTCCAGTGCATTGCACTTTTCATAAATGCAACAAACATGTTTACCAAGTCTCAAGTCAATTTGACTTGAGGTGACAAAGTTCCGTTCCAGACAAGCAAGAAATACTGTAAAAATGAAGATCAAAGTGGAATTACTCAAAATCCGCGCTAGGTAGAGTTATTGTTCTTTCAAGTCATTCCTACTTAAGATGACAAAGTTATGCTCCGGACAAGCAAGAAATGCTATGAAAATGAAGATCTAAGGGGGAATAACTCAAAATTCGTGATAGGAAGAGTTATGGTTCTTGTGCACTGCACTCCGTAATTTTTCACCAACCATGCATACCAAATTTGAAGATGTTCAGACTAAAAATGACAAAGTTGTATTCCGGACAAGCAGAAAATGCTGTAAAAATGACGATCAAAGGGTAATAACTCAAAGACAGCACAAGGTAGAGTTATGGTTCTTTTGCACTGCACTCTGTATTATTGCAACAAACACAAATGCCAAGTTTCAAGTCAATCGGACTGGAGATGACAAAGTTAAGCTCCGGACAAAGAACTGGACTGTAAAAATGAAGATCAAAGTGGAATTACTCAAAATCTGAGCTAGGTAGAGTTACTGTTCTTGTGCACTGTACTCCGTAATATTGCAACAAACATGCATACCAAGTTTGAAGTCGTTCTGACTTGAGATGACAAAGTTATATCCTGGACAAGCACTAAATGCTGTAAAAATGATGATCAAAGGGAAATAACTCAAAGACAGCACAAGGTAGAGTTACAATTCTTGTACACTGCACTTCCAAATATTGCAGCAAATAAGTATACCATATTTCAAGTCATTCCTACTTAAGAAGACAAAGTTATGCTCCGGACAAGCAAGATATGCTATAAAAATGAAGATCAAAGGGGGAATAGCTCAAAATTTGTGCTAGGAAGAGTTATGGTTCTTGTGCACTGCATTCCGTAATTTTTCACAATCATGCATACCAAATTTGAAGATGTTCAGACTAGAGATGACAAAGTTATATTCCGGACAAGCAGAAAATGCTGTAAAAATGACGATCAAAGGGAAATAACTCAAAGACAGCACAAGGTAGAGTTATGGTTCTTTTGCACTGCACTCCGTATTATTGCACAAACACAAATGACAAGTTTCAAGTCAATCGGACTGGAGATGACAAAGTTATGCTCCGGACAAGCAGAAAATGCTGTAAAAATTACGATCAAAGAGAAATAACTCAAAGACAGCACAAGGTAGAGTTATGGTTCTTTTGCATTGCACTCCGTATTATTGCAACAAACACAAATGCCAAGTTTCAAGTCAATCGGACTGGAGATAACAAAGTTATGCTCTGGACAAAGAACTGGACGCCGCCCGCCCGCCTGCCCGGTCACCCACCCCCCCGGACGCCCGTACGCCATGGATGATCCCATAATACGTCTCGTCTTCGACGGGCATATAAAAATAAATATGGAGAGGGTATTTTTTATGTAATTATGTCACATGAATTTCAGACATACTGACTTATGAGGGAAATACATTCCCAGTAAATATAGATTCAACTGAAATAGAAGATGTGCAAAGATGATCCAGTAAAACCCTTAGCAAGCAATCCCAGCCTTTTAACGACTGTGAGGAAGATGGCTTTTGAAAACATTATGGGAAAAGGAGAAAATGCCAGTAACCAGCAAATACAGAGTAAAAGGGTTGAAAAATTTTTTTCCCCTGACCTATCAGTTTTCAGAGAGATGACGAAGAATATTACTCATTCACTGAAATTACAATAAATCTGTAATAAAACTCTGTATTACAGCCAATGACTGCATGCCATGCACAGAAATAATTAACAGCACCACAATAAAAAAAAAGAAAATAGCCAAAAAGGAAAGTTACAATGCACCTGCCACCTCATGAATTAATGTTTTTTTTTTTCTCTTCTGTTTTGCTTTCAGACAATGCAAAATATTATTCCACACTTTTTCACCCTTTACCTTAGACACAACTTGAACTCTCTTAGAGTAAAAAACAAGAGCATTGCATGCGGGTGTCAACACTTGGCTGCAAGTGCTTGATTTTCAGTGAAAATCCTAAGTCAAAAAAGGGCCTAACTGTCAAAAATACTTTGTTGGTTACCTACCCTTGTTGTATGGGTGTTCCTCTGTTGATAGTCAAAAACTTGTCCAAGTTTGAAGTACAAATCTTCAGTAATAACAGAGATACTATAAAATGTCAAAGTTTTTGCATGACAATGAGGCAGACAGAGACAGGGCTATGACAATGCCTCAAGGTTTTCTTCGAAAACAGCCGAGCTAAAAACTGATAAATGGAAAGATGAATAAATTCATCATCAGATCTATGTATTAGCCAATTTTCACAGAATCTAAGCAATCACCAGATTTGACTTTATGCTCCAAGATGTGTTTCAAACTAAAAGCACCTACCATATAACTAACTCTTTTGCCGCCAAACTGAATGAGCCATACTCTGGCATAAAGGGGCTAAATGCATCTTCGTAAAGGGGTATCATACCAAGCAAGTGATCACATAATCATGAATCCATAAAATCCATTTTGTACAACCACCAACTTAATCATGAGGTACACTGGTTCTTTGAAATGCAGAAAATCGACAAACAGCAAAAAGTTTTGATTTGGGTCAGCCTGCACAGACTGCGCAGGCTGACATGGGTAGATACTTTTTGCAGATGCATTAAGCCCCCTTTTCACAGTGCATGGCACAAATAAATTCCACTTTTTTTGAGATCTAACAGTCAATTTCGCCTTGAATTTAAAACCCCATGCCTCTTCATTTTTAGACTGACGAAAGCTAGTTGATTGCCTTCAAGAGTGATTCAGATTCAAATTAAACAAAAAAACCCACTGTTGCCAAATACTGCCTCACAAAAAACAAATCTTTCTGTTAGAAACTGTGATTCTGTTAAATATGACAATGCTGATATGAAGCATTCTTTATCTTACTCTTAAGAATTTTCTAAATTTGAAGGCAACACTGAAATTGTGTTGCTTCTAAATCTAGAATTAGACTAAGAATGCAATTAAACAGTTAAATCCGGACCAAACTTAGTAACCAGATTAGACTGGGGCAAACCAGGGCCTGTATTCACCAACAATTCTTAAGAATATTCTTAGTCTTATTCTCAAGAATTTTCTACATTTGAAAGTAACAAAACTTCTGATTGGCTAAACCAAACGGTTAAGCCAATCAGAAGTTGCGTTACTTTCTAAATCTAGAAAAAGACAAAGAACATTCTTGAGAATGGTTGGTGAATACGGGCTCTGACTGGACTGGATCAGACTTAATAACTGGATAGGACCATTTAATTCAATCTTGTAAGGGCCAACCAAATTTTATCTTTACCAACGCTGCTTATTTCACATTTGCTAGTCTATCAGTTATTTCGGTACTTTGATTTCTTTCCAGAGTGACAAAATAATCAAGATTACGTGAACAAAAAAGAGAAATAGTTATTAGCAAAGTGATGAGGCAGATTTTTGTTTACCAAGATTTTATCATAAAAATAGCTCATACCAAAAACAGAAGGGAGCAGAGAGTTGCGCGCACATAGTAGGATGTAAACAAGCATTCTGATAGTATTGCATAGTAATACCCAGTCCCCTACCGCCGTATATATCGCTGGCACATATAGTTTGTAAATTTTTGTAGAGGAGAAAGAACATATTTGACCCACTTTCAGAATTATAAGCATTGTGTCTGTCTTTGTATGCAATGTTTTAATGAAAGCCAGATATGTAAACATTTTTCCTTGTTAATATATTAAGTTCATTAAAGAAGTTTTTTCAGTGAAATTTTCTAAATCTAAGGCCCGTAATTTCGTCAAAAATCGGTGGAACTGAACGAAACTCAAGCTTGATCTGTAACTCATGGTGGTTGACTTACACACCAAAAATGTGCTCAATATCTGCCAGTGTTTAGAAAAAGGTCTGGAAAACTGTTTTTTCGGCGAAAATTTCTAAGTCCAAGGCACGTAATTTCGTCAAAAATCATTGGAACAGAACGAAACTCAAACTTGATCTGTAACTCATAGTGGTTGACTTGCACACCAAAAAATAAGCTCAATATCTGCCAGCGTTTAGAAAAAAAAAGCCCGGAAAACTGGTGGACTGAGGGACGGACAGACAGACAGATGGAGTGCAAACCTAAAGTCCCCTTCAGCTTCGCTGGTTGGGGACTAACAAAGCATCTCTATCAAGATGGAGTTATCAGGCAGCATCAAACTGACCAACAGAGATACTTTGATGTAACTATATCTTCTCTGTTCAAATTTTTTATTTTATGACTTTCCTGTTTATGACTATTAACTCAAAATTCATTACCATATTTCAGGTCTTGTTTTGATGCATAAAGGGGTTTTCGCTATTCTATGAATCAAAGCCTCAGTGAAGTAAACAACTTTCTGGTATATTTTCTTAAACTATTGTCTACCTTTTTTACTGCTTACTTTATTTTCTGTGCCCAATCTTTTTTTATGAAAGAGGGCATGGTGCTTTAAAAGTAATTTTGGTCTGACTTTGGCACCTAGGAAGCTGATGATGTAGATTATGGATCGGTCTGCACATTTCGTGCAGTCTGGTCTTGATCAATGCCAACTGCCAAAGCAATTCTGGTTACCATTAGCAACAAGAGTTAATTCTAGAGGCACACGTCATGATAAGAATCACCATTATGTCATCAGTTCAACAGTTTCCAATGGTACCACTATCCTCAAATATGACTATGGAACATTAACTCGTGTATAGGGCTGTTTGAGTGAAGACAGAGAGGAAGTAAGGAAGACGTTAGGAACTGTAACGTCCATAGCTTCATTACTTAATATGAAAGTGTCTGAGGAAGTCCCTTGCCACACCTGAAATGCATCAACATCCAATACAGGGATTGTTACCTTGAGTCCTTAACTCTTACCACACAGAAACAAGAGGGCCATTGGCCCTAATGTGCTCACCTGAGTAAAGTCATGTATGGTTAATAAAGCTGAAGAGATCTTGGTTTTAATGATGTAAAATACATGATTTTATGTGACCTACTTTTTGACCATCTTGACCTACTTTTGACCTTCTCAGATATTTCATCAAGACAAATATTCTGATAATGTTTCGTTAGTATCAGACTGAAAATTTGGTTTCTGGACTACACACAAGTTTTTTCTAAGATTTTGCCCAGTGACTTACTTTTTAACCTACAATTTCAAGCTAATCTGAGATTTCAAAAAGACCTAGTTTTATAAGTACTGAAAATGTGTCCTCTAGATTGCACAAAAAGTTTTTCTCAGATTTGGCCCAGTGACCTACTATTTGACCCAATTTCAAACTTAATCAAGATATCATCAACACAAACATTCTGACCAAGTTTCAAGAGTATCGGGCTGAAAATGTGGCCTCTAGAGTGCACACATGCTTTTTCTAAGACTTAGCACTGTGACGTACTTTTCAACCCACATGACCCATTTTTAAACAGGTATTTGGAAGGGTGGAAAACATTTTGGGAAAAGGAGAAAATGCTGGTTACCAGCATTTTCTCCTTTTCCCAAATTTTTTTTTTTTCAAAAGCCTTACTCATAAGGGTCATTAAAGCTTGGGATTATTGAAATTTTAGTGGTAAAGGTTTAACAAAAAATAAAACACAATCAACAAAAAATATGTTATTCTTTCACTAACAGCTTGATACCCTGACTCTTCCTCTCTATACCAAACAACAAAATATGGACTTTTTCCAAATTGTAAGCGTTTGCTGACAATACATGAAATGAGGCTAAATTGTGATATTTATTCTTAGATTAGAAGGAAACATCATGGCGAAAAAAAACTAGAGGCCCTTGAGGGCCTGAAATCGCTCTACTGGCAGTGATTTTGCTTTTATGCTAGCATACATTATGAATTCATGATGCAAAAAGAAAAAAAAAGACAAAAAACACAAAAATGTGTTCTTGCAACTAGGCTTGAACCCACTAAGACAGCATAAGTAGGCATGGTGAATTGAACAAACTTTGAAAAAAAATGAGGTGCAATTTCTCAAAACTAAATGTTTGGAATCCAGCCAAATTTGATAGGCTTTCAGTGCGCCTTGTATTAACCCTTTACCACACAATCCCGAGTTTTGACAACCCTGTGGGAGAAGGCTTTTGAAAGCATTTTGGGAAAAGGAGAAAATGCTGGTAACCAGCATTTTCTCCTTTTCCCACCATGTTTTCTACCCTTCCAAAAATAAATTTCACTATTTGAATCCCATTTATTTTGTCGTCTGTAAATGCTTTCAATTTGGAGAAATCTAAAATTTTGTCATTTGGTAAAGAGTTAAACAATCCTAGCAAATTTCAAAGAAATGTGACTAATAATGTGGACTTTGTTTAGTAAACGATACTAAGTCATCAAATGGCTGCTTTTCCTGAACAGTTTACTAGATTTTCTTCACTTTTGAAAGAGTTCAATCCCTTGATGAATCTTTGCAAGTTTCAAAAGAATTGGATTAACACTGTGAACTTCATTGCCTAAACAAGAAATGGAAATTTTCAACTTTGAATGGCTACTTTTCCCATACTCATTGTCAGATTTTTTTCAAAATCAATAGGGTTCAAGCTGTTGATGAGACAAAGAAACTGTGCAAGTTTCATGAAAATCCGACCACAAATGCCGACTTCATCATGTAAACAAGAAATGGAAATGTTTAACTTGAAATAGCTACTTTTCCCATACTGTTTGTTGAATTTTTTTCAAAATCAATAGGGTTGAAGCTATTGATGAGATAAACAAACTGTGCAAGTTTCACAAAAATCTGATCTCAAATGCAGACTTTATCATGTAAACAAGAAATGAAAATTTTCAACTTGAAATGGCTACTTTTCCCATACTGTTCCTTGGATTTTTTTCAAAATCAATAGGGTTGAAGCTATTGATAAGGTAAACAAACTGTGCAAGTTTCATGGAAATCTGACCACAAATGCAGACTTAATCGCGTAAACAAGAAATGGAAATGTTCAACTTGAAATGGCTACTTTTCCCATACTCATTGTCAGATTCTTTTAAAAATCAATAGGGTTCAAGCTGTTTATGATACAAAGCAACTGTGCAAGTTTCATGAAAATCTGACCACAAATGCTGACTTCATCGCGTAAACAAGAAATAGAAATTTTCAACTTGAAATGGCTTCTTTTCCCATACTGTTTGTTGGATTTTTTCAAAATCAATAGGGTTAAAGTTATTGATGAGATAAACAAACTGTGCAAGTTTCACAAAAATCTAATTACAAATGCAGGCTTTATTATGTAAGCAAAAAATACAAATTTTTTTCTTGTAATGGCTACTTTTCCCATACTGTTTGTTGGATTTTTTTCAAAATCAAATGGATTGAAGCTATTGATAAGATAAACATTCTGTACAAGTTTCATGAAAATCTGACCACAATGCTGACGCCATCGCATAAACAAGAAATGGAAGTTTTCAACTTAAAATGGCTTCTTTTCCCATACTTTTTGTTGGATTTTTTTCAAAATCAATACGGTTGAAGCTATTGATGAGATAAACAAACTGTGCAAATTTCACAAAAATCTTATTATAAATGCAGACTTTATCGCGTAAAAAAGAAATGGAAATTTTCAACTTAAATGGCTACTTTTCCCATACTGTTTGTTGGGTTTTTTTCAAAATCAATAGCATTCAAGCTATTGATAAGATTAACAAACTGAGCAAGTTTCATGGAAATCTGACCACAAATGCAGACTTTATCACGTAAACAAGAAATGGAAATTTTCAACTTAAAATGGCTTCTTTTCCCATACTGTTTGTTGGATTTTTTTCAAAATCAATAGGGTTCAAGCTGTTTATGATACAAAGCAACTGTGCAAGTTTCACAAAAATCTGATTATAAATGCAGACTTTATCGCGTAAACAAGAAATGGAAATTTTTAACTTAAAATGGCTACTTTTCCCATACTGTTTGCTGGATTTTTTTCAAAATCAATAGGGTTGAAGCTATTGATGAGATAAACAAACTGTGCATGTTTCATGAAAATCTGACAACAAATGCAGACTTTATTGCGTAAACAAGAAATGGAAATTTTCAACTTAAAATGGCTACTTTTCCCATAATGTTTGTTGGATTTTTTTTTTCAAAATCAATAGGGTTGAAGCTATTGATGAGATAAACAAACTGTGCAAGTTTCATGAAAATCTGACAACAAATGCAGACTTTATCACGTAAACAAGAAAAAGACTAACGGACGGACGGATAGACAGACGACGGAAACCATACCATGACATAAACTCTGCTGGCTTTCAGCCAGTAGAGCTAAAAATGGAAATTTTCAACTTGAAATGGCTACTTTTCCCATACTGTTTGTTGGATTTTTTTCAAAATCAATAGGGTTGAAGCTATTGATGAGCTAAACAAACTGTGCAAGTTTCACAAAAATCTGACCACAAATGCAGACTTTATGGCGTAAACAAGAAAAAGACGGACGGACGGACAGACAGACAGACGGACGGATGGACAGAAACTATACCATGACATAAGCTCTGCTGGCTTTCAGCCAGTAGAGCTAAAAATGCTGTTTACCAGTAGTCTCTTCTTTACCCTCAATATTTTTTAAAACTTTTTTCTTCAGGGTCATTAAAACGTATTATTGTTTTGTAAACATAATAATTGATAGGGCAAATTTGATCAATCGGCCTAAATTAGTTCTTCAAAATTTTTCAAAAACTACATGGTGTAATAAAGTATATGACATAATGAATTGCGATTGTTTTTTCTTCTGCATGCATTTTTAACATAAATGACTGTTTTGCCAAAGGCAGTTTTAGCAACAGGAAATAAAATTTTGCTTTATCTACAATCCAAGGTTGTACAAAATCATGTTTTTTTTTAATGGCAAGGTTTTTTTTTTATTTTCAATTCATTTATCTCTTAGGCAGATGACAAAATTTTAGACTTTACCAAATTTTAAGCAATCATGGATAACAAATACAACTCAAACAACAGGATTAGTTGTTTTTGAAAGGGTTGATAAAGTTAGGGGAAAGGAGAAAATGCTGGTTACCAGCAATTTCTCCTTTTTCTAACAATTGTTTGGAAAGTCTTCTTTCCAAAGATCATTAAAATACAGGATTGTTTGTTAAAACCAAAAGAATACAACATGAAGAGATTTCAGTGGACAAAATTGACAGATCCATTACATTTTCAAAGTGCATGTGACAAAATTTTTTAAGAAAAACAGCAGACTGCATAGATCCAAGATTAGACTGTAAATATGTATGGTCTAATCTTAATCTGCATTCAGTGCCAAAACAATGTATCCATATACCAAAGGATCAAGTGTTTTAACCCTCTACCAAACAAGTCAGAGCTTTAATGACCCCGAGCAAAAGGCTTTTGAAACATTGTGGGAAATGGAAAAAATGCTGGTAAGCAGCATTATCTTCTTTTCGCACAATGTTATCTACCCTATCAAGGACCAATACCTTGATTTTAGCCACTTATGATTTATGGTCGGTAAGTGCTTCAATTTGGACCAGTCTAAATATTTGTTCTTTGGTAAAGGGTTAATAACCCTTAGGAAGAGAGCTCTAGAAACTATTGTCGGAATAGCTCAGAAAATGCTTGCAATCAGCATTCTTTTGCTTTTTACAAAAATATTTTTATACACTTTCAACTACAAATCCACTTGTTTGAGCAATATTTAACTTCACTTTGCTGTCTGATACAAGGCCGTTGTCGGTGATCTTACCAGTCTGGCAAATGGCCAAACTACTTTTTTTGCCAAGTGCAGTGTTGGTTTTACCACCTTTTTAATGTTACCAACTTTGCTTAATTGAGTTTCAAACTCAAAATTGGTCTCAAGGTGCATTAGAATTGTTACTGAAGACATACCTTACATACTGCTGGACACCTTCATCACATGGGAACACCAGATGCAATTACCACAACCATACCAGTTTTCAAAAGCTTATTATCACCCTGGAGAGACCTTACGTTCTTGCTCCAGATCAACGTTACTGCTCCTGTCAATTGAATGCACCAGCTCCAGGTAAAAACATGGCCACGCCCTAAAATTTTGCTAGGTAAGCACCAAAACATACTTCTTTGACAATCAGATGAATAGATATGCAGTAGATGGTTGTCGCACGGAATGTCTTGGATGTCAGTGCATATTTCTGTATTCTTTTGGTGGTTGGTTGTTTGTTGAAGACGTTTAATTTGACAAACTTCCGTCAGCGACTATGATTTCTTGAAAATCAACACACGGAAGTCAGCAAAAGCTTTGTTAAACATACAAACACGATATTCTGAAGTTTGTGCTCTGCCAAGTGATTCATATATGCTTTATTCACCACAGTTCTAAACAAAAAATATACGATGTTCACTATCAAGCAACTTTCTGTCATTTTTTATAGGCAATGCTCCACGCTCCAAAACTCAGTAAAACGATCCAGCTCCTGAGTTGAAACAGAGTACGATATTATAAGCGATTGTCTACAAGTTTAATCAAACAATTTGTCTTTTTGATCAATATGTATAACTGTCTGTCTGTCCATCTTTCGGTCTTTCTGTCAGTCAGGTTTCTTGTCCTGATTTTTTATGCTTTTGAAATGAAATGTCATTACGAGGGTCATCCAATAATTAGCGAGACTGTAGTTATTGAAGAAATACCTGAACTAATACTAATCCAATGTTCCTACATTCCTTCAATATAGGCTCCTCCTTTTTCAATGACAGAATTCCATCAGTGAGGAAGTCTTCTTATTCCCGTTGCTAGGCAACCAGAGTTAATGCGTCAAATTTGACTGGCCACCTCTAATTCCAGGGCATCTAAATCCTCAAAACGCACACCTCGCAATAGTTCTTTCAACTTAGGAAAAAGATCAAAGTCTGGAGGACTCATGTCTGGAGAATATGGAGGGTGCGGTAAAATGTCCCAGTTACAGAGCGTCAAAAGTGACAGGCAGAATTAATGGTGTATGTTCAAGCAGCTCCGGTCGCTTCTTGCGAATGGCAGGTCTCAAGACAGACATTAGAAATGTACAATAATACTCTTGATTGAGTGTTTTCCTGATCGGGACCCGATTTGCAGCTAATATGCCGTGATTATCATAAGCAAAAATCATCATCATCTTCAAATTTCCTTGTTTTCGCCTGAATTTAATGGGTCATGGGGAACCCGGCGTGTGCCATTCTGAAGATTGTCTTTTTAGTTCTGGTTCATAACTTCGTATCCAAGTCTCATCTATTGCCACTATCCTGTTAAGAAACATATCACCCTCATTTTTGTATCTTTCCAGTAATTGACTGGCAACATCCACTCTTGCCTGTTTCTGCTCCGAGCTCAGTGCATGCGGTACCCACCTTGCAGTAACACGTCGCATGTTTAACTTATTTGTCAAAATTGTATGTAATGACCCATGACTTATCCCAATTTCATTGGCTACTTCTTTGCATGTGTATCTTCGATCAGTCTCCATTACAGCCTTCACCTTTTGGATATTTTCTTCGCTTGTTGCTTCTGTTGGCCGACCTGGGCTGGGTTGCTTCTGCACACTAGTCCTTCCTTCCTTAAACTGTGCATCCACCGGAACACTGCTGCACGAGAAATAGCTTGGTCCCCACGAACTTTTTGTAAGGTTTGAAAAATCTCTGTTCCAGTGCTACCCTTATAATACTCAATTTTTATATATGCACGTTGTTCTTCTGCTGTGAAGCTGGGCATGTTGCAGTTGTTTGTGTCACAGGAAGTAACGTCATAATTGTGATGTCATAACATAACGTCATTTAGCGTAATTTTTGTGTTGCTAATATGTTAGGCAATAGATGTGCAAAGCTTCATTAAAATCTATCAGACAATATTTGAGATATGACAACAGTCTCACTCATTATTGGAGGACCCTCGTATATACATGAAGAGTTTGATGACAATCAGTATCATGCACAAGATCCATAACTATCATGCACAAGATCCATAGCTATTATAAGTTTCATCTTCGATATCGTCATCACAAGACTCCTCTTCGTTAATGTAAATTAATAATAATGATCATCAACGAACACCTACCATATGCCTTGTCAGCTGCACACCTAAAAGCATCTAGTTATATCTAATACTATGATTCAAATATGTATAGATTCTTTTTCACACCTTTGCAAAACAGTAGACCCTAATTAGACCTTAAAGTAGCTTACGAATGTCGAATGACGAATTTGTTTCAAATTAACAAGCCAATTTCTTTTTGTGAAATACACTATATAGATGCACAGTTTGTGATTTTTTGCATGAAAACAGATCCGGTAAATTCTTAAATCTTCTGGCACCAGAAAACAACATTGGCAAATAATGCAGTCCCAGATCAGCCGCTACCGAAGCTGGCGGTGCCTGATTATGAGATTTCACTATTTGCGTGTAGTGTTACTATATAAGGGGTAAAAAAAGGAATTAATGTGATTATCTACGGCAGGTTTTTAAAAGGTATATTCATATTTTCATACTGAAAGAAATCATGTCACAGAAGACATTTTCTTTTTATTTGACACCCAAAGAGTTAATACTACGTGCATTTAAAATGCTCACTTACAAATCATGTATGTTTTATTTTCAGATAAATGCGAAAACGATGGGGAAAAGGAAGAAGACAAATCTTTGGCTTAATAAGCCAAAAAGGCGACCAAAGACATTTTGTACTCCAATAAGAAAAATCAAATTGCAGAAAACAGTTTAAAATTTGACTAAGCTGAAAGATACTTATCTCATTGGATAGAATACAATGTGAGAAAAGGAAAAAAATGCTCAATGTTTTGCTTAGTAATCTACATCAGTTTATTTAAATTAGGAAATATTTGGTAAAGGGTTAAAACATAACGTTACAGGTTTTACAGTAGGCTGCGTAAAATATGTTCACTAACCACAATTACACCAAATAAGGATGACAATGTAATCTTAGAGATGCGGCTATGCCATTATCTCCCGTTAGATGGCATTCTACAAATACGCATCTAATTTGGGCATTCTGGGTACAGAACCGGACTACTTTTCAAAACGACAACCGTTACTTTGAATTTCAAACTGAAATAAACATTTACTCAATAAAACACTACCTGGTGTGATTCATTCAGCTATGATCAGCTAGCATGTAACCTATGCACCAGCCATTTATTAAAACAGCTCCTACAGAACTGGGTAATAGCTTCGGTATAAGCCCTACTTTTCCCTAGTATATGGGATCGGTGATGCGTCATAGCAGACAGGTCGAATCTTCGAAGAATATGACATGCGCCGACAACGGTGGCTATACCACAGTGTTGAATACTGCACTTGTTCTTTTTGGGTGTATTATATCTGTGTAGAATTTACTATTTAGCCTCAAACTAATATATAAACTGATGTCTATAGATGTTCAGCTGATTTGGAATATATAGTTGGTCATTCATAATGACAATTATTGCAATTAGGCCTAAAAAAACAAAATAGTTTGTTTAGGGTAACGTCTCCAAAATGTTAGGTAGGGTCGGGTCGAATTTTTTTTTTTAAAATAATTTTTTTTCCCCAAAGCATTTGAAAGAGCTTGAACTCTTTACAACATGAAAAAATGTAGACTTTTCCAACCTAAAGCATTTGCAGACAACAAATTTAATATGGATCAAATGGTGGTACTTGCTTTTGAAAATGGAGAAATCCTTGAGGAAAAGAGAAAATGGTGGCTACCAGCTCTGTGTCCTTTTCTCATTATGTGTTCAAAAGACCTCTATCTCACTGTCACTAACTTTCTGATTGTGTGGTAAATGGTCATATTCTATCTAAACTATACTTCTATATTTGCATCTTTTTTCCCCGTTGAATGCTGTCCACTTTTGTTTAACTCTTTTCTGAACTGAAATGTTTTAGACATGTCCAAATTAAAAGTATTTGAAGACGACAAAACAAATGTGACTCACAAATTGAAATTTGTTTTGGAAAGGGTAGAAAACATTATGGGAAACAAAGAAATTGTAGGTTTATAGCATTTTCTCCTTTTCCCACAATGTTTTCAAAAGTTTTTTTTTAAGGATTGTTAAAACTGTGGATTGTGTGGTAAAGAGCTAAAACAGCTGAAAAATTGAAAAACATTTATTTTCAAGTTTCTAAATAAACTGAATAAATACTAGAATGTTTTGTTTGTTTTTATTTTTAATACCCGCGAGAACACTTCAGAGGACCAGATATAAACATACTGATTTAAAGTAAACATTTTATCTGTAGAAAAGTTGGGTTTACAAAGGATGTGCATGTTTTTTTTTTATATAGAACACACATTCTGGACACAATTTAAAATTACAAGTATGCACTTTAGTTGTCCTTCAGAGTTATAAAGTGAAAAAAAATGAGGCAATATCATTAAACTGCAAATTATTGATTCAAAATTCTTTTTGTCCAGATAATCTAACTACACTGGACAGATTAACGATCACACTGAATTTTCTGTTCAGTGAAATCTTGATCTACAATCCAAACTATGCTTGAAAAGTGTTTATTGGCCTGAGTTTGTTTCATTATGCATAGTATTCAAGCAAAAAGGAATATAGAGATATACACTAGGAGGCTACTTAAACACCCTGAAATTCAGAATATAAATGTTTCCACGGTAAAGTTGTCCAGGAAAAGTAGAACACATAAAAGAGTCCAAAAAGTTGTCTTAATGGACATAAAACCAACAGGAAAACATTGCTACACAATAATATCTTAATTTTGAACTGTTACTGCCCGGCCAGGTAGCTCAATGGTTAGCATATCTGATTCGTGACCTGGTGGTTGCAGGTTTGACATCCAGTTGCAGTAAAATTCCTTTATGGCACTTTTTCGCCTCTCACCTCTGATGCATGTAAGAATAATAGTCATTGACTTGGAAAGAAAGTGCTTTTGCGGAAAACGTGCACTCTGATCTTTGATCTACCCTGTTCAATATTATATTTTCTTTCCGCCGAAATCAACTTTGTAATTGCAATATATGGTTTTTGACTATAGAGTGGAAATTTTCGTTCAGTTTACTCAACAGTTTAGGGGCTAAAACCTCATTTTTATTTCAAAGAAGTGCTGCTGCTCTTCAGTTTCATGTAGATCAGACACATTTTACCTGGAAATTAAAGTGGCATCACTTGCCAGAAGTGTAAGAGAGATTAGAAAGCCTTGGAAAATTTTGGCAGTTTCAGTATTTTCTCTAAGACCAGGTAGGGTAATTCAAGCTGAGTGAAGAAGGGGGGGGGGGGCAGAGCGAGAACAAGGCAAGTTTGGGTAGATTTATATTATCCTAAAGAAATCATTGTTGCCTCATTGTGACAAAGGTAGAAAATAATAAATACGAAAATACCTGTTTAATAAGAAGACCTATCGACGCTTGATACAAATCTAAACTTCTATCGTTGCCATCGTCTAGTTTAGTCCACAGTCCGTCTTGTCAGATAAGTTGCAAGAGAAATCTCCATTAAAATTTTTCGAATGTTATATCTGCATTGAACAACTTATTTGTTCGTAGTTCTGGTGTATGCTAGCACATCTGCTGAATGATGTTTAACAGAACTTGTTCAATCTGAAATCTAGCAAACCGAAAGTAGGGACAATGCACTACAGAACTGGAAATACTGATCACAACAGAGATGACGGGATCCTGTCTATATTTTACATGAAGAAAAGCGAAAATCACGAGTAAAAGTTCGTTACACAGTCTGTACTCAACTGCAGTATTTCGGGCGTGATTCATTGTAGATGATAAAACTGGTACCCGTTTGTCTTTTGTAACCGTGCGATAGGATACGAACGTTCGATAAACAGAAGTTTTTGTGTGCATTTAGCGAAAAAGCCCAATCTCTCCGCTTGCCTGCATGTATTTTTAGAAATGGAAAACCCACGTTATTGCGTTTGACAATTTGTTTTTAAAGTCGGTTCAATATGCTCCGATACACAGTGGCTTCTGTACAGGCGTAGGAATTTTCATTCATAATTATGTATGTAGCAGTACATGATTGTAGACCTATAATATAATGTGCGTCCTGTGACACGGTAAAATAGAAGGCTGATTTTTTTTTTTTGTCAGAAGACAAAAAAAAAAAAATAGGGTCGGGGCAAAATCTCCAGGAAGGGTCAGGTTACCTGAAACAAACTATTTTTTTTCTTACGCCTTATCAACAATGACGGACCTATGACTGTGACCACGATAATTAATGTAGAATCTTGACTAAAATAACAAATTGTTTACTGTAACACGAAGACTTACGCTTGCCATGTTTCAACTCAGGAGCTGGATCGTCGTATTGAATTCAGGAGCATGTTAGGTTGTAATGCAAAATTGACAAAATTTTGCTTTATAATTGCAATCTAATTTTTTTCGGTTTATAGTTGTGAGGAATAATCATTATATAGGTCATCTGACACGGTACACACTTCAGAATATCGAGTGTATATGTTTTACAAAGGTTTTTGGAGACTCCAAGTACTGATTTTCCAGAAATCGTAGTCGCCGACGGAAGTTTGTCGGATTAAACATTTTCAACAAACGATTAACCATCAAAAGAACGACAGATTAAGGTGCACTGACATCCCAGACATTCCGTGCGACAACATTCAACTGCATATCTATTTATTAACATGTCAAAAAATTATGTTTTTGTGTATACCTTGCAAAATCTTATGGGCGCGGCCATATTTTTACCTGGAGCAGGTACGTTCAATTGGCAGGAGCGATAACATTGATCTGGAGCAATAACGTAAGGTCTCTCCAGGGTGATTATGGCCCTGTGATATAAAGTTAAGTGGTTCTCAAGGTAAAGTGTGGGACTTACATACTAGAGGCCCTAGGTTTGAGCTGCACTGGATCCACTGGGTTTTTTTGCAGGATTGTCCTTGGGCAAGACACTCCAGAGCCCTAGCCTAATACCTGTTAAACCCAGGAAAACATGAATATGTGAGCTGTTGCTGTGATATGACTTAAATAATGTTGAAAGTGGCATAAAACACCATTCAATCAATCATTAGAAATGAATAAAAAAGACTCAGTTTAAAAAACATTGACACAAGTGCTATTTTGAGCATTTTCTATGCTGCCCAATAGAATAAGGTTTTTGTAACTGTGCCCAATTTGCACTATTTGTTTCCGGTCCAAATGCTATAAAAGGCAACTCTTTAAAAGCACCAACCAAGGGCATACAAACATTGTTGTATTTTTTTGCAAATGAAATCAGCAACCTGTGTCTTCGTTGTAGATGGCATCTGGGTTCATATACACCAACCATTTTTTTTTTTTAAATTCTTAGTATAACTCTGAAATTAGAAAGTAACACGACTTCTGATTGGATAAATTGATTGGTTTAGCCAATCAGAAGTTGTGTTACTTTCAAATTCAGAAAATTCTTGAGAATTACACCAAGCATTTATTTCTGTTGTAGCAGACAGCTCTTGATTGAAAATTACGCCTTAGGCATGATTGTAGTTTGATGATTGTATAGATCAAGGTCAGACTTGTTTGAAATTTGATCTGCACTGTCCAATCTTCTTGAACTGAAATATGTTATTCCTGCTTTTCTCTTCACTGAGCCTGTCCATATCTATCATTTATGCATTCTGTCAAATATTTTCAAATTACAACTTCAAACTACTTACCTGATGACAAAATTTCTTGCCTTGTCAAATCAAGAGCATTTGCATACATCGAACTGAAAAAGGCTCAAATGATGGGATTTGTGTGCGAAAGAGTACAAAAACTTAAAGTGGGAAAAGCTGACTACCAGCATTTTCTCCTTTTCCAACAATGTTTTCAAAAGCCGTTTTCCTTAGGATCATTAAAACAGCAGATTATTTGGTATATACAAAAAAAATATCAATAACAATCAAAGACTCAAAAGCTCATGATGGCCATGTGATAAAGAGTACTTTTGGTACCTAGTACAGTCAGCCTACTAACCTTTTTACCTGTGATGCAGGCTTTGTCACACCAAAGTTGTTACATCTGAAGACAAGCATAAATTTGCTCAAATGAGTTAAATGAATCAAAAGACTGAGTGAGTTTAGAAAAAAAAAAACATTGACGCAAGTGCTATTTTGGGCATTTTCTACAATGCCCCATATTAAGATCCTATTTTTCACATGGTATCCAATGTGTAGTACTTGGTTCCAGTCAAAATGCTACAACCCTTTACCAGACAATCCCGAGTTTCAATGACCTTATAGTAAGAGACTTTTAAAGACATTGTGGGAAAATGAGAAAATGCTGGTAACCAACATTTATTTCTTTTTCCAGCAATGTTTTCAGAAGCCATTTTACTTTTGGTGTCATTAAGAAAATCAGATTGTTTGGTAAAAGGTTAAGAACTGACATGTTGCATTTTCCCTTTTCCACAATATTTTCTATTCTATCAAAGATGGAGTCCATTATTTAAGCCAATTTTGAATTGTTGTCTGCAAATGCTTTCAATTCTGACAAGTCTACACTTTTGTCATGTGGTAAAGAGATACAGATTTTTTTTTGTTGAAATAACACCACTTTCTGTCAATTATACCCAAAAAAATATCAACATTAGAAAAATTCTATTCCCCTTTTTTCTCTGAACAAAGTCAACTTCAATGTGTGATTATGTTTAATCTGTAGGAGCAGGTAACAAAAAATTAATTAAGACTTACCAAGATTTTGTTTGTTTGTTTGTATTGGAGTCTAACGCCGTTTTAACAGCTTAGGTCATAATCCGGCGGTTTGTGCATCTGCACATGTATTTTCTGGTTTTCTCACAATAACGCTGACATAAATTTCTCTCCAAGCCACTGACTACTTTTCTCACAAGCAAAAATCACCAGATGGAGAATTTGCCTCAACCTGGAATTGAATCCACAACCACCAGGTCATATGAGTTAGATATGCTAACAACTGAGCTACCCGGTTGAGCAACCAAGATTTTGAACATGCTAATAGCAACCCTTCATCATCCCATCTTAAATGTGTCAAATCCATGGGGTGACTGAAAACCTGAAATTTGAAAAAAATAAGTTTTCAATTAATTTTGAAAGCACAACGCAAATTACCCTTTTATGGAGACTCTAGATCCTTGATAGGGTAAAAAACATTGTGGGAAAAGGAGAAAATGCTGGTTTCCAGCATTTTATCCTTTTCCCACAATGTTTTCAAAAGGCTTCTTTCTCAGGGTTGTTAAAAAGTCGTTATTGTTCGGTAAGGGGTTAAAGCACTCTCTCCCAGATTGTATTGCTGGCAGTAGAAGTCAAGCTCACAAGAACAGTAAAGGACAGCAGCTCCAACCACATAGCCAACTGGCATTAATATAGTATAAACTGTCTTTTAACCCTTCACCAAACAACACCACATTGGACTTTTCTAAATTTAAAGCAACTATAGACAACACGATGAATGTGTCTTAAATGGTGAAAATTGTTTTTGAAAGGGTAGAAAAACATTGTGGGAAAATGTTTTCAAAAGGATTCTTCGTCAGAGCCATTAAAAGACGGGATTGTGTGGTAAAGAGTTACTTGTATTTTTCACTTCCTGTATGACACACGCTACCCAATAACTAAAAGCTGAGAACTTTCACAGGAGAGAAACGAAAAATCAAAATATCAATTGTTTCTGGATCTTCTGCTAATTTTGCTGACAAAGCCATAAAGAAAAATTTACAGTTTTTGTGAAGATTTTTTTTTTTTAATCTAAGAAAATAAAATCTGGTTCTATGCAGCCCCAATCATCATTATCTGATATGAATGTTTTTTTTAATCAGAAAATACTGGAGCAGCAGTTTCGATTGCTGCAAGAATCGGACTTGCTTCTTCTCTTCTTTCAAAGGGTTTGATAAAGCCTAACAAAAAAATATCTGTGTTTAGGGTTTCAGTCCAAGATGCTGTAGGTAGGGTAGGTAGGGATTTTTTTTCCAGAAACTTTTTACATGGACCATGTACCGAAATCACACCCGACAGATCTTTTTTTTTTTCCAATCGTAGCATAAAAAGTTTAGGATCAGCAGCAGTTTCTAGGTAGGGTAGGGTAGGGAAACCCTAAACACAGATATATGCTGACATGAAAAAGAAATGCCTCATCCTGTAAAAACTTGACATATTTTATTTTTTCTGAAACCAAATTAATAAAAAAAATTTTCATTCGAGACTTCAATAATTTTTTGTGTAAAACGAGTTCATTGTGCGGGATTTCATGATTTTTATCGGGGTGAAATGGACAATGATTTCAGACTAGTCACCAAAATTTCACCAGAAAAGTCAGTAGCGTGTATGGCCGCCTCTACTGGCAATCACTGCAGCAAGCCGCCTTCTCATGGAACCACACCAGTTCTGGATCAAGTATTGTGGGAATCTGCCCCACTCTTCGTGGAGGGCCGTAGCCTATTCTTTGACGTTTCCGGGCTGGGGTTGACGTCAACGTAAACGTCGCCCAATGTAATCCCATGCGTGTTCAATGGGATTACAATCAGGGGAAAGTGCTTGCCATGGCAACACATCAATGAGTCTATTCTGTAGAAAGTCCCTGTAATGCGTGTGACATGTGGTCGAGCATTATCATGTTGTAAAACTAATCCTTGACGTTGTCTGAAGAGGGGTACAACTACACGTTGCAAAATCTGATTAATTTTTGCCTGGCTGTCAGATTTCCTTCAACAATGACTAACTGAGACCTAAATCAATGATTTATGGCTGCTCACACCATAATCCCGCCGTCACCGAAGCGATCATACTCCAGAACAGTGTTGTTTGAGTAGTGTTCATGGCGTCGTCCGTATACCCATATATGTCCATCGGCGTTACATAAGTTGAAACATGATTCGTCGGAAAACACTACATTTTGCTAAAGCTGTCCTCGGTGATTTCAAGCCCATTCACGACGTCGGTGACGATGACGAGCCGTAAACACTGGACCACGTAATGGTCTACGACAGCGTATCTCACGGGCCAACAGTCGATTTCTTACAGTGAACCAACTAATAGGCACCCCATGGTTACCCACCACCAAATGTGACGTTGATTCCGCCGTCAAAAATCTGTCACGTAGGTGACGTTGATGGATATAATTATCCTGTCTCACTGACATCACACATGGTGTGCCTGACCTCGGCCTATCTGCAGTTGTTCCTGCCACCCTGACCCGTTGAACGAGACGCACAATTGTGGACCTAGCCACGTTAAAACGTCTCGCAACCTGATCTTGGGTAAGATCACACTCCAACATGGCCATACATTGAGCCCTTTCTTCAGCATTTAATCTCGGCATTTTAAGAAAACGACGCTTTTGGAAAAAAATCGCTTGCACTCAGGTTCTGTATCGTTGAATACATGTACCTCTGTAATTTTGATGAGCAAGACCACGTTATTCATGACAACGGGCATCACTAGCAAAGCGTGCACATAAGCTTTGGCTTAGCTTTTGGATAAAGCAAATCGATCAATTTCATGTTGGCTAGGTTTGTCGGCGAATATATAAGTATGCATTATTTGCTTTCTCCAAAATGTTTTCTTATATTTAAATTATCTTCTGTTTCCGATGGAGCGTTTCTTTTTCTCGTCAGCATATTTTTTTAGGCCTAATTTAAGCTTTTACCGAACAAATCTGTGTTTTATAACCCTTAGGAGAGAGGTCTTTGAAAACATTGTGGGAAAAGGAGAAAATGACGGTTTACAGCTCCAGCATTCTCTTCTTTTCCCACAATGTTTTCTTAGAATCCTTTCAAGGCCAAAGTCCTAAATTTGAGCCCTGTTTAACTTGTCATCTGCAAATAAATTCAATTCAGATGTGTCTAAAATATCTTTGTCTGGTAAAGAGTCAGACTAATATAGCTAATTAACCCTTAACCTGCTAAATAACTTAAATGAAATTTTCCAACAAACAGTAAGAAGTCTAAATATTGCAATTTCAAAGTTATTTTCTTTTTTGGGGGGAAAAATATCTCCTTATCGAACAGTGTAGATCCAAGATTAGACTGCATGTTTTGTGCGGTCTGATCTTGATCCACACTGGCCGCAAAAGCGCCTTGAAGCAAGCTTAGCAGCCTGAGGGTTAATGCATATTTGAATAGTAAAGGTTTCACCAATTTTTTTTCACAGATACATGCGCTAGACTGGTGTATTTTTAAATCATCACCACGAGCCGAGAATGTAAGATCAAATACACTTTTTAATGCATTCATTTTTTATAAGTTGTCAGTTTATATCAATCTTGCTATATAAATGCAGTTTCGTCTGCATGCATACTACTGCGCATGCAATACTGTGACAAATTACAGTGCCTTGGCAATAAGCCAACACATTATTTTTGCATTATGGTATCAGAAGGGGAAACTTGCATCTGCTGCAGACGACAATTTTTTTAGTCAGCATTTCTTTTCAGTATTCTCCTTTTTATTATTGCATCTGCAAACATAAAGAATTGCCCTTCTTCCTCTTTGCTTTTTTTAATTCATCAAATGTAAAAGGTTGCAATGACATTTTTTTCTCGTCTGCATCAGGTTGAACATTCACCTTTGTCTGAAAAAACGCATGACAGACATTTGACTGTAATTAAGTCGTCTGCTACTCTGCACAGAAAAGTGTTGAATTAAAAAACAACCCTTTTTCTATTCTTATCAAAAAGTGAATCTTTTTTTAATGCAACTATTAATGGTCACATGTTCTGAAAATGTATTCACTAACATTTTTTTCTCTTAGCTATTGAAAGAACTTGTTGAAAAACAACACTAGGTGTAATGAATGATAAAAAAAAAACATTAAAAGTGTGTAAAACTAAAAACATGAAAATTAAAAAACTGTATTCAGGGTTAAAATTACTCATTTTGTATTCTAATAAGGTTAAACATGCCTTAAAAGAAGTCCAAACTTCACCCTATCATTAAAAATTATGTAATGTCTTGAATTATGCAGAACTACGGAACAGATTTCTACAGGAAACAATTGAAACTGGTTGTTTGGTCCTCTCTTCATGCAGAATCATGGGCAGCACATGACAATAATTCTTTCAGCACTGAATAAATGACCTGTGCTCTGTGAAAAGGGTGCTTAATGCATCTGCGAAAAGTATCGACCCAGGTTAGCCTGCGCGGACTGCACAGGCTGACCTGGGCCGAAACTTTTCGCTTTTGGTAAACTTGCTGTATGTCCAAGAACCAGTTCACCTCATGATTAAGTCATTCGTTGAAAAAAGTGGCCATTATGAATCAACAGTTATGTGATGACTTGCTTTGCACCATGGATCACAGAGAGGCATTAAGCCCCCTTTTGCCAGAGCATGGCTCAATTAAATTCTACCTCTTTTGGTAACAGAAAACTCAATACACTGAGAAACTCGGAAACATTTTTATTGTGTAGGTTTGACTAAACAAGCATGTTCTATAGATCCAAGATCAGACTGCACGTTCTGTGCAATCTTAAAATGATCTACGCTATCCACAAAAGCCTGTTTAGGCTTCTGGCTGTGTTTGCCAAAAACATGGTCAAGTCTCCAAGACTTGATAACAACTGAAATATAGAAATGACTTTGGGTCCAAATATTAAAATAAAAATAGCCACTTAAACCTTGAACTATATTAACTCTTTACCAAAAAATCCCAAGTTTGAACGACTCTGGAATAAGCCTTTTGAAAACATTGTGGGAAAAATCCTGGAAACCAGCATTTTCTCCTCTTTCAACAATGTTTTTCACTCTTGCAGAATCAAATCTCACCATGTGAGGCACATTTCAATTTGTTGTAGACAAGTCCAAAATTTTGTTGTCAGGTAAAGAGTTAGTACACATGAATCTATGCATTTATTGTATGATCACTCTGAGAGCTCTTTTTGAAACAGTATTGCAGCAGTTCTGGTTTTGTATGATATTTAACCCTCTCCCAAACAAACCCGTGTTTTTACGTGTCTGCAGTACAAGTCTTTTGAAAACACTGTGGGAAAAGGAGAAATTGCTCGTAACGAGCAATTTCTCCTTTTCCCACAATGTTTTCTACCCGATTAGACAACTTTCTGCCACTTTTATCAAATTTAACGTTGTCGTCTGCAAACTCTTTCAGTTTGGAAGAGTCCAAAATTTGCCATTTGGGAAAGGGTTATGATAAACAAGAGCTGCCTCTACACTGCTTTCAAAAATCCATCCTTTCAAGCCAGTGCTTTGACTTAGAGCTGCCTCTACACATAGATATTTCTGCCAAAGTGGTCAGTGCTGCTATCCATACTTTCCTGAAGCTCCTTCTTCAAGTAACTGACACATTGTTCTTTCAAACCAGTCAAAGTCAAGTGAGCCACAGTAAAATTGTCGTCTGCAAGTGCTTTCTATATGGATGAGTCTAACATTTTTTCGTTTGATATAGGGGTATTAGTAATACCATCATGCTGACAAATTTTCATGAGAATTGGGCTTGAATTTGAATTTAAGAGTGCAAACAAGACTTTTTCAAGATCATTACCTTGACACCTACCTCTTTTAACCAAGGTCACTCATGTATCAAACTTGTATGGTATTATCGAAAAAAAAAAACCTTCTAAACAAGTGTCATGAGGATTGTATCTTCAAGAAGGCAGGCATTTTTTTCTTAGATATGACCAAGAGACTTACCTAGAGACATGTTTTCAAGGTATTACTACAGGCCTAATAGCAGCCAAAAAATCAAAGTAGGTGTTAAAATGCATTTGAATTTAAATCAATAAATATTGTAAAGATGACAATCTGTTATGTGTGGTCGGTCCAAGTGTTTGTCCCTGGCAGAAAAATGAAGATTACAATCAGGCAGAAAGTAAACAAAAGATACTGTGACCTGGCAGGTTTTAACCTGGTTTTGAAGTTAATTTCTCTGCCAGCGACTAACACTGGGACTGACCGTACAATAGGCAGCCATCATGATCAAGTTTTATAAGCACTGGACTTACAATATGCCTCTAGACTGCGCACAGATTTTTCTGAGATTTGACCTTGTGAACGACTTTTTGACCCAATGTCATATTCATTTTCAAAGTCACCTGAGAATTGCGAAGATAACATTTTGACTAAGTTTCATTATCATTGGGCAGAAAATGGGGCAGCTAGAGAATACACAAGGTCAAAAGTTTGACCTCATGACCTACTTTTTGATACAGGGCTGGAGCAAGATTTCATCAGCAAGAGCTTTGTTTCAACATTAAGAAAAACACTGTGTTAAAAGGAAAAAGAAAGCAATACGCAATTCCTACTTTTACCATAATATTTCCAAAAGCTATCTGTTTTAGGCATGTAGGGAATTGTCTGTTTTGTGAAGATATTGTGTTAATTAGAAACTTATAATTTTTAGCTCCTGTACAAATTAGATATGTTATACAAAGAAAAATCAACTTTAAATGAATACTGTTATAATAACAAGGCTATTCTTTTATAGTGGAAAAAAATGAGAAAATTATTAAAATTAGGGTCATTAAAAATTCAGACACAGCAAATGTTATTTTTCTTCAACAGAGTAAAACGTTTCAGATTAATTTTGCAAGAACAGCCTGCTTTTTTATCTAATTGGTACTTTTGCATTCATTTTTCCATTGCTTTTGTCCAGAAATGCAAATCAGACCAAATGAGCTATGATGAAAGCATCAATGTAATGCATCTTTAACCTTTTAACCCTTTACCGCACAATGCCGACTTTTAATGCCCCTGAGAAAGAAGCCTTTTGAAAACATTGTGGGAAAATGAGAAAATGCTGGTAATCAGCATTTTCTCCTTTTTCCACAATGTTTTCTACCCTGTCAAAGAATAATTGCACCATTTGAGCCACAACGAAATTGTTGTCTGCAAACGCTTTCAATTTGGACAAGGCTAAAATTTTGTCATCTGGTAAAGGGTTAACTCTTTACCCAACAACAAAATTTTCAAATTTTCCAAATCGAAAGTATTTGCAGACAACAATTTAGTAACCAAAATGATTGGGTTTGTCTATGAAAGGTCTGAAAACATTGTAGAAAAAGGAGAAAATGCTGGTTACCAGCATTTTCTCCTTTTCTAACAATGTTTCCAAAGGGCTTTTTTCCCTAGGCTGCTAGACCCTGTATTGTTTGATATGAGTTAAACCCACTTTCACAATTTTTGTTGTCTTTTTGGTCAGTGTAGATCAAGATTAAATTACACAGAATGTGCAGTCTGATCTTTGATCTACACTGTCCGATTTATCCAGACTGTGATACAAAGAAACCTTGAAATTACATGTACATTTATTTTGGTCCCCCCTCCAGTTTATTCAGCCTGCTAAGAGTCAAAATAAAAAAGAAAAGAATCAACACAAGATATCTTTTAAATTTCTACATTTTTCTACCTCAAGTTCTATGCAAATGCTCACAAAAATTTCCCCTTTACTAAACTATATGATTGATGACCCAAGAGAAGACTTGAAACATTGTGTGCAATGGAGAAAAATTTAGTAACCATGATACTCTCCTTTTCCCACAATGTTTTTTACCTTTTCATTGAATCCTGTCATTTGAACCACATTCTAAATGTTGCTCTCTGGTCCAGGGTTTCCATGGCTTTCATTAGCATGGGATGCCCTCTTTTAAAGACGATTGGTACAGTTTCACCATTTTCTGAAAACAGTTAGAATTTCATTAAACTTTGTTTGGTTTTAGTATATTATCTGATCTACAAGAATAGGAGATGAAAAAAGGGGGTCACCAGCTTTGGAAAAATTCTATGAATATTTCTTTTAGTACACCCTGCATTGCAGCAGTTCAGGATGAAATTTCAATGAAAACCAAGTCCAGGGCTTTCAATAAGATTTAAAGTAGAAGGGTAATTTCCAAAAGTAGAAGGGGGATCTGGGGGTCCTCCCCCAGCGAGGGTCATGGTGGCAGTGCCCCCCTGTTCGGGGGTCCAGGGGGCTGAAGGCCCCCGGCCGAAAAGGAAAATTAGGTGTTTGCAGACATGGAGAACCACATATCCAGGGGGGTATTAGGTGTCATTTCTTGTCCATTCCCCCCTTTTCTTTAGATGCATGGAGGGGAATATAATGAAGAGGATCAAATAAAACAGAACTTTTTCTCAACCAAGCTTAACTTTACTACAAGGGCTGTTCGATATGTAATGTGTATTGTACCACAGCACGATAACGCTTTGCATGATTTCGTGGATGATGATACGCTTGAATAGCTCTATTCAATACCTTTCCAACGGTATAAACACAAGCCTTCAGCTCCACATAGTTTTAAACTTATAGTCATTTCAATAGAGCTAGTCGTTGACCACTATTGTAAAAATGGTTGGGAAACGGATTAAGAATATTAAAGAAATTAGAGCTTACATAAAAGTTCGCACAAAACTCGGTCATTCGGTAATGCTGATTTTTACTGAATTGGGGGAAGTTTATGGGTCTGATAAGGTATCTTATGAGACAGTTCGTAGTTGGAGAAAGAAATTTCTGACTGGCACATGAATCCGTCAAAGATGCAGCAAAATCTGGCCGACCTGTGACTTTAACAGGAAAGGCAAATGTCTCAAAAGTCAGGTAAATAATTGAAAGTGATGGCAGATACACAATTCGTGATATTGCCAACGCTGTTGGCATATCGCTATCGTGGGTGCATTTCATTTTGAAGCGTATTTTGAAAGTACGAAAGATTTCTGCCAGATGGATACCGCATACATAGACAGATGACCAAAAACGGGTACGAGTACAAACCGCTAAGCAATTGCTCAAAATGTTTCCCAAATTCAATCAAAGACAATTTGCAAACATTGCTACTGGTGACGAAACATGGGTTCACTATTTTGAACCAGTAAGAAAAATTGTAAACAAGATATGGCTAACTAAACACGGTAGAAGGCCTGTAGTTGCCAAAAGAAGCATAAGCACAAAGAAGGTTCTTTATTGCATATTCTTCTCATGTGATGGTATAGCCGTACAAATTCCGGTGCCTAAGAGCAAAAGTGTTACAGGTCGGTATTACTAAAAAAGGTCAAGAAATATTATCTTAACCCTTTACCACACGGCAAAATTTAAGACCTATCCAAATATAAAGCATTTGCAGAAGACAATTTCATAGTGGCTCAAATGACGTAACTTTTCTTTGATAGGGTAGAAAACTTTGTGGGAAAAGGAGAAAATGCTGGTTACCAGCATTTTCTCCTTTTCCCACAATGTTTTCAAAAGGCCTCTTCTTCAGGGGCGTCAAAAGGCGTCATTGTGTGGTAAAGGGTTAAACGACGCCCTGTGTCAGGATTTAGGCATGTTTGTCTACTTCATGATAATGCTCCATCACATACATCTGAGCTTGTGAAGCAATTTTTGAAGTCGGAGAAGGTTACCGTCTTGCCACACCCACCATACTCTCCAGATCTAGCCCCATGCGACTTTTTCCTTTTTCCAAAACTTAAAAAGTTCTTATCTGATAGTTGTTACACGTCCTGACAAGCCCTTGGCTCAGCCATCAGTCAGTGCCTCAGAGGTCTACCTAAATCAGCGTACCGTGACGCATTTCAGAAATGGATTCAGAGATTGAAATTATGTATTTCAAATCGCGGAGAATACTTTGAAGGGATGTAATATTCATTTCACTATTTGAGTCGAATGCTTTTGAGATATCGTACAATACACATTACATATCGAACAACCCTCGTATTTCATCCCCAAATTTTGTGAATTTGAAAATGCAAGGTAATCAACAATGGCTCTTGAAGATGAGTCTATAGTATTTTTTTAATTTAATTTTGTTGATTTATCTGTCAGTTTTGTGCATAAATCATGCATAAAATGAGAAAAAAAAATCAAATACAGAATTCTAAAAGCATGTTTGGGCATTTTCATCACACAACTTGTAAAATGTACTGCTGATAACCATTCATTTTCACATTCACTCTCAGACCAGTCATCATACATGGATCCGTGGAAATCGATATTCGACCAATCAGGTCATCGCATTTATTTTACCCGATGTGCAGCCTTGTTGTGGCTATTTCGGCTCCCAAACAAACGACTGTTAACGTTGGAGGGATGCGATAGTTTTTATTTATTTTGTGTTTTAAACGTTTGAATTTTAGAAAAAGTTTAAAATATGTGCTTTGCGAACGTGTACCGCTGACGTGAAATCACGCAGAGGCTGTAGACAAGTTTGAACTATGATAATGACTGAAAATGGGACATATGCAAAGAGTTCTGATCAGCGCTACATTACACAATGGATTAATTAATGCTATAGTTTTTTTTCCCCTCTGAAAGATTTGGAAAGAGACAAAAATGTTTTAAAGTGGAAAACAAAGGTAAAAATAGATCTATAAGAAATACTAATCAAAATATACTATGTTTACTTGAATAGCTAACCTTTTTCAGTAACCTATGCACATCCAAAAAGTGGCACTTGTCATCAATGTTTCAGTTTGACGTTAATCTTAACCATTGGTGCATGAAGAATATGCTAAATGTGTAGATATAGATCAGATTGCAAATAAGATGCAGTTTAATCTTGGATTAAAACTATCTGCTATTTACAATAAGCATATTGACGTGTATTCCTCACTACATATTCCTCACTAAAAGTAGAATTCAGTTTTGAAATTAAGTCTAACTCTATTCCGTACCGATGGAAGTTCAGCTAAAAAGGCAACTTATGATTATTAAATAAGCTTTTTACTTCGTGGTATTAAAGTGGATTAGCACATCTGCCATATATAAGGATGTGTCGGTAAACTGTTAACTGATAAGAAGTGTGTTTGATTGCAAACCAATTTGCCACTCTAATCAACTTGACCACCCGTTGTCTTCAGTGTATCATAAGATAAAACAAACTACCGTCACTGATATTAACAAGTTTGTTAATTGACACTACACTTAACACATTTTGAAATCATAAGACAACCCCTTTTCCCTTAAACTGAAATTGAATTTTTTCATAGTCAAGTCATAGTCAATTTTTCATAAACTTACACCTCTCTGTAGAATCAGACAATCTATAAAGTTTTTGAAATGCTTGTCATTCAGTGTTGTTTATTTGGGTATGATGTTGAGACGACTTTACTATCCTTACGAAAACAACAAGTATCTTTAATTCTATTATTCTGTGGCAAAACAGAGTTTCGTTGAGGTGATTTATTCTTTTTTCATATTGAAGTTCAAAACCTTGCTAAAACAAGTAGATCTTTAACATTGTCCGTAGCCCCCATAAATCACCCTTTTTGTATGGGTGACAGATGTTTCGGTAACAGACGAGTTCGGTAACATAGACTTATAGAGTAAATCGTTCGGATGTTTCGGGAACAAAGCAATTATATTGTGTTTATGTACCGTGACGTTCTTTACACCCAATACATGGCTTTGTTTTGTTCAAACCTTTTATTTTTGCACTTTTCACCCTTTTGTGCCTTGATAGATAGGTTCAAACCTTTTACTTTTTGCACTTTCCACCCTTTTTCTCTTGATAGATAGGCAATCCACACGGTTTACACATACAGCGTGGAATGAGGAACATAAAAATATTATATATGAAACATAGTGGGATTTACAAATTAAGGTTTTAAATAACGAAGGTTTGAACAAAACAAAGCCATGCATTGGGTGTAAAGAACATCACGATACATAAACACTATATAATTGCTTTGTTACCGAAACATCCAAACGATTTACTCTATAAGTCTATGTTACCGAACTCGTCTATTACCGAAACATCCGTAAATCTTTTGTATATATTTTTGAGTAAATTAGTTCAAGCATCTTTAAATTTCTTACCGAGAATTCATCAACGGCAGAAACATAATTATGGTAGAAATTTTTTTTTTTTTCGGAATTTTATTGAGAGAAACAGTCATGACAGCACGATTTAAGTAGCCTATCTGCTATACTGTATATGTATTTACTGTGGTTGTTTGGGAGCCCTTGGCAACAGTAACCAAGGAAGTCGGTTTATCTTATCACCACGGATTCATGTATTAGAGGGTGGTGGTGACTCGACAGGAAGTTGCACAGCTTTAGCATATAGACGAACTTCATCTTTGACAAGCTCTGTTTTTTTAAAAACATATGAGATAATTGTTGTCAATGCCAATGAAATTAACAAAAAAAGGGATATAAACAAGCTTAAAACTGAACAGAAGTGGATATAAAGTCACCCCCACTCTGCTACAAAGTTCCAACATAATGATTCTTCTAAGTCTGCAATGTAGTATCATAGCCTATTTAGAGTTGAGTTTAGTTGAATGTCACATACATAAACTTAGAGGATCAGAAAAATTCAACTTTGTAAAATTCTGTAACAAATTCAGTGTTCCCACTCGCGAAAAATATTGCGTAAATCACGTTATAGAATCGAAATTAACGTAACAAATTTTGGTTACACGCGAGACCTCACGTAAGAAAATACATGGACAAAAAAGGCCATTATCCGCTTATCTTGTGTAAAATGACAGGTTTTTAAGTTACTAGATATACTTACTGACAAATTTATGTCAAATCATGCGGAAATATTTATCCAGAAATTAACTGACAGCAAAAATTAATCGGCACAAAACAACGCGGAAACCCATGACACAACATAATGTCTTTTTTACACTGTCCGATCAGACTCATTTCAGACCGTCTTTTCAGCTTTTTAATGACTTTAAGTGGTAAATTTACACAAATATCGTAACAAAACAGACTTTTTTGTTGCAAATTATCAATGTGGATTGCTTTATCAATAGCTGGGAACCATTATTGTCATACCTTCTAACATGCTATCTTACCCCAGATTTAAAGCTCAGGCGTAAGTGCAACCTTAACATAAAAATCTATTGGAAACATTGAAATTTGAATGCTGCTAGACTAATCCTTTAAATACGAAGAAGTGCGACAATCTCATCCGTACACAACCAAACTACACTTCTTTCATGCATGTTAATATTCCTGTCGATTCCCGAGAGTCAACCTTTTTGACAACAGTTCTAAAATCCGACGCAATTTAGGGTTAGATCTAGCTACAGCGTGGTCCTTACTCTCAAAATGTCTTAAAATTGTACCGATCGATAGGATTTTACTTTTAGAACAGTGCCATTCCCGACAGAGATGGCAGTACATGACGTTTTTATCTTGGTCGTACTGCAACCAGTGGTGGTTTTGAAGCCATTTTTACTCGGAGCCTCGGAGATTGGGCTGATCATTTTGAATATCATTTCTTCTTTGTATTTGGGCTTCAACTTTTTTTTAGTGGCGCTTTCGATCGACAACTGTTTGCAAACTTGCGACACGAAAAACCCTTTACGGAACAAAACCAGGCGGTTGTCCGAAACGATTAAGATAGCGTAATATACACTCGTCACAACTCGGCCGATTCCGAACCTACATTTAACTTGATCAACGGATCACCTGAGGTTTGCCGAATGCGTAATTGCGGTCTGGATTCGAGCGTCTACACGATATATCTTAAAAATCACGTGTACACCAGTCTGAATGATTTATGTCCCTTGTTGACTATCGAAAACGACAGTAAAAGTTTGTTTCATGTAATCACCGATCTTCCCCTTTGGATGCGATTTTTTCTTGCATTTTGAAATTTTTAATGAGATTTTTCTGACTTTTCCCCGATAATATCGCAGAATCGCGGCGTTGGCATATCCCTGTGATTGTCGTGAAAACGTAGCACGGTTCCGAGACACTTCAATCCAAAACCATACCGATCCAATTCACATCAGCCCGGATGATTGGACTGTATTACCTGGGACACCTTTTCAGACCCCTCAAATAAACAGAGATCCAAACATTACCCTGAAGACAGTGACCCTCCCCAAAAATTGACTAAAGGCCGAAACTACGTAAGACCCGAAACGACTGGGCCGAAACGAGCGATAAAAAAGACCAATTTCCGGCATTATTTTGTAAACAAACTATTCGCGAGACTGATCGGAGGGTGCAGTTAATTTTATTACATTTTTAGTGACAGGGCAATGTTTTATAAGCAAAGTAACCGGTAAAAACATTCAGATAATGCTGTTCTATTCAGAGTTTTATATTGTGGATTAAAAAAAAAACACCATCAGCCATATTTTGTGGGGGGTTCGGTCAAAAAAGACGGCGGAAATCCCCAGCCCCCGGCTCTTAATGAAAGCCCTGTAAGTCTATGTATATTTTTTAAAATGACAACAATTATAAGCAAATTTTGTATCACTGTATTGATGAAACATCAAATTTAATGAAAAAAAAAATTTAGAGTATACTGAGTATCAATCTTAAAAAAAAAAAAAACCTAACATCGTTAAAGTGGATTCATAGTTGTAATGGGGAGGGGGGGGGAATTTAATGCATTTTGGGCATTCTGACTTTACTAAATAATCGAGCTCACTGTTTGGGGATATTTATTGCAGTGGTATTCAAGAGCACCATTTTTGGCAAATTTCTTTTTTTTGGTTATGTGGATTCAGCCTCATACTCTCTTAAAGGCAGAGATGTGCATCACTTTGAAAAATTTGCAGAAAAGGGAGAAAATATTCATGTCTCAATCATAACACACCATGAATATAAATTTATGTACCAACCATGACAATGACTCTTCCATGACCAATCATGACTACAAATGCATGTCTCTATTATAGTCAAACATGACTACAAATGCATGATTCTATCATGGAATTCATGGCCAATCATGACTACAAAAAAAAAAAAAATCTCTATTATGACCAATTATGACTACAAATGCATGTCCCTATCATGGCAAATAATGACTAAATGCATGTCCCTATGCATGTCTCCATCAAAGCCAATGATTATTACAAATGCATGTCTTTATCATGCCGAATCATGACCACAAAAGCATGTCCCTGTCATAACCAATCATAACTACTGACAAATGTCTCTATCATGGGCAATCATAATTACAAATGCATGTTTTTATCATGCCCAATCATGACTTCAAATGCATGACTGTATCATGACCAATTGTTATTTCAAATGCATGTCTCTATCAAGGCCAATTAGAACTACAAATGCATGTCCCTATTATAGCAAATCATAACTACAAATGCATGTCTTTATCAAGACCAATCAATGCTATAAATGCATGTCTCCATCAAAGCCAATAATGATTACAAATGCATGTCTTTATCATGCCCAGTCACGACTTCAAAGACCAATCATAACTACAAATTTGTAGCATATCTCTATCATGGGCAACCATGACTATAAGTGTATGTCTCTATCATAGCTAATTCTAACTACAAATGCATGTCTGTATCATGGACAATTTCGACAACAAATGCATGTCTCCATCATGACTACTAATGCATGTTTCTATCATGACTACAGATGCATGTCTCCATTATGACTATAAATGCATGTGTCTATCATTGCCAATCATGACTACGGGTGCTTGTCTCTTTCATGGCCAATCATGACTATAAATAAATGTCACTGTAATGGCCAATCAAGACTGTTGAATCATTTTCCCATGATGTTCAGTTAGAACTACATATATTTGTTGCCAAGTGTTTAAATACATATCCCTATCATGGACAATTATGACCATAAATTTATGTGGCTATTGTGAACAATCATCACTTTACGTGCATATTCCTATCATAACAAATGATGACTATCAATCCACATTCCTATCATGACAAATAATTACTTTATAAATACATGTATTATTCGAACAAATTGACCTGAAATTGACCTCTATGCAAGGAATAATTAAAGAGTGAATATCTATATCATCTGGTATAATTGGACGGTACGGAAAGTTTTTGAAACGGTAAATGTCGGGTTTGACCCTTACAGTGCCATAGTCAAAATATGAGAGCTTGTGCGGTTGACATGGATCAAGGTCAGAGTGCACAGAAAGTGCATCTTAGTATATTACCAATTTAAACCAACAAAATAATGTTTATTTCAGTTATTTTAAGTATTCTCTGAAGACATGATAAATCTATTAGCGGCATAAAGAGTTGAAAATTGTTCACCTAGTTCCGTATGCAGACGACAATAGCCGAAGCTAAATTTAGACAATAATTCAAGTGTGTAATATATGGTAATAGAGGTCATTCATTTCATGTCAATTTGTTTGAGGAATACATTATAATAATAAATCATGACTCTACAAGTACATGTTCCTATCATTACAAATTATACAATGAATACACGCTCCTATCATGAACATAGATACATGCACCTTTCGTGACCAACCCTGATTTTCCAAATTCGATGTACCTGTTCCTATCATTATAAATGATACAAGAAAACCAGACTTGATATTCATGTAGGTCTGATTGAATATTTAAGAAAGAGCCATGTGGAGTAATTTTGTAACACTAACACGATATTACTAGAAAATTTCCAAAAATAATAACCAATCGAATAATTACTGATCATCTACATGGTAAATAGTTTAGGTACATTCCTACTGGAAGCCGCTTTCTAGCGGCTTCCAATAATGAATACAGGCTCCTATCATGACTATAGATACGATACATGTTCCTATCATGACCAACCATGACTCTACAAATACTTGTTCATATCTTGACTTAACGTGAAATGTGCCTCTCTTGGCAGTTCATGACTCTATGGATACCAGTGCCTATAACATGTATCATTGCTTGACACTTTGCACACAAAAGACCTCCTTTATCTAAATCTTTCACAATAATGGTCCATATCTAATATGCTACAGCACATGATAACATCAACCCTACAAATCAGTCATCATCATCTGATGCTATAAATGCCATTCATGACTTCTATTAAACCTTAATCTAACATTCTCACATTTGATGATTCTGGAGAGTTTAAGCATATTTTATTTCATAAGAGGTGAAATGGGGTTGGACCACAAGTTCTACCAACTTAGAATCAGTCCTTCCCCTACAAAACAATTTCAATAATTCTTTTTACAACAATGGCAATATACCCACAGTGAATTCTATTCTAATATATGTACAAAAAAAAAAAAGAATGAAAAACGAAAGGAAAGAAGAAGGGTATAGATAGAAAAGGAAGAAAGAGATGGAAGGATTCTGGGGAAGAAGGCTTCTGAAAACATTGTGGAAAAAAAAAGAGTAAATGGTGGCAACCATCACTTTTTCTTTTGCGTACAATACTTTCTGTCCTATTACAGAAAGATCTTTTGTTAATTTGTACCAAATCTGAATTTGTTGTCTACAGGTGCCCTCAGTTTGGAAAAGTCTAGAACTTGTAGTTTGGTGAAGGGTTCATACAAATTCCCCTATTGACCAAACATGATTCTATGAATACATGTGCCAATCTTTATTTGTATTTAAGTTTAATGCTGTTTTGACAGCTAGGTCATATTACAGCAGTCAGTGCACCTACACATGTGTTTCCTCACATCAGTACTGACACAACTTTCTTTCCAGATCACTGACTACTTTTCTCACATGAATCAGAGATGAGAGGCAAAAAATCACCACAAAGAAAGTTTGCCTCAACCAGGTGTTGAACTCACAACCACCAGGTCAAGAGTCAGATACACTAACCACTGAGCTACCCAGGTGGGAACATGTGCCAATCATGACCAAACATGACTCAATTAATACATGTGCCGATCATGACTGCCCTGACCAAACATGATTCTATGAACACGTGCAAATCATGACAATGAATACATGTGCCCATCATGACTCTCATGAACAAACATGATTCTATGAATACATATGCCGACCATGACCAAACATGATTCTTTAAATACATTATGCTGATCATGACCAGAAGTGACCTTGTTACATGTTCATGTATTTTTCATTTAGTGAAGGGTTCTTACATATTCTTAACATGACCAAACATGATACTAAGAATAAATGTGCGTGATCATTACCACAACCGACTTATACATGTTCATGTACTTTTCAGTTGGATGCAAACAAAGTAATTTTTATTTTTTGTCTGTCTCATATTCAAATGATTAAAGTTTTCTTGTTTATCTATGCAAATTAGCTAACAAACAGATGTCTAGTTGTGTTTTAGAGGCAGCTTTTTATAGTTTACCCCTTCACAAAACAATCCACCGTTTTTACCACCCTAATATGAAAAGCTTTTGAAAATATTTTGGGAAAAGGAGAAAATGCTGGTTACCAGAATATCCTCATTTTCCCACTATGATCTTTAAACATTCAAAGACAATATTGCATCACTTGAGCTGCATTTATTTTGTTACCTGCAAATGCTTTCAATTCGGAAGGGTCTAAAATTTTGTATGATAAAGAGTTAACCCTCTACCACGAAATCTGGTGTTTTAACAAATGTAAGGGAAAAAAAACCTTCAAAAACATTGTGGAAAAAGTAGAAAATACTTTTTACGAGCATTTTGTCCTTTTCCCAGAATGTTCTCTATCTTTTCCAAGACAGTTCTCACCATTTCAGTCACATTTCATTTGTTGTTTGCACATGTTTTCAAGTTTGACAAGTGTGAAATTTTGTCATCTGGTAAAGAGTCAACTGAAACAGCTGCTCACCATCATGTATGCACACATTATCTTCTGCAGACAAGTTTTTGCACCTTGCAACAGACCACTTTCACAAACATTGTGGCAAAAACAAGACAATGCAGAAATTTCTCTATTTTCCTCAATGTTTGCGCATGTGTTTCAGTAGTTAACCTTGATTCACATTGATTGTAGAAACATCTATGAAAAGTTGTTTGCTGTAAAGTTCATTCTGATGCAGACATATTACTACCCATATGATCAAAGATGTTTTTTTTTAAAACATCGTGCCAAGTGGAATAACTGTTTTTCATAACAAAATTTCTCTGTCACAGTGTTGCCTTTGCTCTGTCTACATCATTATATTTTTACCATTTAGTTTCCTCTCTTTAAAAAAAGGTTTAACCCTTTACCATGCAATCCAGAGTTTCACCCGAGAAAGCTTTTAAAAAAACTGTGGCTGGTAAGCAGCATTTTCTCCTTTCTCTGCACTGTTTTCTACCCTATCAAAGACAAAAACCTTGATTTTAGCCATGTGTGAATTGTCTCCTGCAAATGGTTTCAATTTGGATGGGTCTAAAATTTTGCCATTTGGTAAAGAGTTGACCGCTCACCAAATGATTGTATTTCAATTACCTAGAGGGTGAATGCATTTGAAAACAAAAAGGAACAGGAGCTTGTAACTAGCATGGGCAAATGCTTGAGTTCATGTAGAAAAATATACTAGTAAGCCAGTACTAAACTACTATGACATTTTATAATTCTACAGTAAAAATCTCTATAATTACAGTGGAAAAAGGAGCATTTCCTTATCTATAAGGCACAACAAAATATATGTGTGGTTCTGATAACACACTTTTGAGAATTAGGGTCAGTAGGTAGGAAAATTACTTTATTTCTTAGATTATTTCTTTTCCTAACATGCCGTTGGGGTGATTAATAGGGGTGAAATGACATAAAATTTTTCAAGGATGAAGATAACTTTTTGGTGTGATAAAATATCAAACAACCGACAAGTGAAAAAAATGTTTAGGGTTGGGCGTAACAATTAGACATAGGTAACCAGAACCACATATATATTTTGTTTTGGCCTATTGAACAATATTTCCTTTCCATCAAATAGTCATCCTTTGAGTCCCTTTGAATTGTTGGTCAAAAGTCTACGAATCATCTGATTGGTAATTGCTTAATTTTGTACCAAACAAAATTTTAGACTTGTTGGAATTCAAAGCATTTGCAGGACAAGTCAAATTCTGGCCTGACCCTTTACCTAGCAATTTCATGTTTTAATGATCTTTAATCCTTTACCAAGCAATCCCGAGTTTAAACGACCTTGAAGAAAAAGCCCTTTGAAAACATAGAGGAAAAAGGAGAAAATGCTGGTAACCAGCATTTTCTCCTTTACCCACAATGTTTTCTACACTTCCAAAAATGAATTTCGATTTATGAGTCACATTTATTTTGTCGTCAGCAAATGCTTTTAATTTGGACTTATCTAAAATTTTGTTGTGAGGTAAAGAGTTAAGGAGAGGGCTACAAAAAATAGGAAAAAGGAAAAATTTGTCTTCTACCATTTCAAAGACAAAAATCATTTTTTAAGCTACATTTAGTTTGTTGTTTGCAATAGCTTTCACTTTGGTCTAATGTTTGCTTTTGGTTGTGTTTAATTATAGGAATTTTAAAGGGCTGTAAACATTATGTGACAAGAAATATGCTAGTCATTTGCATTTCTCTTTTGCCTACAATGTTTTTAAAAAGCCTTTTTCTTCAGAGTTGTTCAAAGTCAGATTGATCAGTAAAGGGTTAAGTCTTAATCTTGACCAGCTCTTAATTCTTTACAAAATTTTAGATTGGACCAAACTGAAAGCATTAAAAAACAACAAATCAAAAATGGCTCAAAAATTCATATTTGCCTTGGAAGGGTAGAAAACATTACGGGAAAAGAAGAAAATGCTCATCAGCAGAGAACTGTTCAATTAGAACATTTTCACAGCTTTCATAGATTTATTTTCATCTTTCTTCATGCCACAAAGCCAAAAGACAAGAAAGGGCTTTGGGTTCAAATGATAAAACCAATTTGATAATTTCGCTCAACCCTGTGTTGACTGGGCACTCATTAATATGGTCTTACCACAACAATCCTTTTTGGTAACCAACAGATTGGTTTTAATGAAGAAATAATGTTTTTTTTTTAAATTTATTACCCCACCCCCCTCCACTTATACTGACCTGCAGGATAGCACTCTATATCCCAGATCAGATTTTTCATTTTGTGCAGTCTGCCCTTAACCCTTATCCTGCTTAATAACTAAAATGAAATTTTCAGTTCGGTAGTAAAAACCCTAATATTGCTATTTCAAAAATTTGATTTGGGGAATATCTCCTCGGACAGTGTGGATCCAAGATCAGACTGCACATTCTGTGCAGTCTGATCTTGATCTACACTGTCCGCAAAAAGTCAGTGAGTCAAGCTTAGCACCTTAAGAGTTAATCTATACTCTCTGCATCAGCACCAAAGTTGTCATGCGCCCTTTTCATCTTTTTAGCAATTTAGGGCAATCCCTACTGGCTGCTTAGGCAACTACAGACATGAATGGCATGTGAAGGGTTTGAGATAAGGGAGATAATTTATATTTCATTCATTAATTTGATTTGTAGAAGTTATTTCCCTGTACAATATTATCCGCCACCCGCCCCCCTGCAGATAGAAGCAAATACATTTATCTTCGAATATAAAGTGAATTCACTTCCAAAGCAGGGTTTGGTGTAAATAGTGTTTCATTCTTTTCTATAGCATTTAACCCCTTGCCAAACAATCTTTTGTTTTAGTAACCCTAGAAAAGAAAGCTTTTGAAAACATTGTGGGAAAAGTATTGGATGCTAGTAGCTAGCAATTCTCCTTTTCCTCACACTGGTTTCTAACTTTGCAAAGACAAATTCCCTCACTTGAACCAATATTGGGTATTAGGGAGGAGTTGCCTTGTTTATTCCTATAACAAATAATCCCACGTTTTAATGACCCTGAGGAAGAAGGCACCTGTTTCAAATTTTGAATCAAAATCCTGTTTCATTTGGCCATTCGAACACTTCAACTGACTTGATCATGACGTCAGAATGATTTGACGTCTTGACAAAACTTTGGTTAGAAAAATGCTCATTTGTGCGGACATTTGGGATAAAGTCAAATTTTATTTGACTGGGAACGTACAGAAAAAAAGTGTGTTCACCATTTATATAAGGACACACCACTATGTTGAGGTAAGTGAAATAATTAATTTTTCCAAAAGTTTGTATTGTGAATATTCATATTTATTCTCATGTTTTTATGATTGGATTCTCTTTTACTGCCTGAAATGATACTTACTGAAGGTGTCTATATTAGGAAACAAAATTTCATGAGGGGTTGTAATTTCGACAGTCATTTTTGCTAATAAAACAAAATAATGTAATAATTTTATCAAGTGAACATTCAGAGGTGGCGATGGCCATAAGTGTAAGGTGCAACCTCTACAATCTCATCCATATCTGTACAGGTTGGACCCCTCCCTCAGTCTGTAAATTTTTGTATTTAATTTGCATTTTTTTTTTCAAACATTTTTTACCAGTATCCTTCTAATCATGAATGCTGATTGCTTTTGAGATATTATATGGTAATGCTTGCGAGCAGTGGTTAAATTTGCTGTAAATGTAGACAAAGATCAGCCTGCTTTTCCACACAGACTTTTTTTGCCAATACTTGCCGTTGTCTACTTTTTCTTACTATGATACCCTTGAAAATACTCCTTAACTCCTCTGAAATTTTCGCATAAGTAAACTATTCTGTTTTCTCTATATTTAAGTTTAGTTGAGAGTGAATGGTGTAGACCTGCATCAGACTGCTCATCTTTGTAGATAGATATTAATCTACACTGCTGTAAAATCTCCCAACCTCTCCCTCCAAAAGTTGTGGAGATCAGCATACCATCTGTAAATACCACTCTCTTGATTGACAGCTTATGTTAGAGAGCTATACACCAATTTACTTGAGTAAGGGGCTAAAACAAAATCATTCACTGACAACAAAACATGCGAAGTTTACTCCCTTGTGATTTGTAAATGGTGGATAAAATCTATATTTCCTGTTAAAGTGTTTAGCTTTTTTATCCAAAAAAAGTTGGGTGTCGAAATTACGGCACCCCTGTTGAAATTTCGGACCTTACACAGGGATAAAGTTGGTTACTCAAACAGAGTGTTACAATGCAACAAGAGTCTATTTGAAGGCATTGAATGCTTGGGAAGGTTCGATTTTTTTAACAAGGTATGTCGAAATTACGACACCTTCGCACGTCAGTGATTAAATAAATTTTATTATTTTGCTTTTCAGTTTGGACATTTATTGCACCGGATGCGACCGGTAAAAACTTAAAATCGCATTTGGGGAGTTATCTGTTCTACTTACCTGTGAGTACTACACTATGAGAGAATCAGCAATCCGAAGTCTTCCAGATTTTGGGCTGAATTAACATGATCCTAAGATTTACTGATTGGCTTATTGTTAGTGTCCACGATCGAAGATGGCAGACGACTAGATCCAAATTATTGCGCTTGGTAAAATGTTACAATTAAGTAGCTCAAGATGTAGATTTATGCCTTTTTGTGATATAAGAACTAGCCGACCTTCATCAAAATTATTTCATATTTTGTACATATTTTGATAGCCATTGTGTTTAAGTCCGTGTAGATACATCTTCTCTAAAACTACGGAACTACTTTTTTGCCAAACTTTACAAAAAAATTCAGATGCGTAGAGAACTCAAATTGCCGCGGCAACAAAACTTTAATGTTCAAAGAGAAATAACTCCAGTTTGTTTCTGAGACAATGTCATAAATGTGTATCTCCCTTTTTAAGTAAGTAGAGCAAGGGATAGATTTGATGTTATTTTTTATGATATTGATATTGATCTAGTGCTATTCTGTTTTCGTTTCTGCATTGTCCTAAAACATCATTACGGAAAAAGATTATCTTTTTTTTTTTTTTGAAACCCCTGGTAAAACGTGCGTATCAGTTTTCATTGCATCTTAAATCTGAAAGCGGCTGATGGCAAACATACTCTTAATTAAAATTACTTATAGATCTATCTCAATCTTTGAAAATCGTCCTTCCAAAAACTGTAGGTCTGAATTCAGCAGTATTTTGCCAACTATGCTTAATGACAATTACATCTGACCAAGAAATAAAAGACTTTTTATTGGCATTTTTTATCGTGCGGGTTACGTTAATTAGGGCCTTTTGCCCGCTTCATGCCGATACATTACAGTAGATTCACTAGCCAATCAGATGCATTCTGAAGGTCAGTGAGAAAAGGGAGCGGTCAACGCAGCAGTCCCTAAACGGTTTTTGCGCGATGGATCATCGAAAAAAAAAAAAAAGTTCTAAGCTGTCAAGGTTACTCTTTCGTTGCCTTCAGGATGCCGTCCGACATGTATGCCATGTAGCGAAGATGCACATCACGGGTCTCGCTAACATCTCCACGGGTAGCCCCCTTGCTCCACCATTGACACTGCTTTCCTAATTTCCGCTTTCGATCAATGGCTTCTAACATTTGTATTGGCCATATTTCATTAGTAAAAGTGCAGCCGTTCAGGTTCGAATACTCTATGTAACTATGAATACAGGTGCAAAGCAGACCAAAACACCGTCGAGGGTCAGTACAGGTAACTGTCCACAAAGGCGATGTTACTTTTTGACTGGTCGCCTCGGGGTACAGAGACGATCAAGACAAAAAACAGTTGAAATCTCCACAGAGATTTCGTGCGCAAGTTTTAAATCTCATAATTTCACAAATAGGGCACAAAACTAGGATTTGAACCTGTTGCTTACGTATTCAATAGTTCTTCGTGTGAAATACAAATATTTTCAATTTAAACGCTGAACATTAGACAAAATAGTTCATTTTATCTGTTACTCGAGTAAATTACTTCGCCGAAAACTCACAAAATTGCCGCCACACACGATAGATTTCGTCAGTTCGTTTCCGAGATTTACATGTTATAAACGACTTCTACAAGCTCTTAAAGACGATCGCTACGGTTTCACCATTTTTTCAAAACATTCAGAATTTCATGAAAGTTTGTTTAGTGATAGTTTATTATCTGATCTACAAAAATAGGAGATAAAAAGAGCGGGTCACCAGCTTTGGGAAAATTCTATGAATATTTCTTTTAGGACACCCTGCATTGCGGCAGTTCAGAATGAAATTTCACCTATGTAAACTAAATCTATGTATATTTATTTTTAAATGACAACAATTATAAGCAAATTTTATGTCATTGTATTGGTGAATCATCAAAATTAATGAAAAAAATAATTTAGAGTATACTGAGTGTCAATATTTAAAAGAAAAAAACCCTTATGGCTAAAACACCTTTATTTTTTTGAAAAAAAAAGTATCTTTTAAAGTTAATTTTTTAAATGTTCTAACATTCAGATTTTTCTAATTTTTTCTATAAAAATAATATTCAGGTACTAAACTAAAAGAATCAGGCTTAAAACAAATAGGTCACCTGCCTTTTTCTTAAGAAAATACATTTTAAGTTTGTGGGTGGGGCACTAACTAATGAGTAAATGTAGGGTTTGTCAAAGACAAAGACATTATATGAAGTGAATTATCTCAAATTTTTCAATAATACAACAATATTTATAAGAATCAAATTTGTTGGTCATAATAAACCAATTTATAGCATATAAATGTAATACTGATGTTAGCATTTAACCCATTTCCAAACGACTAATTGTAGACTCTTCTAAATTTGACGCGTTTGCAGACGCTAAACCAATACTAGTATTCATGTATCACAGTTCTTTGATGGGTCAGAAATCATTGTGCGAAAAGGAGAAATCAATCGTTAGGAGCAATTTCTCCTTTGGACATCAATGTTTTCAAATGTTGTCTGCTGCAGTCTCATTAAGCTAAGGGACATCCTGGTAAAGGAGAAAGAGTTATGTACAGCCCCTCGTTTTCTGGAAGTCTTTACCAAGTGTCATAAATTTGGACTAGACCAAACTGAAAGCATCTGCATCTGAAAGCATGTTTTAGCTCGATACGTCTGCCAGATAGAGCGCTAGTAGTAGCATCTGTGTCCATATCTTCGTTGTTAGGTGACGTAGTTCGATGATTCACTTTGACTTTTATTCCGATCTTTTGAAATCGTAATTTTGGATTCTTGTCTCGCACATAATTATTTGGCTTGATTCAACTACTTTTTTCTTCATTTTCCTGACATGAAACGACCCGTTTTAGTTCTTGGTTTATCCATTCTGCAGACATTGACAAGTGTGGCAAGATCAACCGTGTTAGGTGCTCACCGTTTTTTGAGTAAAAGGTGAGCGTGATAGTTACACTAAGCGTGAAAATAGAAACTATCGCGAACGTCGTTAAGGTAATGAAAGGTTTAATAATTTGTCTTTGGTCACGTTTGGTACAGAAAGTTTATTGCGTTTTGCTGCAATACAGATTAAACCAACGAAACAGAACGTCAGTATACTGCTCTATCTTTGCTACTGGAAAATTTACGATGGACTTGAGACGGTACGGTGCACAAGAATAGTCCAAATACGAAAAAAAAAAATCACCGTAGCGTCTCATTATTGAGACTACGTCGAGGGTACACATTTTCTCGACTTGAACGAACAGATCGCTTTTTATAGAACCTTATGTGTACAACGGGGACCATTTTGAACAATTAACCGCTGACCATACGAAATAGAAAAAAAAAAAAATCAAATGTACAGGTATCTCATGCAAGCTTTACAGTGGTTTATGAAACACTGCATGCTTAGCAAAACGTTTTGCGAAACACTTTATCCTAAACAAAGTTTGAGTAGCATAATATTCGGGCATGTAACATGAGTATCAGATTTACAACAAAGACTGGACTGACATGTCCAAGTCAATTGGTATTTGTTAATTCACCTGTGCATGAATAGAACTAAATTTTATAATTTTGAATGCTGCAGTCATTCATGATCCGAATCGTCGTTAGAGAAAGAGCAGTTGCTTCTAAAACTGATATGTCTAAAAACACATGTCGATATTCATTATTGGGTTACAGTGTAACGTTTAAAATGTTCATTAATTAGTAGAAGAACAGACCATTCCCTGGTCATATTCCTTTGCTATGGTGTGATAAAGCGCCCCTTGATATCGATTTGCAGTACTGTATATTGTTGTCGTAAATTTGCCTACAAATAGGCTTTCAGGGGTCCGCAGAGTTAACTTGTCCATACTTTGACCAATCGAAAGTTACTATATATTTGTCCGAGTACATATATACGAGTACCAAGAAGTAGGTCAAAAGCCAGCGTATCCGACTGCGCCGAAAAACCCATGTGAGCTATTTCGTTTAAACCACAGGGCTTTGCTTTTCCTATAGTCCATTCTTTAATTGGCATGAAAGGAAAAATTATCCTATGTGTTCGTAGAGGATTATATCTACGTTTTTGCTGAAAATTTAGAGATTTTGTGGTCGGTCTATATCAAGATCAGACTGCAAATTATGTGCAGTATAATCATGCCATATACCGTCCGCTAGTTTAGTCAAACCACAGGCCTTTGAAGGTCCATTGGTCTTGGAACACTAAAATATTCTTGGTCGATCATCGAACACTTATAGCACATTGGTGCATCGCCTGTATATCACCATTATCTCCCGCTAGATGGCATTCTACAAATACACATCTATCTAATATGGGCATTCTGGGTACAGAACCGGACTACTTTTCAAAACAACAACCGTTACTTTGAATTTCAAAATGAAATAAACATTTACTCAATAAAACGCTACCTGGTGCGATTCATTCAGCTATGATCTGCTGGCATGTAACCTATGCATCGGCCATTTATTAAAACAGCCCCTACATGCTTGGGTAATAGGCTAATAGCTTCGGTATAAGCCCTACTTTTCCCAAGTATTCGGGGATGAGTGATGCGTCATAGCAGACAGGTCGAATCTTCGAAGAGTATGACATGCGCAGACAACGGTATATCACGGAGCATACTCAAATTTTCATTAACACCGCTTCTATAAATAGCACATGGGCGACTCCTGTATCGATACAGAAGGAATCCCCAATGTGCTATTTAAAAAAACGGTGTTCAATAATGAAAATTTCGTTATCCCTTGATAGAACAATGGAGTTTCAAAGGCCTATGGTCTAGCATATAAGACGGAATAGTTTTCTGGGTTTCAGTGGATTGCTTTTTCAGCCGTCGCAAAGAAAAAAAAAAGTGAATGAAACATCTACATATAGCCTTATTAAAATTTCCACTTGTGTGATTTGTCGTTCGCTACATATATAGATTTGACTGCTTACATACATGAATATAAATCAATTAAAAATGGAACTACTTTATGGTCGTAATCGACGGCAAAATAGCAGACGAGGTAGGTATAAGATCTCTTACCGTTAAACACTGTTCCAACCTTATGTGTGTTGGGAAAGCAGCGGGAGGAACTGGTTTAGAAATTCCTGGAATGCGAGGATAAGTGCACTTGGCGCTGGTAAATAGATGGAACATTGTTGTAACCGAACTTAATAACAGTGAATGTATACTAAAATATAATAGCTTTATTTTTTTTTCCCCTGGAAGAATATCTCACAAAATGATGATGATGACGATGATACCCAGGATAGGATTGCACTGTCTGGTGTCAAAAAGCATCATCGTCCATATCATTTTTGGTTTTCTTTTTGTTGTTGTTTGGTCACATTGGCGAGTGTAACTGATAATCACAGCATGAAAAACATGAAATATCTTTAAAAAAGTAGGCGTAAATTTGCCCGCAAATAGGCAGGGGTCCTTAAAATAAACATGTCTTCATTTTTTACCAATCACAAATTGCTATTTTTTTTATCAGTGCCAAAAAGTAGGTCAAAAGCCATCACTTTCAGATACGCCGAAAAAAAAAACAGATAAAAACAAACATATAACCATGGGCATGAGGAGAAAAGATGGCGGTAAAAAAAAAGGATGTGGAGACTAATGATAAATATAGGTACATTTGCCTCACTCCCCACTGCCTTGCTAAAGCAAAGAAGCAAAAAGTTCAAATTCGAAATGTGATTAGCCTTCGAAAGTCTTTATTGGAGGACATTTTTTCCTTCACTTGTCCGAAACGAGAGCATTTGCTGACGACAAATTAGATACATGCATGTTTCAAATGATCAAAATTTTGAAGGGTAGAATTTAGAAGGGTAGATAAAAATCTTTATTGGAAAAGGAGAAAATGTTGTTACCAACATTTTCTCCTTTTCCAACAATGTTTTTAAAAAGCCCTTTTTTTTCCCTTTAAATCAGAGTCGTGAAAATAGTTAATGGGTGAGACCATATCCTGCGGTAAACAGCACTTGACGTCTATAAAATATATCTACATTCCAACTGACTCTTAACTTCCATGAGAATTTCCTTCGAAAGAAAGGTTAAATGAACCCTGACAATGTAGATTCAGAACAGATAGCACGTGTGTGAAGCCTAATCTTTGTCAACACTGTCTGATAGCGACTTCTGTGCCAGAATGTGGGATGAGAATTAGCCCACACAATGCGCTTTAGTTAGAGGATCGAGTAGTCTGGCTAACTGTTGGTCAAACTGGATATAGAACAGTTTAAACTGACTGACCTGCGCAAAACTATCTGAACGCGAGTGCGCTCCGATAGCTACTCGTATATATATTTAAAAAAAAAAAGTGTGGTTTAAGGAGATTTACTTGTTGCTTTATATTCCCTTTCTCTTCACCACTCGACAAATTTTGGACTTGGACGAATTGAACGCATTTGCAGACGACAAAACGTATGTGATTCACAAAATGAGATTTGTCGTTAAAAGGGTTGAGAACATTCATGGAAAACGAGAAAATGCTACCAGCATTTTCTCCTTTTCCCACAATAGTTTAAAATGCTTACTTTCTCAAGTTCATTAAATCACGATATTTATTGGTATAGGGTAAAACTGTTGACATTCAATATTACATAAAGCACATTAGCACACCCAGAATGACTCAAGTTGCACTTTTATTTTCAAAATATTCTGGGGAAGGGAAGGAAGGAGTGGATTGTCCCCGGACCCTTTTTAATTGCTGAACCTTGAATTTACATGAATATGAATAGAGGGTTAACTACGGCCTTGATTGAGTCTAAAAAGATCAAACTTAACAGACGTGCAGAGTGATCTTTATTTACCAACTCCCCAAAAGACATCAGAGGTCAAAGTCAAGAGGATAGGGATTCAGATTTCACCTGGCTACTTATCGCGACTCGATGCACTTCTACGGGCAGAGTAGATAAAGATCTTTTACGAACAGAGTATTACGGACAAAGTAGATCAAAATCTTTTACGAACAGGGTATTACGGACAGAGTAGATCAAGATCTTTTAAGGACAAAGCAGATCAAAATCTTTTACGGACGGAGCAGATCAAGATCTGTTACGGACAGATTAGATCAAAATCTTTTACGGACAGAGTATTACGGACAGAGTAGATCAAAATCTTTGACGGACAGAGTAGATCAAGATCCATAACAGATCGGACAAAGTAGATCAAGATCTTATTACGGACAGAGTAGATAGAGATTTGTTACGGACAGAGTAGATCAAAATCTTTTACGGACAGAGTATTATGGATTGAGTAGCAAAATCTTTCACGGACAGAGTAGATCAAGATCTATTTAAGGACAGAGGAGATCAAGATCTTTTATGGACAGAGTAGATCAAGATCTTTTTACAGACAGAGTAGATCAAGATCTTTTACGGACAGAGAAGGTAAGAATCTTTTTACGGACATAGTAGATCAAGATCTTTTTACGGACAGAGTAGATCAAAATCTTTTGCAGAAAAAGTAGAATCAAGATCTTTTATGGGCAGAGTAGAATAAGATCTTTTTTCGGACAGAGTAGATTAATACCTTTTACGGGTGGAGTAGGTCTACCTCTTTTATGGACAGAGTAGATCAAGATCTTTTACGGGCAAAGTAGATCAAGATCTTAACGGACAAAGTAGATCAAGATCTTAATGGACAAAGTAGATCAAGATCTTTTACGGACAAAGTAGATCAAGATCTTAACGGACAAACATCTTTTACGGATAGAGTAGAACGAGATCTTCTACGGACAGAGTAGAAGGACATCTTTTACGGACAGACTAGATCAAGATCTTTAACGGGCAAATTAGATCAAGATATTTACCGGTTAGGGTATTACGGAAAGAGTGGATCAAGATCTGTTACGGACAGATTAGATCAAGATCTGTTACGGACAGATTAGATCAAGATGACACTGCACAAAACGTACAGTAAGATCTTTTATGTACATGTACGTTGTCCGTTTTTTTATTTTGCCAAGTTAATACAGGTGTGAAATTTAAATATTCTTACCATAAGAAGGAAATTTGCCCTTAATCTATTTACCAGCCTATGGATGAGTCATGCTTTGTATAAAGTTGATTTTATGCATCTGCCATAGGTATCAACAAGGTTAGCATGGGCAGTCCGCGCAGCCTGACCTTGGTCGAAACATTTTACTATCAGTAAATTTTCTGCTTGTCGAAGGGTCATTCCACCCCATGATTCAATAGGTTTTTAGATAAGATGATATATACCATGTAACGACTTGATTACCCTAATGCACTATTTCACTTTTTCCCAGAAAGCCGCTCAATTAACGTTTTTTCAGCGTAGCTGAATGTGCTGGTTTTTGGCATACTTTTTGGTACTGATAACAAATGAATAACTAAAATTGATTGGTCAAAAATGTAGACATGTTCATTCTAAGGGCCTCTGCCTATTTGCTAGCAAATAAACGCCGTCTATCTTTTGAAAGATATTTCTTGTTTCTATGATATTATTAATCAATTTCACAAAGTTGGCCATATTTGAAGAAATGAACTCTTTACAAAACTATCCTGATTTATTACGACCCTGAGGCAGAGGGCTATTGTAACTATCGTGGACACCAGTTTTCTCTTTTTTTTTTCCTTTCAGTTTTTTCTACTTTCCCGAGAAAAAAAAATCTATCATTTGAGCAGCCTTTAACCCTTTACCAAACAGTCCCTGCTTTTAAAGACCCTATGTGAGAAAGCGTTTGAAAACATCGTGGGAAAAGGAGCATTTCTCCTTTCTCCTTTCCCCACAATGTTTTCTACCCTATCTAAGAACTTCAGCTCATTTTTACCAATCTTGAATTTGTCACTTGCAGATGTTTTGTATTTGAAAGAGTCTAAAATCTGTTGTTTTAGAAAGGGTTACTTTGACTTCTTAATTGCTTTAGATATGGGAAAGTGCATAAGTATGTCGTGTGAAGAAAAATAAACCGGTTAAATCTCGATATCATGGAAAATGAGATCCTCTTTTACACTTTTATCCAAATTCATATGTGTACCAGTCGATACTTCGAATCAACCGAACAATTCGGATTATCGCGTGTTCGGCCTATCCAATCTGGAATTCAATTCTTTGTTAACCCTTTACCGCAAAATCCCGAGTTTTAACGACCCTGAGAGACTTTTGAACACATTGTGGAAAAAGGATAAAATGTTGGTAACTAGAATTTTCTCCTTTTTGCTCACTTTTTTTAAAATCTTTTTTCTACCCTTGCAAAACAAATTTCACTTTTCGAGTCTCATTTATATTGTCGTCTATCAATGTCCACAATTTGGACAAGTCTAAAATTTTGTTGTTTTCAAAAAAAGTTAACCCTTAACCTGGTAAAAATATGACATGAAACTTTCAAGCCAATAGTAAAAACCCAAATTTTGTTTCAAAGGTATTTTTTTTGAATATATATCCTTATCGGACAGTGTATCCAAGATCGGTCCTTGAGTCGCGCTTTGCCGGCTTATCGGTTAAAATGTCCTGAAGAGCAGGAAATCATGCTGTATTCTTGACATTGCAGGCAAACCGGGGGAGGGAGGGCAAGACCACAGGCGATTGTTCTGTGTCAACCTTCACCGCCATAGAATGTAATAAATAAGTCTGCATATTACACACTCTCTTGCACTACGGATCATTCCCATTTACCTCTGTAGTTGGCTCAGAACGTAGTCCGTCATCACGTGATATTTTCGTCACATGACCATAACTCAAAATGGCGACACAAACGCCGGTGAAAGAAAGACCAATATCGATTGTTTTGTGTGCTGTTCAAACAGATTACGGCCAATCAGATTTAGTGGTAGGAAACGTGAAAAAGAGGGATTTTCTGAAAAGCTTAAATGTCTTTTAAAGGACGATAACTTGTTTTTTAATCTTACAAACTTAGATCCATCGGTGTGTCGAAACAGTTGTCATCATTCATGGGCGCAGCCATTTTTTTTACAATTGGCGTAAGATTCTGATCAGTAAAGAAGCTTGAAAAAACAGTTCCATTGTATACAGGTAAATTCATCAGTTTGAATGCACCTATAATGTATCCGGAATCATATTTCCTTTGTCTACTTTATTATGTTACACATGAAACAGTTAAACAGTAACAAAACATGTTTTCTTCGGTTTGACAAGATTCTTGTCATTTAGCCCATTGCAGAGATGTATGGTGAGAGTAACGAACGACCACTCTGCTCGGAGATTGCATATTACATTGTAAAGACGGCGAAGTTGCTCACAAAACGAAAGCCTGTGAGCAAAGACCCAGGTTCATTCATCCTTGAAATGGTATTAGATATGTTTTATTGATGTGCGTTAATTAGATACGTGAATACATACGAATGTGTACGTGTGGTTTGTGAAAAGGAGTTAACGAGTTTTTTTTTTGTATTTACGCAAATAAATCCTTTACAATACCACCCCGTGTTCATAGCGACCCTGAGAAAGAAAGCCTTTGAAAATATTGTGGAAAAAGAGAAAATGCTGGTGACCAGCATTTTCTCTCTTTTCCACAATGCTCTCTACTCTTTTATAGACAAAATTTAGAATTTGGGTCATTCATATTTTGTCATCTGCAAATGTTTTCAATTCGGACATGTTAAGCACAAACGAGACAACAAGAGATCCACGATGAACCTTAAAAAGCTCACCCAAACGCAACTGTATTTTCGACCTCATTATTTTTTTAATAAATCCCTGTACCAGACTATCCCGACTTTTCACGACCTGTGAAAGACGGCGTTTGAAAACATTGTTGGAAATGGAGAAAATACTGGTAAATAGCATTTTATCCTGTACCAGCAATGTATTTTCTTTTTTTACCTATTTAAAGTCAAATCCGATTTCAGCAACATTTATTTTGAACCTGAAAAGCTCAGCCAAACGCAACTGCATATCCGACTTTCATAATTCTTTGAATAAATCCACTTACCACACTATCCCAAGTTTTCACGACCTGAGGAAGCAGGCTTTGAAAACATTGTAGAATAGAGAGAAAATGCTGTTACCACCAATTTCTTCTTTTCAAACAATATTTTCTAACCATTCAGAGACAAATCCGATCATTTTAGCCACAAATTATTTGCCATCTGCAAATACTTTCCATTTGGTCAAGTCTAAAATTTTGTCGTTTGGTAAAGAGCAAGCTGACCCCTAGAGAACAGCGACATATTAGCCGAGGCCTACAATTTTGATGAATGCCACGTTTTAACGACCCCTAAGAATAAAGTTTTGGGGAAAAAAGGGGGACCCCCAAGAAGAAAGTTTTGGGAAAAAAAAGGGGGGATAGAAAGGAGGCAGAAAGTGCTATTGGGGAAAATACTGTAAACAGCATATTTTTCTTTTTCAGCAATTCTATCATTTTTGCCATAATTTGTCGTCTGCAATGGCTTTAGTCTGGCAGGTTTCATCGACAGATTGATAGATGTAAACGACTTCATCCTGGTTCTTAATGTCGTTGCGAATTGATTTTCATGGGCGCCGCAATACTTAAGATCATGTGACTGACAGTAGCCTCAAAATGGAAACCGCCTTGATACGGACGAGGTTAGATGTAGTTACGGAATCGGCCGAGTTGTGACGAGTGACCCCAATAGCTCCCTTTGATCACTTTGTGTCCAGGTGAGCTAAAAAGAGAATTTCATAAATGATGCGTGATAGCTATTTATTATGTATTAAAAATAATAAGACTTTAGTTATCACCAAAGATGTGGAGATTTAGTAAGGTAAGTAAAATCATGACTGTTGCTGTTGTTTTCATTCTCGACAAATTCGAGAATTTGAATAGCTTTTTCATTGCAAAATATTGAATTTGAATACAATTAATCAATCAGTAATAATGTCAATTTAAAAAATCACAGTAAAAAGGTAGATAAAATATAAAGGTTTTGCTTCTGTTGGTTGTTCGTTTATTTTTGAAAATCACGAAACTCATTCTTTTAACTCCAAAGACAACAGGGCCCCGTGTTACTACGGTAGTTACGAACAAAAAGTTTGCGTAAGTTTTACGTTACTATAGTATAGTGGCATTGATCTGCTATGAGATACTAGATAACTATCATGATAATTTTAGAAAACTATTGCGATAAATCAAAGTTTCCTGGAAATTTTATCTGTTCATTTTATCTAGATGAAATTTCCAGGAAACTTTGATTTATCGCAATAGTTTTCTAAAATAATCATGATAGTTATCATATATCTGGTAGCAGATTAATGCCACTATACTATAGTTACGTAAAACTTATGCAAATTTTGTTCGTAACTACCTTAGTAAAACGGGGCCCAGCAGGGCTTTGGGGGACGGTACGGGTTAAGATCAGACTGCACAGGACGCACAGTCTGATCTTGGATCTGTACCGCCGGCATTTACACACACAATGTAGATCTGTTAGCACTTGTATATGGTCGGCGCTCCGGGAAAAGAGGGTTTAATGCACATTCGCAATACATTATATCAAGCAAGTTATAGCATCATGTAGATCCATTTTGTCTAAATACAGCTGAAAGATGAAGTAGACAATTCCTCATACATTCGGAATATATGTATTATGCTGTGGTAACTTTCCTGATGCTTAGATCTGATTCGAGCAGCCATGGTGAGAAAATTTGGTATCGCGCCAGACCGAGGGTCGAGCGAGATGTCAAAAGTTTTTTGCGCGGCGAGAAGCAAATACTAGCGCCAGGAAAGTTACTATTTTGTACAGCATAGCATTCCTTTTATTGTATACCTAGATCTTTCAACGTCAAAATATTGCTAATTACTGATATTTTCTTCGAAAACGGTACAAAAAAATAAAACAAATGATTGCGTAGTAGCCAGTAACTTCGGTTTTATGAATAGCGATGAGTATCACAGCGTAAAATTTTGACCAATCAAATACAATACATATTCCGCAGGTGAGTTACGTCAACATACCGTATTTGGAACCGTATTTTACAGTATGTAGATACGGATTTTTTTCGTATTTGATTTTTTATCCGTGTGCGAGGCATGTCCTTCAGCCGAAAAATTTTCAGGTATTTAATAAATACAGTAAACTTACCAATAGCAAAAGGTTTCGATTCAGGTCAGCCTTGGCGGACTGCGCAGGCTGCCCTGGGTCGAAATTTTTTGTAGATGTATTAAAACACGTTTTCACATAGCTTTACTCACATGATTGATAATAGAAATAACAGTAGATGTTCATACAATATATCCTTAATAATTACAAGGCATAATAGAAATGCTGCGACACCATTTTTTGTTTCAATATACTTGAGTGTTCACTCTTTGAGACAGATCAAAGGCGTGATGCTCTAACCGCTTAATGCTACGTTTACATAAGCCACAATGCCCACGATTTGAGAGAATCGTGTTGATCTTGAGGGAAATTGGTGCTATCGGGATGATCGTAAGGCTCTTCACAGAAGTTTTGATGGTCAAAAATTTTGCCACGATTACGCCGATTTAATATTAATCTATAAGCTTCAGCGGTTTGTTAAAACGATTCTGGTAAAGATATGCCACGATTTTCATTGCGTTGTCTTAAGTTCTCTTTAGTTCTCTAACGATTACTAGGACATGCTACGACTTAGGTGAACGACTGAATAGAGATTGTCACTTTTTGCGCACGATTTGGGTATAATTTGATAGCAAGGGTCATCCATCCTCTTATCCGGTGCTTCAAAGTACACCAAGATCAACTACGATGGACTATCAAGGTCTGATGCACTACGTTTAAGGTCTGTTAAGTTGTGCTACCTTCTAATGCGATTTCCACGTTCTATTACGCTCGCCCAAGATTAACAATAAATCGGGGTAATCGTGAACAAATTTTTGACGGTCAAAAACTTTGTCACGATCCTTACGATCATCGCGATTGCGCCAGGTTCGCTTAAGATGAACGCGATTTGGTCCGACGACACTACACGCTCACCGCGCTTCTCTCAAATCGTGCACATCGTAGCCGATGTGTTTCACTACTTCAAAAACGTAATGAATCGTGGAATTCCGCGATGTTTTGAAATCGTAGACATCGTAGTTTATGTAAGTGCAGCATTAGCGTGTAGCGAGACAAAAATGGTCTATCATTGCATATGATTTTTGTCATGAGAGAAAATATATTTATTATTATCATTAAATATCAGTTTTACAGTGTATCGCCCAGCTGTTCGGATAAGCGGGGAGTGAAATCTTAGTCGAACTCTAAATGTAATGTGGAGATTTCAGACTAAGCGGTAAATCAGATCTCGGTCCATTCAGGCTTAAAACGGTTTTGGTATTTGAAAAGTTTTTGGGCCACGCTCTGATACACATGTATATATACATACATGTATGATACAATAAAAGAGACATTTGTCAGTTATCATGTGATAAAATACACTGGTTCACTGAGGATGTGGCGGTTTAATAAGGTTGGTTAAACTATCCAGTGATCTATTATTCATTTATTTATTTATTTATCCATTTATCCATTTATTTATGTGTCTGTCTGTTTATTAATAAGTTGATTTATTTACTTTTTTATGGCATATTTAATGAAACTGGTTAAAATTTAAAAGTTTTTCTTCAGACAGTGTATTTAACATTTACAATACATTTTTTTTTAAATATGTTTATCGTATCTTTCAAGCAGTTATCTTATTTATATATTCTTTAAGTGTCAACTCTGCTCAAAAAGGAAAATATATAGAGAGTAATAATGGATTGCTTTTAAAAAACGAAGTATGGATTTCATCATCCTACCAAAACTTCAAACAGATCATCAAAGCATTTAATAAATAAAACCAATCCTAGATTACAAACGTACTGAGCCTCAATTTAAGAGTTTAATATTCTTATTCTTACGCCGCCTACCTTTTTTTTTTTAAAGATATTTTTTGTTTGTTTTTTTTTTTGTTTTGGCTAAGATTACTCAGTGCTCAAAAGGCTTTTTTCGATCTAACGGTAGACGTAAACTTATAGATTGTACACAGCCTCCATAATGTGTGGTTTGATTGATAGTCGAGATATCATTACACTGAGTGAACTGCTAAATCTACTCGTGTATTTGTATGGCTGACAAAGCTTCATTTTCTCCCTTTTCCACAATGTTTTCTTCTCTTTCAAAGGCAAATTTCACCATTTGAACCCCAGTTACTATATCACATGCAAATACTATCAGTTTTATAAGAAACTGTCATTCACTGCCAAAAGTCTAAATATTCCCATGTAAAAACCCGATGACATTGATTCTCCGACATTTTTCTACACTTCATCAATTCAATAGCTTGATCAATTCAATCATGCTTTTCTTTAGAAGTACTTTTTTTGATATTTATAATAGTACACATACCGGTAGTGGTAATAGTATTCCTGTTAGAGTGTTTGAGTGGCGCTCTGGCAAAAGGGGGTTTAGTGCATCCCGTGATGCAGGTTACCAAGCAAGTCTTCACATAATCATGGATCCATAAGATCCATTTTGTCTAACATTCGGCTGAATCATGAGGTAGAACACGAACTGAACAGGCTGACATGGGTCGATACTTTTTTGATGATGCGCTTTGCCCCCTTTTCAAATGGCATGACTCATTTATATCATACTGGCTGAATCAAACGCTGTAAAGCCATCATATTTATCCCTTTTCCAAGCGATCCCGTGGGAAAGAAGCCTTTGAAAACAATGTGTAGATCGAGGCCCAGCTGAGGTGTAAATGAAACCCTAGCAGTCGGACAGACCAGTGTATGAATCTACATATACATGTAGCTTGCAAAGTGTTATATTTTTATTCGTTTTTTCTCTATACCAAGTTCATATTTGATCACAGTTAAACGATGATTTTTCAGTAAAACCGACTTATTGTATCGTTTTTTTTTTTTTTTAAATCTATAAACACTAGATAACAAGTAAAGAAAGTAATGAGAGCCTGTGACTTTACTGTATCATATTAGCGCAACTGTTTACCAAACATACCCGAATTTTCAGGACTCTGACAGTGAAGACTTTTGAAAATATTGTCCTTTTTCCACAATGATTTCTATCCATTCACAGATAAATCGCTCCATTTGAGCCGCGTTTGATTTATTGGCTACAAGTGCTTTCAGTGCAGCCGAGTCTAAAATTTTGTCGCCTGGTAAAGGTTTAAAGATACATCTTTACAGCCAAAGAGTAAACAAACGCTGTTAAAACTTTACAGTTTGTAGAATCTAGTTAGCCGTTTAAACGTAGATAAAAGATCGATATAAGGCGTATGGGATAAAAAAAACGACAGGGATTTGTCTTCAATTTAAACCGGAAACTGTGGTTGCAGTGTCTAGGGATAGCCTCCATAGAATGAAATGCATTTTCTATCCGTCGTAATCTGTGCAACCTTGCAACCGTCAGGGGCAACATTTGGCACGAACACACTAGAATGATTGTAGTTTCATAAAATAAAGATAAAATTGGTTAAAAAACTGGATGAAAACGAGTAAAGATGAATCTTTAAACGCAAAGAAAATATATAAACACGGGGGTCATTCAGTGTTAACCCTTTACTACTCAATCACGAGTTTCAACGACCCTGAGAAAGATGTAATTTTAAAACATTTTAGAAACAGAAGAATATGTTTATAATATGCATTTTCTTCTTTTCCCATAATGCTTTCTACCCTATCAAAGACTCAACTGGACTCACATTTAGACTTTCCTTTGCAAATGCCTTCAATTTGGTCAAGTCTATATTTTTGCCATCTGGTAAAGAGTTAAATAGAAAATGATTCTCTTCTCATATTATGGTAGATTGTTTATAGATGTATTCATGACACCAACAGGTAGTAAAAATAACGCTTTCACGGTCCATATACATGTAGCTTTTATGAATCAAGATTGAGCATTTTAACCTTTCGTTGACAAGATGACATATTATATAAGAGGACCATGATGGCCCTTCAGCGCTCAATTTAGTCAACAAGACCTGGGTCCGTATACACCAACCACTCTTAACCCTTTACCAAACAATCCCTGGTTTTCACAACCCTAAGAAAAAAGGCTTTTGAAAACATTGAGGGAAAAGGAGAAAATGCTGGTAACCAGCATTTTCTCCTTTTCCCACAGTGTTTTCTACCCTATCAGAGACCTAAAGCTCATTTGTACCAATTCTGAATTTGTCGTCTGCAGATGCTCTCAGTTTGGAAGAGTCTAAAATTTGTCGTTTGGGAAAGGGTTAAGAACACTCTTGGTCTCATTCTAGATATAGAACCTAACACTACTTCTGACCGGCTGAACCATTTGGTTGTATTACTTTAAAATTTAGATTTTTTTTTTTTTGAGAAAAGGACTAAATGTGTTCCTAAAAATGGTTGGTGAATACGAACGCTGGCCTTCCTTACACTAACCTGCGTAGATTTACGCAAATTATTTAGGATTGTCTATATAAAGATTATGTGCATAGTGTTGTCGTATATAAAAATATCTAACGAGGTTGAGAGAATTGTTCATTGTCGAGCTTTGGCGAGAAAATCATCAATTCTCACAACAGAGCGAGATATTTTTGATATAGGACAACACTATGCACGTATTCTATTTATCTTTTTTAAGTCTTATCTGTTGGTTTTATTATGTTGTTAACATGTAGCTGACAAATACAGTTTGAAAGTTCATTTCTATCGGAACTCCTATTTTAAAAAACCCTTTATATATAGTTCTTTATGGTAGTAATTAAACGTCCAAAAATTACGTTTGATATCGCATTGGATTATTCTATTTGAGAAAACATGGTGAACAGGCATTCAAATGACGTCACAGGCAGGAATTATGTACGCAAATCATCGGAAAATTATGGTGGCCTATTTCTGCCGCGAGATACGAGATAGCTATCATGATAATTTAAGAGAAGTATCGTGATAAAACAAAAATTTTCATGATAAAAATATCGCGATAATTCAGACTCTTATCATGATTTTTTCTGCTTTCGTGCCCACAACTGACATTCATGGTACCTATAATTAGATACGGTTTCGGAACACCTTCGTCTACAACCTTATGGATTCTCCTTTTCCCTGGATGGTTTTAAAGTTGTTCGTAGAAGGCATTTCGAGTCGTCTTTGTGATTTTACAGACCTCTGTTCATTTCGAGTATTGTCAAAATCTACCAATTAAGGTACAAAAAAAATTGTTAATGATTCGAAATTTTACTTACTGCAGTCTTATTAAAGGGTAACTCCAGACCAAAAATTTCATTTCGAAATCGGATAAAACTATACTAGAGTATGTTAACAAAAATTTTTTTTAGCGTTCTGTGATGCTTACTTCACGAGATATAGAGGTTTACACTTCGGATTTTCACTTGTCTGACAGTCGCTAATTGAAAAAATCGTGACTTCCGGCAGTTTGCCGTGACGTTACAAGTGTGAGAAGATATGGTCGCTATATATGAACTAACGCAGAAAACTGAGAAAACTGCATGAAATTTGTAAAGATATAAATCGCTTTATCACGTTTCAATCACTTGTGTACTGTAGAATTTTTACCTCTATCGCTCTTACATCTTACTACAATCACAGGAAAGAAATTTTGAATGAATTAGCCTAGTGGAGATAGTACTTATGAAAAGGAAAAGTTATTCTTCTGGTGGGAAACAAAACTATTTTGAGATTTATTTCTTGAAGTTATTTCAATTATACCACTGCCTAATCAACGAATTTTAATAGATAAAAATAAAAACGAAATAATAACTCAAGATAGTTGAAACATGCCAAAAGTCTCTTCTACTAGGTGGTAGAAGGAAGAAGGAACGTTGCAATGTGTAAAGTAAGTCATTCGAGTACAGTTCTAAGGCTGTTTTTACCAAATATAGGACACCGTCTATCATTGAACGGTCTACAAATCCTGCGCAGTCTGATCTTGATCTACACCATCAGTGTCAGCATTTTACATGTCTCCTTCAGCTTGGGAAGAATTAAAAGCCTTAATCTACCTCAGAAATCGTATCCTCTCTTTAACATTCACGAACAATATCAAATCCAGCACACATCCTGAATTTGCTGTTAAAATTAAATCCATTTTCTATTTTTTCACTTGATCTTCATTTATTTTCCTACGTGTTTTTTTTTTTTTCCACAATTTCAAATTTGTTTCTTCCATCAACAACAACGTTAAAAGATTGTCTGAATTGCCTCCTGCCTTCCTGCCTTCCTGCCCTCCATATCATGCGGTAAACGTTTTTGATCGTCTGCAAAATACAGGGTCAGTCCATTTCCTACATACTGAGACATGTAAGGCGCAAAATTTAAGTGGAAATACCAACGTGGACAAAAATTATTTAACTTTTTTCTTCTGTATTTCTCGCTGTAATCATGTATGAGATAACAGATGCAGATTGCTGACCATAAAAATGCAGCGTAAATTAAAAATTTATGACTGCATACAAACTTTACACAAAATTTTAGTGTGCCAACTTTTTATTTTGCGAAAAGAATTGTGTGTTCCATCAATGCAAAGGGTTAATTCGGCGCCTCTTTGATGTTGGTATCGCACCGTTGTGGTCTCACATATTTTTTTACCCGGCTTGCAGCTGGAGGTTAACAAGCACTTGTCATAAACATGTCATGTACAAAGTTACTCTTTTGTTTTCAAGACCATATTGAGCCCTTTTTCTTATAAAATGTGAATGGAATTTGGAATTTTACACAGGTTAAATGAGTAAGTCGAACGTCATAACTTTTGTATTTTCCTCATTCGTACGATCTTAAATAAAAAAAAAATCCCATAATCTGCTTGTCGAATTTCTATTCTAACTACCCTCCAACTCTCTCTCTCTCTCTCTCTCATGCTCGCTCGCTCGCTCGCTCTCATATGAAAGAGATGGATAATCAACAGTGAATTTATAATTGATTTCTTGCCTTATTTAAATTTCTGTGGGGCCCCAAGGCTGCTGAGCGCGACTCAATGACCTTTTCCGAACAGTGTATATTAAGATCAGACTGCACAGAACGTGCAATCTGATCTTATGTACAGTGTCCAATACGGAGATATCTATTTTTGTATCTCCAAAAACTAGCACTATTCGAAATTTTGCAAGCGGCATGAAGGTTTATTTAACCTGTTGAGGATTAATGGTAAATCTAATATTAAGCCACGTCATTCGGTTCAGACAGACAGACAGCAGACTGACGAATAAATAGTCATCTCCTGGCTCGAAATAGTGCTTAAACTGGGCACCCGGCATACGATAGGGATTTTTGTGACGAAAAAAGTCGTCTCCCGACATGAGGGAAGATAAGGCTGTGAGAAAAAAAGTCAGTATCAGAGCAAATTAATAGTACACAGAAGCCGAAATAAGTGTGGCGTTACATCCGGTTTATCGCAAATTTCACAAACTCGCACAGGTGTGCAAACCACATTTTCGCTTATAACTCTCTTTTTACGATAGACATTGAAATACGGTTTTCAATTTTAAGATTGTTTTCATTTAAGGATTCATATATCCAAAATGAGATTTTGGCTGTAGTTGCCCTTTAAGTCAAAACTACCGAGTTCATCCAAATGATGCATTTTCTATTTATAGATATCGAGAAACGGGTAGAACTATCACAATAGCTTTATCTCGCATGTCAGCTTCGAGCACGGTTGAGAAATTTTGCGATAAAATATTAGTTTATCGAGATACTTTTATCAGGAAACTTTTCACTATCTTGATAAGATTTCCAGGAAACTTTTAATTTATCGCGATAGTTTACTAAAATTATCATGATAGCTATCTCGTATCTCGTGGCAGAAAATGCCACCATAGAAAATTTTATTTCGGCTTCTGTGTACTTTTTTTTTTCCTCAGCCTTATCCTCCCTCATGTCAGGAGGCGACTTTTTTCGTCACAAAAATCCCTATCATATGCCGGGTGCCGAGTTTAAGCCTTATTTCGAGCCAGGAGATGACTATTTATTTGTCAGTCTGCTGTCTGTCTGTCTATCTGAACTAAATGACATGGCTTAATATCAGATCTACCATTAATCTTCAAAAGGTTAAATAAACCTTCATGCCGATTGCAAAATTTTGAATAGTGCTAGTTTTTGAAGAACCAAAAATAGATGTTTCCGCATTGGACACTGTACATAAGATCAGATTGCATGTTCTGTGCAGTCTGATCTTAATATACACTGTTCGCAAAAGGTCATTGAGTCGCGCTCAGCAGCCTTGGGGCCCCACAGAAATTTAAATGAGGCAAGCAATAAATGGTAAATTCACTGTTGATTATCCATCTCTTTCATGAGAGAGAGAGAGAGAGAGAGAGAGAGAGAGAGAGAGAGAGTAGTTAGAAAAGAAATTCGACAAGCAAATTATGCGGTTTTTTTTTTAAGATCGTATGAATGAGGAAAATACAAAAGTTATGACGTTCGACTTACCCATTTAACCTGTGTAAAATTCCAAATTCCATTTACATTATTTACGAAAAAGGGTTCAATATGGTCGTGAAAACAAAAGAGTAACTTTGTACATGACATGTTTATGACAAGTGCTTGTTAACCTCAGGCTGCAAACGCCCCGCCCGGGTAGCTCAGTGGTGAGCGTGTCGGACTCATGACCTGGTGGTTGTGAGTTCGATATCCGGTTGAGGCGAACTTTCTTTCCGGCGTATTTTCGCCTCTCACCTCTGCTGAAGCATGTGAGAAAAGTAGTCGGTTGCTTTGGAAAGAAAGTTGTGTTAGTACTGGTGTGAGAAAGCCAGGAAACACATGTGCGTCACCGACCGCCATGATATGACCTTAGCTGTTAAAGTGGCGTTAAACCCCAATACAACCAACCAACCAACCAACCAATCAAGCTGCAAGCCGGGTAAAAAAAAAAATATGTCAGACCACAACGGTGCGATATCATCACAAAAGAGGCACCGAATTAACCCTTTGTCCTTGTACATGGATGGAACACACAATTCTTTTCTCAAAATAAAAGGTTGGCGCACTAAAATTTTGTGTAAGGTTTGTACGCAGTTATAAATTTTTAATTTACGCTGCATTTTCATGGTCAGCATCTCTTATCTCGTATATGATTACAGGGAGAAACACGGGAGAAGACAGTTAAACAGTTTTTGTCCACGTTGGTATTTCCTTTTAAATTGTACGCCTTACATGTCTCAGTATTTAGGAAATGGACTGACCCTGTATTTTGCAGACGATCAAAAATGTTTACTGCATGATATGGAGGACAGGAAGGCAGGAGGCAATTCAGACAATCTTTTAACGTTGTTGTTGATGAAAGAAACAAATTTGAGATTATGAAAAAAAAGCACGTAGGAAAATAAATGAAGATCGAGTGAAAAAAAAAATTTTTTAACTTTAACAGCAAATTCAGGATGTGTGCTGGATTTAATGTTGTTCGTGAATGTTAAAGAGAGGATAAGATTTCTAAGGCAGATCAAGGCTTTTAATTCTTTCCAAGCTGAAGGAGACATGTAAAATGCTGACACTGATGGTGTAGATCCAGATCAGACTGTGCAGGATTTGTAGACCGTTAAATGGTCGACGGTGTCCTATATTTGGTAGAAACAGCCTTAGAAATTAACTCGAATGATTTCCTTTTCACATTGCAATGTTCCTTCTTCCTTCTACGACCTAGTAGAAGAGAATTTTGGCATGATTCAAATATCTTGATTTATTATTTCTTTTTTTTATATTTATCTATTACAACTCGTTGATTAGGTAGTGGTACAATTGAAATAACATCAAGAAATAAATTTCAAAATATTTATGTTCGTTACCAGAAGAATAACTATTCACTTTTTTATAAGTACTTTCTCCACTAAGCTAATTCATTCAAAATTTCTTTCCTATGATTGTAGATGTAAGAGCGATATACCCCCGTCAAGCCAAACTCGTTCTCATTCTGTTCCGAATTTTTTTGCTGATCGGACTGAAACTGTCTTCAGACGAAGTGGGCGTATTAGTATCCTTTTACGAAGGGTGCTCCAGAACTTTGAGCCTGCTCAAAATTTTTTGCCATCCATCCCGTCCTGTGATTAGACGGAGTAACAACGTACTTAAAGTGAGATGGACGTACTACGAACGGAACTGCTGTACTTCGATCCTATTAGAGACGCAGTGCGGTCGGGCAATAACCTGCAGTGCGTTTGCATTTTACCGACCGAAATTACATGTCCTATCCCAGCCAGTTTTTCGATTTTGTTGACCGGGTTAGGACTTTCTGGGAATAGGTTTGGTGAGATAGGGGCTTCAGCCATTATCAGGCCAAAATTATACGTTCATCCCCGACCGTAACCCGTTTTCCGATTATGTCAGGACGGGTTAAGACGTTGTAAGACCTAGTTTGGTGTGACGGGTCTATAGAGATTGAAACTCTGCAGTACACAAGTGATTGAAACGTGAAATAGCGATTTATATCTTTATAAATATCATGCAGTTTTCTCAATTTTCTGTGTTAGTTCATATATAGCGACTATAATTATCTTCTCACACTTGTGAGATCACGGCAAACTACCGGAAGTCACGGTTTTTTCAATTAGCGACTTTCACACAGGTGAAAATCCGAAAGTTTAAACCTCTATATCTCGTGGAGTAAACATCACAGAACGCTAACAAGATTTTTGTTAACATACTCTAGTGTCGTTTTATCCGATTTTGAAATGAAAATTTTGGTGTGGAGTTACCCTTTAATGAGATTGCAGTCAGTAAAATTTCGAATCATTAATTAACAAATGTAGCTTAATTGGTAAATTTTGACAATGCCCGAATGACAGAGGTCTGTAAAATCACAAAGACGACTCGAAATGCCTCCTACGAACAACTTTGAAACCGTACAGGGAAAAGGAGAATTCATAAGGTTGTATACGAAGGTATTCCGAAACCGTATCTAATTATAGATATCATGAATGTCAGTTGTGGGCACGAAAGCAAAAAAAAAAAATCATGATAAGAGTTAGCATTATTGCGATATTTTTATCGTGATTTTTTTTGTTTTATCACGATAATTCACTTAAATTATCATGATAGCTATCTCGTATCTCGCGGCAGAAATATGCCACCATAGAAAATAGAGCGCGTACTATGACACAATTCTTTTTTCGCGGGGTTTCTGTACTAATCGTTACCATATTTGGAATACATTTCATCCATATATGGTAAAATGGGGCGGGATGGTCACTGGAAGATACTGTTCTATAAATATCCGTGGTATATCAGAATTCTATAAATATCACATAGGTGTCATTGCATGGATATGAAGTTAGTTGAAAGATAAAAAAACATCAGAGTGGTCAATTCCGCTAAAATTCGGCGATATATTTATTATCTACAGGAAATGTCGATCAATTCAATTATGACTTCTTAATACCGGTAAATGTCAGATTGACTTTTTTAAATGAAGATTTAACATCTGATCAGAGTGCCCCATTACATAAAATCGCCGATTATAATTTTGGTATTCTACATGTAATTGTTGACGTATTTGCAGGCTTATCTTGCACCACAAACCACAAAATACATATGTGGTAGCGAACGCCAGGATAAGGGTTAAAAATCTCAGAGCAGAATTGTGTCTTTAGCTGGAAATTAAAGTCTGATGAAACTTCAATAGAGAACCGAAAATAACAAGTTAGAAAAGGTAAAACAATAAAGTAAATGATCACCATAGACTCAAATCTAACCCTTCAACATGAACTCTATATTTTTCAGGCAGACGATGTTGTTAAGGCCCTTGGGATGTCACGACATCCGGAAGGTGGATATTTCATTGAAATGCATCGTTCTGGATCCACTCCCATGACCACAAAAGGACAAACGGATTTTGATGTGTCGACTAATCTCAAACCATTATCTGATAAGACGTTGTTCAGTACCCCTGCTAACTCTTCGTATGAATCTTTGACTCTGGCATCAGGTCGTGAGAATCGACGTCCCGATCATGACATTCGCCGAAATTGCCTCACGTCTATTATATGGATGCCGTTATTGAGTAATCCAGTTCTACCTCTTGGCGTAAACTGCTCTGACCATGTTCACTATTATCAAGGTGGTAATCCCTTCAAGTATATCATTTACAATCCAGAAACGGGTGAATTGTATACCGAGGTACTTGGTCCGGCCATTACGGAAGGACAAAAATTGCAACTTCCGGTACGCGGAGGGTTATGGAAATGTGGTCGAATGGTCAAGACGGATGAAACAGTTGATTTCAGCCTAATTGGCGAGGCCGTCGGTCCAGGGTTCGATTTTCACGACTTCTCATGGATCACAAGGTCCGACATTATGGCACTCGAAAACACCAATTTTCGAACTATTTTACTGCAATATTTACATGAGGACATTGATCAAGTGAGTGGGAAAGAAGTGGCCGATGCTGAAAGGTATTATATGTCATGAAAAAAAAAAAAAAAAAAGGGTGTGATGTCTTTCTTGTTTGATTGCATTTTTATATTTTCAAGAGTTTATGAAGCACATATTAGTCAACTTTGGTGTGCTAAGTCCAAAGAGCAAGAGTGCCCTTTTATCTATCGAAGAAACATTGTTCTATTTGTCTTTCAGTTAAATCGCGAAGACCCGACTAACTCTCGTCCACGGTTTTCTAACCAAGAAAATGAGCAATGATATCAGAGTCGCTAAGTAACATAAACGGCACTTGACCCAGCAGCGAACATTAACCAACGTTTATACAATCGGGAGCTGGTAATGCTTTTAACGGTCAAATTGTTTGTTTGTTTGCCTATGGTGTTAAATGCTACTTTTCAACATTATTTTGTGACTTCATGGTAGTCAGTGCACCTGTCCATGATTTCCGAAACTTTCTTTCACTAGTATTTCGCACAATATCATTTCTAAGCCACTGGCAGCTTGCATACATAAGCATCGTCGAAACAATGATCAGCCGTAGGAGAGGACTGAATCCTGTCGCAATGATTATCATCAGTCCTAGGAAAGAAAATGGCCGAGCCGGGCATTCGAGCCAGCGACTGCCTGGTTTGAATCCCTGTACGTTACCAACTAGCCATGGGGTCCGGTGTAATGAAGAATACTTGTACGTACTCAAGTAGAAAATGTTTTCCCCAGTCCATATTCTACGTAGAATATGAAACGGAGTATATTTTCTAAGAAGAATATAGACTGGGGAAATATTTTCTTCGTATAGAATATGGACCGGGGAGTATATTTTCTTGGTATAGAACATGGACCGGGAAGTATGTTTTCTTCGTATAGAATATGGACAGGGGGTGTATTTCATTTGTAGAATCTTGACTTCAGAGTCTATATTCTACGTAGAATATGGACCGGGGAGTGGACCGGGGAGTGTATTTTCTACGTAGAATATGGACCGGGGAGTATATTTTCTACGTAGAATATGTACCGGGGAGTATATTTTCTACGTAGAATATCGACCGGGGAGTATATTTTCTTCGTAGAATATTGACTGCAGAGTCTATTTTCTACGTAGAATATGGACCGGGTAGTTCATTTTCTACGTAGAATATGGACCGGGTAGTTCATTTTCTACGTAGAATATGGACCGGGGAGTACATTTTCTTCGTGGACTGCAGGGTATATTTTCTACGTAGAATATAAACCGGGAAGCACATGTCCAAATTCGTCATTAATTCAGCGTAACGATGAGACCAAGCCTTTCAAAGTTTCATGGTTTTTTTTTTTTATATTATCTAATGGACTACAGGAAAATAATTTTTTTTATTCCCAATATTTCGTTACTCCTAAACAAACAACCACAAATGTTGACGGCCCTGATAAAAAAGGCTTATAATCCGTGAAAAGAAGAAAATGCTCGCATCTAGCATTTCCCACCATTCCAAAGACATCCTCTATTATATTTGTCACAATTAATTTGTCATTTGCAAACGCTTTGAATTTGGATGAGTTTATTTTGTAAAAAGTCAGTTACAACAGTGTAAATAAAAATCAAATAACCAACTTCTTCGGTAAGGTACTGTTTAGTTTAACGCTATTTTCAGCATTTTTTCTCAGCCATACCGCGGTGGCCTGTGAACCTATTTTTTATATACATCAATGTTTTCCTACAGTTTCTTACATCCTTACTTGGCACGACTTCGGTTTCTTAGCCAGTGGCTGTTTTCCCAGGTAAAAAACGTCAAAACAATGTTACGGGGTAAGAGAGGAATAAGGCTGTCGCAAAAGCCTTCATCAGTCCTCGGAAATAATTTGGCCGAGCTGGGAATTGAACCTGTGACCCATGGGTTGCAAGCCTTGTAGGCTACCAACTGGGCTAGCGGGCTTTCAAAGCCGCTGACTGCTTTTCCATATATAGTGTCGAAATAATGTTCAGCGATGAGATAGGAAGAAATCCCATCGCAATGACCATATCATCGATGTTCGCACGGAAAGAAGTTGGTTGAGCTGGCATTCGAACCAACGACCCCTTAGTTTCAAGCCTTGTACGTTCCTGACCTGGCTTGACCCACTGTGATATTAATCAAAACTGTTGAAAGGGAAATGATAAGGTGGAAAGTAGCGATTTCGGGTTTTTACAAATATCGTCCTTCAAAGGTTAATCGGAACAACAGATGTGAATGCGATTCATTTCAGCGAAAAGAAACCAAATAAAAATGTTTGTCTATGTTTACTCCGATCAGAAAGTACAACGTGAATCATAATAATTCATAGGTCAATCCCACAGGCACTTGTATCTGACAAACATCGCCCTCCAAAACCTGATGATACAACAAGATGTCAAACTCTAGTACTAAGTATCTGCTGGTCATTCGTCAGTATTTTTCTTAATACATTTCTAAGCTGGCATTCAAATTACTTTTGTCGTGTTTTGCGATAACTGATCTTCAATCTGGTGCATTGAACAGAACAAATGGATAAATATTTTAAAGGATTTATAGATCGAAACTTTTGAGGCGAAAACATTTTTTGTCGTCTCATCGTAAAGTGAATATATACTCCTCACTAACCAGATGTTTTAAAATCTCTAAAATTCGGTCAATCTGCAACTGGGACACAGTCAGTACAGGGTATGGCCACCATTAGCACGAATACAAGCTTGAACTCTTCTGGGCATTGACCAGATCAAGCCGTCCAGCTGTTGTTGAGGAATATCCTGCCATTCCTGACTCAAAAGTTGCTCAAGGTTTTGGAGGTTCTGAGGCCTCACATTTCCATCATTGACACGCCTACCGAGAATGTCCCACGCATGCTCAATCGGATTGAGATCTGGAGATCTGGCTGGCCACTCAAATTGCCCAGAAGAGTTCAAGCTTGTATTCGTGCTAATGGTGGCCATACCGTGTACTGCCTGTTGCAGATTGAACGAATTTTAGAGGTTTTAAAACATCTGGGTAGTATACCACTTTTTTGCATGTGAATTTAGACAGTGCCTTACTTCGAAAGCCTGTAAGTGAGAAACATGATCTGATAGAAGTACGGAATTGCTTGGATTGGTTTGTAACTCAATTCTCATTACATTTATACAATGAAATTGTCTATATGTGTAATAATAAAACTCTGGTGCAGCGGTAATTTATTGTTGCTTAACTTTTCGTGAGGAGTATACATGTACAGTATTTTAATTCCACGGTTTATAAATAGAACGAATTTGATTGATCAATACAATCTTCAGCAGCTCGTAGTTATTTCAAAATGCGAGTTGGACATTTCGCTTTTTACAGATCAGCACCAATAGCTCAGTTGGTACAGCATTAGACTTATGAACGTCAAATCTCGGGCCACTTGAAGGTGTGGGTTCGATCCCCACGGCTAGCCACCTAATTTTACTAAAGAGTCTTTTGAATGAAACCTTTTATCTAGGTCCCGTGTGATGGTGTTATAAACCGAGCACGTTAAAGAACTAGGAATAACTTAGGATGGGTTTCGTCCTGTATCCTTCACTATTCCCCGTTACAAAACGTAAGAAGTCTTCTGGGAGTGTTGCGATAAATAAATGAAAAGAGGGCTGAAGCTGCTCCCCTGAGCATTTTGATCCAACGTGACCAATTTCCAATCTCTTTCGAGATATCAAGACAAACATTCTAACAAACTTTTTATTAGTATTTCATTGAAGCTTCTAGAGTGTACACAAGCTTTATCTAGGATTTGCCCCAGTGACCTACTCTTTTTTCATTAAACATGACCCATTTTCATACCCAATGTAGATATCATCAAGACGAACATTTTGCGGATTCATTCGGCATCCGTATAAACTAAGTCCTCGTTATCCGAGTCCATATTGTCGTAAAGTTCACTGTTGTCGGGATTTTCTCCGCACAACTTGAACCTTAAACCCAAAATCTCGTTCTTTTTTTTCAATCAAGCGTAATGACAGTAAGTCCTCAGTGAACCGTAAACAATCATTACTTGGATTCATAATTTGTATCGGAACACTTCTGCGTTGTGATGCCTCGTTCTGAAATATCTCTTGTTCAAATCTTCCCTTTTTGCATTCAGACAGATGATCTGCCGCGAGCTTATTAAAACCTTATTGTTATCTCATATAACTGTGTATACTTATTGAATATTCCATATCTATGATCAGACACCTTTCATCCTGAAAAGGTAGAAAATGATAACTATCTGATGGGGGTTTTTTTATCACAAAAGTCGCCTACTATTTTTGATTAAAATCGTTAAGAAGACAAAATGAATAACACAAGCCTGGTAAGGTATGGCGAAGGCCAGGTGACAGATTCCATGCAGTCAACATTACTGAGCATGACCACGGAGGCGCTTTTATCATAGTCGTGGCGGTTTTAGCTGGGATGGATGCGCAGACCTCGTTGTCCTTGATCTGCACACTGACTGCCCAACAGCTATGACAAGAGGGTCCGGACTCACAGGTAAGATACCATGCTGGTGTAGTAGGGAAAGGGCTTATCTCTTTACCAAACGAAAGCATTTTACACCACTCCAAATTGAAAGCATTTGCAGACTACAAAACAGACGTGACTCAAAGATTGAAATTTATTTTGATACGGGTAGAAAACATCATGGAAAAGGATAAATGCTTGATGCCAGCATTTTCTTTTAAGCTTTATTTCTCAGGGTCGTTTAAAATCGTTATTGTGTGGGGATAATGGGCTTTTCTAGACAATAATTTTACAGACAATAATGCCCGTCTTCACATAGTGTCCATATTGTACAGGAGTACCTGTTAAGTCACACCCGATATTGAACCTATACTACTGGTATGCTGACCTTCTTTCATTTTTTTTTTAGAGGAGGGGAGGGGATATTTCTTTAAAAAGTACACACTTTATCAAAATCTAATTTTTTACTCTTTCAGTGCCAAATATGGCTTGCAACACACGAAAAGGGGCATTCGGACATTTGCGTAAAGTGTCGTCTCGGATCAGCCTGCGCAGTCCGCACAGACTAATCCGAGACGGCACTTTACGACTACATTAGATTTTATGCTACAGTGGACTTGCGCAAAACAGAAAATTACATAGAAACGGAAAGTGTCGTCTCTGATTAGCCTGCGCGGACTGCGCAGGCTGATCCGAGCGGCACTTTACGCAAATGTCCGAATGCCCCTTTTCGCGTGTTGCAGGCCATATACAGGGTGTCCAAAAAGTCGTGCACCATCCTGAAAACACATTCATTGTTACAGATGCTCAAATAGAGCACCATTTTCAGTAATACAACGCTGTACTCTCCGCAAAAAGCTGTTTTGAACATTCTGTAGGGTATCCGGTGGGATGTTGTGAAAATGGTGCTCAATTTGAGCATCTGTATCAATGAATGTGTTTTCAGGATGGTGCACGACTTTTTGGACACCCTGTATAAACTCGACCTTTTTTGGCGGCTGAAAATGTAATCCTATGAGTCTCAGATTTTTTTTATGTTATAGGCTTGACTAAACAAGCGGATAGCATAGATCCAACATCACACTGCACGTTATGTGCAGTCTGAACTTGATCTCTGCTGTCTGCAAAAGGCTCGGATTTCAATTATGGCGCCGAAAGCGCTCCTTCTCCTTTTTTTTTTTTCTTCTTATTACGGATGGCAAGGTAGGAAAGGACACATCTGACAGTAACAAGGAATAGCTTCTTTTCCAGCAAATGTTTTCAATAGCTATTAACACCTGTGACGTTTAAAAGTCATTTTTTTTATAGTAATGTGTTGATTTTAACTTTTTTTTTCAAAATAGTAAGATCATTAACCCCGAGTATGTGTCATTATAAAATCACACAAAATTCCCTCCCCTAGGTCAAACAAAAGCTTATTTAAACAAAATTATGTAGTTTGTGTCTGAGAATTACGTTTCTTTCTAAGTCTCGAATAAGACTAAGAACACAACTTAAAATTGTGAAATATGGGCCTATAAATAGTGCTGCACTATATGGCCTGCAACACGCGAAAAGGGAGCATTCGGATATTTGCGTAAAGTGTCGTCTCGGATCAGCCTGCGCAGTCCGCGCAGGCTAATCCGAGACGACACTTTCCGTTTTTAATCGGTCGGCGTAAGCCGGACGATTAGAGAGACCACAAATTTCGGAAACCCGTCCGCTGAGGGCAAACTGATGTAACTGCAACTCGTAACAGCGTTCATTTACAGCATTACAACGCTTAACAAGCCTGTCGTGACCTTATTACAAATACTACTTTCGGTTGAGCGCAAGAATGAATAAACAGTCCTAGTAAACAGGCGTGAAGTAATCCCGTTCTCAACTTTTCAATTATGCAATAAACGGTGATTACAACTTGTTTAGCATTGAATTTTGTCATATTACCAATGTAATCAAAATGTCTAGCGAGCAGAAATGGAAAAACTCGTAGCAGTTTACTTTCAAAACAGTTATCAGAAATGGGGTCAGAGGTAATGAGTAATTGTATGAATGAAACGAGAGCGAATCAATTGTATCGCGTGATGTAAACACATTCTGTAGCCGTCGACTGTCTATATTATTCGGCAAACTTCGAGTGGGTCGTTGGTCACTATATACGTATTTACGGGATCGGTCGAGTTGTGACGAGTGTTGTCCGTATATGTTGCAGGTGTTGAAAAGTTCACGGGTCATCTAGGGTTGGGGCAAAGATAAAATCGATACAGAAAGGAGTTTGTAAGGAATATTGCTGTAAAGAATTTAGAAATTTAGATTGTACTGCTTTAGAGCAAAGTGATGTAAATGCAACTCGTAACAGGCGTAGGTTTAAAATAGTGATTGGCCGTGGGTTGTTTAACGCTAGTGAGGCAAAAAAGTGTAAAGCTGTGAGGGAAAGGGATGTAAACTTGTGTAAGGATTATGACCTCTAACTTCTAAGTAGCGGAGAGGTCATTACGTAAGCATTTTCAGAATGGACTGGTGATCCCACGCCTGCAACTTTACAAGCCAGACTGTCCATTCACAGTACTGACCAGCAGTATCTGATTACGCATTTTTTTAGCGTCAGATGTGTGTTAAATTTTCATAACCCCTTACAGACACGGCACTATCATTTTGTACGGTCACTGACATGTTTCTGCTTGATGAGCTTAGATTGGAATCAGTCTGTCAGTCTGCTGACCCTTGACAAAACAATCCTGTGGGGCATTGAAAATATAGTGGGAAAGAGAGAGAAATGCTTGTAACCACCATCATCTCTTTTTCCAACAGCATTTTCTTCACCATATGAACGATTTTCAAAATAAAATTTTGTCATTTGGTTGAGTTAAATAGAGCATTTTCTCCGGAGGGGGAGGGTGAAACTGCAACATAAATACTCTCACTTAAGATATAATTCTCCATGTCTGAATCAACGGACCAGGGAAAAGTTTAGGAGCATGTATTTTTTCCAAGATATTTTTCTTTAGAGGGCTAAGCAAAACATGTTGCCTTTGCAGAGAGTGCAGATTCAGACCAGACTGTATAGAACATGCAGTCAGATCTTGGATCTGTCGTAACATTTTTTATATGAGATATTCTAGTCAAGACAGCAATGGCCCTTCAATAAATAGGCTGCTTTTCCAAGCTTGACATGTCTGTTTCGTTAATTCAGGGTCTTAAGGTAAAACTCTCGACAATATGTATGTCTCACCAGACACTTTATATTAGTTGATTCTCATCCTTTCCACAAGGTCCAGTTTTTCAGATAAAGAGCATAAGGTTTACTGTAGCTATGCTCCTCGCTTATTAGAATGAATCAAATACATAACCTGTATTGGTCAAGGTTAAGAAAAGTTGCTTTTGCAGACAATAAAAGATCGAGATTAGACTGTCCTTTGAGTGCAGTGCAGATCAATATTACACACGCAGATATCTTAGATCATAATTGGATGTTCACGTAGGATATAGATCTGTAAATGAAACTGTAATATTTGTACAGTGTTTTCTGACTGAAAACGGCCAGTAGATTAACTCAGAGTTTTAACTCTTTACCACACAATCCCAGTTTTAACAACCTTGAGGGAAAAGGCTGTTGAAAACATTGCAGAAAAGGGGGAAATGCTGATCCATCATTTTCTCCTTTTACCACGATGTTATCTACCTTTTCAACGATTCAACTCATCATTTGGGCTACAGTCAAATTCGATTCGTAATGTCCAAATGCTTTCGATTTTGACAAGTCTAAAATTTCGTTGGTTGGTGAAGAGATGACGGTTACGTAGATATTAGCTACATTCTTTAGAAGTACGGTTGGAAAATTTGGCAAGCAGACGTTGTGGCCAGGGTGATTCGGCCCAGGAAGATTTAGCCAGCAAAAAATATTAGAGAGGACAATTTATCTCGATAGATACGATGGCTTGTTAAAAATGGAGAAATAGATAGCCCACTAGCGGCCAAAAATAAACAATTCGGGAGTCAAAATGCAAACACATTTTATACGATTTATTCAAATTATTTAAAAGTAAAAAACTAAGGATATTATTAAGAGTCTGGCAATGTGCTACAGTACACTCTGTCTGTGTTCCAATAGTTGGTAGAAAAGTGAGTCTTGTAACTATATTAAAGTTACCAAAGTTGCTAAAGTTAGAATAATAAAGAATATCAAATTTTGTGTTTGTGTGTGTGTGTGTTTTTTTTTTTTTCTTTTTAGTAAAAGGCTGGTAGGTACTGTTAATCTTGTAAGAGTGATGTCTAAAGCTTGATAATAAGAATTGCTGATTAGAATTCCGTATCTTTTACGTTCTATTGCTGACGGCTGGCAAATCTCTACTTAGACCATTCCGTTAAACTACTAATTTGTAAAAGACAGGTTGAAAAAAAAAAAAGGTTCCTAGGTGGTTCAGTTGTATGGTGTAGGATTCGACACTTGTGTTTTTCGTGGGAGTGTCATCAGGTAGGAATACCTCAGAGCCCTTGCCTAGTACTAGTGAAATCCTTGACAAATATGAATAAGAAGGCTGTCGCCGCGATATGACTGAAATAATGTTCAAAGCGACCAAATACACAAAACAACCAATTACTCAACCAGTTTATTACTAAATTAGATGATTTCCACATAGTCCTTTGCAAGAATAAGAATGGATTTCTTTATCCATTGTCAAGGTTCTAATTCAGTATAAAAGGCAATATAACATGGGGTTCTTACTCCCATACACAGTTCAAACAACTACCATTTGATATGTGATTTTCAAAAACAGTGTGGTTATTCAGTGTCGACCGATTACAGTGCTGACAGCACTTTGATTATGTAAGTTTCTGTTTCACGCAAGTCTGTTGTAGCACAAAATCTAATGTAGTCGTAAAGAGCCGTCTTGGATTAGCCTGCGCGGACTGCGCAGGCTGATCCGAGATGACACTTTACGCAAATGTTCGAATGCCCCTTTTCGCGTGTTGCAGGCCATGTCGATTTCTCCCTTCACCTTTTCAAAAAAACTACCTTTATGAGGATCGTGAAAAGTTGGGATTGTTAGGTCAATGGTTAAAGTAATTCGATACGGTCTTGAGAGAGATTTTCGCCTGACCAAACAAAAGTATTTAATTAATCCTTTACTAAACAGTCCCGTGTCTTCGCAACCCGAAGGAAAAGAGCTCGTTGTCTGCGCATGTCATATTCTTCGAAGATTCGACCTGTCTGATATGAGGTATCACCGATTCCATATACTAGGGAAAAGTAAGGCTTATACCGAAGCTATTACCCAAGCCTGTAGGGGCTGTTTTAATAAATGACCGGTACATAGTTTACTTGCTAGCTGATCATAGCTGAATGAATCGCACCAGGTAGCGTTTTATTGTGTAAACGTTTATTTGATTTTGGAATTCAAAGTAATAGTTGTCCTTTGAAAAGTAGTCCGGTTCTGTACCCAGAATGCCCAAATTAGACAGATGTGTATTTGTAGAATGCGATCTAGCGGGAGATAATGGAAGAGAGCTTTCGAAAACATTGTGAGAATGGGAGATAATGTGGGTAACTAGTATTTTCTCCTTTTCCCACGATGTTTTCTACCCGTTGAAAGATAAATTGTATTCTTTGGGCCATACTCACTTTGTCTTCTGAAAATGCTTTCAGTGTGAACGGGTTTGAATATGTCGTCTCGTTAAGGGGTAACCGGAAGTAGGCCTACCTGGCGCATCATTGTCAATAAAAATGCTGTCGCGTTCATAGGGGTCCGTAGTTTGACTCCTGGCACCCATAGACTATATAGTATAATCAAGGGATTTAACTCTATTCAACCCATTACTCGCTCCCGATTGCAAAAAAGCAATGTATCTTTTCTTTACTAACAGTTATTCTCCTTATTCTTTCGACAACTGAGAGCTAAAACATTTTTCTACCAGATAAACACAACTGATTGTCAGTTGCTAATGCAGTCTGGCTGCTACAGTCGCTCGAACTTGTAAACTCCCTCAAAAATCTTGGCCATTGACACGGGTTCGTACATCCGACTTTCAAGATATAAAATACACTTTAGATCCAATGAAACACAGTATTATCGGCAAACACCCATTACACATGTTTCAAAATATCACTGACCTGTAGTCTTTGTTTTCAACAAAGTTGAATCGCCTCAGAATTCGTGGATTTTTTATCAAGATGCAAATTTCAAACAGCTGCCGACATCTTGTGTCACGTGACATTGTTTTGAACGAGAAATTTCATTGGTTGATATGTACTGACAGTCGTGCATTCAACCAATGAAATTTCGTACAGCTGCTCACACCTTTTATCATGTGACACTGTTTTGGAACGAGAAATTTCATTGGTTTATATGCGCGACCGGCAGTATCGAATGTACGAACTCGTGTCACTGGCGAAGACTTTTGTGCGAGGTTACAAGTTCGACGGACTGTAGCAGCTAGATTGCATTAGCCACTGACAAATAGTCGTGTTTTTCTGGTAGACAAATGATATAGCTATCAGTTATCCAAAGAATAAGGAGAATAACTGACGGGGTAGAAAACATACTTTGTTTTTTTGTAACCGGGGGTGAGTAACGGGCTGCATACAGTTAAATCCCTTGATTATACTATATAGTTTATGGGTGCAGGAGTCAAACTACGGACCCCTATGGTCGCGTTGAAAAGTAGATCTCTTGCGTCATCTGGTGGATTTCATTAATCAAATTTTGTATAAATTTCACGATTTGTAATCCTCTCTCCGTAGAGCGTAGATCAAAATCAGCCTATGCACATAGTGCGATCCCTGACCGAATGATCCGAAATACTTGAATTAACGTATTTTCAGACATCCGAGATTTTGCTGTATAATAATGTTGTAAGGACAAGCGGGTAACCATACCTAGGTTTGCTCACTGTTGTCAAAGGGGTGGAATTCTAAATTCTACTCGCTACCTTGAAAAGAGTTCAGCAAAAAGTCAGATTTAGCTCCATTTAGTATCAAACTGATTTTATCGGTGACATTATTTTTTCAATATTTCGGCAAACGGCCTTTATATAAGAGAAAACGTAGAAATACTTTTTTTTTTTCTTGATAAAGGCCGTTGGCCGAAATAATGAGAAAGACGACTGTTTCAATTGGCCAGCTATACTAGGCCTATATTTTCATTCGCTACAGATTTTTTTTCTAAGCGATATTGGGTACATTTTGACGCGCTCTGATACATATACACATGTACATATGTGAACGTATGTCTGCTCAGTGACACATACCATCAGTTTGCTACATACAAATAATAATTATTGATGCTATAAGGATCTATCGTTAAAAATGTGGCGATCAAATATAAAGGTTAGTAAAATTTAGTTGGCTTCTTTTTCCGACTCTTTGCATTATTATATTTTTGTTTGTATATTACTTGTTTTGGGTTTGGGGAAGTGGGGTGGGGGTTATTTTGTTGATAAAATCAGCTTTTGTTTTGCCCCAATTCCATTAGAAATTATTGGGCGTGGGCTGTCCCTTGCTCCGTCCAGCATCAAAGCCTTTATCAAAAATATGAACATTTGATAATTACTTTTTTTCTCTTGTATATATTCCAATGTCATTGTCAATTTTTTTTGCATGAAATATAGCTATAATTGTACATCAGTAGGGGTATGCGTAATTCTTATCATCCTTCCTAACTTTTGGGTAACGGAATCCCAAATACAGAAAAACATCGATGTTTGTAATTCCAAATTGGTCGTAATGAACCCTTACAGCGCCCAGGGCGAAAACAGATCTTGTGGACAGGACAGATCAGGGTTAGACTGCATAGAACAGACAGTTGTATTTGTTCGTATCGTAGATCTGCTGTTTATAGACTCGGTTGACACAATTTCCAGTTCTTCATCAACGATGATTAATTCACCTTAGGACTGTTAAACCATAGTTTGATAAATGAATGTAAACAACGGAGAGCAATTTTGAAAATAAAATTGATAAAAAATTATATGTTTGTTAAAAAGTGTAATAAATTTGCTGTAATAAAAAACAAAATATGTAGGCCAAATACTGTAACATACATTGTTCAACTTTTTTTTTTGGGGGGGGGGTCATTTTGTCGTCTGGAGAACTTTACATAAATACACACGTGTCGCAAAAATAGCGTTTTCACGATACATATGGGTTTGATATGTCGGAAAAAAGAGACACTTTGACCTTTCGTTAACGGGACGACACCATAGATAGTGGTGATGAAATATGCTGATGGGGCACAAAACTAATAGAAAAGTTTAACAATAGTATCGTATGGGAGTGCTAATGGCCCGGCCCCAGTTGCTTTTTCAATGAAAAATAAAAGTCGAAAAAGGGACACAGCTGTGTCAAACATATTTCAGTCATACTCTGTGAAAAGGGGTTTAATGCATCTGCAAAAAGTATCGACCAAGGCGCAGTCCGCGCAGTCCGCGCAGGCTGACCTAGATCGAAACTTTTTGCTACTGCTCAGTTTTCTGCATGTCCATGGATCACGATTCAGTCGGTTGTTGGACAAAATGAAGTTTATGGATGCTTAATAAGATGACTTGCTTGTTATAGTACCTTTTATGAGATGACATGCATGGTATAGTACCTTTTATGAGATGACTTGCTTGGTATAGTACCTTTTATGAGATGACTTGCTTGGTATAGTACCTTTTATGAGATGACATGCATGGTATAGTAGCTTTAATGAGATGACATGCATGCTATAGTATCTTTAATGAGATGACATGCATGGTATAGTACCTTTTACGAGATGACTTGCATAGTATAGAATCTTTTATGAGATGACTTGCTTGGTATAGAACCTTTTATGAGATGACATGCATGGTATAGTACCTTTTATGAGATGACTTGCTTGGTATAGTACCTTTTATGAAATGACTTGCGTGGTATGATACCTTTAATGAGATGACTTGCTTGGTATAGTACCTTTTATGAGATGACATGCTTGGTATAGAACCTTTTATGAGATGACTTGCTTGGTATAGTACCTTTTATGAGATGACTTGCTTGATATAGTATCGTTTATGAGATGACTTGCATGGTATAATACATCACGGAGATGCACTAAATCCCCATTTCTCAGAGCACGGCTCATTTTAAGGTTACCTGTCCTTCCAACAACCAGCACAAGCTTGAAGTAGATATCTTAAATGACGACAGAGATATCAGAAATTGTCTAAGTTTAGGCACGACGTCTAAAGACAAACATAGACGGACTCGACAACAGGGCTACGGCAATACAAGTATCTGGATCTTATTCTCCGGAAACAGTATCATGTTCTTTGATTGTCTATATCTGTCGGTGACGCAGCACGTAGCTAGACAAACTTCTTAGCCCTTTCATATTCAAATTTCCGAGCTTTTACTGTATGTATCTAACACTAAGATTACGATCTTTGCTACAATGATTTTTTTTTCTGGTTTTGGCTTTTTTGGCAACGATCTTACACAGACTCTGTTTTTCAGGCAGATGATATCGTGAAGGCCCTTGGGATGGCAGAACACCCAGAAGGCGGGTATTTTCTAGAAACCTACCGTTCCGGATCAGCCCCTATGATCACAAAAGGACAAACGGATTTTGATGTGTCGACTAATTTCAGCCAATCAACCACTGAGACATTGTTCAGTACCCCTGTAAACTCTTCGTATGAATCTTTGACATTAGCGCCAGGTCGTGAGAATCGACGTCCCGATCATGACATTCGCCGAAATTGCCTCACGTCTATTGTATGGATGCCTTTATCGAGTCATCCAATTCTATATCTCAGTGAGAACTGCTCTGATCATGCTCATTATTATCAAGGGGGCAACCCCTTTGAGTTTACCGTTTACAATCCAGAAAAAGAAGAGTTATATACCGAAATACTTGGACCAGCCATTTCGGAAGGACAAAAACTGCAGGTGACAGTACGCGGAGGGCTATGGAAATGTGGTCGAATGATGATCACGGATGACTCGGTAGATTTCAGTCTAATTGGTGAGGCCGTCGCCCCAGGATTCGATTTTCACGATTTCTCGTGGGTTACAAAATCTAAGATTATGTCAGTGAAGAACGCTGATTATCGGACAACTTTATTGCAACATTTGCACGAGGACATCGATCAAGTAAGTGGGAAGGAAGCTGCTTATGCCGAAGGGTACTATAACCGGTAAGTTAAAGGCTTGGTGTATTTGGTATATGGTTTGATGTCTGGTCAAAATTTGGGATCGGGCGACGACGTCATGCGTCTACCAAAAGGAATGACGATATATTGTTCACTGTCATGTCATGAGGACCATTTATTCTTCACGTTTCCTAACGAAGACCAGGTACCATTATTTCAGGCACTTGGTAAGAGAAGCAAAACACCATATTGTACCTAAGGTTGGTTAAATTAGAGACACACAGTCCGACGGGTGCCAATGCCGTAGGCATACCAAAGAAACGTTATATCTGGATTTATTCTTGACGTTTTTTCGCCAGTGTCACGTGTACGCATCAATGTTACAGTTGCTTTAATTGTTAATAAATAGAGTGAAAACATAATTTAGTTGTGTCTGATAGTCGTCATGCATAAAATGATTTGAAGATTGTTGCATGGTAACTCCGTTGCTGCCAACGCCCCATCTACCGGTAAGAAATGATGAAGTGAAAATATTAAGAAAATTTAAATCTCTGAAAAATGTTTGAAAACGCTGTTGGCCATTACAAATGTGACATATACAGTATATTTGTTTATCTTGCTTTATGCACTAACGATATAAATAATAAGCCTTAATCAACTCTTTACCAAACGACAAAACTTCAGACTCCTCGAAGTCGAAAGCATTTGCAGACATGTGGATAAAGTCAAGGTTTTTGTCTTTGATGGGGTAGAAAGCATTGTGGGAATTGGAGAAAATGCTGGTTACCAGCATTTTCTCCTTTCTCACAATGTTTTCCAAATTCTTCTGTCTAAGGGTCGTTAAAAGTCGGGATTGTTTGGTTAAGGGTATAAAAGAAAAACGGATACAGGTACAAAAGCAATATACTTACATAAAGCTCTTTACCAAATGATCCCGTGTTTTTACAACGCTAAAAGAAGACTTTATGAAAAAGCTTTCTTGTCTGTTTGTATTGTTTTTAGGGCTTAGGTCATATTACGGCGGTCAGTGCACCTACGCATCTGTCTCCTGGCTGTCTCACACCAGTACCAACAAAGCTTTCTATCCAAACCATTAGTTTCTCACATGCATCTGAGGTGAGAGGCGAAATATCACCGGAAAGAAAGTTTGCCTTAACCGAGTATCAAACCCGCAACCACCAGGTCACAAGTCAGACACGCTAACTACTGAGCTACCCGGCTAGGCTTTTGAGAAAAGTATTCATGAACAGGACATTTTTGCTGAAAGTGACAAGCATCTTTTCTCGCCGTTTAACAACAAATTTCATCGTTTGATCTACTTTCAATCTGTCGCCTTCTAGGGCTCTGTTATGGGTCACTCAAAAATTTCGTTCTCCGGCAAAAAAAACCGGAGAGTTAAATCTTTACCAAACAATCCCGTATTTCAACGGCCCTAAAGAAAAAGCCTTTTTCAAAAACAATGTGGGAAAAAGAGAAAATCCTGGTAACCAGCATTTTCTCCTTTTCCCACAAAGTTTACAGCTCTTTTAAAGATGGAAAACATCCACTGAGTCACACTTTTATTTGTCGTCTGCAAATGCCCTCAATTTGGACAGGTCATTTTTTTAAGAGCTTAACCTTTGGAGTAAAATGAATAACAAGAAATATCTTTAAAAAAGATAGACGGCGTAAATATGCCAGCAAATAGGCAGGGACCCTTGCAATAAATATGCATATCTAGATATCTTTTTTAAAAAAGAAAGACGGCGTAAATTTGCTAGCAAATTGGCAGGGGTCCTTACGATAAACATGTCTACATTTTCAACCAATCACAAATTTCTATTTATTCATTTGTTATCATTACCAAAAAGTAGGTCAAAAACCAGCACATTCAGCTTCGCCAGAGGAAAGTTAACCCTCAGGCTGATAAGCGCGACTCACTGAACGTGCAGTCTGATCTTGGATCTACACTGTCCGATAAGGATTTTTTTTATGTAAAAAAAAAAAGTTTGAAAAAGTATTATTCAGGGTTTTTGCTAACAGCTTGAAAGTTTCATTTAACTTATTTAGCAGGACAAAAGTTAAAAATCGGTCAGTGAAAGAAAGTCCCATCGATTAAAGTTCAAAACTGTTTCTTCAGACTGTCACTAGATATATTGGGCAGCGAAGATCCCAATTCAGAGCGTCAGGCATTCAGTTTAGTCTGATAATGATCAACACAGCCTGAAAACTTCAAATTGCCCTTTGAGTCCAAAAGGGCCGCGAAAGGGTCGAATGGTTGCTTTATATTTTTTTATAGGTGAAATATCGTCTTACAACGGTTACACTACAAGTTTGTGTAAAAGCTTGAAATGAATTCGGATGGCTGCGACATGATAAAAAACAAGAGGGCCATGATGGCCCTGTATCGCTCCACTGGCTATTAAGTAAAAACACTACAAGCCAAACGTTTTTTGACGGATCAAAATTTTACGAACAGTTTTTGAAAAGGGTCACCCAAGGAACAATCCTGTGAAATTATTTCGAAATCTGACCAGCGGTTTCAGAGAAGAAGAATTTTGAAGAATCCCTTCATTTCTATATGGTGCAAGAAGCCCCCATTCACCAGAGCCACATTTTTTGACGGATCAAAATTTTACGAACAATTTTTAAAAAGGGTCACCCAAGGAGCATATCTGTGAAATTATTTCAAAATCTGACCCGTGGTTTCAGAGGAGAAGATTTTTAAAGAATTCCCTAAAAAATTCCATTTGGTTGCAATGGCAACCAGAGTTTTTGATGGAATCAAATTCTGTGAACAGTTTTTAAAGAGGACCTTCCAAGGAACATTCCAGCCAAGTTTGGTCCAAATCCGCCCAGTGGTTTAGGAGGAGTTGATGTTTAAAGAATTGTTGACGACACACGACGCACGACGGACACCAGGTGATCCTAAAAGCTCCCCTTGAGCACGTTGTGCTCAAGTGAGCTAAAAAGTTAACATACGGATGGACGCACAACGGACAACGGGCCATAACATAAGCCTGCTGGCCTTCGGCCAGTGGAGCTAAAAAACTTGTCTAGCACCAATCATGTATCACTGCAGCTTGATAATCAAGGGAGGTAAATAGTAACGAACTTTATCTTTCATAAAAAGAGTTATTTCCCTTGATTAATGTTTAAATTGAAGTGACAATATTTTGAAGCCCATGTTAAACTTGCGATCCCTGGAATGAAGGCAATTTTGACCCCAGACCTACAATATGAAACTAGAATGTGTGGTTATAAACAAAAAGATTTTTTAATCTTGCCCAATAAAAAGTCATGTGAAACAAGTTTGCTGAATAAAAGGCCCTGTAAAATATGTGATCCATGACACAGGTTTATCAAGTTTTCACTATAAAAGCCAATGTAAAACTTGTGACCCCTGGTGTGGAGTCAAACTTGACCCCCAAAGTTAAAATTTGGGCCCTCTTGGTAGAGGCCCATTATATAAAGTTACATGCAAAATTTGGTAGCCCTAGGCCTAAATATGGCTATGTACAAGTAGATTATTAAAATTTCCTTATATAAGACCATGAAGAACTTGTGACCCCCTGGGGTGGGGCTACATTTGACCCCCTGGGCTATAATTTGGGCACCCTTGATAGAGACCCCCTAGATAAAGCTAAATGCAAAATTTGATAGCCCTAGCCCTTATAGCTAGATGCAAAAGATTTTCCTATATAAGCCCGCCCATGTAAAACATGTTACCCCCCCTGGGGCGATGTCAAATTTGACCCTCGGCTATAATTTGGACACCCTTGGTACAGGTCCACTAGATAAAGCTACATGCCAAATTTGGTCGCCCTAGGCCCCATGGCTAGGTCAAAGAAGAATTTTAAAGTTCTCCCTATATAAGCCCATGTAAAACTTGTTATATAAGCCCATGTAAAACTTGTTACCCCGAGCAGGGCCTAATTTGACCCAAGGGCTATAATTTGAAGAATCTTGGCAGAGGTCCACTAGATAAAGCTACATGCCAAATTTGGTAGCTCTAGGCCCTATGGCTAGGTAGAAGAGGAATTTTAAAGTTCTCCCTAAATAAGCCCATGTAAAACTTGTGACCCCCGGGGCGGGGCCAATTTTGACCCCAGGGCTATAAATTGAAGAAATTTGGTAGAGGTCCACTAGATAAAGCTACATGCCAAATTTGGTAGCCCTTGGCCTTACGGTTTCAGACAAGAAGATTTTCAAAATTTTTCAGTTTTGTTGCCATGGCAACCAGAGTTTTTGAAGGAATTAAATTCTTTCAAGAAATTCTGAAGAGGACCATGGCAGGATCATTTCTGTGAAGTTTCATCAAAATTGGATGGGTAGTTTCAGAGAAGAAGACGTTTTAAAAAAAAGTTAACGCACGGACGGACGGACGGACGGACGACGGACAACAGGCCATGACATAAGCCCACTGGCCTTTGGCCAGTGGAGCTAAAAACTTTATTTTTAACCCTTAAAGCGCTAGAAGCACCTTTACTTGTTTCTGTGGACAGTGTAGATCCAAGATCAGCCTGCACAGAACGTGCAGTCTGATCTTGGATCTACTCTGTCCACTACTTTGTTACATACTCTGGCCCAAACAACCTCGAAATACCAATATTTGGGCTGTTTTGACTTACTGGAAAGGTCCATTTCGTTAATTCTGCATTCTAAGGGCTAACCTCCGGTAAAATTGCACTTCATTCATGCACCCATAACGCAGTTCATTTTTTTTTTTCCATGTATAAAACATGGCTCTTTACAGTAATTGGTTACAGAGATTGAATGACGTCATTAACATTTTACCAAACGACAAAATTTTAGACTTGTCCAAATTCAACGCATTTGCATATGGCAAAAAAAAAGGTTGATTCAAACATTGTAATTCGTTGGTGGAAGGTTAGAAAACATTGTGGGAAAAGGAGAAAATGCTGGTAACCAGCATTTTCTCCTTTTCCCACAGTGTTTTTAAAACTCTCCCTCTTTAGGGTGGTTAAAAGTCGGGATTGTGTGGTAAATGGTTAAACAAGTGCTGGTGATTCACTTATGGTTTCTCAGCTGATACTCATCAAGGCAACTTTAGGCCTCAAACCGTTACTAAACAGTGATAACTTTTAATGACCCGGACAAAGACGAAATATTGTAAATCAGAAAATGATGGTAACTAGCTATTTCTCCTTTTCCCACACTGTTTTCTGCCCTATCAAGGACAAATTTTGCCATTTGGGCCACATTCAATTTGTTATCTGCAAATGCTTTCAATTTGGACCAATCGGAAATGTCGTCTGGAAATGAATTAAATCGTTACATAGAAGCAAACGACTCTTAAAGGTACATCTATACTTGTTTTCAGGTAGTTTTGAACCCATTTAATCCTCATTTTATGAAACTATAATCGTTCTTGTATCTTCATACAAAATGTTACCCCTGCTGGCTGCAAGATAGCACAGATTAAGACAAATAGAAAATGCATTTCATGTTGTGGAGGCCTTCAAAAGCAGTCACTGTTGTCCTTTCCAGTTTCAAATGAGGACAAATCCTTGCCTTTTTCTCTCACTTACACCGTATAAATTGATAATTTATCTGTATTTACATAGCTGAGCCATTCTACACTCTTTCAAGATTTAACAACATTTTTTTTCTCTCTGGCTGTAAGGATATAGCTTTAAATGTCTTTGTAAAGATGTAACATATGGAAAATTGATATGCATTACACTTTAAATCTTTAAAACATGAATTAAATCAACCCTTTTGAAGACTTTTAAAGACTTTGTGGGAAAAGGAGAAAATTCTGGTGATATGATGGCATTTATCTTTGACAGGGTTGACAACACTATTGGAAAAGGAGAAAATGTTACTTACCAGCTTTTTCACCTTTTCCCCCAGTTTCAATTCTATCAAAGACAAATGCCATCTTTTTTTTGAGCCACATTTAAATTGTCGTCTGGATCATGCTTTTCACGTGGACTAGACTAAAACTTTGTGTAATAAGGAGTTAAATGCAAGAACAGATGAGAAAAATTTGTGACCAAAAGAGAAATTGCTCATATCTAGCAATATATACTTTTGCCACTATGTCTTCAAAAGTGGTCTGCAGCAAGGCCCAAAATGTTGTCTGCAGGGGGTAATACAAAAAAATACAATTTTATAAAATGGCATCGATGGATATGTAATGGCAGGAAAAACAAGGACTGTCATCAGACAGCTTGCCTGGTAAAGTTATTAGTTCCCCATTGCAATTCCTTGAAACAGCAACAGAGTCCCAGCCTTGGACAGAAGACCTAACACCATCTCTAACACCACGGGTAATGCTGAATGAAACTGGACAAATATCCATCATCATACTAAATAATATTATGAACTAAATGAATCATATGGTCTGGTAAATAGCAGCTCTTGAAAAACTAACAATGAATTCAAAATCTGTGACTCTGACTTATGATCATGGGCACGGTTAGGATATTGCTCTATGAAATTTTGGACATGTAGCTGTCATACAGCTATGAACCAAGTTTTACTTTGTTTTACTTCGGAAAATGTGAGCTCCAAAAAAAAAAAAAGGTTTAAAGTATAACTCTGATGTAAGATATCTAAGTCTACGACCTTGACCCTTAGATCAAGTTTTTGGGCAGGAATACTGCTGACAGAAACTTTGGAGCTCTATCATCATACCAAATATGAACAAAATCCATCATTTATTTTGGAAAATGTGAGCTCTTAATACACTTTAATGTAAAAGTTTGACGTTAAGTATTTAAGTCTGCAATCTTGACCTTAAGATCATGGGCGTGAGCAGTGGTATTGCTGAAAGAAACTTTAGGCCTATATCTATCATCATACCAAATATGAACCAAATCCAAATGGTTTGGAAATATGAGCTCTTAAAAACTTAAATTTAAAAGTTTTATGTAAAATATCTAATTCAATGGATTGCTGAGAGAAACTTTGGTCCTATACTGGTATCTTTCATCATACCAAGCATAAACCAAATCCATTTTAAGTTTGGAAAATGTAAGCTCCCAAAAATCTTTTATGTAAAATCTAAGTGTACAACCTTAACCTTAAGATCATGGATGCAGGCCTGGGTATTGCACAAGAAACTTTGGACCTATATCTATCACCATAAGAACCAGGGTTAGTTAAAAGTGGGGATCATGTGCTTAAGGGTAAAAAGCCTTTAACGTAAACATGGATGCCGATGCTAATGCCAACACCTGGAGTAGTGTAATGGCTCCGTCCAGGCGAGCTAAAAAGTGAAGGCCCAGCTCCAATCACTGATGCAAGTAACCAAAACAGCTGCTGCACTCATTCAAGCATGTGTGTGTTTTTTTAACCCTTTATCAAGCTATCTCGACTTTGGACAACCCTTAGGAAGACAGCTTCTCACAACACTATGGGAAAAGGACAATAAGCTCATAACCAGCACTGCCTCCTTTTTCCAGCAACGTTTTCTACCCATACCAAGACAAAACCTATTGTTTAGCCATCTTTTATATGTCACTAGCAGTTGCTTTCAATTTGGACAAGTCTTAAATTTTGTTCTTTGGTAGGGTGAAATATATATACACACATCATGTATACAGTGTACTATATTTTGTCCTTTTCACTTTCAAAATGATGAGATTTTCCTCACGTATAAATCTTGATATCATTTGCTGGTACCCCATTAAATCTGACTTGAGTACAGTCCCCAGTCCCTCTTTCTCATACATGGGAGTTGCAGTCTCTTTCTGTCTCTGCTCCTGTAAGTTAATTCTCCCTCAATCTAGCCTTCAATCATTGCTCATTGTTAGCCCATGTATTGCTAAATATATGATCTAGACATTCTTGGTAACAACTATTGATGTATATATTGCAATTTCAAAGCGGTTTTCATTCAAATATTTGGTAAAAAAAAGCAAGCAGTGTAAATCAAAACTCATACTTGACAGAATGTTATGTCTGAAATTAATCCATGATGTATGTATTAACATTTAGATTCAGGTACAGCACTAGAAGGATTGAAATCTTTATTGAACTTTATTTAATGCAAAATGCTCTAGCACAAATTATCCAGGTCCAAGGTGTCCTAGAACCCTGCTATAGTTCAGCATTTTACCAGACAAAAAAAAACTGTTCTCTTCTGTATTGAAAGCACCTGCAGGAAACAACTTACAGTTGCTAAAAAGGGTGAGATTTGTCTTTGAAAGGGTAGAGAACACTGTTGGTATAGGAGAAAATGTTGATCATCAGCTTTTCCAAGGTTTTTGAAAGCCTTCGTCTTCAGGGTCATAAAAGTGCAAGATTGTTTGGTTAAAGGAAGCTGTTCAAATTTTTATCTCACTTAACAAAATTTTGGACATGTCCAACTGAAAGCATTTGCAGACAACAAATTAAAATTGGCTCAAATGACAAAAGTAGTCCTTGATAGGGTAGAAAACCTGGGAAAAGGAGAAAATGCTGGTTACCAGCATTTTTTCCTTTTCCAATAAAGTTTTCAAAAGCCTTTTTCCTCAGGGTCGTTAAAAGTCATGATTGTTTGGTAAGGGGTTAACTTCAAACAAGATTTTCACTGAATGCCAGCACAGTGATAGCTGGCAAATCAGCAGTATAGAAGAAAGACATTAGTAAGAAAATAATATTTTTCTCGACTGTATTTCCTCAAGCCAGAATTTTGCAAAGACTTGTGTGTATGTCTAATGATCAACCATGTGTTGATTACCAGGATTTGTTAATTGGTATGATGACCTCATATCCGATGTAACAAAAGGGCCATTGGTCCTAAAGCGTCCATCTGAGTAACGTCATTTAAAACTGATAAGTTGGAAAGATCCTGGTTGTGATGATGTAAAACACATGCATGTTTGTGACCTACTTTTTGGGCCAACTTAACCCAATTTTGAACTTGTAGTACATATCATCAAGTAAAATGTTCTGACCCCTTTTTATGAGTATCAGTCTGAAAATGTGGCCTCAAGGTGCACACAAAGTTTTTTCTAAAATTTGTCCAAATGACCTACTTTTTGATTTGATGTGACCAAATTTCAAACTTGTCCAAGATATCATCAAGACAAAAATTCAGACTAGGTTTCATGAGTATCAGAAAATGTGGCCTCTTAGAATGAACACAAGGTTTTCATTAGATTTGCCAAAATGACCTACTTTTTGTCCTGAGGTGACCCAAATTCACACTTGTCTGAGATACCATCAGGACAAATATTCTGACCAACTTCCATGAGTATTAGAATGAAAATGTAGCCTCTAGACTGCACACAAAGTTTTCTAAGATTTGTCCCATTGACCTACTTTTTGAACAGACGTGACCCAATTTTGAACTTGTCTGAGATTTAATCAAGATAAACATTGACCAATTTTCATTGGTATTGGACTAAAAATGTTTTTTTCTCCCAACAAATTTTTAGGAACAGTGAATTTCTAATCTCTGTCATGAAGTCATGATGAAAAGAGAAAAAAAGTGGGCCATCGGCCCTAAAGGCCTCACGTGAGTAAAGTCATCCAGGATTAATAAAGTGGTAGACAGCCTGGTTGTGATGATGTGAAACACACAAGTATTAGTGACCTACTTTTTGATCCAATGCAACCATGTTCAAAATTGTTCAAGATATTATCAAGACAATCATTCTGATCAAATTTCACAAGTATCAGACTGAATATGAAGCCTCTAGAATGCACACAAGATTTTTGTTAGATTTGTCCTGATGACCTACTGTTTTTACCAGAGTGACCCAATTTTGAACTTGTACTAGATATCATCAAGAAAAACACCGATTAAGTTTCATCAGGCTAAAAATGCAGCCTCTAAAGTGCACATAGGGGTTTTCTAAGATTTGTCTCAGTGACCTACTTTTTCACCTGGCAAGACCCAATTTTTCTAACTTGTCCAAGATATCATAAAGACAAAGTTAACATTTTGACCTAGTTTCATGAGTATCACATTCTGACCTAGTTTCATGAGTATCAGACAGAATATGTGTCCTCTTCATCGCACACAAGGTTTTATCTAAAATTTGTCCCAGTGACCTACTTTTTGACCTGATGCGACCCAATTTCAAAGTTGTCCAAAATATCATCAGGACAATCATTCCCTGACCAAGTTTCAAAATTATCTGACTGAAAATAGAGCCTCTAGACGAGTGCACACAAGGTTTTTCTAAGAATTGTCTAAGTGACCTACTTTTTGACAAGACATAACCCAATTTTGAACATGGGCTAGAAATAATCAGGACAAACACTGACTAATTTTCATGAGTATCAGACAGAAAATGTGACGTCAATAGTGCACAGTTTTAAGATTTGTCCCAATGACCTACTTTTTTACTGCGCATGAGCAAATTTTTCACACGTTCAGGATATCATCAAGACACACATTCTGACCAAATTTCAGTATCAGAAAATGTGGCTTTTAGAGAGCACGAAAGGTTTTTCTAGGATTCCTCCATGTGACCTACCTTTTGACCCGATTTTGAAACTGTAGTAAATATCATCGAGACAAATATTCTAATCTAGTTTCATGATTATCAGACTGAAAATGAGGCCTCTTGAGTGCATACAAGGTTTTTCTAAGATATGTCCCAGTGACCAACTTTTAACCCCATGTAAGCCAATTAAACTTTTCCAAGATATTGAGACAAAAATTCTGACCAACTTTCATGAGTATCAGACTGAAAGTGTTGCCTCTAGAGTGCACACAAATTTTTTCTAAGATTCATCTCAGTGACCTACTTTTTAACTTGACGTGACCCAAAGTCAGACATGCTCGACAGCTCCTCAAGACAATCATTTTGACCAACCTTTTATGAGTATCTGATTGAAAATATTCCCTCTGGAGTGCAAACCAGGTTTTTTTTTATGATTTGTCTCATACACCTACTTTTTGACCCAACATGATCCAACTTCAAACTTGTATGGTCAATCCAAGTATTCGTCCCTGGCAGAAAAAAATAAATTCCAAAATCAGGTAAAAAGTAAACAAAAGATACAGCAACTACGCAACTTCTTACCTAGTTTTAAAATGTATTCTTTTGCCAGTGACTAAGACTTTGACAGACCATAAAAATATCAGATTGTCATCTTCACAAAAATTTTCATACTTTTGAACGGTATGATTTAAATGTAAATGCATTTTAACATGCGCATTGTTTACTTTTGGCCATAATCGAGTCTTCAAACAAGAAAGGTTAATTTTTTAACTCTAAGTGGCTTTTTTACCCATAATCAAGTCAAATTTTCTTCAAAATCAAGGGTTTAAACCATTGATGATGTTGATAAAGTATGTGAATTTTACAACAAGAGGGCCATGATGGCCCTGTATCGCTCCACTGGCTAATATGTAAATCACTACATGCCAAACATTACAATACTTGGCCAATTGGTTTTGAACATAAGACCCCTGAAACAGGACTAAAATTGGTAGCCCTAGTTCATATGGTTAGTAACAAGAAGATTTCTAAAGATTTCACTATATAAGCCCATGTAAAACTTCTGACCCCTCGGGGTGAATCAAATTCCACCCTAGGGCTATAATTTACGCACTCTTGGTGAAGGGCCTCTAGATATAGCTACATGCGAAATTTGGTAGCCCTACGCTTTATGAATAAGTACAGGGAGATTTCTTAAGTTTTCTCTATATAAGCCCATGTAAAACTTCTGACCGCCGGGGCAGGGCCAATTTTGACCCCAGGGCTATAATTTGGGCACTCTTGGTAGAGACCCACTAGATAAAGCCACATGCAAAATTTGGTAGCCCTAGGCCTTACGGCTAGGTACAGGGAGATTTCTAAAGTTTTCCCTAAATAAGCCCATGTAAAACTTGTGACCCCCGGGGTGGGGTCAAATTTGACCCAAGGGCTATAATTTGGGCACTCTTGGTAGAGGCCCACTAGATAAAGCCACATGCAAAATTTGGTAGCCCTTGGCCTTATGGCTAGGTACAGGGAGATTTCTAAAGTTTTCCCTATATAAGCCCATGTAAAACTTGTGACCCCCGGGGCGGGGTCAAATTTGACCCCAGGGCTATAATTTCAAGAAACTTGACAGAGGCCCACTAGACAAAGCTACATGCCAAATTTGGTAGCCCTAGGCCTTATGGTTTCAGACAAGAAGATTTTCAAAGATTTCCAATATTTTTAAGTTTTGTTGCCATGGCAACCAGAGTGTTTGAAGGAATCAAATTCTTTCAAGAAATTCTGAAGAGGACCATGGCATGATCATTTCTGTGAAGTTTCATCAAAATTGGATGGGTAGTTTCAGAGAAGAAGATGTTTGAAATAAAAGTTAAGCCCGCTGGCCTTCGGCCAGTGGAGCTAAAAATCTGCTAACAAATGCAAACTTAATCACATAAACAAGAAGAAGACTGACAGACTGACAAGAGAAACCATTCCATGAAAAAAGCTCTTTGGGTCTTTGGCCAGTAGAATTGAAAATTGCTTGATGCAACAATGCTGTCAAACGTTTTCTACTGAAGTCCAAAAAATTAGTCTGAATAGATAATCAGTAAACAGGGCTGAAACAGGGATAGCACAGTAAAATAAACAAAGACAGAATTTTACAAATGCAAGTAAAAGTCATGTATTTCTTACGGCACCATAAAATTCAACAAATTAATGAATGGATCAAGTAACATTCAAATCAACTGACAAAATAGCAGAAATATTTTCTATTGTCACTTTGTGACCTGTGATCATTTATTATTTTCAAACATACTGGATTCCAACTAAAAATTAGACTTTCCATCAACAAAAAAAAAAGCAAAAAGCTTACACTTAATTTAAAACAAATAGGAATATTTAGTAAATGTAAAAATTCAATCTTGATATGAACAAATAAACAAACAAAAAAATATTCATTTAAACCAATTTTGAGCCCTAAATTAAAGAAGTGGACATTTTTAGACATAAATTTTTGTACTCTAAAAGCTTGTTTTTCTACAATATTTCACAAAATAGCGAACAAAAAGTGCGAACTCTGTGCAGTCTGATCTAGACTTACACTGTACACAGAGGCATAGAAGGTTGTGGTCAGCAATCTAAAGACTTCATATATAAATATCTGCTCAGCTTAGCTGAAATAAATTTGACAAATAAAAACTAAATAGACATACTGTCCTGCTTAATTCTTTACAAAACAATTCCCTGCTTTAACCCTTTGCCACACAATATTGAGTTTCAACGAGTCTGAAAGAGAAGGCTTCTGAAAACATTGTGGGAAAAGGAGAAAATGCTGGTGACCAGCATTTTCTCCATTTCCCACAATGTTTTCTTCCCTGTCAGGGAAACATTTCATCAACTGAATCACATTTAATTAACTGTCTGCCAAAGCTTTGAATTTGGATGGGTATAAAATATTGTCGTATGGCAAAGAGTTAATAAACCTTGGGGAGAGGGTTTCAGAAAACATTGTATGAAATGGAGATAATATTGATAACAAACATTTTCTCCACTTTGTGTTATGTTTTCTTACCTGTCAAAGACAAATGCCTACATTTCAACTATATTCAAAGAGTTGTGTTTTCTGCAAGAAAAAATTCAATTCAGACAGGTCTAGAATTGTGTTGTAACCAGAAGACAAAATTTATGTGTCTACTGAATGACAAATTTTGGATCTTTCTGAATTCAAAGCATTTGCATACGACAAATCAAATGTGTCTTCTGAATTCAAAGCATTTGCATACGACAAATCAAATGTGTCTCAAACAGTTTAAGTTGTTTAGAAAGACAAGAAAACATTGTGGTAAAAGGAAAAAATGCTTGTTGCTAGCACTTCTTCTTTTTCCTACAATTTTTTCAACTGCCTCTTTGCCAGGGTTGTTAAAACTGTAAATTGTGTGGTAAAGGGTTAAAACTTGTCTTCATTGACAGCAGTTGAGGACTGTACATCAAGTGTGGCTCAAAACAATGGCATTTATCTTTCAAAATATAAAGATTGTAGAGAAAAAAGAAAATCCTAATTGTCATCATTCTCTCCTTTTTAACACTTTACCGCACAATACTGACTTTTAACGACCCTGGAAAAGAAGCCTTTTGGAAACATTGTGGGAAAAGGAGAAAATGCTGGTAACCAGCATTTTCTCCTTTTCCTACAATGTTTTCTACCCTATCAAAGAACATTTGTGCCATTTGAGCCATAGTGAAATTGTCGTCTGCAAATGCTTTCAATTTGGACAGTGCTAAAATTTTGTCTTCTGGTAAAGGGTTAAACAGTTTTCAAAATCATTCTTCTCCAGCATTGGAAAAAAAAACCCTTAGTAAAATAGGGTGTTATTAGATCTACAGCAATACTTCTTTCTCATTTCTTGATCCTACTGGTATTTAAATTACAGAGATTTTAATGAAAATCATGGAAAAAAAAGAAACATTTTTGAAAAATGACAATATCAATCACAGTGGCCATCATTTTCTCATTTCTTTCTTTTTTACAATGTTTCCTGCACTTTCCATAATGGTTCTTTTATCACATTATTCTGTAATCTCCTGTTTTGTAATCGCCTTATCCTTTTCAATATGGACAAGTAATTTGTAGTTTGGTCACGAGATATGAATTAACCGTTAACCAAACAATCCTGAACTTTAACGGCCCTAAAGAAGGAGGCTAAGGAAACATTGTGGGAAAAAGAGAAGCAATAGGTTATAAGCATTTTTTTCTTATCCCATGATGTTTTCTTCCCTGTAAAAAGAAAATTCCTTCTTTTGAGCCATATTTTGTCTGTCGTCTGCTACTGCTTTCAGCATTTAGTGTCTAAAATTTTGTCCATCGGTACAAAGTTTATCATGTGAGTCAAATTATGTCCATGTGAATTTAAATGTAAAAAAAAAGTTCACTCAGTTGAAATTCAAATTAGCTGCTAATCGTCTTTTTGATTTTTTTCCTGAGGCTGGTGCACTTTTGGGCTTCTTTAAATTATCCGGGGTCTTATCTGCACTTTTATCTGGAAGGTTCTTTATTGGAAGTTTCACTTGGTCTCTAGCAGTCTTTTCTTTATCAATCTTTATACTTTCAGCTTTGTCAGGCGTTTTTGTTGCTCTATTTTTGTCCATTTCAGGGGTACTAGTTATGACTGTTGTTTGAGATGTCTCAGTGGATGATTTTGCTCCTGATTCCCCGGATGTTGAGCCTTTCCTCTGTTTATGTGGAGTCTGTTTCTTCACAACCTGATGGTAAAAAAAAATGAATATATACAAAGATGGTAGAAAGGATGAATATATACAAATAGGCAGCCCTCTGGGAAAACAAGGTTTAACTATCACATGCAAAATTCAGGACTTGTCCAAAGTGGAAGCATTTGAAGAGGATAAGTTAACTGTGTCTCAAATAATAGGGCTTTTCTTTGTTAGGTTAGAAATCATTGTTGAAAAAAGAGAAACTGTTGCATTTTCTCCTTCAGAGAAAGCAATAAAAACCTTGTCACTAGGGTAACTGAAACTCAGGATCATGTGGTAAAGGGTTAATGTATTTTTGTAATGCATTATTCAAAACAAGTTGTTGTATAAAATAGATCCATTTTGTCTAAAAACTGACTAAATGATGAGATAGAATGGTTCTTTGCCATGCAGCAAATAAGGTTTTGACCCAGGTCAGCCTGCATGGACTGTGCCTGCTGACCTGGGTAGATACATTTTTGTGCTTTCAGCAGATACATTAAACCATCTTTTCACAGAGCATCATTCTAATGTAGTTTAACCCTTTACTAAATAATCCCTGGTTTTCACGACCTTGAGGAAAAGCCTGTTGAAAACATTGTGGGAAAAGGAGAAAATGCTGGTTACCAGCATTTTCTCCTTTTCCCACAATGTTTTCTACCCTTTGCAAAACAAATTTCAATTTTTGAGTCATTAATTTTGTTGTCTGCAAATGCTTTCAATTTGGACGAGTCTAAAATTTTGTCGTTTGGTAGAGTTAAATGTTTCACAGACAACAATATTTTAGACTTATCCATTTTCATATTAACTCATTACCAAAATACAAAATTTTAGACTAGTCCAAATTGAAAGAATTTGCAGACAACAATTAGAATGTATCTGAAATGGTTGGTTTTATCTTTGACAGAGTGGAAAACATTGTGAGAAAAGGAAAAAATGCTGGTTACCAGCATTTTCTCCTTTTCCCCTATTTTCAAAAGGCTTTATTTAAAATCATGAATGACTGTTAAAACCCAAGATTGTTTGGTACAAGGTTAAAGCAGATGGCAAATCAAACTGGTTCACATGATTGGGTCTAAACAGCACTATGGGCAGATATTTTTCACCCATTCAAAAAGCCCGATTTCTTCACTAAAAGCAATGTCAAGAGTATTAATTACACACTATAAAATCTTTTTTGAAGAACAGATATATAGAGGATATTTGTAATTTTCGGTGAAAGATCAAACTTTATTTCATAGTGAACGTCGATGGTAATATTTTCACAAGTGGCTGCTCCACTTGTAAAAATATTACTGATGATGTTCACTCAATGAAATTAATTTCAATCTTTCACTGAAAAAAAAAGAAAAAAATATATTCTATTTATTTCATGCTTCTAACCCTTTTTTCAGGGCGACTATGCTTCAAAATCCAGTACAGTTCTTTTTGGTAGTTTCCCATGACGTACCCCATCCCTATAACAACACATTACAATATTACGTAAAGCTCAAGAAATGTACGGTAAATTATGTCGTATTTCCATCTGGTTGAATGGCACACACTGTTTACCTAGGTAATTAGTGCAAGGGAACTACTGTTCCCACTTTCAATTGAAGAGTTAGAAAATAAAATTGGTATTTTAACTAGTCATAACCATGAAATATAGAACAAAATTTCATTATTTCTTGATAAACTACTGAAAAGCATGAAATAAAACCTTTATAACTCATCGAAGTCTGAAACAAGTCTTGACCCCAGGGTTTTAATTTGGGCCCTCTTGGAAGAGGCCCAATAGATAAAGCTACATGCAGAACTTGGTCTAGTGGCTAAGAAGATTTTTAAAGTTCTCCCTATGTAAGCCAATGTAAAACTTGTGACCCCCCCCCCCCCAGGGCGGGTCCAAATTTGACCCCATGACTATTGGTAGAGGCCCACTAGATAAAGCTATAAGCAAAATTTGGTGGCCCTAGACCTTATGCCTAGGTACTGAAAGATTTCTAAAGTTTTCACTATATAAGCCCATGTAAAACTTGTGACCCCTGGGGCAGGGCCAATTTTGACCCCTGGGCTATAATTTGAAGAAACCTGATAGAGGTCTTTTAGACAAAGCTACATGCAAAATTTGGTACCCCTGGGCCTTATGTTTCCAGATAAGAAGATTTTCAATATTTTTCAGTTTTGTTGCCATGGTAACCAGAGTTTTTGAAGGAATCAAATTATTTCAGGAAATTCTGAAGAGGACAATGGCAGGATCATTTCTTTAAAGTTTCATCAAAATTGGGCGAGTAGTTTCAGGGAAGATGTTTGAAATTAAAGTTAACACATGAACGCATGCACGCACGACGGACACTGGGCCATTACATAACCCTGCTGGCCTTTGGCCGGTGAAGCTAAAAATGTTACCTCATCCATCTCAAAATCCTCACCTATCTTGCAGTTCCCCGTGAAAAATAGGTTTAATGCAGCTGCAAAAAGTATCTTTTCAAGTCAGCCTGTGCACTTTGCGAAGGCTGACATGAATCGGAACTTTTTACTTTTTGTAATTTTCTTGCATGTCCAAGGACCATTCAATCTCATAATTCAGTTGGTTGTTAACTCTTTACCAAACGACAAAATTTTAGACTTGTCCAAATTGAAAGCATTTGCAAACGACAAAGTAAATGTGACTTGAACATTGAAATTTGTATTGGGAAGGGTAGAAAACATCGTGGGAAAAGGAGAAAATGCTGGTTACCAGCATTTTCTCCTTTTCCCACAATGTTTTCAAAAGGCTTCTCTTTCAGGATCGTTAAAACTCAGGATCGTGTGGTAAAGAGTTAAACAAAATGAATTTTATGGATCCACAATCATATGATGAGTTTATAGTTATAATGCATCACAGATACACATCAAACCCCCTTTTTGCAAGAGCAAGGCTCAGTTCTGTTTTGACCGTAATAATTTTTTTCCAATGAAAAAAGTACCCGACAAATGGATGGATGGATGGATGGATGGATGGAGTGGATGGATAAATGGACAGACAGACTGATGAACAAAATGAGATATTGACACAGTCAACGACTAGAATACCTGAAGAGGTACAAAGGGAGTAACTACACAAGTAGGTTGTGTTTTTCCTTCACTTTGATTGGTCAGTCCTATTTTATTTGGTTTCTGATTGGCTGAATTAGACCCAGAACTAGCCTGTGAAGATTCCGTGGCTTTTTCACTCTGTCTGTTCGATTGACTTTGTTTGTTATTCAAGGCAGGATTAGAGCTGTCATAATTCTGTTGATTTGCAGGAGTTTGATTTCTTCCCTGATTCTGGTAATTTTGCTGATTGCTGTTTCCATGGTAACTGTTGTAATTGACATACTGCTGTCGTGCACTGCCACCTCTACTATAGTCCCTATAACCTTGACCTGCTGTGTAACCTCTCTGATTGTAACCTTGGTATTGACCTTGAGGCCCTGGAACCTGATAGCCTCCTTCATAAAGAGAAGAAAAATATCCTTGTGCTGAATGCAACTCATCTACAAAACAAACTAATGTTCTACTTACTCATTTCATCTCATTACACTCTACTGCATTGTACTAAAACCCTGGGTAAAAGGGAGCAACATTACATGTAAGAGGCCCATGACAGCCTGCAGATGGATTCAGTATTGATTTTATTTTTGTCCCTTGACATTCAAAGGTCTCAAACAACTCAAACATGTTGACCAATGGAGCTTCAAAGACCTGTGCAGTTACTGACTAACCTGTCTTAACCCTTTACCAAACAATCCCTGGTTTTTACGACCCTGAGATAACAGCCTTCTGAAACTAGTGGGAAAAGAAGAAAATGCTGGTAACCAGCATTTTCTCCTTTTCCCACAATGTTTTCTACCCTGCTGGAAACTAATTTCAAATTTTGAGTTATGTTCATTTTGTCATCTGCAAGTGCTTTCAATTTGGACCAGTCTAAAATTTTGTCGTTTGGTAAAGACTTAACCATAAAGGCAGTTACTAACTAATGTATACTTATGTGAAGGAAAAAAATTCAACTTAATCAGAAAGTTTCCCATTAACCATAAGATCAAAGCCATAAATGAAAATTGTCTCCCACCAACTCTTTACCGCACAATCAAGAATTTTAATGACCCTAAAAAAGAAGGCCTATGAAAATATTGTTTAGGAAAGAGAAAAGGCTGGTAAACAGCACTATATTCTTTTCCCGCAATATTTTCTACCCTATCGAAGACAGAAACCACCAATTGAGCTACATTTCATTTGTCCCCCGCAAATGCTTTTCAATTTTGTGTACTCTAAAATTTTGTCGTTGGGAAAAAAAGGTAAAGAGTTTAAAAAGTCAAACCTCATGACATAAATTATCTTAGGTCTGGAAATTTTGGTTATTTTCAAACATCTGATTGAATGGGGTTTATGTTGCTTTCAATATTTTTCCAGTCATATCAGTGTGACAGCTCACATGTTAATGTATTTCCTGGGTTACACCAGTACTATACTGGGGCTTTAAAGTGTATTGCCAAAGGACATCCCCACAAAATTCCAAGTGCTTCCAGTGAAGCTCGAACCCAGGGCCTCCAGGTCATGAGTCCTACACTTTACCACTGAGCCAGGCAGGGCCCTTTCAAACATCTATCATGGGCTTATGATGCGTAAAAAAATAGAAGGAAAAAAGAAAATCTTATTCTTAAGAGTTTGGACAAGACCTGAATACACACCAGTCAAGGCGTCCATAATGATATAGTATGAAGAGTGTGCAATTTCAACTGAACAAATACAAAAATAACCATAGTGTAATTTCTCAACAAGAGCTTCGCAGAGCGGCGCATATACCCCCGAAGAGGCTTGTCAGTGAGTAGCCTCCCAAGAAATTGGTTATTGCAGAAATCAAGGGCAGATAACTCTAGAACGTCTAAAGAGATCCAAATGTAAAGAGTCACATGCACAACCACACATCATACAGATTAATTGTAGTAAGTTTCAAGTTATTCCGATAGAAACTGTAGGAGGAGTTGCGCATACAAGAAATTGCTAACGAACGGACGGACGACCGGGGCCATAACATAATACGACCCTTTGGGCGTATAAAAACTGGTTTGGGAAATTGGACTTACAGCGGTGACTTTGATACGTAAACAAGAATAAATCATTAAACAGCCCCTTCCCCCTATCCCAATATTCCATGAAAATACACATGTACTTTGTTCTCACCGGAATGAGGTATACTGCATTTCACCTAATTAACGTGCCCAGGCACCATGCAAAACACCAATAGGGCGCTCTTATTTCATAGGCAATTTCCCAAAATTTTAAGTGCTGCCTACATAAGAGTGAGTATAGTACTTTAATAGTGGCATAAGCCCGAATTACACATTCTCATTTATCAATTGGAAGATGTCACTAATATCTTTAAAAGACGTACTTGACATGGCTTACATCATTGGCATTTTTATATAGTGAAGCTATGTTGTGTTTTGAAGTTTGTCCCTACAGTCGTCCGTGTTAAGGTAAGGTCGGGTGTGGGTGCGGGTAGTCCACAGGCCTCTGGAGTATGCAATATAAAGGGGGGAGCTACTATTGGAAGAGGGCGTCAGTTAGGTGAAATACAGTAATTTTTGTGCACATACTACTTTGTTATAGTTACCTGTAAAGTTACTGACAGGACTGAATGCAGAGTTAGGAGATGAGAACTGTCTACCGTGAGGCAAAGGAACTGGCATATAGCCCTGGGGTCTCATCAGTGGGTGTATGGGCATCTGATGCATGCCACCTTTCTGTAATATACAAAATATCAAATCACAGCTAAAGACATAGCTTATGCAGATATAGGAGCTGAGAACTGTCAACCCTGAGGTATAGTTGGAATATTATGTTGTAGTAAATGTCCTGGTACTTGTATCCGATTTGAGCAGTGTGAGAAAATTAGATATCGAAGGTTGAATGAGCAATCAAAATATTCTTATGCAGTGAGAAGTAAATACAAGCACCAGGAAAGTTACTACAACATAATATTCCTTTTATTATATACCTACAATGACAAAATAGTGCAGTTATTGAAGTTTTATTCAAAAAAGGTAAACAAAATGAAAAAAATAATGGTGTAGTAGCCAGTGACTGTTTCAATGCATACATATTCCTTGTGTGAGTTACCTCAACATACCATATTTGGAACCGTATTTCACAGTTTGCAGGTACAGATTCTTTTTCTGTTTGTATGTGATATTTTATCCGCATGCTACGGATGTATTTCCGCTGTAAAATTTTCAGGTTTATAACAAAGAAACTTAGCCTATTAATCTTATCAAAGGGTGTATGGGCATCCGACGGATTCCTTATTTCTGTAAAAAAAATTAGAAAAATTAATGTATTATTCTGATACTACTATTCCCTTGTCAAAGGGGTCACATTTTGTATAGAAAAGCTATTAAATGGTAAAAAAGAAACAAGAGGAAAAAAATGCTGGTTACCATCATTTTCTCCTTTTCAAACAATCTTTCCACCTTTTCAACTGGTGAAAACAATCCTTTGAGTCCAAGCTAGCTTTTCTCTGCCAATCCTATCATCCAGACAAGTCCAAAATTTTGCTGTCTGATAAAGAGTTTTATCTTTCAACTAACAAAATATCCATGCAATAACACCTATTCAATATTTATTTTTTATATACTACTGATATTTATGGAACATTTTTTAAATACCATGGATATTAACAGAACATGAATGAATTTTCTGCAGGTAAACATCATGTTTTATGGTGTAGTTGACAGCATTAGTGACGTCATTATTACAGCTATTCCATGTCCATTTCATCTGCAAATACTACTAAATTTGTGTTTTTTTTTATTGTAATAAATAATAAACAGCAACAAATCAAACGTTAAAAGATAAACATAATATGTACATAGTGTTGTGGTACATCAAAAATATCTAACTCGGTTGTGAGAATTCATAATTGTCTAGCCAAGGCTTGACAAGTATCTATTCTCCCAACCTCCATAGATTTTTTTTTTATATATGACAATACTATGTACATATTGTATTTAAGCTAATCGAAAGTAAGACAATGTTACCATCTGTAGGAGTGCCACTCCAGCTGCACTTTCTGCTGCTTCCTCTCTGGTTTTACACAAGGATCCCTGGAATCTGGCCCCAGTCACCATGGTAACGATACAAAAGTGTAATCCACCCTAAAAATAATACAAGATATGGAACCAATATAATATGAACCATGCTCTGTGAAAAGGGGACTCAATGCATCTGCAAGAAATATCAACCCAGGTCAGCCTGCGCCAGCTGACCTGGGCCAAAATTTTCAATATTGGTCAATTTTCTGTATGTTCAAGGACCAGTCTACCTTATGATTACGTCAGTTGTTTAAAAAAAAGTGACTATTATGAATCCATAATTATGTGATGCCTTGCTTGGTATCATGTATCATGGAGGTTCATTAAGCTCCCTTTTGCCTGTGCATGGCTCAATTATAGATTTGGATTGGTGCATTACAAACATCTAATGTATGTGTTTATCTGATTGGATTAAGTTTTAACAGATGACAAAACCTTTCACTCCACCTTATTAACTCTTTACCACTCAAGAAAAATTAGACTTGTCCAAATTGAAAACATTTGCAGACAACTATCTAAATTTGGGTCATATACAGGAATTTGTCTTTGATAGGGTAGAAAACAGTGTTGGAAAAGGAGAAAATGCTGATTACCAGCATTTTCTCCTTTTCCAACAATGTTTTCAGAGGTCTTCTTCCTGCGGGTTTTTAAAACTCAGGATTGTGTGGTAAAGGGTTAAATACATTTGCAGATAACAAATTAAGTCTGGCTCAAATGATCCAATTTACCCTTCAAAGGGCAGAAACCATTGTAAGTAAAAGATGCTGGTAACCAGTATTTTCTCCATTCATACAAAATTTTCAAAAGTCTTCTTTCTCATGGAATTTGAAAATTAGGACTGTTTGGTAATACGAGAGCTGTACAAAAATGTAACAGACAACACTATTTTTTATGGAACCCTATGTCAGATTTCAGAAAAATTTATGTTGTATGTTTGTCATTTGTGCATAGTCCAGTATAAAACAAAAAATCAAGATTGCAAATAGTACATTTTATGAAGTTATTTACACGAACGGGGTACCTTACCCAGTGCACACCAAAATATGGCTGGGTTTTATGAACATGCTACATCTTTACATGTCTATAATTCCAAACATGGTTGTAATTGCGGGAAATCATTCAACGTGGATTAACTTATTTGCATTCGACGTCATTACACCGAAGGATGCTTACGTAACATTGTTTTGAAAAAAGAAATAGGATAAAACATGTTGAAAATGGTGACGTAAAAGGAAATGGCTGTGCAGTGGAATGTTATGGAATAGTGTGTACAATCAGATATGACTCCTATGAAAACTGCATGCTACAGAAAAATACAAATCTGTGTCAAGATATCTTGTATTTAAATGGCACAAGAGATTTGTTGATGGATGGACAAAGGAGCAGCTGGGAAACACCGAAGACCATAGAAGTGGACTTAGCAGCCCTAGACTTTGCTTTGTTCCCCTATTTAATGTCTCACTTGTGGGGACATAGATACGAAATCTTCAATGAACTGCGACAGGAAACTCTGTGAGTGTTGAGCAATTTGAAAAGCAAGTGGTCTGAAGACGTATACGATAAGTGGGGCACATGCCAACATAAATGCATCGAGCACCACAGAGAGTACTTTCAAAAAGAATAAATTGCTTTCTGTGGATGTCATGACACTGAGGTTAGTGTGCGCCGGGTATATATGGGTAGCTTATTTTAAATCGTAATAGATTAAGAAATTTTTAAGGTAGTTAGTTTATATTTCACACACATATGAACAAAGCTCTCAAAAAGAATTCCGAAACTTGCTGAATCTATTGTGTTAACACTGATTGTGTTATAGCCTTTGTCTATGCTATTTTGGGACAGCCCTCGTATTACCAATTATCCCATGAAACAATCTTGTAGTCCACAACTTTGATAATATCTTTGTAAACTAGGAGTAGTGCGAATGAATTATGGTTAAATAAATGAATACCTGTGAAACATTTTGGCAAAAGGTGAAACAGTTTGTTACAAGTCATTTTTCCACATGCCACTATGCTTTCTGATAGTCTCACTAGACATTTTTCATTGGCCATTATGTTTTTAAAAGCAGTTGCTACAAGACAAATCGAGTGGTCTGAAAGATGTATTTTTGAAAGAGAAATTGAGCAATCTGAGGGAAAATACAAGTTGGTCAAATACTGCAACAGTCTGTGGATGTGAGGTTTTTACAACAATGCAAACTGTTATAACATGAGGACACTCTCATATGACCTTTGCCCCTAGTTGAAATTGACAGGGATTTTCAGACAACAAACCCAACATCTGAACTAAGTGCCACAAAATACCCCTTGGTGTGAGAAAGAAATCAGTTTGTTTCTTTAGTGAATAAACTCATTTTTAACGTGATTTCAGTTATATCGATCCTGCTAGTGAACTTATCCATTGTTTTCTGGAAATTCTCATATTTTTTCAAAGCTACTTGCTGCTTTCCCTCAAACAAGACGGCCATTGGCCCTGAATCACTTACCTAAGTAACTTCATCTGGGATTGACAAAGCTGAAGAGATCCTAGTTGTAATGATGTAAAACACGTGAGTGTTAGTGACCTACTTTTAGACCCACATGATGTATTTCTGAACTTGTCAGAGATATCATCAAGACAAGCATTCTGAGTTTCATGCGTATAGTACTGAAAATATGGCCTCTGGAGTGCAAACAAGGTTTTACTAAGACTTGGCCCAGTGACCTACTTTTTGACGGGCCATGACCAAATTTCATACTTGTCCGAGATATCATCAAGACAAACATTCTGACCAAGTTTCATGAGTATCCAACTGCAAATGTAGCGTCTAGAGTGCACACAAGGTTTTTCTAAGATTTGGCACAGTGACCTTTTTTTTGACCTGACACAACCCAATTTCAATTTTGTGTTAGATATAATCAAGTCAAACATTCTGACAATGTTTCGTAAGTATCAGGCTAAAATAATGGCCTCTAGAGTACACTTAAGGTTTTTCTAAGGTTTGGCCCAGTAACCTATTTTTTGACCCAACATGACCCAATTTCGTACTTGTCCCAGATATCATCAACAGAAAGATTCTGACCAAGTTTTATGAGTATTGGGCTGAAAATGTAACGTCTAGAGTGCAAACAAGGTTTTTCTAAGATTTGGCCTAGTGACCTACTTTTTGACCCGACATTACCAAATTTACTACTTGTCCAAGATATCGTCAAGACAAACATTCTGACCAAGTTTTATGAGTATCAGACTGAAAATGTGATCTCTAGATTGCACTCAAGGTCACTGTTGATGTGGCCTCCTCTTGGCACACACGGTTTTTCTGAGATTTGGCCCAGTGACCTACTTTTTGACCTGACATGACCCAATTTCGAAATCGTCAATGAAATTATCCAGATAAACATTCTGACAAAGTTTCACGAGTATCCAACTGAAAGTGTGATCTCTAGATTGCACACAAGATAATTGTTGATGCCTGGATTACGGACATAGCACTATGCACAACGGACACAGCACAATCATAAAAGCTCAACTTGAGCACTTTGTGCTCAGGTAAGCTAAAAACACCACTGAAATAATGCTGAAGTATTGTTTAGCTCTTTGAAAGGGAAAGAGATAAAATCCTATTGCAGTGACCAACATCAATCCTGGGTAAGAACTCAGGAATCGAACTTGCCAAACCTAGATAACAAGCCTTGTACACTGAGCTACCAGGCTGTTTTAAAAAGTAATTCACCCTTTATCAAAAGAAAAAAATATAAGACTGATCAAAACAGAAAGATTTTGCAGACAACAAGGTAAATGTGGCTGAAATGATGAATATTGTCTGTGACTGGATAGAAAACATTGTGGGAAAAGGAGAAATTCTCCTCCTTTTCCCACAATGTTTTCAAAAGGCTGTTTCCTCAGGGTCGTTTAAAATACAAGATTGGTACATGGTAAAGGGTTAACCCTTTACTGAATGACAAAATTAGGCCCATCCAAATTAAAAGCATTTGCAGACAACAAATTCATCGTATCTCAAATAATGGAAAATCTCTTTGGAAGGGTTGAAAACATTGTGGGAAAAGGAGAAAATGCTGATAACCAGCATTTTCTCCTTTTCCCACAATGTTTACAACTAGAGGCGCTTGAGCGCCTGTATCGCTCCACAGGCCTGATATTTCTATAATGGCGAAAGGAAGTTTTTAACAATTATCATTCAATCCTGCATTTTAGCTCACTGAAGAAAAAGGGTATGGAAAAAACTTGTGAGAAAAGAAGAAAAAAATGGTAACCAGCCACGCACGGACGAACGGACGGACGAACGGACGGACGGACGGACGGACGGACGCAACAACCAGAATTCTTCATGGAACACAATTATTTGAAGGAATTTGAAAGAGGACCACCAAAGGAACATTCCTAAGAAATTTGGTAAAAATCCAGTCAATAGTTTCTGAGGAGAAGTTTTTTAAAGAAAAAAATTACGGACGCACGCACGGACGAAGGGACGGACGAATGGATGGACGGACGGACGACGGACACAATGCCATGACAATAGCTCGCTTGTTAAAGTGGCGTTAAACTCCAATACATCCAACCAACCAATAATCATTCAGTGACGACCGATTACAGTGCTTACAGCACTTTGATTTTAAAAGGAATTTGGTAGACAACCACCATAGAAACAATTTGGTAGACAACCATCATAGGAACTTACCTGCAAAACAACAATGAAATCCAATGAATAGTTTTAGAGAAGAAATTTTTCAAAGATTTTACTTTATACCATAAAAGGAAAATGAGTCTCCCATAAAAGCCATGTTTTTTGACAGATCATTTTTTTTTTAAAGGAATTCTGTAAACCTGTATCTAAGGAACATTCCTGCAAAATAATAATGCTATCCAAATAGCGGTTTGGGAGGAGAAGATTTAAAGGTTTTTTACTTTGGTTGCCATAGCAACCAGAATTCTTCATGGAACACAATTATTTGAAGGAATTTGAAAGAGGACCACCAAAGGAACATTCCTGTGAAATTTGGTAAAAATCCAGTCAATAGTTTCTGAGGAGAAGTTTTTTAAAGAAAAAGTTTACGGACGCACGCACGGACGAACGGACGACGAACGGACGGACGGACGGACGCACGACGGACACAACGCCATGACAATAGCTCGCTGGCCTTCGGCCAGTGGAGCTAAAAACTGCTCCTCACAGTCTTCAATACAAGGACTGTCTGGCAAACATTTATAGCAGAGGGACATACAGCATGATGGTAAAATGTACTCATACCTTCATTACATAGTCATACATAGGCAGTCCCACTTGTAATGACTGACAAAAGCTCATCAGTTCCATCACTGGATTTCTAAAATAGACAAACATACTGTTGTGTAACATACAGAAATAATAATTTCATGAACATGTCATCATTTCTATTTCATTTACTCTAACAGTTACATATTTGGAGAAAGTGTTATCACACTTCTGATTGCCAGTGCTCAAAACTAGAAAAGCTTTTATATGGTTTATTTTCGTGGGAATAAAGAAATGGATCTGGGGGGCTACACAGCTCCAGTTGCAGGACATAAAGGAGTTTTCTCTGCACTCTTGTGCATTTTTGGTAACAAAATCAATACGTCTCACAAGACAGCTCGATATTATCAGGACAAATGTGGCAACCGCAGACAAAACACTAACTGACAATTCCTAAGAATGACAAATGAGAAATGAAATGATATCACTATCAGACACTGTATTGCAATGAAATGTAATACTGTTAGTTCAGACAGTACTTCAAATAGGATGCCACTGATTTTTGTTTACCCACAGTCCTGGTAGTATGTCTAAACACACCTGATTGATTGAATGGTGTTTTACGCTTCTTCAACATTATTTCAGTCATATCACAGCAACAGCTCACATATTCATGTATGTCTTGGGTCTCAGCATTACAAGGCTGGGGCTCTGAAGTGGTGTCTTGCTCAACGATACTCCCACGAAAAACCCATCGATCAAGTGATGCTTGAACCCAAGGTCTCCATGTCACAAGTCCTACACTTTACCACTGAGCCACGCAGGACCCCCCTCTTTTCTTTGAAGAGTTCAACCAATGGAAATAGGAAGTAGTACATTATTGTATTGAATATTTCCATGAAATGAAAACACATACTTTGTTTTTCTATGATTTCGGACGACCTGTGCTAAAAATACAACTGTTCAGAGCTCCAGATAAGAGGGAGTGATGGTATGCTAAATCTATTATTTCTCTCCCAAACCCTATGTTGTGGGTACTTATTAGAATTGTCTGGATGAGACGATTCTAATAAGTACCTATATCATAGGGTTTAGCAGAAAAAAAATTAATATTTTCAATTTTGAAATCAAAATCACTCCCTCTATCTGGAGCTCTGACTGTTGATCTTTCCTACCTATTTCCACCTTGACTTGGGGTCATCAATAATGGTGGCCTCTTCTGAGAAAGAGTTGGTTGGACTTGTAGCTGCATTAAAGGTGGTGGATAAACTTTCTGATGTTCCATAGGGAGCTTCCCCTGTGGCGCTTGATGTTGTTGTTTTAGTTTTTGGTAACTATTCTCTCTTTTCTGTTGCTGGCTGTAATGTTGTTGTTGTGGTTGTTTGTCTGTTGAAGTCTGCTGTTGCTTCACACCTATGTTAAAAACACTCTAAATGCCTTTTGGTACATCAACATTGCCTACTTCATTTAACTTGATCCTTACCTTTATGCTGAATATATATCTAGGCATATAAATAGAACTCCGACTATTTTTCTCAGTTATATATATACACAGGAAAATACTTATATACAAATAAGCAATTTGATTCACGTATACCGTACGGAATATTTCTGTGACCATTCAGGACATATGCCTAAGGCAGCCACATGCAATGCAAAGGGTAAAAATAGAGTTTCAGTTTATGTAAGTGATGCTGACCTGGGTCAGGATAAATGAAGTCGGCAATAACTCACGTGACCCATTGTAACCAATTTGAATAACATTTCTGAAAAAGGTAACAAGCATTTTCTCTTTTTCCCACAATGTTTCCTATCCTTTCAAAGACAAATCCTATTATTCCACACACAGTTTATTTTTTGTCTACAAGCAATTTCATAATAGACAAGTCTACAATAGTGTGTGCTCTGGTAAACATTTAACTCTATACAACTTGGCAAAATTTTAGACTCATTGATATTTGAAAGCTTTTACAGACAACGATCTAAATGTTACTGACATTAAAAGATTTGGCCATGAAAGAGTAGAAAACGTTGTGGGAAAAGGATAAAATGCTGGTTACTAGCATTTTATCCAGCATTTTATCCTTTTTCCACAATGTTTTCAAAAGCTTTCTTTCCCAGGGTCATTAAACTAAGGATTGTGTAGTAAAGGGTCACAATCAGTCTTCAACTCATGTTGGAATTTTCTGGTAACTCTTAAATGCAAAGGCACAAACACTGTTTTCCATGAACATCCTTCACAGACATGCAGTACGATCTTTTATCTACAATGTCCTACAGTTTGTTAAATATCCTGACCAAAGCATAACTAACAAGAATGGCATGTGGCTGAAAACGCTTGGCTGCAGATCATTACTGGAATTTTTTTGCATTTATTTATCATTGCCCCTGGTTGCCCATATGGCCAACTCCCCATGACGACTTTTAGTTTTGGTACGAGGGATAGTGCAAAATACAGAACAAAATCCATCTTAAGTTACGTCTGGTTCTTTTACGTGCTAGATGTATAGCACCATCACTTGGGACCTCAATTTAACGTCTCATCCAAAAGACTATTAGTAATTTTAGATGGCCAGCCATGGGGCTTCAAGCAACAACCTCAAGTGACCCAAGACTTGATGTTTACAAGTCCTACACCCTACCACTTGAGCTATGTGGGCTGGTCTGGTTGCAGATGCTTTTCAGTGAAAATTCTAAGATGAACAAGGGGCACAACTGTGTCAAAATTGTCCTGAGATGACCTGCTCTTACTCTTTACGCTCACATGGTGATTTCTGTTTTTAATAGGATAGAAAACATTGTTGGAAAAGAAGAAAATGCTGGCTACAGCATTTTCTTCTTTTCCCACAATGTTTTCAAAACCTACTTTTTTGGGGGGGGTCATTGGAACTCAAGATTGTGAGGTAAAGGGTAATTGTTGGTTGTATTGGGGTTTAACGCCACTTTAACAGCTAAGGTCATATCATGGTGGTCGGTGACGCACATGTGTTTCCTGGCTTTCTCACACCAGTACTAACACAACTTTCTTTCCAAAGCCACCGACTACTTTTCTCACATGCTTCAGCAGAGGTGAGAGGCGAAAATACGCCGGAAAGAAGGTTCGCCTCAACCGGGTATCGAACTCACAACCACCAGGTCATGAGTCCGACACGCTCACCACTGAGCCACCCGGGCGGGCAAAGGGTTAATAAACAACTTGCCCATGTTTGAACTACATATCTAAAGTGATAACAGACATGTGATAAAATGTCACAGTTTTTGCACCACAATGACTTATATTATGCAGACTATCACATGGCAAATACCTCAAAATTCTCTTTGAATCAAAAACAGCTGAGATGAAAATGAAATGTAACTAGAACTTGTTTTTCCACAAAAAAACAGATGTCTCCTCCCTTTTTGGTGTCAGAAGGATTAATAATCCATGATACAGTTAATAACATTTTCTCCCAGATTTCTATTGCGGACACGAAATTGTACGTAAAATGAGTAAGGAAAATAATCAAAGGGAAACAACTCGAAAAATATACAAACCAGAGTTACGGTTCTTGTGTATGACACTTCATCTTATGGTGCTTTACAAATGTGTGAAGTTTTATCAAAATGTCTTAAAAGGTTTTCGAGTTATAGAGCGGACACAATTTGTGATGGACAGACAGATGGACGCATGGGGAAAAACAATATGTATCCTTACCCTGACGCGAGGAGACATAAATAGTAGTGAAAAATACAGCTTAACTTATGTTTACAAACCACTTCTATTAAGATGCCACCTGCAGAAAGTATTTACCAGGTGACAATATTTTAATTGCAATGTACTGAAATCCTTGCAAAAGATATCAAATCAAAAGATGTAAATGGTCTCTGAAAGGATAGAAAATATTGTGAAAAATTAAGAAAATGCTGGCTAACAGCATTTTCTCCTTCTTCCATAATGATTTTTTAAGAAGCCTTCTTCCTCAGAGTCACAAATAAGGGATTATTTGGTAAAGGGTTAGGTACTTATCATTTTAAGTTATCATATCCTTATTTTGAATATAATTGAATTAAACCAGCCACCTGGCTTAGGAGTTTTGCTCTTGTTCCTTTGGTGGATATTAAGATCAATTTTAGCTTTTTACAAAACAACAAAATTTTAGACCTGTCTAAACTGAAAAGATTTGCAGACGACAAACAAAACGTAACTCAAAATGTGAAAATTTGTCTTTGAAAGAGTAGAAAACATTGTGGGAAAAGGAAAAAATGCTGCTTACCAGCATTTTCGCCTTTTCCAACAATGTTTTCAAAGCTTTTACCCTCTGGGTCATTAGAAGTCGGGGTTATGTGGTAAAAGATTAAGAAAAAAAAAAAAGTAACAAAGAAATGAAAGTTACCATCAAAAAGTTCCTGTAAAGACACCTGTCTACCATAGGATGTCTTTAAACTCCCGCCATCTTCCATAGGGTCTATTGTGTCTCCCTGAGCTTCATCACTGCTGATCCGTAACATCTTTTTTAACATGTCTGCACTTTCAGCCTGAAAAAAAAAGTGACATTCTATACTTTCAGTCTGAAAAAAAAAGGGTGAGAACTATTTAATCCAACAAATACACCCTCAATACAAAACTACAGACCATTTTTTGCTCGGCTGTTTTTGAAGGAAACGTTGAGGTATTGTTGTAGCCCTATAATTGTCATCTACTTTGTCACACAAAATCTTTGACATTTTGTATTATCTTAGTCATTATTGAAGATAATTATTTACTTCAAACTTGGACTAGTTGTTTACTATCAAAAGGGAAACCTAAATTACTAGGACTGGTAACCATTGAAAATTTTTTTGAGAGTTATGCCCCTTTATCAACTTAGAGTTTTCACTGGATATCAAGCAATTGCAGCTGAGCGTTGGCACCAGCATGTGGTGCTCTTGTTCAGCCATACATACAGTAATACAACTACCTTTTTTCTTGAAACATACCTCTTTCAAATGAATTGTAGCAGAAGGATAAATTGCACACAATCATTGTTCTACTTTCCTTCCACCTGCATTCATAGATTAAGAGCCATGCCCTGTAAAAAGGGGGCTTAATGCATCCGCAAAAAGTATCTACCCAAGTCAGCCTGCGCAGTCAGCTATTGATAAATTTTCTGTATGTCCAAGGACCAGTCTACCTTGTGATGAAGTCAGTTCTTAAAAAAAGTGGCTATTATGAATCCATAACTATGTGATGGCTTGCTTGGTATAATGCATCGCAGAGATGCATGAAGCCCCCTTTTGCAAAAGTGTGGCTCATTAATATTAATTCAGGTTTTCTATACTGCTTAAAACTCATATTATGCCTTTTCCTTAACTTTTTGTCCTTCCTTTAATTCCTTTAATTTTTTTCTTTTTCATCCTAGGCAGTATACAGTAACAGTACACAATTACAGTTGCATATAAGATAAAAGGTTTACTCTATACAAAAAAACAAAATTTTGGACAAAACCAAATTGAAAGCATTTACAGAAAACATAAATGTGGCTAAAAATGGTGATTTCTGTATTTAAAAGGAGGGTAGAAAACATTGTGGGAAATGGAGAAAGTGCTTGTTATCAGCATTTTCTTTTCCAACAAGGTTTGCAAAAACCTTCTCTTTCAGGGTCATTAAAACTTGTGATTTCATGGTAAAAGGTTAAAAAGAGCTTAGTAGAGCATCATATATACATCTAACACAGCTTGTAATAAGAGCGCCACATGGGGGTGAAAACGCTTGGTTGCAGTTGCTTGATTTTCAGTGAAAGTTCTATGAGAAAAGGGGGCATAGCTATCAAAAATACTGGACAATTACCTGCCCTTATTGTATGGGTTTACCTTTTGATAGTTAACAAAATGTCCAAGTTTGATGTAAATGTCATCAGTAATAACAGAAATAGTATAAAATGTCAAAGTTTTTGCATGACAATGCACAAAATAACGGCTTCAGGGCTTCAACAATACCAAAACCTTTTCTAAAAAAAAACAGTTAAACTGAAAATTGTTTATGTCTTCATAAAGGGCAAATAACTCTGAAACTTCTATAGAGACCAGGGCCCAGTTTTACTAAGGTAGTTACGAACAAAATTTGCGTAAGTTTTACGTAACTATAATATGGTGGCATATTTCTGCAATGAGATACGAGATAACTATCATGATTATTTTAGAAAACTAATACGATAAATCAAAGTTTCCTGGATATTTGATCTTTTCATTTTATCTAGATAAAATTTCCAGGAAACTTTGATTTATCGCAATAGTTTTCTAAAATAATCATGATAGTTATCTCGTATCTCGTGGCAGAAATATGTCATCATACTATAGTTACATAAAACTTGTGCAAATTTTGTTCGTAACTACCTTAGTAAAATGGGGCCCAGGAGAAAAAAATACAACGTGTACAGCTACATCTCAGGGATTTTTCAGAGAAATCTGCAATAACTGAAGGAGAGAGCAGAAATTAATTCACAACCTCATACCAGTGGATGCGAGAAACAGCATTTTTTTTTTTAAATCCTGTATATAACACTGTCCCAAATTCTTGCTCCAAACTACCACATTGTAACAGGGCATAACAATGTAATACCATACTTCATACCTATAAAAACAGTTGATTACTCACCACAGCATCATCTTCAGTATCTTCTTCATCGTCACCTTCCTTATTCAAAGTTTTAAATAAAGCTGCAAATTCGTCATTAGACACTACTTTACGAGTTGGTTTTGTATCCTTCTTGTTTGCTTCTTCAGATTTAGACTGTGACACAGTTTCAGTGTCACTTCCTGTTTCTTCAGCAGATACAGACTTTGTCCCTGTTGCCTGAGAAAACAGACTGTCAACATCTATTTTTGTCTGTGCGGTATTACTATTGTTGGTGTCAGTCTCTATGATTGGCTTACTACTGTGGGTGTCAGAGTCTATGATTGGCTGGGAGCCAGGAGTAACACTGGGTAATACTGATGCTGCTTGTGTGAGTGATGTCCCCTGATCTGCAGATTCACTAACCGACTGTAACTGTTTCCACATGTTTGCAAATTCTGTGTTGGCATCTGAAGACTGTTTTTCTTGAGCCTGTGAAAAACATTACTATCCTTTTACTATACCTGATAAACAAACCACAGATAGGAGAAACATCGGATAGAAAGAAACTCTACCTTTTTTTTCCCATTGTATGAAACACATTGCTGGAAGAGAAGCTTGATTACAACATGCAGCTACTCCTTTTTCCTCATTGTTTTCAAATGTTGCTTAATGCAAGGTCATGTAACGTTTCTATGTAGTAGGTGTAAAAATAAGAACCTTTTCTAACCCTTTTCCAAGCAACAAATACTATGCTCCTCTAAATTGAAAGCATTTGCAGATGACAGTTTTGAACTTGATACAAATGAGCTTCAGTTCCCTGATAAGGCAGAAACTAGAGGCGCTTGAGCGCCTGTATCGCTCCACAGGCCTGATATTTCTATAATGGTGAAAGGAAGTTTTTAACAATTATCATTCAATCCTGCATTTTAGCTCACTGAAGAAACAATTTGGTAGACAACCACCATAGGAACTTACCTGCAAAACAACAATGAAATCCAATGAATAGTTTTAGAGAAGAAATTTTTCAAAGATTTTACTTTATACCATAAAAGGAAAATGAGTCTCCCATAAAAGCCATGTTTTTTGACAGATCATTTTTTTTTAAGGAATTCTGTAAACCTGTATCTAAGGAACATTCCTGCAAAATAATAATGCTATCCAAATAGCGGTTTGGGAGGAGAAGATTTTTAAAGGTTTTTTACTTTGGTTGCCATGGCAACCAGAATTCTTCATGGAACACAATTATTTTAAGGAATTTGAAAGAGGACCACCAAAGGAACATTCCTGTGAAATTTGGTAAAAATCCAGTCAATAGTTTCTGAGGAGAAGTTTTTTAAAGAAAAAGTTTACGGACGGACGCACTGACGAACGGACGAACGAGCGAACGGACGGACGCACGACGGACACAACGCCATGACAATAGCTCGCTGGCCTTCGGCCAGTGGAGCTAACAACAATGAAATCCAGTGAATAGTTTTAGAGAAGAAATTTTTCAAAGATTTTACTTTATACCATAAAAGGAAAATGAGTCTCCCATAAAAGCCATGTTTTTTGACAGATCTTTTTTTTTTTAAGGAATTCTGTAAACCTGTATCTAAGGAACATTCCTGCAAAATAATAATGCTATCCAAATAGCGGTTTGGGAGGAGAAGATTTTTAAAGGTTTTTTACTTTGGTTGCCATGGCAACCAGAATTCTTCATGGAACACAATTATTTGAAGGAATTTGAAAGAGGACCACCAAAGGAACATTCCTGTGAAATTTGGTAAAAATCCAGTCAATAGTTTCTGAGGAGAAGTTTTTTAAAGAAAAAGTTTACGGACGGACGCACTGACGAACGGACGAACGAGCGAACGGACGGACGCACGACGGACACAACGCCATGACAATAGCTCGCTGGCCTTCGGCCAGTGGAGCTAACAACAATGAAATCCAGTGAATAGTTTTAGAGAAGAAATTTTTCAAAGATTTTACTTTATACCATAAAAGGAAAATGAGTCTCCCATAAAAGCCATGTTTTTTGACAGATCTTTTTTTTTTTAAGGAATTCTGTAAACCTGTATCTAAGGAACATTCCTGCAAAATAATAATGCTATCCAAATAGCGGTTTGGGAGGAGAAGATTTTTAAAGGTTTTTTACTTTGGTTGCCATGGCAACCAGAATTCTTCATGGAACACAATTATTTGAAGGAATTTGAAAGAGGACCACCAAAGGAACATTCCTGTGAAATTTGGTAAAAATCCAGTCAATAGTTTCTGAGGAGAAGTTTTTTAAAGAAAAAGTTTACGGACGCACGCACGGACGAACGGACGGACAGACGGACGGACGCACGATGGACACAACGCCATGACAATAGCTCTCTGGCCTTTGGCCAGTGGAGCTAAAAATTGTGGGAATTCTCATTTCCTGCGATGTTTTCAAAAGCTTTGTTCCTCTGGGTTATTAAAACTGGGGATTGTGTGGTAAAGGATTATGTAAAATAAGCATTAACCATATGTAATAAGCACCGAAAACTATTAACTGAACTTTACTGTGATTAAAGTTGTGAGTAAAGTTATGTCAAAAAAAAACTTACCTGTCAAAAACAGACAATGTGAAAATTGTTGGACATGTATTCCTGCTGATGACTGTTTAGTGTCATACAGCAGACCACTTTTGAAAACATTGTGGTGAAAAAAAAACAAAAAAAAAAAACAGCTTGTTATGACCAATGTCTCATTTTGCAAAAAAAAAAAAAAAACCAATTCACTATGTACCCATGTTTTGAAGATGGCAAAGGTTCAGGCTTGTCTGAATCAAAGCATTTGTGGACGCCAAAGTATATGCTACTCAAAATAATGGAACTTTCCTTTCAAAGAGTTAAAGCAGCAACACCAGCATTTTTTTTCCTTATCTCACAATGTTTCAAAAGCCTCCTCTCTCAGTGCTTTTAACCCTTAATCACACAATCCTTAATTTTAACCACCCTGAGAAAGAAAGCATTTAAAAACATTGTGGGGAAGACAGAAAATGCTGGTAACCAGCAATTTCTCCTTTTTTTCATGTTTTCTACTCTTCCCAAAACAAATTTCAATTTTGAGTCACACTTATTTTGTTGTCTGCAAATGCTTTCAATTCAGTGTAGTCTGAACATTTTGTTGTCAGGTAAAGAGTTACACTTAGGACTGTTCACTTAAAAGTTAACTCAAGCAGATTATCTGTTATACATTACAAGGATATTTTAGAGTAATCAGCTCCTAACTGGATTTAGGAGCTAAGTGAACCAAGTAAATCGTCATCTACAAAATATTTTTTGTCCAATTCTAATGGTGAAATATGTCTTGGAGACAATGCTTGAGTGCAAAACTACAATCAACAATGAACTAGTATGTTTCCACATTGGAAGCACCTACATATACATTCAGAATGCTCTCATCAGGAAAATACTGGTGAGTGCTCACACTGCAAGCTATTTTTTGGCCTTTCAAAGACTTAGAAGTGATAGAAATTAGACTGACTTGATGGGAACAACAACAACAGCAACAAGTAATTTCTGTATTTCTCATGTTAACATACTGTAGTTCACAGCTGGGGCATGACAAATAATAAACAGTGATGGGTTAAGTCATGTTATCCCTGTACTACATATACCCGTGTTTTAATAACCATGAAATAGAAGGCTTTTGAAAACATAGTGCAAAAAGGATTTACCAGCATTTTCTCCATTTTGCACAATGTTTTCGACCATTTTCTGGAACTTACCTTATCATTTGTGCCACCTTTAAATTGTCATCTGCAATTGCTATCAATTTTGGACCCGTCTAAATTTTTTGTCCTTATGTAAAGAGTTATAATAATCTAGCAACAAATATCCACAAACATATCTGTATTATGTGCACCAGTCTAACTTACCTCTTTAGATCTTGTTCCTCCAGTATTAGACTTTGACGACCTCCCTGTAGGGTCTGTATAACCCTGACCACCACTGTTCTTTGATACTTTGGGGGTTACAAAAGTAGGTTGAGATCCAAAGGCATCAGCCCCGTTAAATACTTTGCCTGACAAATCTTCATTTATCCCTGACTGCTGAAAGTATGAATGTCCTGTTGTCTTAAATTTTTAAATGTCATCCTATTATTTATATGTTTAACTCTTTACCAGAAATTGAAATTTCAGCTTTGTCCAAATTGAAAGCACTTGCAGAAGACAAGACTTGTTACAACTTTTAACCCATAGAGCAACAAATAAACCTATAGGATATTTTAATCATAGAAATTCAACCCAAATAATTGCAATTTTATGGTTGCTTTTGTCTACAGTGTTTCAGCAAAGTGGACAGTGTAGATCAAAGATCAGCTGTATGTTTCGAGCAGCCTGATCTTGATCCAGGGCTTTCATTAAGAGCTGGGGGCCGGGGATTTCACCCATCTATTTTAACCGAACCCCCCGGCTACTTTTGTCCTACAAAAAATGGCCAATGGTGTTTTTTTTTTTTTTTAATCCAGAATATAAAACTCGGAATAGAACAGTATTATCTGAATGTTTTTACGGATTATTTTGCTTATAAAACATTGCCCTGTCACTAAAAACGTAATAAAATTAACTGCACCTTCCGATCTGTCTCGCGAATAGTTTGTTTACAAAATAATGCCAGAAATCTGCCTAAATGTCAATCTGACGCATGAAATTATCGTCTAGAGCTTCATATAACCTAGCTTGCGCGCATCCGGTAAAAATATGGGCTAAACGCGATCAGTATAAAACGCGAAGGACATGCGCATGATAAAGAAGCTGGCAAGTCATTTATGACAAAGTAACAAAGGTTATCTACTGTACAGTGACATATTTTAAAGTTACCTGCTATTCAAACTGACTAACAGATGTCAAATCATGTAGTAATACTTCTCCAAAAATTAATTGTCACGAAAAAATAGATCGCCAAAAAAGCGTGAAAACCCATGACACTACAATGAGCAGCGTGGGATCGTCCGATCAGAGGGACTTCAAACTATCTTCTTATCTTTAATAATGAATTTAAACAGTGAATTTACACAAATCTCTGAATAAAACAATAATTGGAAGCTAAACTTCTGTTCATGAGTGAAAAAAAAATGTTGTCTCATGAAATGAAAATATAGATCTATAGCGGGAGAGGGGGGGGGGGGGTCGTCTGCAAATGCTTGAAATATGTTTGATTCTTTTTAACTCGTTCGGAAATTAAAATATAAGGAACAAAATGAATGACATTGAATAAAGCAGAAAATTTAATGATAATGTATTTCCATTGATCTATAAAGTGAAAAACATAACATCTTTATAAACTTAATATCATCTAGACAATATTGTCACAGTATTTAAAGCAGAAAGGCATTCTCAGTTAAATGGAGAAACCGATTGTACAACCGATAGCTAGTAGATTTGCTCTTCCGATTAGAAAGTGATAATCGATTGAGATTTTAAACCAATTGTCCAACACTACTTTTTAAGGAATTTGCAGAGCTTGTCAGAGATGAAGTTCGTCTATATGCTAAAGCTGTGCAACTTTTTGTCAAGTTGCCACCACCCTCTTATGATGACTGGTTGGAGAGTGAATGTGAAAATGATTGGTAATCAGCAGTACATTTTGCAAGTTGTGTGATGAAAACGCCCAAAAATGCTTTCGGAATTCTGAACTGTTTTCTCATTTTATGCATGATTTATGCACAAAACTGACAGATAAATCAACAAAACAAATTCAAAAAATACTATAGACTCATCTCCAAGAGCCGTTGTTGATTACCGTTCATTTTCATATTAACAAAATTTGGGGATGAAATAGTAAAGTTAAGCTTTGTTGACAAAAAGTTCTGTTTTATTTGATCCTCTTCATTATATTCTTCTCCATGTTTCTAAAAAAAAGGGGGGGGGATATGGACAAGAAATGGCACCTAATACCCCTGGATATGTGATTCTCCATGTCTGCAAACACCTAATTTTCGTTTTCGGCCAGGGGCCTTTGGCCCCCTGGACCCCCGGACAGGGGGCACTGCCCCCATGGCCCCCGCTGGGGGAGGACCCCCAGACCCCCCTTCTACTTTTGGAAATTACCCTTCTACTTTAAATCTTATTGAAAGCCCTGTTGATCCACACTTGCTGCAGACGCAACTATAGTTTTGATAGGCACTTTAAGGGTTAAATTTGTCCTTCATAGGATTTAGGTTCTAACTGCCATGACTTTTTTCAAACCTGGAAAGAATTTTTAAAAAGACATAGTAACTGATGTAGAAAGTATGGTGTTTAACAGCATTATCACCATTATTCAGTTATATCCCAGCAGCAAGTACACTGACCCATATTTTTCCTTGAATTTCATTTACCAGTACTTTGCACAATATTCTTGCCAAGCCACTAGCTGCTTTCCCATATAAACATTGTCAAAACAATGATCAGCAGTGAGAAAAAAATGAATTGTGTCACAATCCTCAGAAAGAATTTGGTCCAGCTCGGGATTCTAACCACAGGACCCTGGTTTTACGCCTTATACGTTACATGTTAATGATGGAGCAAAAAGGCTTTGCATACTGCCTGTTTTGTTTTCTTCAGTTTAACTCTTTACCAAACAAGCAAAATAATGACTTATCCAAATTGAAAGCGACTGTAGAAGTTAATTTGAATGTAGCTCAAATGATTGCATTTGTCTTTGATATGATAGAAAACATTTTGGGAAAAGGAGAAAATGCTGGTTACCAGTGTTTTCTTCTTAAGCCACAATGTTTTCAAAAAACCTGTACCTCAGGGTCTTTAATGACTGACTGATTGTATGGTGTTTAAAGCCATTTTAAACATTTCAGTGATATCACAGCGGCCAGGGCACCTTTCCAGGCTTTCCTGGAGTTTCTATTACCAGTACTCTGCACAATATTTTTTCTGAGCCACTAGCTGCTTTGCCACATAACCATCCTCGAAACAATGGACAGCAGTGAGAGAGGAATGAACCCAGTCACAATGACTATCATCAATCCTGGAATCCAGGGATGAACCTGGGACCCCCTATTCTCAAGTCCTGTAAGCTACCAACTGAGCTACAGAAGCTCGGCCTCAGGGTCATTAAAAATCGTGATGGTGGGGTAAAGAGTTAAATCCTGTTTCCTACTACTTGTGTTTAGATTTCCAAATCTGTGAAAAAAACTTGAAAGGACAAATCATGTAAAGGCATCTGACTGACCTATATGGATGAACTCTTTACCAAACAACAAAATTTTAGACTGGCCCAAATTGAAACCTTTCTACAGACGACTAATTCAGAGTGGCTCAAAGGATGGAATTGGTCTTTGAAGGGATAAAAATAATAACAGAAAAGGAGAAAATGCTTGGTACCAGCATTTTTTCCTTCTCTTACAGCGTTTTCAAAGGCCTTTTGCCTAAAGGTTGTTAAAGGGTTAACTCTTTACCAAACAATATCGAGTTAAAATGACACTGAGACAGTAGGCTTTTAAAATCACTGTGGACTAGAGCTATCACTAAACGTGAGCATACTCCCCACCAGCTCCTTGTCACAAAACAGCTCTTTGTCACAGAATGCAGAATGGTTTAGTACAAAAGTAAGAGTTGAAAAAAAATGAAACTTCCGACAAAGGGTTTGCACTCATTAAAGGGTTAGGTTAATTTGTCACCATTAAAACACAGAGACCAAAGGTATATAATAAATCTTTAGCAATATACATAGGCAGTAATTTGAACTACTGGAGTGATACAGAGGTAGCATTACCACTGATATTTACAGAACATGTTTTTCCATGAAATAGCAGCTCTAATCAAACTGTGGTCACTGTAGTAATTCAGGGTGTGAGTGTTGTTATTCACACAAATTTAACACAGAATTCACATTCACATAGTTTTGTACATTCAAAATTTTAGGAGTATTACACTGGACAAATTGTGAATTAAAGCGATATAATTTAGCAAAAATTGCCAAGTTCAAGGGGATATAATTCTGCAAACACATTGCAGCAGAGTCATGAAAATTGCACATGCACAACTTCATATATATAGGAACATTGTGTGTCAATTTGAGTTCAGTACCTGAAAAACTGTAGGAGTATTTCAGCAAACAAATTTGTGTCTATGGACTGACGGACGGATGGACAGATTATATTAAAAACAGAATTCACAGTAAGAAACACATTATTAATTAGTTTTGTACATTAAAAATTGAAGGAGTATTACACTGGACAAATTTTGAATTAAAGCAATACAATTTAGCGAAAATTGCAAAGTTCAAGGGGAGATAATTCTGCAACGCATGGCAGCAGGGTCATGAAAATTGCACATGCACAACTTCATATATATAGGAACACTGTGTATAAATTTGAGTTCAGTACCTGAAAAACTGTAGGAGTATTTCGCCGGACAAATTTGTGTCTACGGACAGACAGACAGACGGATGGACAGACAGCCATGGTGATTCCAGTATATCCCCCTCCACTTCGTTGTGGTGGGTATAAAAAAATGGTAATCAACAGTTTCTCATTTTTCCCACACTGAGCAACATTCAATTTGTCCTCTGGAAATGCTTTCAAAATGGACAGGTCCAAAATTTTGTCATGTGGTAAAGAGTTTATAATCCCACTTACCTGTACATTTCTGTTAAACCTGTTGTCATTCACATTTGGTGTTGTGTTACCTTCTCTCCAAGACCTGTTGTTGTTGTTTCCTTGAAGAGAAGTTCTGGAATACCTGTCCTTGTCATCTTGACCTCTACCATAGGTTCTTTGGTTGTCATAGTGACCTAAAATACAAAATCCTATATCTGCATTTGCCACATTGTATGCATTTTGTTGTTGTAACCTCATTAACTCTTTACCAAACAGCAAAATTTTATGACTTGTCCAAATTGAAAGCATTTGCAGAGAACAAAATAAATGTGACTGAACACTTTAAATTTGCTTTGGAAGGGGTAGAAAACATTGTGGGAAAAGGAGAAAATATTGATGACCAGCATTTTCTCTTTTTCTCACAATGTTTTCAAAAGATATGTTTCTCAGGGTCGTTCAAAGTTGGAATTGTGTGGTAAGGGTCAAACAGATTTGTGACAGATTTGTTTGATACCAGGACTGATTGATTGATTTTATGGTATTTAATGCTGTTTTTGCCATTATTTTAGGTACATATATATTACAGTCAGCCAGTGTACCTATCCGTGCCTTCCTGGAGTCACTTATTGCCAGTACTTGGCAAAATATTCTTCCAAAGCCACAGTCTGCTTTCCAACAAAGCCATTCAAAACAGAGAGTTTTAAAAAATTGTGGGAAAAGCAGAAAATGCCTGTATCAGAGCACTAAGGTTTATTTGTAACATTTTCAAATTTGTCACCTTCAATTCAAGCCTTGGGAGAAATTATTCATGTATCAAAATTTATTTGTAAATAATAAACAAGTCTCTTTTCAAGATTGTCTGAGCCCTGGTAGCCCAGTTGGTAGCATGCAGGACTTGAGAAGAGGGGGTTGCGGGTTTGATCCCCGGCTTGGAAAAATTCTTTCTGAGTATTGATGATAGTGTGATAGGATTCATTTCTCTCCCACTGCTGACCATTGTTTCGACGACAGTTATGTGGGAAAGCAGCCAGTGACTTGGAGAGAAAGTTGTGCGGAGTACTGTCAAAAGAAACACAAGGAAAGCAAGGATTGGTGCACTAGCCACCGTGATATAACGGAAATAATGTTGAAAATGGCGTTAAACACCGTACAATCAATCAAACAAAGAATCAAGATTGTCTGTTGTACATCTGCACCAGATAGTAATGAGTTAAACAACAAGATGGCCATGATGGCCCTGTATCGCTCCACTGGCTAATAAGTAAAACCACTACATGCCAAACTTTACTTGGCAAATTGGTTTTGAACATGAGATCCCTGAAACAGGACTAAAATTGGTAGCCCTAAGTCTTATGGTCAGAAACAAGAAGATTTCTAAAGTTTTCACTAGGGCTATAATTTGGGCACTCTTGGTAGAGGCCAACTAGATATATCTACATGCAAAATTTGGTAGCCCTAGGCTTTATGACCTAGTACAGGGAGATTTCTAAAGTTTTCTCTATATATGCCCATGTAAAACTTGTGATCCCGGGGTGGGGCCAAATTCGACCCCAGGGCTATAATTTGGACACGCTTGGTAGGGGCCCGCTAGATAAAGCCACATGCAAAATTTGGTAGCCCTAGGCCTTATGGCTAGGTGCAGGGAGACTTTTAAAGTTTTCTCTATAGAAGCCCATGTAAAACTTGTGACCCCCGGGGCGGGGCCAATTTTGACCCAAGGGCTATAATTTGAAGAAACTTGATAGAGGCCTATTAGATAAAGCTACATGCCAAATTTGGTAGTCCTAGGCCTTATGGTTTCAGACAAGAAGATTTTCAAAGATTTCCAATATTTTTAAGTTTTGTTGCCATGGCAACCACAGTTTTTGAAGGAATCAAATTCTTTCAAGAAATTCTGAAGAGGACCATGGCAGGATCATTTCTGTGAAGTTTGATCAAAATTGGATGGGTAGTTTCAGAGAAGAAGATGTTTGAAATAAAAGTTAATGCACGCATGGATGGACGCACTGATGGACACATGCACGGACGCACGACGGACACCGGGCCATGACATAAGCCCGCTGGCCTTCGGCCAGTGGAGCTAACAAACTAAAGCTGTCACACCTTGATGATTACCTTGAACCAGAGGCCTTAAGATGACACAAAATTGCACGTTACCCCTTTAGCTAACAATCCTGAGTTTAAATGACCCTGTTGAAAAAGGCTTGAAAATATTGTGGGGAAAGGAGAAAATGCTGGTAACTAGCACTTTCTCCTTTTCCCAGAATGTTTTCTACTCTTTTTTATGCTTTCAATGAAGACATGTCTCAAATTTTGATGTTTGTTAAAGGCCCGCTAGCAGCCAAACACACAATGCAGGTGTTAAAATGTATTTAAATTATACCATTTAAGAGTATAGAAAATATTGTGAAGATGGCAATCTGTTATTGAGTTGTCAGTCCAAGAGTTAGTCGCTGGCAGCACAAATGAATTTCAAACTCATTCAAAGAGTAAACAAAAGATAGAGTGACCTGGCAAGTTTTAAGCTAGTTTTGAAATTAATTGTCAGCAAGTTACACTTGGACTAACCGTAAAATAACAGACTATCATCTTCACAATAATTTCCATACTTTCAAATGATACGATTTAAATCTAAAAGCATTCTAACACCTGCTTTGTTTACTTTAGGCAGCTACTGTTACCTTAGAGTGTTAAGACAGGTCATTAGACAGACAGATGGACAACTTAATTACAGTATTCCCCATCACCATGTCATGTTCTTGTGATTGTATTACAAGTTTATCATTAATAATTACCTCCCCTACCACTCTGCAAACCACAGTATTCTGCCTGCTGGTTCCTGTTATCATACCCTTGATTGTACTGGTTCCTTTCCTGATAATTAGTTTTATACCCCCCTGCAGTGGCATCAACATAATTTCTGTTTCCTGTCATGTTTCTATTGAACTCGTTGCCATAGTTTTGTTGATTTTGCACATCTGGGGGCTGTGCAGTTTTTACACCATTTTTCCTTTCACCATACGTAAGATTCAGCAAGGAGGAAGGTGGCATTCTATACCCACGATCTGATGAATTTCTGCAAAAAATAAATGAATAAATAAAATGTGCATTATTAAAAAAAAAAAAAAAAAAAAGGAGTAAATATAAACCTGAAATGCCTTAGTACAAGCAGTCAACAGGTTATCAAGTACAATACAATACAATACAATAGTTTATTTGCGTAATTAGGCCTCTGGCCCACAATACATACATACATACATATAGTACATCTTTAGACTGTAATGTGCAAGTCAGATTAATTCCATTAACTTTGTCACGTATAAGGCTATTTTTTTTATTGTTAAAGTGTTTTGGTTTAAAAAAATGGAATGCAGATTTTCCCTACTAGGTTGTCCTGTAAACCAGGAATACAGATATATCTCTCGTATCTCTTTAAATCTATCACAGATAAAGAAAGCATGGTATTCATCCTCTAAAATTAAGTCATTATTATGTATAAAACAATAAGTGCATATTCTATCTTCTCTATTGGTATTGAAATAGCGACCATATTCTATATTAAGTTTATGATTTGAGCATCTAAAACGAGATAATGATCGTTTATGATATGGTAAGATATCAATCGTAAGATATTTTTCAACATTCAAAAGACTCTTAAAATTTTTATAAAAATCACATCTAGGAGAGCCATTGATATCACTGTGCCAGGCTTGAAAAGCGCAATCCTTCAATCGTTGCTTAAAAATGCTGACAAACTGAGTAGTGTTGCCCACTTCCTGTGAAATCCAAACAATGCCAAAACCATAAGAAAACAAAAATTCTCTTACTTTAGAAACCCAATTTGTTCTACCAATATCATCATATCGTTTCAACATGTCATAACAGTGTTTTGGGTATCTGCTTTGGTCCATGTGGATGAGTCTTAACCAGTACTTTATTAATTTTACATTATAGTGATATGCAATTGGTAGTCTTCCACACTCACCCAGTGCCATTGTGTTATTGACTGAAGAGCCGATGCCTAAAAAGTCTTTACAAAATTTAAAATGTATCTGTTCAATAACATCTGAATAATCATATCCCCAAATTTCTGCCCCATAAGTAAGAATTGGAATAATCATAGAGTCAAAAATCTTAAAATATTCTTTATGTGGAAATTTACCGAAGGGTTTCTGAAATTTATAAATTTGGAACATAGATTTACGAGCTTGACCTGCTAGTTTTCTTTTCTGGTGTGCCATGACAATTTTGGTGTAAATAATAATCCCATATATTTGTAAAATGGAATAACCCGTACATATTTGCCCCTAAAAAACCATTTTTCACTTTTTCGCAAAGGCCCCCTGTTTCTAAAGACAATAATTTCTGATTTTTCTAAGTTAACTTGCATACCTGTTTTTGAACAAAAAACATCTATTACATCTAACTGGTTTTGTAAACTTACAACTGTATCTGCACAATTCGCAACGTCATCTGCAAACATTATACACAATACATCCGGAATATCATTTGTAATAAAAATACCTCTTTCACATTTTTCTTTAAGGTCTGTATAGAGTTCGTTTATATAGATATTGAAAATTGTTGTGGATGTTGGATCACCTTGCTTCAATCCAACGTTACAGGAGATAGGTGGGCTTAATTTGCCATTAATTTTGATATGTGTATTTAAATTCGAATACATCGAAAGAAGCGTTTGAAACATTTTACCCTGCACGCCCTTCTTATTTAGACAAGCAAAAACTTTGTTGTGTTGGAGAGAATCAAACGCCTTTTTAAAATCAATATACAGAACATAAAATCTACCACCAGTTTGACATAAATATTTCTGTATCATACTTTGTAGACAAAAAATATTATCGATCGCTGAATATCCAGATCGGAAACCTGATTGCATTTCATCAATAATCTCAAATTGATCTGTCCATTTGACGAGACGGTCGTTTATAATAACAGAAAATATTTTATATAAGACATTTAAAAGGGATATACCTCTGTAGTTACTTGGATCACATTTGGTTCCCGACTTGTGAACTGGGACCAATATTGTTTCCAGCCATGAAGACGGAAATTCTGCTGATTCAAAAATTTTATTAAAAAGTAATACAAGTATCGGAGATATCAGATTAAGTGTAGATTTATAAAATTCAGCTGGAATACCATCGGTACCGTGTGCTTTATTCAATTTTAATTTCAATATACTTTTTTGCACTTCATCTAACGTAATTTCCGAGTTTAACACTGTGTCCATTTCTTCATTGAAATATAAAGGATTGTCTTCTACTGTAAGAGCAGTATGTACTTGACTATCAAATAACAGTGTTGTAAAATACTTAACACATTCATGCACAGGGATAGGATTTGTTAATGGCTGACGGGAAATATCAAAACTCCCTTTTAAAATTGACCAAAACGACCTAGGGTCATTACATGCTTGAGACAATGACTTTCGTTTATTTAACTGAAACAAATACTTTTTCCTGCGACAAACTGCTTTAAACTGGTTTCTAGTGACCTTGTAATTAATAAAATCTGATTGATCATTCGTAAAACGATATCTCCGTAACAAAAAGAATTTTTTTACTTTTAATAGTTTCACACTGTGAATCCCACCATTCTGGTTGAAATAATCTTCTTTGAAACATTGCTCCTGTATATACATACATATTTACAGCAGATTCTTTATACATCTGTATAATTGCACGAACATACTCATCTACACTAAACTGTGGACTTTTCAAAGATTCTTTAACCTCGTTAAACTTAGTGTTGAAGGTATTGATAAACCCTTCTTTCAAATGCTCCTTCCATTTATAATGTACAAAATCAGAAAGAATAATATTATTAGGCAAGGGAATATTAGTAATAGCCTGCCGTTTGCAGTTAAAATTCAAATGAGATAATACTGGGAAATGATCAGACTGATCTTTTTCTTCGACACGAAAAAAAGTAATAAAGGGAAATAACTCAGACGAAATTATATGATAATCCACTAAACTACAACCATTGTTAGAAAAACAAGTATAATGTCCGGCCGTGTCATCATAAAGTCGACCGTTTACAATGTGAATGCTATATGTACAGCAAAGATCGATCAATGATTTCCCAAATAAATTAAGTTTATCTTTATCACAAGTATTACGGGGCAAATCAAAATTATCAGAACTATAATCGGTATCTTGATTGAACACAAAATCGAGTGAATCTCTCGGTATAAAATCGAGGAGATCACTCGTCCTTGCATTCAAATCCCCTGCTAAATAGAGAAGACACTCAGGATAATCATCCTTTATCTGGGCTAATTTATCTTCAAGCAGTAGAATTCCGTTGCATTCATCCTTATTTCTATAAATAGGCGAACCTTCGGGCGAAATATATGTTATGAATAAAATGATATCAGTTTTTACATCAAATCGACTAGCATTTAAGAGTAGCACTACACTATCTGTAAAATCAACGTATAAACGTTTAACAAAACCATTCAGAATATAATCTTCTCTGACAAAAACGCTGACTCCACCATTGTTTCTAAAACTTGAACTAGTTTTCTTTCTTACACTGTCAAAATGCTTGTAATTACTCAAGAAATCATCAAATTCGCTTTTTGTTCGACTCCATGTTTCAAGAACACCTACTATGTCAAATTGAGATAAATAACTTTTAAACAAGCTATCACTGTCAAATTTAGAGAGACCGGCTATATTCCATGTAATGATGGAAAGGGTAATGTTGTTATAATGATCAATATGCAAGCCATGGCCATATCGCTAGTCGGTACCACTCGCTCCGCCCACAATGCGTTCATCGTCCAATGTCTGTTCAGCTACGTTATGGCTCGTTTCATCACGTGCATAACCTTTATTTCTCCCTTTCGGCCTTGACGTTCCAATTTTCTGTATTCTGTCGTTCTCCGCATCATACTTGTAGATCTCATTTTCTATTGTCAATTTATCAAAAGAAGGCGCTGCATATAACCCATTTTTCCTGGCCTCCATTAGACGTTTTCCTAACTTGAAGCGACACAATTTAACTCTATCAGTGAAGTCTTCTTGTACGAAAAAACGAGTTTCCTTAAGTTTTTGTTTTGCGCATTTTAGTATCTGATCACGATCCTTGTATTTTGAGAATTTCACAATAATAGGACAAATCTCTGTATCTTTCGATTTCACTCGGTGTGCCCTCTCAATCTCGACATTCTCAAGATCTGGCTGATCCAAGTCCGTTTTTATGAACTGTCTAATCTTGCTCTCAGTATCGGCCCAGGACTCGCTGGCTGTGCCAGAAATACCATGAAACTTCAGGTTATTTCTACGGGAATGACCCTCTAATGAATCTACTTTTGAATACAAGCGATCTAGCTTTGCCTTAATTTGAGTATTTTCTTGTCTCAAGGCTTCATTTTCTATTTGTAACGACTCTATAGAGATGGTAATACCATCTATTTTACTGTTTATTGACTCTAAATTTGAATTGAACTCTGACCTCATATCACGAAGGAATGTCATTATATCAGGGTCAGATGCAGAAGGTTTCTGGGATCCTGAACTACGGGTCTGGGGTCGGGATTTCTGGAGTGATTGTAATCTAGGGGTTGTTCCAGATTTATTTGGTTCTACAGGTGAAGCAGGTGTTGCAGCTACGTCTGCAAAGGATAAAGTAGTTTGACGGGTTGAGCGTGATTCTGTGCTAGGTCCGGGATTCGACTCCACGTCACCACAAATCAATAACATGGCGGCCACACATGTAATAAGCCTCAAAATACTCATAAAACGCCGTCTAACACCTCTTGGGACAACTAATGTTCTCGGGGTTTTACATACTTTGTTAGGCATCAAAAATATCCCAATACGCTGTCTGTAGGTTGGTACGTCGACACACATTTTTTCGATAATTCGCCTCTATCGTGAGCTGTGACAAAAACACGTCCGCCATTAACCAGGGGCACATTACTCTATTAACTCATATCTGCTAAATAAGTGAAATGAACCTTTAAAGCCAACGGTAAAAACCAAAATTTTGCTATGTCCTTATCTGACAGTGTAGATCAAAGATCAGACTGCACATTCTGTGCAGTCTGATCTTGATCTACACTGTCCGCAAGAGTTCAGTGAGTAACGCTTAGCAGCCTAAGGAGTAACTCATTCTAAACAGAAATACATAATTTTTAAAGTTTGGTAGGATTATGAAAACCAATATTCATGTATCTCCTACCCCCGCCCCTCCGAACCTTTAGATGCAAATTTGCTCATTACTAGCCGACAAACCTCATTACCAGCATTTTCTCCCTTCCCCACAATGTTTTCAAAAGCTCTTAAAGGGTCCTTAAAACTAAGTACTGTCTGGTATAGGGTTGACCCTTTACCACACAATCCCAAGTTAAAACGATCCCAAAAAAAGAAGGCTTTTCAAAACATTGTGGGAAAAGAAAAAAATGCTGGTAACCACCATTTTCTCTTTTTCCCACAATGTTTTCTTCCCTTTCAATGATGACTTCCATAATTTGAGCCACACTTAATTTTTTGTTTGCCAGTAATTTGAATATGGAAATGTCTAGATATTTGTTGTGTGATAAATGGTTAACAATAAGTGTTCTCAGTTAGTCTAGAGTTTCCTTTTAAGGCTTTTGTAGCAAGAATATGTCATAAAATAAGGTAAAGGAGTAGACTGCATTGCACATTTTGTGCAGTCTGATCCACTATATCCCTTTAACAACAACTAACACTGTGATTGGCAGTCTAAAAAGATAATGATCTAATTCAAGCAATATATTGATCAAAATGTTTCCAAAAAGCATTAATACTTTACAAGACAACAAAATGGTAGACTTGTCCAAATTCAAAGCATTTGCAGATGACAAATCAAATGCAACTCAAATAATGAGATTTGTAATGGAAAAGGTTGGAATTGTTGTAGAAAAAGGAAACTAGAGGCCTGAAATTCAAGGGCCTGAAATCCCTCTACTGGCAGTGATTTTGCTTTTTTGCTAGCATTCATTATGAATTCATGAGGCAAAAACAAAAAGACAAAAAACACAAAAAAGAGGGGGGGAGATGTTCTCACAACTGGGCCTGAATCAATTAAGACAGCATAAGAATGCTTGGTGAATTGAACAAACAGTGAAAAAAAATGAAGTGCAATTTCTGAAATATAATTGTTTGGAATCCAGCCAAATTTGATAGGGTTTCAGTACACCTTGTATTAAACAGTCCCAGCAATTTTCAAAGAAATGTGACAAATGATGTGGACTTTGTTGAGTAAACAATACTAAGTTATCAAAGGGCTGCTTTTCCTGAACAGATTACTAGATTTTCTTCACTTTTAATAGAGTTCAATCCCTTGATGAACCAAACAATCTTTGAAAGTTTCAAAAGAATTGGATCAAAAATGAAGACTTCATTGCCTAAACAAGAAACGGAAATTTTCAACTTCAAATGGCTACTTTTCCCATACTGTTTGTTGGATTTTTTTTCAAAATCAATAGGGTTCAAGCTATTGATCAGGTAAACGAACTCTGCAAGTTTCATGAAAATCTGACCACGAATGCAGATTCTATCGCGTAAACAAGAAATGGAAATTTTCAACTTGAAATGGCTACTTTTCCCATACTGTTTGTTGGATTTTTTTCAAAATCAATAGCGTTTAAGCTATTGATGAGATAAACAAACTGCAAGTCTCACGAAAATCTGACAACAAATGCAGACATTATCGCGTAATCAAGAAATGGAAATTTTCAACTTAAAATGGCTACTTTCCGCATACTGTTTGTTGGATTTTTTTCAAAATTAATAGGGTTCAAGCTATTGATAAGATAAACAAACTCTGCAAGTTTCATGAAAATCTGACAACAAATGCAGACTTTATCACGTAAACAAGAAATGGAAATTTACAACTTAAAATGGCTACTTTTCCCATACTGTTTGTTTGATTTTTTTTTAAAATCAATGGGGTTGAAGGTATTGATGAGATAAACAAACTGTGCAAGTTTCATAAAAATCTGACAACAAATGCAGACTTTATCGTGTAAACAAGAGAAAGAGTAACAGCCAGCAGAGCTAATAAAAAGTTGGTTACCACCATTTTCTTCCTTGACCATAATGTTTTCAAAAGCGTTATTCCTCATGTTTGTTAAAACATAGGATTGTATGGTAAAAGGTTAAGAAATACATGTATTTGAAATGTTTGGGAGAACTACAGAAATATCATAAAAGGAATAGGATCTGTCTATTAATTTTAATAACGTAAAAATAGACACAAACAATTAAGTAAATGTAATGAATATAGCAAAGATGTGCAACCCCATTCTTATCTGGTCCCTCCACAAAGGATTTAAGAGGTTCCTTGAGCAGAGTATGGGCTATAAAAGAACAAGTACTTGTTCAGTATCAACTCCTATGTTGATTATAATCACCTGATGGATATTCCACCTGTGAAGGACTTGTCAAAGATCACCTCATAAACTGTGTTAACTTCTACCTCTGCAGGATGGATACCCACCACCGTCCCTCGTAGGCCAAACGGTACTGCATACCCTTGCCTGATGTTGACAACCCTGTCAAACAGTCGATACTCTGTAGAGGAGTCGGGTATTATGGCACCCCCACTTGACACATGCTGCAAATCAACATAAAACTTTGACTGGTTACCACACAATTTAGCAATGCTAAAAGAATAAGACTTTTGAAAACAGTGTGTGGAAAAGGAGAAAGTGCTGCCTACTTTTTCCACAATGTTTTCTACTTTTTCAAAGACGTAATTTAAACATTTGAGCCACATGGAATTTATTGTCTGCTTCTGCTTTCAACCCCTTACCACATGACAAAACTTTTGAAGTGTCCAAACGCACAGCATATGCACAGGACAAATCAAACGTGGCAAAAATGTGGAAGTTGTCTTTGGTGGGGTAGAAAACATTGTGGGAAAAGGAGAAAATGCTGGTTACCAGCATTTTCTCCTTTTCCCACAATGTTTTTAAAAGTCTTCTTTCTCAAGGTCGTTAAAACTCGGCATTGTGTGGTAGAGAGTTAAATAGGTTGAGTCTAACACTTCGTAGCCTGGTATAGAGAAGAGAATCATACTGATGATTTGTTCACAAGACATAAATACAGAGCCTCAGTGGCTCAGATTCAAACACAAAGGGCTTGTAATCTAGCAGTTATGAATTTGACTGATAGCTCTGTCAAACTTCTTTTCAAGGATAGCCAAGGGGCTCCACTCGTCAAAGCTTGGCCAATTCCGTAACTACATCTGACTTTGTCCGTCTCAAGAAGGTTTCCATGAGCTATCAGCCAACATGATCTTATCTTAAACATGGCTGCGGCTGCCCTGTAAATCAACTAGCAACAACACCAAAAACCACAGTGAAGTTATTTAGATTTAACAGTCTGTTGGTGAAAACTGCAAACAAAATCAATAGACCACATTTTGAATGTACAAAATGTTTGTCAATGGAAATACTTTCAGAAAATTTCGATAGAAAAATGTGACTCGAAGTAAGCAGTATTTACTCCTTTTCCAACCATGTTTTATCCTATCAAGGACATTTTTTGTCATTTTAGTCAGGTTTAGTGTGTCATTTGCAAATGCTTTCAATTTGGTAAAGTGTAAAATTTTGTCCAATGGTTAAGTGTTAAGGTCAAGAATTAATTAACCCTTTACCACAAAATCACGACTTTTAACAACCATGAGAAAGAAGCCTTTCAAAAACATGGTGGGAAAAGGAGAAAATGCTGGTAACCAGCATTTTCTCCTTTTTCCACAATGTTTTCTATCCTTTCCAGCACAACTTTCAATTTCTGAGTCATACTCATTTTTTCGTCTTCAAATGCTTTCAATTTGGACTTGTCTAACATTTCCTCATGTGGTAAAGGGTTAATGCTGCAATAACTTACCCTGAAAAGTAGGTGAGGTTTTACTTGCATCTTTACTCTCTTTTGCCTTTTTTTGTTGAACTCCTGAAAATAGACAAAGGTACATACACACTCTAAATCCTAACCAAAGGAACCAGTTTTTTATGACCTTCTTGAAGGATGCTATGGGAAACTTTGTTTGAAAATGAGAAAATGCCAGTAACCAGAATTTTCTTCTTTGCCCACAATGATTTTTACCCTTTCCAAGACATATTCCACTATCTAGGTCACATTTATCGTATGCCAATGCTTTCAATGTGGATGTTTCCCAAATTCTATCATCCTGAATTGAGATGGCATCTAACCATTTCAGATGACTTTTACAAAATTGCATAAAAGTAATTTCTTTTTCCTTTTGCCATAATGTTTCACATGTCCTAAGGTATCTTTATTCATGCTGATTATCTGTATTTAGCAGGATGTTTCTGAAACTTTTCTACAGCAAATTTATTTCAAAAAGGAATGAGCAAGGAAACATTGGTTTTCTTGCTAAATGGTTAAAAAATGCTCTCTTTGTCTGAAATAGTTCTCCTTTTTCAACAATCTATGTTTGGAATTTCTAATAAGCCATTTTGAGGGAAAATATCCGTCACAAAATTCAGATTAAATATGGGTGAAGGAAAATAAACTGGAAATAGCTTCGAAACAAACTCACCACAACTCTGTTGGCCTCCTTTTCAAGGGCAGAAATAGTTCCCTCTGATATGATATCAGCCCCAGACTTCATTCGTTTGACCTCTGCACTGGGCAGGGACTTGATATACTCCTGTACATCCTTCAGTGTGTAATTGCTGTAATATAATGGCTAAGATGATGGAAATTATTTTTGAAAGAGTCTACTTTTCACATTTTGGTTTAAAAATACTTGAAAAAAAATGCTGATAAATGACTGAGGCAGTCATGGCAGGAATAATAGTTGGACAACTTGTCTATATATTAGGTTAAATAGAAAAATTATGTCAAAAACCAAGTGCCTGTCCTACAAATACACCCCACCCCTTGCCTTGTCAGTGGATCAAGAGCAAATATCAAAGGGCCATAACTCCTGAATAGTTGACCAATCATGATAAAAACTGCAGGAAAACAAGGGGATACAAAGTTAAGTCTACAAGCTGACAGACAGGGTCGGTTTTCACCAACCATTCTTAACATTCTTAACACAACACAAAGACCTTTTACTGACAGTACAGATCAAGATCAGACTGCACATAACATGCAGTCTGATCTTGGATCTACACTGTCAGATAAGGAGATATTTTTCCCTAAGCAATAACTATAAGGATTTTTTTTTGATATTGGCTGGAAGGTTTCTTTACCTCTTTACCAAATGACAAAACTTTCGACTGATCCAAATTGAAAGCATTTGCAGACGACAAATTAAAGATGGCTCAAAAGGCGGATTTGTCCTTGATAGAGTAGAAAAACATAGTGGGAGAAGGAAAAAATGCTGGTTACCAGCATTTTCTCCTTTTCCCACAATGTTTTAAAGGCCTCTTTCCTAGAGTCATTAAAACCTGGGATTATTTGGTAAAGACTAAACTTATTTAGCAAGTTATGAGTTAATTTCATTCTAAGTCTTATTCTAGATTAAGAAAGTAACACAACTTCTGACTGGCTGAACCATTTGGTTTAGTCAATCGGAAGTTGAGTTACTTTCAAATTTAAAAAATTCTTGAGAATAAGATTAGGAATGTTCGTAAGAATGGAAAGTGAATAAAAATCCTGATTCCCTTACAAACATCCCCACTTTGTTGAGGGTAAGGAATAAGATAAGATAATTATAACAACCAATTTCGTTGAAATGATATTCCCCGCCGAAAAAGACCTTTTCAAAAATTTACACGACTGTGTAACTCAAAATCGCTCCAAGTCGGCTATTTTGCATGGAATCGAAAAAAAAAAAAGAGACTATATCGGCAGAATATGTTATTGTCCACACGTATAAAGTTTCACGAAATTCCGCCCAATGGTATTGGAGATATTTTCCCGGACGGACGGATAGAAGGACTAACACTAGAATGCTAAAACTATATCCCTCTGCCTTTGGCGGGGGATGATAATTAACTCTTTACCACACATAAAAAATTCAGACTTATCCAAACTGAAAATATTTGTAGACCTCAATTTAGATGTGGCTCCAGTGATGGAAATTGGCTGTGATAGTGAAGAAAACATTGATGGAAATGGAGAAAATGCTGGTTACCAGCATTTTCTCCTTCTCCAAAAATGTTTTCAAGAGGCTTCTTCTGTAGGGTGGTTAAAAGCCGAGATTGTGTGGTAAAGGGTTAAAATAACTAGGGTTTTTAAATGTTACAATTACCAAGGACTTACCATGTTTTGGGAATCAGCTCTGATTCATACAACATGTCATTCATCTTCCTGTCACATTTTGAAATGAACTCAAACATCTCCGGGAACCTGCAAGTACAGTTACCACAGCCTTTAACTCTTTATCAGACAACAAAATTGACACTTGTCCATATAATCAGGAGAATGAAATTTTGTAACACAAACAACATAACTTTCATACTTACTTTTTTAAATACTCCCTCACAAGGTCAATGGTTTTCTGTGTGTAAGTCCACTGTCCATCTGTCATTTTTGTATAACCGGGTACTTCTTCCCCACTTTTGGTGAACTTGAGACTCAAACCTATGCTTACTTTATGAGGATTCTGTTGTTCCATGGCCACTTCTTTTTTCCCAGCAGCAACCAGAATGGTTCCCGTTATACGAGAGAAAAGATTAGAGCTGATTCCAAGCCTTTGGCCTGCAATGAATCCTGGGAAATATCTTTCTGCATGTAACTGGAAAGACAAATGAGAAAAATACAGACAGAAATGAGCAGTAAAACTGGATTTGTTCTTGAACTTAGTCTTTACTAAACAACGAAACAGACCCCTCTTCATAGACAGTAGCTCAAGTGGTTGAATTTGTCTGTTAACCTATTCATAAACAGAGGGAAAAAGGTTACCAGAGTATTCTCCTTCTTCCACAATGTTTACATAAGCTTTTTTTCCTCCATGTTGTTAAAACACTGAATTGTTTGATACAGAATTAAATATTTACAATGTATAAAAAAATCAAAATTAAATGAAGATTCAATGGATATAACAACATGTTCTTATCTCAAATTCATTCTCCTTTAAAAAAAAGTTTAATGAATGATAACATCATATGAAAACCAAGTGGTACGCAAGAGACTAAGACTTAATTTGCATAAAAAGTGTGAAAGCTATGCATAAAATCTTAACCAGACTACTAAGTTTCAGTACCATTCCAAGCTGAACGCATTTGTAGATGATAATTTAAATTAAGCTCAAATAACAGAATTCATCTTTGAAGGGGTAGAAATCACTTGGGAAAAGAAGAAAATGCTAGTTTCCAGCATTTTCTCCTTTTCCCACAATGTTTTCAAAAGGCTTCTTTCACAGGGCAATTGAAACATGGTTTGTCTGGTAATGGGTTCATCAAAAAGTTTACATCTTCTGTATGCATTAAACATAAAAGTTTACATTTGTCACACAAACACTGCATTTTCACAACCAGTTGGCAGTTTCTAAAAAAATCCAACAGGCAAAGCAGTTTTGTACCATTGAGAGATCAGAAAATGACAAACACATAAAAGCAATGTTTTACAGAAAAGACTGGATGAATTTTGCAAAATAAGGTAATTCAATCCATTGCTATACGTGTTTTTTAGGCATACCCTTAACTTTTTATAGATAACATGTATATCCATTTGAAAGAATTTGCCGGAGACAAATTTAATGTCAATCAAATAATGGAGTTTGTCTTTCAGAGAGTTGAAAAGTATATGGTTAACCCTCTACCACACAATCCTGAGTTTTTAACGACCTCAAGAAAAAAGACTATTAATAACATTGTAGGAAAAGGAGAAAATGCTGGTAACCAGAATTTTCTCCATTTCCCACAAAATTTTCTACCCTTTCTAAGACAGACTTCATCATTTGTGCAACATTTATTTTGTCTTCTGCAAATGCTTTCAATTTAGACCTGTCTAAAATGTTGTCATCTAGTATAGGTTTAAAGGAGAAAATACTGGTTTTCAGCATATTCTCCTTTTATCATAATATTTTCAGAAGTGTTCTTCCTCATTGTTAAAATATTGGATAGTTTTATAAAGGGTTTACCAGTACAAGAGATACATTGGAGAAAAATGTGAAGAAAAGAATAGGGTCTTCTTAAACAATAAATCTTTTGAAAAAAGAGTTGTTAATAAGTAACAAAAAAAAAAAATCCTACTTTTTAAACTGTTTTCATGTGCTGTCTACTGCAGAGGGATGGAAAGATGCATTTGTATGGCAATTTATTTCAAGGTATGAGACAAAGTTATCTTTAGAAATGTCTTGCTGAGATGATACTAGTGTGTACGCACAATGCAGGTTGTAGCAAAGAGAAACTATGCTGTCAGGATTTGAATGCAGGCCTATACATCTGAATCTCTGAAGAAAGATAGACAAAGGAACCAGTCAATAGCGTATGAGCCATGAGGAGGTTGAATGCATCTCCGTAATGCTTTTGCACATGGATTAAACCCCCTTTTCACAGAGCATGGCTTGACTGTTTACCGAATGCAAGACTCCTGGCAATGAGCCCTTTACCAAGCAATCCGATGTTTAACTCTTTACCACACAACACAATTTTACACTCATCCAAACTGATGACATTAATTTGTTCTATTCAACCCTTTACCAAACAAGCCCGGGTTTTAACGACCCTGAGAAAGAAGCTTTTTAAAAACACTGTGGGAAAAGGAGAAAATGCTGGTAACCAGCATTTTTTCCTTTTCCCACAATGTTTTCTACCACATCAAAGACAAATTCCATCATTTCAGCGACATGTAAATTCTAGTCTGCAAATGCTTTCAATCTGGACAAGTCTGCATTTCTATTGTGTGGGAAAGAGTTAATTACAAAGCTTGTAAACCACATCCCTCTACCAAATAATCAAGTGCTTTGAATGATCTTGAGAAAGACACGTTACAAAAACATTATTGGAAAAGGAAAAAATGCTACTAACCAGCATTTTCACCTTTTTTCATTGTGTTTTCTACCTCTTCAAACCCGGTTCTCATCATTTGATCGGCATCTATGTTGTCCTCTGCAAATGCTTTCAGTGTGTACAAGTCTAGAATTGTGCCATCTAGCAAAGAGTTAAACAGTCCCACCTCTTGAAATTTTGTAAGATCCTGACTATCCCTGACAGCACAAGTTAGAGCCAAGAGAGTCATGATGACCATGTATTGCCCCACTGGCAGGGGAGTGACTGACAAAATGTGAGAGGGGAGGAAAAAATACCTTGACCCCTCTCATACAGTAAATCTTCATTTCTGGGAGATCCTCATGACTGCAGACAGTTTTGTATTTCAGTTTCAGCTATACAGGGAGGAAAAATCACATCTCTGACTGGCCAACAAAGCAATGAGCCGTATCCCTTCACAAAATAATCTCATGTTTAAATGACCATGCAGGGTAACTCTTTTAAAACCACTGTGGGAAAACCAGAACATACTCTGGCGTCCATATTTTCTATTCACAATTCTAAATAATTTGAGCAATATTTATTTTATCATCTGCAAATGAACTCAATTTGTACATGTTTCAAATTTTGTTATCTGGCAAAGCTTTCAAAAAAGCAAGTCACACCTCAAAGACTGCACTTTAAAACCATGGTAAGAACATTTTTTAAAAAAAAAGTCTGGTTAAAAGTGGTTCATTAGATTAACTTTTTACCAAATGATCCCGAGTTTTAACAACCCTGAAGAAGAAAACATTTTTAAACAAGAGGGCCATGATGGCCCTGTATCGCTCCACTGGCTAATACGTAAAATCACTACATGCCAAACATTACAATACTTGGCCAATTGGTTTTGAACATAAGACCCCTGAAACAGGACTAAAATTGGTAGCCCTAGTTCATATGGTTAGTAACAAGAAGATTTCTAAAGATTTCACTATATAAGCCCATGTAAAACTTCTGAATCAAATTCCCCCCTAGGGCTATAATTTACGCACTCTTGGTGAAGGGCCTTTAGATATAGCTACATGCGAAATTTGGTAGCCCTACGCTTTATGAATAAGTACAGGGAGATTTCTTAAGTTTTCTCTACATAAGCCCATGTAAAACTTGTGACCCCCGGGGCAGGGCCAATTTTGACCCCAGGGCTATAATTTAAGCACTCTTGGTAGAGACCCACTAGATAAAGCCACATGCAAAATTTGGTAGCCCTAGGCCTTACGGCTAGGTACAGGGAGATTTCTAAAGTTTTCCCTAAATAAGCCCATGTAAAATTTGTGACCCCCGGGGTGGGGTCAAATTTGACCCAAGGGCTATAATTTGGGCACTCTTGGTAGAGGCCCACTAGATAAAGCCACATGCAAAATTTGGTAGCCCTAAGCCCCATGGCTAGGTCAAAGAAGAATTTTAAAGTTCTCCCTATATAAGCCCATGTAAAACTTGTTATATAAGCCCATGTAAAACTTGTTACCCCCGGGCAGGGCCTAATTTGACCCCAGGGCTATAATTTGAACAATCTTGGCAGAGGTCCACTAGATAAAGCTACATGCCAAATTTGGTAGCTCTAGGCCCTATGGCTAGGTAGAAGAGGAATTTTAAAGTTCTCCCTAAATAAGCCCATGTAAAACTTGTGACCCCCGGGGCGGGGCCAATTTTGACCCCAGGGCTATAAATTGAAGAAACTTGGTAGAGGTCCACTAGATAAAGCTACATGCCAAATTTGGTAGCCCTTGGCCTTACGGTTTCAGACAAGAAGATTTTCAAAGATTTTCAAAATTTTTCAGTTTTGTTGCCATGGCAACCAGTTTTTGAAGGAATTAAATTCTTTCAAGAAATTCTGAAGAGGACCATGGCAGGATCATTTCTGTGAAGTTTCATCAAAATTGGATGGGTAGTTTCAGAGAAGAAGACGTTTTAAAAAAAAGTTAACGCACAGACGGACGGACGGACGGACGGACGCACGACGGACAACAGGCCATGACATAAGCCCGCTGGCCTTTGGCCAGTGGAGCTAAAAATTGTTGGAAAAGGAAAAAATGCTGGTAACCAGCATTTTCTACTTTTCCCACAATGTTTTCTACCCTTTCTCAGCCAACTTTCACCATTTGAGGCAAATTCAAATTGTAGTCTGCAACTGCTTTGAATTTGGACCAGTCTAACATTTTGTCATTCTGTAAAGAGTTAAAAGAAGACAATTTACATAAGGCTAACACTAACTCAAAACCTATGACAGACATCTGACCATTATTATTATTATTTCACTCTAATTTGCATAGTGGAACTAAAACTGATAAAAAACAATGATACACTGATATAAAAAAACTTTTTAGTGAGATATTGTTAGTTAAAAGCCTTGGTTCTGATACCATGAAACATTGACTAGGTAATGACTGAAATATTGAATAAAGAAAAAAAAAAGCTATTTAAGCCATTAATGATTGAACGGTATTTTACACTTTCAACACTATTTCAGACATATCACGGCAACAGCTCCCTTATTCATGTATGTCCTGGGTTCACGTATGTCCTGTTGCCAGTACAAGGCTAGGGTTCTGAAATGTCTTGACCAAAGACACTCCAACGAAAAACATCCAGTGTTTCAAGTGAGGCTCAAAACTTGGACTTCCAAGTTGCCAGTCCTACACTTTACCACTGAGCCATGCCTGACCCTATAAAACAATAAAGATCTCAGAGAAATATTGACTTTCAAAAATAGAACAAGAGATTCTGTAGGGGAAAAAACAGAAAAAAGTTTGTTTGTAAACCACTGATATTTGCTAAAATGATGTTTTGATGAACGAAGACATTAAAGAGAAGAAGGTAAGTGATTTGTAATGGTTGGCAGGTAGCAAGCCATACATACAGAACAAATCTTACCTGTCGAGTCTGTGAAATACAGACACACAAAAATTAAATTGCATAAAAGTGAAATTCAAATCTTTAATGCTCAATAAATTGACTCCAAGATGGTGTTTTCTTCAGCCATTTAAAATAGCAAAGTAATGCAAGTTAAAGGCTGTATGGCAAGACTATTTACACAAAATATTACACCATGTTGATACATACAGAATATTATGTTGTAGTAACTTTCCTGGCGCTTGTATTTACTTCGAACAGCGTGAGAAAATTTGATATCCTGCAAGACCAAAGGTCGAGCGCGATGTCAAAATTTTCTTACGCAGCAAGAAGTAAATACAAGCACCAGGAAAGTTACTACAACATAATATTCCTTTTATTATATACCTACAACTTTCAATGACAACATTTTGCAATTATTGACATTTTATTGGAAAACGGCAAACAAAAAAGGGACAATTAATAGTGTGGATGGTAGCAACTCTGTTTTCATGAATGGCGGATTAATATTACAGCGTAACATTTTGACCAATCCAATCGCAAATCAATGCATGCTTAGTCTGTGCGCGAGACACGTCAGCATACCATATTTGGGACCGTATTTCACTGACTATAGATACGGATTTTTTTTCTGTTGTGTGTGTTAATTTCATCCGATTTAACACATGTATTTGATCAGGAAAATTTACTGGTCTATAATAAAAAGTCAATCTGCATTGCTGCGCAGTATGCTCTTAATCCCTTACCCCACAGAAACTTTAGACTGGTCCAAATTGAAAGCATTTACAGACAACAAATTTAAAATGTAATTTAAAATAATGGAATTTTTCTTTCAAAGGGTAGAAAAAATTGTGGGAAAGGAGAAAATGCTGGTTACCAGCATTTTCTCATTTTCTTACAACATTTTCCAATGGTTTTTTCCTCAATGTCATTAAAATTCAGCATAATGTGGTAAAGAGTTTACCTGCATTGCCAGCAAAAGCAACTTATATACTTTTCTATAACAACAATTAGGTTGAAAGCTTTTCAAACCATTCATGTTAAGGGATTAAATCGTGTTAAACAGTTAACTAGACTTATAAAGACAAATCCATATGTGATGAACATTTAACTAGTCATATGCAAATGCTTTCAATACCATGGACTAGCCTAAAATTTTGTAGTCTGAAAATTAGTCAAATCAAGCATTCTGATCCTACCGGCCGTATATATCGCTGGCAGGTATAGTTTGTGAAACTCTGTGGAGGAGAAAGAACGTATTTGACCCCCTTTCAGAATTATAAGCATCATGTCTGTCTTTGTATGCAATGCTTTAATGAAAGCTCGATATATAAACATTTTCCTTGTTAAAGTAAGTTCATTGAAGATGTTTTACTTGGAAAAGATGTGTTTGTGAAACAAAAATGCCCCCGTAATAGCAAATTTTCAGAAATATGACCTTTACCTTGTGAGATGACCTTGACCTTATCATCAGCAGGTGTGTACCAATGAGAGGTACCATCTTACCATGTATAAGTGTTATAACTTAAGTACTTAAAAAATATACAGAGAAATGACTATGAAAAGTGTTGAGGATAAGTTTTCATGATAAGGGTTAAAATTTTTTACCTTGACCTTGGACATATAACCCACAGAAGATCGGTATCAATGACAGGTGCCTACATACCAAACATGTGCATTGTAAGTAAAAAAGTCGGGAAAACTGTTTTTTCTGTGAAATTTTCTGAGTCCAAAGCCCGTAATTTCTTAAAAAATCAGTGGACCAGAACAAAACTCGAACTTGATCCGTAACTCATGGTGGTTGACTTACACACTGAAAATCAGCTCAATATCTGCCAGCATTTAGAAAAAAAGTCCGGAAAACTGTTTTTTTTTTTTTTTTTTTTTTTTTTTTGGGGGGGGGGGGGGTGAAAATTTCCAAGTCCAAGACCCGTAATTTCGTCAAAAATCAGTGGACCAGAACGAAACTCAAACTTGATATGTAACTCACAGTGGTTGACTTACACTACAAAAATCAGCTCAATATCTACCAGCGTTTAGAAAAAAAACCCGGAAAACTGTTTTTTCCGTGAAAATTTCCAAGTCCAAGGCCTGTAATTTCGTCAAAAATCAGTGGACTGTAACGAAACTCAAACTTGATCTGTAACTCATGGTGGTTGACTTACACACCAAAAATCAGCTCAACATTTGGCAGCGTTTAGGAAAAAAGTCCAGAAAACTGTTTTTTCAGTGAAAATTTCCAAGTCCAAGGCCTGTAATTTCGTCAAAAATCAGTGGACCGGAACAAAACTCCAACTTAATCTGTAACTCATGGTTGTTGACTTGCACACCAAAAATGAGCTCAATAGCTACCAGCGTTTAGAAAGAAAGTCCGGAAAACTGTTTTTTCCTTGAAAATTTCTAAGTCCAAGGCCCGTAATTTCGTCAAAAATCAGTGGACTGGAACGAAACTCGAATTTGATCTGTAACTCATGGTGGTTGACTTACACACCAAAAATCAGCTCAATATCTGCCAGTGTTTAGAAAAAAAGTCCGGAAAACTGATTTGCCGGACTGACAGACAGATGGACAGACAGACAGACGGATGGACAGACAAACGGACGGACGGACAGACGGATGGATGGAGTGCAAACCTAAAGTCCCCTTCGCTTGTAGGGGACTAATAAAGAGATAAATTCTGTAGCATACAGTCAGGACAGAGTGCACAAAACTCAGAACACAGTGAACAACAGGCTGTCAAACTTTCCCTAACTTTCAGCTTGCAAAGGTCAATCAGAGATTTTTTAAAAGTACAAAAATGATGGTTTCACTACAATAACTATCTGTACTTTTGAGACAATTAGATTTGTCACTGCTGCAAGTCACAAATATTTACAAGAGGTTCAATTAACTAACTTTGTGATTCTTTAACTCTTAACCACACAACAAACTTCTGGACTGGACCAAATTCAAAGTATTTGCAAATGACAATTTAAATGTTTCTAAACCGATTCTTTATCTCTTCGATAGGGTAGAAAAATCTATGGGAAAAGAAGAAAATGTTGGTTACGGTAGGGTTGTTAAAAGTTGAGACTGTGTGGTAAAGGGTTAAACTTTAACAACAGATTGAAAATACTAGTTCACATTTAATGGCAGCCATGTCAGAACACCCCTAGGTAATACCTGTTTAAGTGTTTCAGTTTCACAAAATCTTCCATATTAAAAACCTAATTTAAGCTTTATCGACAAGCCCTCTGATCGGTTGAAATATTCTGTCTCAGCTGATGGCTATCTTAAAATTTAGAAATTAACTATTCACAAGGGTAGAAGAATAAACACATGCTTGCCTGAACCTGGATTAATCTAAAGTGCTTATTACACAGTCAAACATATCTTAACCCTTTAACCCTCTATCACACAATCCCCACTTTTAAAAACTTCGAGAAAGAAAGCTTTTGAAAACATTGCGGGAAAAGGAGAAAATGCTGGTAACCAGCATTTTCTCCTTTTTTCACAATGCTTTCTATTGTAACAAAGACAAATTTTGCCAAGTGAGCCACTTTTAGTTTGTTGGCTGCAAATCCTTTCAATTCCAACAAGTTTAAGACTATTTCATTTGGTAAAGAGTTAAAAACCACCTTTATCAAGCAACCCATTGCTGTAACCATTTAACAAAGAACAAAATTTTAGATTGTCTATATTAAGAACATTTGTAGACAATAAATAAATAGTGATTAAAATTACGAAATATGGCTTTGAAAGGATTGAAAACAATGTGAGAAATGAATAAAGTGCTCAGTACCCGCACTTTCTCCGTTTTCCAAAATTATTTTACAAGCCTTCTTTCTGCAGGTCATTAAAACTCAAGATCATCTGATAAGGAACTGAGAGACCAATGTTTGATTCAAGAATGGCCTAGGACATTGTAATTTAGTGGCTTTTTTCTGCCAGACCATACTGCCCAATAGCCAATAGTTTGGATCAAGGACAAGACTTCAAATTCCGTGCAGTCTGATCTTGACTGACACTTGTACCAAAAGCAGTTTGATCCTGATCTACAATGTCTACAACAACAACATAAGTTGTGCTTTATGCACCAGGGATTAACATACCGTTTGGTTATTGATAATGGAGGACAACTTGGGCTCTTCGAAGATTGAGAGGTTGATTCTGACCCGCCCACTTTCTGTATCCACCTCAAGAACCTCCCCTTGACAACCATAGTGAGGCCAGCCCAACATAAACACGGGAGAACCCTCAGGTAAGTACTCATTCAGTGTCTTGTACTGACAGAAACTGGAGTCATGGACAGCTATATCCTATTGTAAAAAAAGATGTGAATTGTTGTTTAACTCTTTACCCCAAATGACAAAATTTCTGACTCCTTCAAATTGAAAGCATTTGAAGACGACAAAAAAAAAAAAAAAAAAAAAAAAAACAGCTCAAATGTTGATTTTTGTCTCTGATAGGGTAGAAAAACATTGTGGGAAAACGAGAAAATGCTGGTTACCAGCATTTTCTCTTTTTCCCACAATGTTTTAAGAAGCTTTCTTTTTCAGGGTCGTTAAAAGTCCAGATTGTGTGGTAAAGAGATAAATATAAATTTTTTGTTTGAAGGAGGTTTAATCCTTAAGCAAAAAATCAAATTTTAAACTTTCCCATCTCAAATATTGAAAACTGTTTTTTGGAAGGTTAGAAATCAATGTGGGAAAAGTGAAAATGTTGGCTGCCAGTATTTTCTCCTTTTTCCACAATGTTTTGAACAAGGTTCTTTTTAAGAGCAGTTAAAGCTGGGAAAAGTAAAGGGTTTACTCTTCACCAAACAACAGAATGTTAGACATGTCAGATTCAAAATCATTTGCAGTTGAAAAATCAAATGGGGCTCCAATGTTGGAATTTCAATTTGAAAGAGTAGAGAACATGGTGGGAAAGGGAAAAAATGCTGGTTACCAACATTTTCTCCTTTTCACAGTCTTTTCAAAAGTTGTCTTCTTTAGGGTCATTAAAACTCGGGATTGTTTGGTGAAGTGTAAATGCATCTTTCAAAAGTTTTTCAGTCATATTGAAAACAAAGTCGCATGTTTAGGTCTTTCCAGGATTTCATCAGTACTGGTGTCCTGCCAAAGGCCTCTCTAAAGAGACCAGCAGCAAGAGCTGGGGGTCAAACCAGGATTTCCTAGCTATGAATCCAACATCTCAACTCTTTTGTAGATGACAAATGCAATACTTGTCAATATCTATTGAAAGCATCTGCTGCCTACAGATTGACTGTATACCATATAATCCTCTGTTTCAACAACCCTATGATAGGAGACTCCTGAAAATATTCTTCTGAAAGGAGACAATACTGGTAAATCAGCAATTTCTCCTTTTCCCACAATTTTTTTTTACCTTTAAAAGATACAACCAATCATTTAATTATTTATCTAACAATAACAGTATAGACTTGTGGAATTTGAAAGCACCTACAAAAAAAAACCATGACTGAAATGGCAGGATATTTTTTTAATTACAATAGAAAACAATGTGGTTACAAGCATTTTCTCTTTTTTCAACAATGTTTTCAAAAGTCTCCTTCTCAATTGTTTGGTAATGAGTTGATCCATATTAAATTTGCTGTCTGTGAATGTTTTCAATTTTTAATTTGAGGTCTGTAAATGTTTTTTAATTTCAACCAGCCTAAAATTTTGCCTATAGCAATGATTCTGAGGTGATCAAAATGACTGAATTTGTCTTTGACATGGTAGAAATTATTGTGGGACACGGTGAAAATGCATTTCTTCTTTTTTCATACTATTTTCAAAGAATTGTTTCCTTTGAGTCGTAAAAAAAATCTACAAGATCGTTTGGTATAGGGTTAAGAACTGAGCAACAGAGGACCCCAAACTAGTACAAAGTACAATGCAATACTTTTGTGTTACTTGATACATCATTATACAACAATCATTACATTATAGATAAAATAATTTTAAATATATCAGTTTGCTTATTTACAACTTTAATATGTCTCTGTTCATGAACAACTTGTCACACCACACAGTTACCTTAGTAGCAAAATAGTCTTAATAGCAAGCAATTACTCCTTTTCCGACAATGTTTTGATAACATTCAAAAGAGAGGTTTTCGTTTCCTTCACGCGTTCCTCCTTTTTGCTACTTATACCATTGTTTGATATGTCTAAAAAATAATTCCAGTAATGGGCTGAGGTTGTTGAATTTCAATTCCTGTAAGCAATTGATGCCACTGTCAATCTTGGACAATCACTGTACATGTATTTGTATTTTTGTTTGCTCTCTCTGTCTCTCCGTCTCTTTTTCTGTATCACTCTCTCTCCCCCTTCCCCCAACTCTCATATTTTGTCAAACATTAGGATTAAATTTCCAGCACACCACAATGCCAATTTGCTGTTAATAATTTAAACTACTATCTATCAAAGTAATTAAGCCAAATAACTTACTTTTGTAACATTCACATATATGATTAACATTCTCAAGACCCACCTACCACACAGCATTTACAAAATCAAATATCCAAAACATATATCCCTACTGACCTTCACTGTTGCTTGGAGGGCAAATGACACTGGTCTGTTTCCAAACTGTTTTTCTAAAGTCACTCTTCCATGAGATCCAAACACATATCTGTACATAAATATACTGTCTTATTTTATGCTTTCCGGTACTTTATCGAGAAATAACCATGGAATATTTTTTTTTTTTCATGGTTATGACAAGTGAAAATTCCGATTTCATTTTTCTAATTCTTTAATTGAAGGCACAAACAATAGTTCCTGTGCACTATTACCTAGGTAAAATGCACATGCCACTCAAACAGATGGAAATATGATGCAATTTACCCTACATTTCTCGCGCTTTACAAAATATTGTAATGCATGTAGCATTGTATGTAGAGTGAGTATGCCACAGGGAATTACCGAAAAGAACTGTGCTGGATTTTTATGCAAGTCCCTCAAAAAAGGCTTAGAAGCATGAAATAAATAGAATATTTGTTTTTTTGGGGGGAAAGGTCGAAATTTACTTCATCGAGAGAACAGCATTGGTAATATTTTCATGAGTGGTGCAGCCACAAGTGAAAATATTACCAATGATGTTCACTTGATGAAATAAATTTTGATCTTTCATCGAATGAAAAACAAATACGAGCATGTTACGACATTTTAAGAGCTGTTTACGGAATGTTACGAGTATATTACGGATGGTTACGATTAATCTAGCCATTTACGTGTAAATTACGACATGTTAACGTGTTGTTACGAATAGTTGCGAGTAAGTTAGGAGTATTTACGAGTCCTGTTTTTTTTGTGCAAAAAGCATGCAATTCTCTGTGTATCATCATTCAACAGCTGACATCCAGCGAGACAACATGGCATACGAGAGAAACAGATTGCAATTATATCAACACTTTCTACAAAAGAAGTACTCATACATATCCATAAATTGCTTGTAATTAAGTCTTGTCAATTCGTAAAGCAATCGTAACTGAACGCAATTAAAATCGGTAACGTCACTTAAGCACTCGTAATATTCCGTAAAAGAATCGTACACTTACCGTAACAAATCGTAAAACAAATTGTTTACAAGACATTTACGGATTCTTGCGAGTAGTTTACGGAGGGTTACAACCGGTTTACGATACTTACGGATTGTTACAAGTTATTTACGAGATAATTACGGAAAATTTTATCCGTGGACACTCGTAAGAAAATTTTTGACATGTCAAAAATTTTGTCTCTACTTTCACGGACCCTCACGAGTGTCTGCGAGTTGTAACGAGTTATTAACGGATGCGAACGAGTTATGTACGGATGCTTGTGATTGACTACGAGTTGGCAATCCGTAAGGACTCGTAAGAAAAATCCGTAAGTGTGAAGGTGGTATTAGCCAAGTTTACCCTTATTCTGCAAAACAAGTGAAATAAAACTTTCAAAACCGATTATAAAAACACAAATTTTGCTATTTCAAAGGTACTGCATGTGAAATGATATCTCCTTCTTGGACAGTGCACATATAAGATCAGACTGCACATTCTGTGCAGTCTGATCTTGATCTACACTATCCCCAAAAGGCCCTCGAGTTGTGCTTAGCAGCCTCCGGGTAAAAATCATCCAGTTTGTTACTTGTGTCAATTTTGGATCACAGTTACACTGTTTCCTACCTTTCACTAACAAAATCAAAGAAATTAACATTTTTTTTTTTTTAATTAAAACAAAAAAAGAGGATAAATTTCAGCAATGACACACTCTTTCAAACCCCTTCACTCAAAAAATAACTTAACCCTTTACCACACAATTCCAATTTTAACGACCCTGAGAAAAAAGCCTTTTGAAAACATTGTGGGAAACGGAGAAAATGCTGGTAACCATTTTCTCCTTTTCCAACAATGTTTCCTACCCTTCCTAAAACAAAATTCAAATTTTGATTGACATTTATTTTGTCATCTGCAAGTGCTTTCAATCTGGACAAGTCTAAAATTTTGATGTTTGGTAAAGAGTGAAGTTGCTTTTGTAGTCATTGTAAATACAGATCAATCAGTGCAAAATGTAAGATTTCCACTGTCTTCTAATTTTCTAACAGTGACATAATAGAGAACAAGAAGAATTTTTCAGGATTAAAAACTTCCATTTTGATTTAAATGCATTCTAAGGATAAATGATTGTATAGAAGACAAGAGGGCCATGATGGCCCTGTATCGCTCCACTGGCTATTAAGTCAATCATGTATCACTGCAGCTTGATAATCAAGGGAGGTAAATAGTAACGAACTTTATCTTTCATAAAAAGAGTTATTTCCCTTGATTAATGTTTAAATTGAAGTGACAATATTTTGAAGCCCATGTTAAACTTGCGATCCCTGGAATGAAGGCAATTTTGACCCCAGACCTACAATATGAAACTAGAATGTGTGGTTATAAACAAAAAGATTTTTTAATCTTGCCCAATAAAAAGTCATGTAAAACAAGTTTGCTGAATAAAAGGCCCTGTAAAATATGTGATCCATGACACAGGTTTATCAAGTTTTCACTATAAAAGCCAATGTAAAACTTGTGACCCCTGGTGTGGAGTCAAACTTGACCCCCAAAGTTAAAATTTGGGCCCTCTTGGTAGAGGCCCATTATATAAAGTTACATGCAAAATTTGGTAGCCCTAGGCCTAAATATGGCTATGTACAAGTAGATTATTAAAGTTTCCTTATATAAGACCATGTAGAACTTGTGACCCCCTGGGGTGGGGCTACATTTGACCCCCTGGGCTATAATTTGGGCACCCTTGATAGAGACCCCCTAGATAAAGCTAAATGCAAAATTTGATAGCCCTAGCCCTTATAGCTAGATGCGAAAGAGTTTCCTATATAAGCCCGCCCATGTAAAACATGTTACCCCCCGGAGCGAAGTCAAATTTGACCCTCGGCTATAATTTGGACACCCTTGGTACAGGTCCACTAGATAAAGCTACATGCCAAATTGGGTCGCCCTAGGCCCCATGGCTAGGTCAAAGAAGAATTTTAAAGTTCTCCCTATATAAGCCCATGTAAAACTTGTTATATAAGCCCATGTAAAACTTGTTACCCCCGGGCAGGGCCTAATTTGACCCCAGGGCTATAATTTGAACAATCTTGGCAGAGGTCCACTAGATAAAGCTACATGCCAAATTTGGTAGCTCTAGGCCCTATGGCTAGGTAGAAGAGGAATTTTAAAGTTCTCCCTAAATAAGCCCATGTATAACTTGTGACCCCCGGGGCGGGGCCAATTTTGACCCCCGGGGCAGGGCCAATTTTGACCCCAGGGCTATAAATTGAAGAAACTTGGTAGAGGTCCACTAGATAAAGCTACATGCCAAATTTGGTAGCCCTTGGCCTTACGGTTTCAGACAAGAAGATTTTCAAAGATTTTCAAAATTTTTCAGTTTTGTTGCCATGGCAACCAGAGTTTTTGAAGGAATTAAATTCTTTCAAGAAATTCTGAAGAGGACCATGGCAGGATCATTTCTGTGAAGTTTCATCAAAATTGGATGGGTAGTTTCAGAGAAGAAGACGTTTTAAAAAAAAGTTAACGCACGGACGGACGGACGGACGGACGCATGACGGACAACAGGCCATGACATAAGCCCGCTGGCCTTCGGCCAGTGGAGCTAAAAAAAGGGGGAACAATACCAATGATAAAAGAAAATTGTTGGACTGTTCTCCACACCACTGTTTTTGCCTCTCGGCTATGGTAAGTATACATTACTTACTTTCTGCCTGTCATTGGCAAAGCTCTAATCAGGATGTCTGTGTCACCAATAATAACCCCAAGTCTGTCTTTATACCTGTAATGTACATAATGATGTAAGTGCGCATGCGTGGAACAATGGCGGATTTTCAAATAGCACAGTGAAAATAAACTATAAATCAAGTTTTTATCGAGGTTTAAGGGGATAATATGTTTCAATGTGGAGGATTTTTGTGCCAATCTTCAATCTGCGCCTTCTTGTGTGTTTTTAAGTGCCAATATCTGTGCTTAAATGGGAAAAAGGAAAAACAGTAAAATCTCACCGATAGACAAAGGAACTGAGAAAAGGTGGGCAGTAGACGAAAATGAGCAAAGCAGTGGAAAATCTCTCCAAAACAGTAAGAACAATAAGTCCTCAGTGAAAAGTGGTAATAAAATGCAATCAGGGCAGACAAATACTTCAAATAAGTCTAACAAGCAGCAAAGTAGTCAGACCAGTGTTCAGCCAAGTATTTCTTATCAGCATCAACACGAGAGCTCTTTTAGTCCTTACTGGTTAGTTCATAACCAAAGCGTTCCTATGTGGAGCTATAATAATAATCAGACAATGGCAAGCCCACATTTTACAAATCCTCAGACTTTCAACCATAGCACCCCTGTTTACAATCTCCCCCATCCGCAGACCCCAAACACACCGCAATTTGTTGGGAATGAGCAGTTTTCAGCCATGATGGAGCGGTTCGACAAACTAGAAAATAAACTCTCTCAATTAGATTCAATAAAAAGCAGTGTAGACAAGATAACGGTTCGCCTAGACAAACTCGATTCAAGAGTTAGCTCCCTTGAGACTAAGCTGGCGGAGATAGAAAACAGCAGAGAGTATGACTCTGGAAATATAGATGAAATAAGAAAAAAACAAAGAGATGTCGACTCGATGCTAACCAAACTAAAAAATATCGAACAAAAACAGCGTGAAAATGAGAAACAGTTAAAATCAGACATACTAGATCTTAAATCTAGAAGTATGCGAGAGAATCTGTTGTTTTATGGAGTACCTGAAGAAAAGGACGAGAGTGATACGAAGTGTGTCCAAAAAGTACTTGAATTCATAGAATCCAAATGTGAGATTGAAAATGCTTCCCAAAATATAAAACTTCATAGAGCTCACAGAATTGGCAGGTTTAATCAATCAAAAATGAGACCCATCGTAGCAAAATTTGCATATTACCAAGACAGGGAAAACGTCAGAAAATGTGCAAATAAACTTAAATACCCTCTTGGAGTAAGTCAGCAGTTCCCAAGAGAAATTGTGGAAACACGCAAAAGACTTATACCAATAATGAAAAAAGCCAGATCAGAGGGAAAGGATGCATATATTTCAGTAGACAAATTATTCATAGGTGGAAGACTATACAGGGAGCCCCAGGATGAGCCGATGACTCAATAGGAAATAAGCGGAGGTGACATAAAGTGTCTGTCGTGGAATGTCGAAGGGTTAAGCAGAGACAAACTCACCGACCCAGATTTCATATCATTCATTAAACATTATGACATAATTTGCCTAAATGAAACATGGTCAAATAAGTGGTCTAATATCGAACTAAGTGGATATAAATCATTTCATTCATACCGAAAGTTTCAGCATAGGAGAGCCAAAAGAAGTAGTGGTGGGCTAATTGTCTACGTTAAAAACAGTTTACAAAAAGAAATCGACCTCGTTCAAAGCACAATTGACTGCATTTTATGGTTTAAATTAGACAAAACCTTTTTCAAAACTGACTCAGATTATTTCTTATGCTTTACTTATATTGCACTAGAAAGTTCACCAATTCATGAAAATTATGATGTAGATATTTTCAATACATTACAGTCCGAGTTATTGCAGTACCAACGACTCGGCCATGCTTTCATTTTTGGTGATCTGAATGCACGGGTGGGTCAAAGATCAGATTATATCACTTTTGATGGACCGTTACAGGACATTGATGATCATTCCGATATCGACCAGAGCTTAGCATGTGCGTCCTCCGATAACGGTACAAACCGTTATGGAGAGCGTCTGCTTGACTTATGCAAGTCACTTAATGTGCGTATTGTTAACGGTAGGGTAGGTCACGACGCTGAGCAGGGCAAACCAACTTGTTGTACATATAATGGAGAAAGTGTGGTTGACTACCTTATCACTCGTTATGACAATTTTAGATTTGTAAAATATTTTTGTGTAAATGATTTTAACTCTTTTTCAAATCATGCACCAATAACATTTGAGTTCAAACCACATTATACATAACTACGCGCCCCAAGTACACGCTGCATTTAAATGGTGCGAAGAACATAAAGAAAACTATTTAAATGATTTGAGCAGCAATATCAATTCATTATGTAACGACCTATTTGATAAAATAACAAATCAACATGACCCTGATGATTTAGTGTCCAGTTTTACAGAGTTTTTGACGAAGGATGGCAATAAATATTTCAAGCGTAGCTACAAAATAAATGCACAAAACATTAACCCAAACAGTAACCAAAAAGAATGGTTTGATGCAACATGTAAAGAGAAGAAACACAGTTACCTGCAAGCACTGAATAAATATAACTTTGAGAGAAATAGAGAAAATAGAGAATCATTTTTAACAAAGCGCAAAGAGCACAAGAATTATTGTAAACACGCGAAAAGAAAATATAACATTCAGTTTGCAAAATCGTTAAATGACCTTAAACACAAAAAACCGAAAGAGTTTCAGAATCTTTTCAAACACAAAGAAAACACCAACTCAGATTCTATAAGCATAGAAACCTTTCGTGAACATTTTAAAAACTTATCTTCTTTCATAAGCCATGAGGAGGATACTGAATGCACGGAATTCATTCAAAACTATAACAAGACGCCAAATACGAATTCTACCTTTGAAGAACTTGATTTACCAATATCTATTGAGGAAATAAGAAACGCCTGTAAAAGATTAAACAGGAACAAAGCGTGCTCATTAGACAATACTTTGTATGAGTATTTTATACATGGTATAGACATTTTAGAAAAACCCTTAGAAATGCTGTTTAATTATATCCTCGACAAACAAATCTTCCCGCGGTCATGGTCACGTGGCGCTATTATACCAGTATTTAAAAAGGGAGATAACACGGATCCCAATAATTACCGAGGGATAACTCTCATTAGCTGTTTTGCGAAACTATTTATGTCTATAATCAACGACCGACTGAAACGCTGGTCTGTTCAAAATAGTATACTTTCAGATGCTCAGTTCGGCTTTAAATCTAATTATAGTATCGTTGATGCTATATTTCTGCTAAATGCTTTCATAGAATATCAACTACAAAAAAAGGAAAAACTGTACTGCTGTTTTATTGATTTTAGAAAATGTTTTGACTCTATTTATAGAGACGGATTATGGTGTAAACTTGTAAGGCTAGGGATTGACGGGAAAATTTTCAAAGTCATCCTTTCAATGTATGATGATATTAAGTTATGTGTGAAACACCTGAATAGCGTGTCAGACTTCTTTCAGTGTAATGTTGGATTATTGCAGGGTGAGATCAGCTCACCGATCTTGTTCTCTCTCTTCATAAACGATATAGAGCTGTTTCTCCTCCATAACGAAAATCCAGGCTTAACAGAACAACAGTTGACTATTTTTCTCTTATTATTTGCAGATGACTCTGTACTTATATCAGAAACAGCTGAGGGATTACAAAAGTTATTAGACAGTTTTGAACTATATTGTAGAAAGTGGAAATTGAGTGTAAATACCGAAAAAACAAAAATTATGATCTTCAGAAAAGGAGGTAGAGGCATAGCGAACTCAAAATTCCTATACTCGGGCATCGAACTAGAAGTGGTTAAGTGTTTCAATTATCTAGGTGTTGTTTTTACAAGCGGTGGGTCGTTCATAAATGCAGTAAATACCTTTTCGGGCAAAGCAATTAAGGCAATGTACAGACTTTTATCGATCACACGCGGCAGGGATATCCCTGTAAAAATAATGCTGTCACTGTTCGATGCTTTTGTTGCACCAATCCTTATCTATTCTTGTGAAGTTTGGTGTTTCATAAGGTCCGATATGCTAGAGAGAGTCCACCGCAAATTTCTCAAATTGATTTTAGGAGTCAAACAATCCACCAGCAACAGTGCCATCTACGGTGAGTTAGGTAGATTTCCTTTAATTATAAATACGAAAATTCAAATTGTCAAATATTTTCTAAAAATGCACAACTCTAAGTCGGATAACTGTATTCTCCAAGCTGTCTTTAATACAATGCAAAATGAAATAGAATCGAATTGCAATACAATGAACTGGGCAAACAAAGTCAAGTATTTGTTAGATAGCTGCGGATTCCATGATGTATGGTTATTCCCAGCCTCAGTAAATGCAACAGTATTCACTCCTTTACTTAAAAATAGACTTTTAGACCTGTTTATCAATGACTGGAACCGAGACTTAGAAAACAAATTGTCTTTAATATTATATAAGCATTTGAAAACCAATTTTGAACCCTCGCCATATCTGCATCGCATGTCCAATTCATCTCATAGAAAAACCTTATCGAGATTAAGACTCTGTTCTCATCAGTTAAGTATTGTCACTGGACGAAGTAGAAATATAGACCGATCCGATAGAAAATGCCAATTATGCGAACTAGATGAAATTGAGGACAAGTACCATTTCCTCCTAATATGCCCTTATTACAAAACATTAAGAGAACAGTACATTAGTAAATACTTTTATACAAGACCCAGCATGTTTAAACTTATATCACTCTTGAATTCAGAAAAGTTGCAGACGTTAAATGAAATAGCTATTTACTGCGAAAAGGCATTTGAAAAAAGAAAGTTAATAATGAATTAGTATGCTATGTGTGCAAAATCGAATTAACCCACCAGCAAAGAGTCTTGTTTTTCGTTTCGACAAGGCCCATTCGCATGTGGAATTGATCTAGACATTTACCCTAATGATTATTATATATATATTACATACCAATATTATATACCAATACAATATTTTTGTCTGAGTAGAAACATAGGGCTACAATGCTTTACAGTTATTATTACAAATGCTTTCTTCTGCCACAAGGTTTTCGGAAGTTATTATTGCATGAGTTATAAAAAAAAAAAAGTATAATCAAACATTCAAGCGTTATATAAACATTTCTATTGACTGTTGATCAGATAATTTTAATCTTTGATGTATGTTAAATTTAGTAGATATGAATTGTTTCTAAGGTCACCTGCTGCAGTTTTGTTTCATAAAACTTCATTATGTATTATTCTCCAATTTAGAATTGCCTTACTAAAAACATAGTCTCAGAGCCGTATTCATACTTCATATATTTCAAACACAAGTTTAGGTTGATTATATAATGTTTGTGTATGTTTATATATAATGCCTATGTGTGTGTATGATTTAGATATTGTTCGCCAATTCAGGTTCATTTTATCATATATGATTTTTTTTTTTAAGTCGTCTGCTGCATATTAGTTTTCAAGTCTGCATTTCTCATATATCAATTTACATTTTTTGATGACTACTGCATATTTGTTTCAGAGTAACAAGAAAGTAATTTCATACAATTTCCATTTATATGTGCATGAACATTCATTGAATAGAGTGAACTTACATGCATATATAAGTGGAAATTGAATTCTAAAACCTCCTAATTAATTTTTGCGTTACTTCCGCAAATCAAACCAGATCAAAGTAAATTTAAATTAAATCCCAAAGTTTCAGATACAACAAACATTATCAAAAATCTGTTTGTTCCCCCCCCCCCCCAAATTTATTATGTCACTGTTGCATGTATGCTTTATTGTTTACTGTTTTTTGTATATAACGATGAACTGCTATGTAGTTCAAGTTGAAACAATAAAGTTCTGTTCTGTTTTGTTCATAATACATGGACTTATTGAGTAAGTAATCAATCAAAGACAAACTTGACTAATTGGGTAAATAATCAATCAAAGGCAACCTGCTTAATTGATTAAATAATAAATCATGAATACCTTTGTCAGTGCTGTGCAAATTACAGTTTTAGTCACTGTATCAGGGTGTGTCTAAGTTGTCAAACAAGAGGGCCATGATGGCCCTGTATCGCTCCACTGGCTAATACGTAAAATCCCTACATGCCAAACATTACAATACTTGGCCAATTGGTTTTGAACATAAGACCTCTGAGACAGGACTAAAATTGGTAGCCCTAGTTCATATGGTTAGTAACAAGAAGATTTCTAAAGATTTCACTATATAAGCCCATGTAAAACTTCTGACCCCTCGGGGTGAATCAAATTCCACCCTAGGGCTATAATGTACGCACTCTTGGTGAAGGCCCTCTAGATATAGCTACATGCGAAATTTGGTAGCCCTACGCTTTATGAATAAGTACAGGGAGATTTCTTAAGTTTTCTCTATATAAGCCCATGTAAAACTTGTGACCCCCCGGGGCAGGGCCAATTTCAGGGGTAAAAGTTAAAAAATCTGAAAATACTGGAAATTGAGCTGGGGGCCTGGGGGCCGCTAGGGCCCCCGGTGGGTCCAGGGCAACGCCGTGGCCAGGGGTCCAGGGGGCCGGAGGCCCCCGGAAGCTCCTGAGATTTAGCTATTTTATAAGCATCAAATTCCTCTAATGAGATCCAGTTTTCGCATTTTAAAGTTGAAAAAATCTTGAAACGAATGAAAGATATGATATGCTAAAACTTAAGAAAAGTTTTTAGCATCCATGTTATTTTTGTCCTCTTTTATCTCCATTTTGTACACAGGACTTAATCAGATTAGCCCTACATCGGTTTTGTATTTGAAAGTACAACAAGTATGAGAAAAGGACATATCTAGTATTTAATATTTGATTCATTAAAATGCAATCACAGGTGCTAAATTTCTGTCAAAAGAATAAAATCAAATCTGTCAAATAGGAAAACAACACTCTCTTTAAGAATGGCTAATTTATCAGGGAGAATGTGACAGAGTGTGCTGTGCATTTTCTAGCTTGAGGTTTTTGTACCCTTCGGTAACTGGAGTTTGGGGTACACAAACAAGGATGGGGGTTCAGATCTAAACTACATATTAATTTCATAAAAATATCAAGTTTTAATGACAGCCTATCAAAAGATAGACTGTTTTCATGTGACATGCGCAAACAAGATTTTATAGATAGATCTACATGTTCACTGTTAAAAGCTCTTCAAACACTTTAAGAACCTTTCCTAAAATGTGCAAACATTTTTGGCAAAATCAATTCTAATGTCTGCTAAAACAAGCAGGTAAGTGATATACCATGGAACTGGTCCAATTCCTGTAAAAAATCTATCAAATCGGCAGTGTGGGGCAATCAGTTTAAATGCAAAAATGATTATCACTTTGTAACCGGAAGAGCAAACCAACTAGCTAATGGTTGTACAATCGGTTTCTCCATTGAACTGAGAATGCCTTTTTGCTTTAAATACTTTGACAATTTGTCTACATGATATTAAGTTTATAAAGATGTGGTGTTTTGTACTTTAAATTTTTTTTACTTTATTTAATATCATTTATTTTGATCTTTAAATTTTAATTTCCAAACCAGTTAAAAAAAATTCAGACATATTTCAAGCATTTGCAGACGGAACCCCCCCCCCCGCTTTAGATCTTTATTTTCATTTGTTTTTCACTCATGACAGAATTTTAGATTCCACTTATTGTTTTATTCAGAGATTTGTGTATATTCACTGTTTAAATTCATTATTAAAGATGAGAAGATAGTTTGAAGTCCCTCTGATCGGACGATGCCACGCTGATCATGGTAGTGTCATGGGTTTTCACGTTTTTTCTGGCCATCAATTTTTCGTGTCAATTAATTTCTGGAGAAGTATTACCACATGATTTGACATCAGTTAGTCATTTTGAATAGCAGGTAACTTTAAATTCTGTCACTTTACACTAGATCAGAGGATTAACACCGTTATTACGTTCTCGTAAATGACTCGCCTGCTTCATTAGATCACGCGCGTGTCCTTCACATTTTATACTGATCGTGTTTAGCCCGTATTTCTGCCGGATGCGCACAAGCTAGGTTATATGAAGCTCTTGACGATAATTTCATGCGTCAGATTGACAATTGAGCAAATATTTTTCAGCGTCAAAGACATGTCATTTCAAATTTCCAAGCGTCAAAACCCGGTCTTGGGGATCAAATAAGAAACTTGCCGAGTTGTCGAGTTTTGACAAAACATCCATGGACAAAAACTTCTTTCTCATTTTTCCGGCCAATTTTCGTGTTTGTTATCACTATATTGAATCCTAGAGTCTGATTAATATCAGTCACAAAACCAGTATTCACGTTTCACGACCAAGCAAGCTTCGGTACCAACTGCAATCGATTCCGGGATTTCTCAACAGTATTCACGTTTCACGACCAAGCAAGCTTCGGTACCAACTGCAATCGATTCCGGGATTTCTCAACAGCTAATCGCAATCGGAAGCCAAAACCAACTGACTTTCGACTATAGTCAATCATTGGCCCACCACTACAAATCGGACTACAGTGTATGAATGAAACTTTTCCCCCTTTTTCGGTAGCTTCGGCATTTGAGTAGCACGTACTGTCAACTTCGGAAGATAGTTGCCGATCCCCAGCTCTGACATCCATTTGTTATTGAAAAGAACAAAGATAATTTAAACTGAGCCATCTTTGGCTTGCAAATAATCAAATTGCTGCCAACATTTGTCCCCTAAAACGAAGGGCTTTGTTAATGTTTTACAATCCTAGCGGCAAAAATGTTAAAGTCGGCAAACTGATCAAAACACAGCCGCAACATTTTGGACACGAACAATATAACATCATACGATAACCTTAAAACGTTCCAGTTCAGCATCTATATTTAGAATCGGGAAACCCTAAGCAAGAGTGAGTGACTGTAAACATTTCGGTGCAAATTATTCCCGAAATTACAAAATTCTTTGAATTTCATTGTTTTTAGGGCGAGTGCGTTTGACGGGAGACATTAATGACCCAGATCAGCCCCTGACAAAGGAAATGCAGTGGGGCAATAAATTTTATTGATACAGCATCTGGAAATCTATTGACTTTCAATAGATACGAGATAAAGGGGTACCCCCCTCCCCCCCAAAAAAAATTTCTCCTCAGATTTAAACGATTTGGAAAAATGACCTGGTCGGCCCCTGAAAATACGGAATTCCGTCACAATACGGAAAACTTTTACCCCTGCAATTTTGACCCCAGGACTATAATTTGGGCACTCTTGGTAGAGGTCCACTAGATAAAGCCACATGCAAAATTTGGTAGCCCTAGGCCTTATGGCTAGGTACAGGGAGATTTCTAAAGTTTTCCCTAAATAAGCCCATGTAAAACTTGTGACCCCCGGGGCAGGGTCAAATTTGACCCAAGGGCTATAATTTGGGCACTCTCATAAAGCCACATGCAAAATTTGGTAGCCTTAGGCCTTATGGCTAGGTACAGGGAGATTTCTAAAGTTTTCCCTATATAAACCCATGTAAAACTTGTGACCCCCGGGGCGGGGTCAAATTTGACCCCAGGGCTATAATTTGAAGAAACTTGATAGAGGCCCACTAGACGAAGCTACATGCCAAATTTGGTAGCCCTAGGCCTTATAGTTTCTGACAAGAAGATTTTCAAAGATTTCCAATATTTTTAAGTTTTGTTGCCTTGGCAACCAGAGTTTTTGAAGGAATAAAATTCTTTCAAAAAAATTCTGAAGAGGACCATGGCAGGATCATTTCCGTGAAGTTTCATCAAAATTGGATGGGTAGTTTCAGAGAAGAATATGTTTAAAATAAAAGTTAACGCACGGACGGACAGACAGACTGACGCACGACGGACAACGGGCCATGACATAAGCTAAAAATCATTGAGTTGGCTCTCCAAGATTCTAAACATTAATTTAATGTGATAAAACAGAGAAAAAAGATATTTCATGTAACTTATTTGTAAAGACCAACTTCCTATTGTTTTAAACAGCAGTGCAAGGCATTGTTTTAACTCTTTACCAAACAAAAAAAATTTAGACCGGTCTAAATTGGAAGCATTTGCACATTACAAATTAAATATGACTCAAAAACTGAAATTTCTCCTTGGAAGTGTAAAAAACATTGTAGGAAAAGGAGAAAATGCTGGTTACCAGCATTTTCACCTTTTCCCACAATGTTTTTGAAAGCCTTCTTCCTCTGGGTCGTTAAAACTCAGGATTGTGCGGTAAAGGGTTAAGTAATTGTTGGTACAATACTTGATCTATCTTGTTCACATACCATTTTTCACTGATTTCATGTGATTCTTGGGTTACACCGCCACCAGGCCTTGGATGTTTAGTGCCTTGCCAAAGGACACTCCCAGGTGAACAGTGTCATCAGAGTGGATCAAAAAATAGACTCTAGATTAAGATAAACCAACACCTGTACAAAGCAAAAGAGGACCTTTGTAATGAATGAATTCTTTACAAGATGCCACCATAATAGAATCTCCCATTCTGGATGTGTTTAACTCTCTTGGATGTGTTTAACTCTTTATCAAATGGCAAACAGTTTTGACTTATCCTTCATTTGAAAGTATTTGAAGATGAAACATCAGATATGGCCAAATGATGGGATGTTACTGGGAATGGAAAGAAAACATTTTGGGGAAAAAGGAGAGAATGCCCATTACCGGAATATTATCGTTTCTAACAACAGGTTGTAAAAACACACAACTGTCTGGTAAAGGGCTTAACTTTAACAGTATGTGTCGATTATATCTGGTGTTTAATGCCGTTTTTAAAATAATTTTAGTTATATCGCAGCAGCCAGTACACCTATCCATGCTTTCCTGGAGTTTCTTTTACCAGTATTTCTGTACACTAATCTTTCCAAGCCATTTTGCTGCTTTCCCATATAACCATCATCAAAACAATGGTCAGAGGTGAGAGTAACGATCCTGTGGAATGACTTTCATCATTCCTTGGAAAGAAATTGGCTGAGCCCAGGATCGACCCAGCAACCCCCTGTTCTCAAGTCCTGTACGTAACCAACTGAGCTACCGGGGCCTGGCTTTAACTGGATAAGTGGGAATAAATTTGTCCTCACTTTTCTTTAATGCTTTGTTGTTCTCTATGCCAGATGTTGGTTGTGTTTTCATCACAATCTTCCTTCTTCATTTTTTGCTGCTGACTAGACTTCTTTCCTTTCACATCTTTTGTCTCCACAAGGCTGTAACTATTGAATAAAAACAGAATAAAATGTAGAATCTATTAAAGATACATCCTCACAGCTTGAACCTTGAATGTGTGTAGAATGGCTCAGCTGTGTGAACATAGATTAATTTTCAATATGTATGAGTAATGGATACAAAAACTCAAGTGACTGTCCTCATTTAAAACCAGAAACAACATCAGCGATTTCTTTGAAGGCCTCCAAAACAAGAAATGCATTTTCTATCCGTTGTAATGCCTGCAATCTGGCATCCGTCAGCATGAAGATACAAGAATGATTATATTTTCATAAAACAAGGATAAAATGGATTAAAAACTGGCTGAAAACTGCCTGAAAACCACTATAGATGTATCTTTTAATATTGCTCTTTCCCCTAACTTAAGCCTTTAATGAAACAATTCCAACATTGTGGGAAAAAAGGAGAAAATGCTGGCATCAAGCAATTTCTCTCTTCCCATGTCTTCTTTCCTTTCAAAGAACAATTCAATCAATACCCCATGTTATTTTATTGTCTGCAAATGGTTTCAATATGAATGAGTCTAAATTTTGTCATCTGGTATAGGATTACTGAGTAGCTTTCATAGAAATGAAAAATAAGTATAGAACGATTTACATGATTAAAAGTAACATGTAAATATATAGGACAAAGCAAAACCTATCTGCAACTCTATAATGCAAGCAGCCAGTGTATAAACCCCTTACTACACAATACTGATTTATAATGGACACTAGGAAGATGCCTTTCAAAAACATTGTGGGAAAAAGAAAATGCTAGTAACCAGCATTTTCTCCATTTCCCATGTTTTCTACCCTATTAAAGACAGAAATCATCATCTAAGCATATCACAGTGTAGATCAAGATCAGACTGCACAGAACATGCAGTCTGATCTTTGATCTACACTGTTCGATTAGGACATATTATCTCCCAAAGATTACCTTTGAAACAGCAAAATTTGGGTTTTTACCATTACTGTTGGCTTAAAAGTTTCCTTTCACTTATTTAGCAGGATCAGGGTTAAATTAGAAAACAAGTAATTGCTTGAGTTATTAGCTAAGCTGTGGCTGCATGGCAGAAATAAGAGATAGAAAATAAATCTGGACATTATTACCTTTTATCACCATCACAGACTGCAATGACTTTAGCTTCATACAGGTGAGGCCATCCAACAAATATCTCCTGTCCTATGTAATCTATGGCCACTTTTTCAATATCCTGAAACAACACAGAAGCAATAAGAATGTGGATGCCAATTTTAACTGTCCAGGTAGACAGTGTAGATCAAGATCACCAGCAACAAAATATGGAGTATTATCTGGGATGGTAATTGTCTGACATTTTCTGGTGTCTCAGAGGAAATGACAACATACAATCAAAAACATACCCAGTCTCTGAAACTTCTAGCTTTACAGTTATCAATCCATTTTCTTTTGCTTAACATCAAATGAAAGTCCATCAGAAAATGTCATCAGATTATTAGAAAATACAAGAAGTCTTTACAATGTAATGTTCTGTATCATCCAGACAAGATAGAACTGTAACTGATTAAACCCTTTCTAAAGCGATAAATTTTAGACTCGTCCAAATTTCGAAACATATGGACCATGCCCAGTGAAAAGGGGGCTAAATGCATCTGCAAAAAGTATAGACCCATGTCAGCCTGCCCAGTCTATACAGTAAGACATCGGCCAAAACTTTTTACTGTCAGTCAGTTTTCTGCCTGTAAAAGGACCAGTCTACCTCCAGATTTGTCAGACAGAATGGATTTTATTGATACATAGTTATGTGATGACTTGCTTGGTTTAATGCATCATGGAGATTCCCCATTTTGCCAGATATACATTTGGCAAATTCAAATGAGCTTAAGTTCTATGTTAGGGCAGAAAACATTGTGGGGAAAAACTTTTCTGCTTAGGAGTATGTTGAACTTGGGACTGTTTGGTAAATGGTTAGGACAATGTTCCAAAAATGTACTAAACTCTTTACCAAATGTCGAAATTTAACAGTATTCCAAATAGACAGATTCTGCATACAACAAATCAAATGTGGCTCAAACGATTGAATTTGACTTTGAATAGGGCAGAAAACATCATGGGTTTGTTACAACTAGGGATTGTTTGGTATAGGATCAAACCTTCCTGGAAAAAGCTTACAGCAGATGACATGAACAGAGGTAAAATACTTGAATTTATGCTAACCCATTGTGGAGGGACAAGTGCTACTACATTTTACAAGTGCCCTGCTAAATGATTTCGAAAGGCATATCACTAGCTTTAATGAATCAAAGTAAGCCAAACTCAAGGTCAAATGTATAGATTTTACCATAAAAGTAATAAATCAAACTAGAGCTGTCACTAAATGTGACTTAATACCCCCACCAAAGCTTGGACAGAAACAGGCAATTTAACAAAACATTTTCTAAGTTCAAGGGGATATTACCCTTGAATCATAGGGAGTAGATGATTGAAAACTGCGTCTTGCACAACTTCAGTATACGATCAATGTATCAACAAACTTTCAATACAATAGCAGCAAAACTGTAGGAGGAGTTCGCAACACAAAATTACTAGTATTTTGTACACAAACGGACACACGGACGGACGGACAGACAGGCTGATTCCAGTATACCCCAAAAAACATTCGTATTGCGGGGGTATAAAAACAATACTGAACAGTAGCCACTGCACTAATTCAAGTTAACTCTTTTCCACACAATCTTGAATTTTAACAACCCTGAGAAAGACAAGAGAGGAGCAAATGTTGGAAACCAACGCTGTTTTTTTTTTACTTTTCAAAAACAAGTTTCACTTTTTGAGTCACATTTGTCTCCTGCAAATCCTTTCAATTTGGACGAAATTAAATTCTGTTGTTTGGTAAAGGGTCAAGCAAAAAATGAAAACCACTTCATACAGGGGTATCTTGCTCATCAATGGTCAACATCACATTAAAACCTCTACTGTTCATCTGGAACACTTTCACCCCTTCTTTCCTCAGCTCTGCCTGAAAAATATAAAAGCAAAATTATGTTTGTATGTGCAATAGGGATTTTTCAATATTTTCAAAGTAGTAAGCAGTAAATTTGTTGGAGTAGGTAATAAGTCAAAGCAGAATATTTGTTTGTTGTTCATTTGTTTGTTTGTTAATTAATTGATTAATCAACTTATTAAGTAATTTGGTTATTTCATTTCAGTATATACTACAGCTCATTTGCAAGTTAGCAATCAGTTGGTCGATCAATTGATCGATTGATTAATTGATTGATTCTTTCATTCAAACAAATATTACAGCTAAAACACAGAGAAAAACACCACAGTTTTACCTTGTGGGGGATGTGTTTCAAGGTTGGAAATCCTGCATAGAAGACATCCAGTTTGACTTCAGGTAAGAGTCCTTTCACCAACTGCTCTGATGGTAATATAAATCCATCCTTGGCAATCTTGGTTAGTCTGTAATTATAGAAAAAATTAACTTATAGAAACACACTGTAGCTTTACTAGCTTTAGTGCCCATTACAGACCAAAATCAGACTGCCAGGTTTCTATTCTGATGGTGGCATAAACCGAAGGTGCTTTGTAGTCAAGGTAAAAATAGATCTGATGGTGTAGAGCTTTTATCCAGAATGCAGATCATATTATATGGACCTTCTAAATTTGTTCAATTATACTGTATATTATTCATCAGTATCAGCTGTTCTATACCATTAAAGTAACAATAAAACCCAAAAGGAAACAAAGTGCATGTTTAAATGCAATTGAATTTATATCATACCATTTAAAAGTATGGAAATTATTGTGAAGGTGACAATCTGTCATTGTACAGTCGGTCCAAGTGTTAGTTACTGACAGAGAAATTAATTTCAAAACTAGGTTAAAACCTGCCTGGTAGCCATGTCTTTTGTTTACTTTTTTGCCTGATTTCAAAATTCTTTTTTTCTGCCAGTGAATAACATATGGCCGGACCACATGATAACAGACTGTCACCTCCACAATAATTTTCATACTTTTACATGGTATGATTTAAATTTAAATGTATTGTGACACCTGCTTTGATATTTTGGCCTTTACTTGGCCTTTAAATATTACAATATCTTTGTCCACTTTTGAAAATGGTTGAGTCTAATTCATTTCCTCTAGAAGTATCTGGTTAATATTGTTGAAAGCAGAACAAAGGAAAACAGTATTTTCAGTCAGCAAACGGTTTTACATTTAACTCTTTACCAAATGACAAAATTTTAGACTTGTCCAAATTGAAAGTATTTGCAGACAAAATCTAAAAAGTTAATCAAAACAGAAAATTTGTCTTTCAAAAGGTTTAAAACACTGTGGGAAAAGAAGAAATGCTGGTTACCAGCTTTTTCTTCTTCTTCCACAATGTTTTTAAAAGCCTTCTACCTGAGTATCATTTAAAGTCGGGATTGTTTGCTAAAGGGTTAAGGCTGCTTAAGTCAGTTTGGATTGTATTAGAGTTTACTGCCATTTTAACAGCTTAGGTCATATCATGGCGGTCAGTGACGCACCCATGTGTTTTCTGGCTTTCTCTTTCCAAAGCCACTGACAACTTTTCTCATATGCATCAGAGGTGAGAGGCAAACATTGCCCATAAGAAAGTTCTCTGCAACCAGGTATCGAACTCAAAAACTCCAGGCCACGAGTCACCACTGAGCTACCTGGCCAGGCCGTCACTTAGGTCAGATTTTCATAAGAAGTATTTGACAGTGAAGATAAAAGACCAGTCTGCACATTCAGAGCAGACTAATCCTCAACTATATTATACCAAAAACAGAACAAATTGAGCTTTGCATTCCACAGGTTAAATCATCAGCACCTGATATTAATCTGCAGCAGATGACTTTGAAATCATCTTTGCATAATATTGATGGTCAACATGATATACCAGTATACACAGTACAGAAATGAGCCATGCTCTGTGAAAAAGGGGCTTAAAGCAAAAAAGTATCAATCCAGGTCAGACTGTGCAGTCCATGTAGGCTGACCTGGGCTGAAACTTTTTACTTTTGGTCAATTTTCTATTTCTCCTATGGATATCATGGATCTGTAAGTATGTGATGGCTTGCTTTGTACTATAGATCATGTAGATACTGTCAATTTCAAAGAGCCTTAAATTTGTCAATTAGATAAAGGTTAAATGTTGAAGTTCTACCTGGAATGGTTGACAGCTATATCAGGAAAGGCACCAGGAAGAGACGAAGGATAAACCCCAGAAGATTCAGGGCTGTATTCATAAAACAAACATGGTCCATGACTATTTCTAGCTCTCTCTTCATCTGTCAACAAACTCTCTTTGGTTTTCATTGCTGTGAGTAGCCGATTCTGTGAAGCAGAATTACAGCAGGTCAAACTTAAAACAACGGCACAACCCTGACTTCAAACAACCGTGAAGAAGAAGGCTTTTGAAAACATAGTGGGAAAAGGACAAAAATGCTGGTAACCAACATTTTGTCCTTTTCCCACCATATTTTATTACCTTTTGAAATGGAATTTCATGTTTTAAATAACAATTATATTGTCGTCTGCAAGTACTTTCAGTTTAGACAAGGCTGTTGTTTGGACTAAAGTTAAATTTAGCAAATGCAAGGGCATTTTCTGTCTGACAGTATAGTTAGATCTGTATTACAGGTGACTTTCTATGCCTGCCCTAAACTTTGATGAAGAAGACAGATGTAAGTATCTAACATGCATTACATATCACACAATCATAAAATTCGTCTTTGACTAAACCTGTGAACAGGAGGTTTAATGCAACTGGACAAAGTACTGACCCAGGTCAGCCTGTGCACTATTAACAGGCTGACCTGGGTCTAAACTTTATGCTTTTGGTAATTCTTCTGCATGTTAAAGGACCGGTCTACCTCATGATTCAGTCGGTTGTTAGACAAAATGTATTTCATGTATCCATAATTATTTCATGATTTACAAGGTATAATGCATCAAGGAGACACAGTTAACCCCCTTTTGCCAGTGTGCCGCTCATATCTATTTTAACCCTTTACCAAACGACAAAATTTTGGACCAGTCCAAATTGAAAGCATTTGCAGACGACAAAATAAAGGCGACTCAAAAATTGAAATTTGATTTGGGAAGGGTAAAAAACATTGTGGGAAAAGGAGAAAATGCTGGTTACCAGCATTTTCTCCTTTTCCTACAATGTTTTCAAAAGCTTTCTTTCTCAGGGTCGTTAAAAGTCGGGATTGTGTGGTAAAGAGTTAAGTACATTGTGCACAAAATTTTCATTTTTCACATCTTTTGTTCTGTGTTCATACATTGACAAAGTTTGAATGCAACTGAAGCAAGAAGAGAAAAAGTCGAGGGGGGGGGGGGAAGATATTGCTACACAACTTCACTTACAAGAACCCCTACATACTGACAGTTAGAGTTTTTATGAGACCCTTATGAGGAGGTCTTTTCTTATTATTTTGGGTAGGGAATGTTTATCCTGTAACAAACTAACATCAAGTTGTGAAATTCTACATATTCCAGCACTTACCTCATCAATAAAGGGTATAAGAACTACTGCTTCCCAGTCTTGCTGTTTACCATTGAGATCTGTATCAAAATTGATTGGGTAAAAATCTATCACAGGAGAACTGTCTGTTGTCATCAGTGTCTGAAAATATTCACATACTTGTATTTAAATTTTTATTTACTCTTCACCACAATACAAAAATTTTGGACTTTTCCGAATTAGACATAATTGCACACAAAAAGGTAAATCTGGATAAATCAAGTTCAATCGATCTGATTTGTCTTTCAAACTGTGGAAAACATTGAGGGAATAGGCAAAAATCTGGTTACAGCATTTTCTCCTTTTCCAATGATGTTTTCAATAGCTATTTTCTCAAAGTCATTAATGCACACAATTATTTTTTAAAAGGTCAAATGATCCCATTTTTTTTAACCCATAGAAGCGATTTGACGACTTAGTGGAAAGAGGAAGAACTCCTGATGACCAGCATTTTCTTTTACTCCAATAATTCTGACAAGTTTAGAGAAAAAAAATTACATTGTTTTAGCCATATCTAGTAAGTAGTCTGCAAGAAAACATGTAGGAAAAGGAGCAGCTACTTTAGCTAACAACTAATAGATGTCCACTGCATGCACATACAATTAAGTATTTACCACAACAAAAATGTACACTTGGCCAAATTGAAAGTAATTGCAGATGACAATTTAAATATAGTCTGAATAATGATATCTATCTTTGATAGGTTAGAAAACATTATAGAGAAAGGTGAAATGTTGGTTACATCTTTCTCAGGCAAAAACTCAGGACTGTGTGGTAAGTGGTTAAATACATACTTCTTAGGCAAGACTTACCGTAAATTTTCAGAAGATAAGAGTATTACATACATACTTTAGACTCCACTGGTGATAGTGAAGCTTCAATGGACGAAAATCATTGCCATTCCTTACCTGAAAGGGTTCTGGTAATAAATCTTTACTGGCTGAAGGTAACACAGCCATCAGTTGTTCAAAAGGCAGAAAAGGGGTGCCTAGGTCAAATGTTACCCTCATGTTTTTAAAATCTTTAACATCACTCATGTAGGGAGCATAGTGATGGGGATAAAACCTGGAATTGAGAAACACATAGTCATACATATGTATGGTATGTTCAACTGTCACAAGAATTGCACAGTTGAAAAAAAAAAAACTAGCTAGTTAAACAAGCCATGGCAAAGTTAGAGCACTAAGTGTAGAAAAACAGACTTTGGCATTTAACCATTTAAATAAATGCTCCAACACCTATCTGTACATCCACATCCATATACCCAAACACTAAGGACAAGACAATCTTACCTGAACACTTCAAAGCAATACAGGGGACAACTGTTTTGATATTAGGTTCAAACAAATTTTCACTAAGTGAATATCAAATTTAACGTTTTAGCTCACCATACATGAAACTTTACAATTCTAGTGTTCAAAAGAAACTCTACACAGAGTTAAAAATGTTTTGATCCCTCTACTCAATGGATATTCATTTGATAAAGTCTAAAGTGTTGTTTAAAACATACGAGGGCTGTTCGATATGTAATGTGTATTGTACCACAGCGCGATAACGCTTTGCACGATTTCGTGGATGATGATACGCTTGAATAGCTCTATTCAATACCTTTCCAACGGTATAAACATGAGCCTTCAGCTCCACATAGTTTTAAACTTATAGTCATTTCAATAGAGCTAGTCGTTGACCACTGTTGTAAAAATGGTTTCGAAACGGATTAAGAATATTGAAGAAATTAGAGCTTATATAAAAGTTCGCACAAAACTCGGTCATTGGTAATGCAGATTTTTACTGAATTGGGGGAAGTTTATGGGTCTGATAAGGTATCTTATGAGACAGTTCGTAGTTGGAGAAAGAAATTTCTGACTGGCACAGAGTCCGTCAAAGATGCAGCAAAATCTGGCCGACCTGTGACTTTAACAGACAAGGCAAATGTCTCAAAAGTCAGGGAAATAATTGAAAGTGATGGCAGATACACGATTCGTGATATTGCCAACGCTGTTGGCATATCGCTATCGCGGGTGCATTTCATTTTAAAGCGTATTTTGAAAGTACGAAAGATTTCTGCCAGATGGATACCTCATATATTGACAGATGGCCAAAAATGGGTACGAGTACAAACCGCTAAGCAATTGCTCAAAATGTTTCCCAAATTCAATCAAAGACAATTTGCAAACATTGTTACTGGTGACAAAACATGGGTTCACTATTTCGAACCAGTAAGAAAAATTGGAAACAAAATGTGGCTAACTAAACATGGTAGAAGGCCTGTAGTTGCCAAAAGAAGCATAAGCACAAAGAAGGTTCTTTATTGCATATTCTTCTCATGTGATGGTATAGCCGTACAAATTCCGGTGCCGAAGGGCAAAAGTGTTACAGGTCGGTATTACTGAGATGTTATATTAAAAAAGGTCAAAAAATATTATCTTAAACGACGCCCTGTGTCAGGATTTAGGCATGTTTGTCTACTTCATGATAATGCTCCATCACATACATCTGAGCTTGTGAAGCAATTTTTGAAGTCGGAGAAGGTTACCGTCTTCCCACACCTACCATACTCTCCAGATCTAGCCCCATGCCCACCATACTCTCCAGATCTAGCCCCATGCGACTTTTTCCTTTTTCCAAAACTTAAAAAGTTCTTATCTGGTCTTCGTTACAAGTCCCAACAAGCCCTTGGCTCAGCCATCAGTCAGTGTCTCAGAGGTCTACCTAAATCAGCGTACCGTGACGCATTTCAGAAATGGATTCAGAGATTGAAATTGTGTATTTCAAACCGCGGAGAATACTGTGAAGGGATGTAATGTTCATTTCACTATTTGAGTCGAATGCTTTTGAGATATCGTACAATACACATTACATATCGAACAACCCTCATACTTTACAAACTTCACAAGTGGCAAATTCCCAACCTCATCTGAAGCAGAAAACAATCATTTCGAAACAACAAGTTTGACAAAAGAAATAAATAGGTAGTATTAAAATACTTCTCAACTTTCACAAACTTGTCCACAGTATCTGTTGTATGACAAAGACATACCGTCTTTAAGGTATTATTTCTTTGTCTATAGAATGTGTACAGTTTTGCCTATAAACAGACATACAGACAAAAACAGACAAGGTGACACTACAAAACCTTCCTCCATTATGTTGGTACAGAGCATATGTTAGATTGACTGATTGATTGATTGATTGGTGTTTAATGCCGTTTTCAATATTATTTCACTTATATTGCAGCGGCCAGTGCAATTATCCATGCTTTCCTAAGCTTCTTTTACCAATACTCCGCACAATTTTCTTTCCAAGCCACTGGGTGCTTTCCCACAAAACTATTGTTGAGACAATGGTCAGCGGTGGGAGAGGAATGAATTCTGTCGCAAAGACTATCATCAATCCTCAGAAAGAGATTGGCCGAGCCGGGGATCGAACCCACGACTCCCTGTTCTCAAGTTCTGCACGCTACCGACTGAGCTACCGGGGGTCTGCAGCATATGTTAGAACGATGTCAAAAGATGAAAAAACGAGACATTTGTAAGAAAAATCATACCAGCTCCAAGAAGGTACACCTTCATAATAATATAACAATATCCATTGCAATCCCCTCACATATCCCTCTGCCTGGTCCTTCAATACTTCTCTGTAATACAAATAAGGGAAATTGATTATTTACTACCTATTGATATACATGCATCTCCTTTTTTTTTTTTTTTGTTACATTTATGAATTTCATTATTTTCTATCTATTAAGATACCTACATGTCCTTTTTTCCCCCTTACATTATGTTCTTTTTGTTATTATAAATTTCTTACTTGATGTTCTTTTTTTTTCTGGCTTTTTTATATCTGTCATTTTCTTCCAAACCTTTTCATATATTATTCTTTTTCAATTCATTGATACTCATCCTTTTTCATATCTGTATTATTTACAGTCAACTACGGAAGTTAATGTGCCAATACAAAAATATTGAGCCATGCTCTGTGAAAAGGAGGGTTAATGCATCTGCAAAAAGTATTGACCCATGTCAGCCTGAGCAGTCCTTTTTGCTATTTGTACATTTTCTGCATGTCCAAGGACCATTCTACCTCAAGATCTAGTAGATTGATCGACTAAATGGATTTTGTGGATCCATAATCATGTGATGGCTTGCTTGGTAAAATGCACCACAGAGATGCATGAAAGTCCCTTTTATAAAAGTTTGGCTCATAATTACCACAAAATAATTGCCACTAAAAAATTGTCTGCCAGAGTCTGTAATACATACAGTTACAAAGATGAGATGAACTTACGGTGTAACTTTCTGATAATCCATTTTTGTCATGTAGTAGTATCTTTTATGATGTCTGAACTCATCATCTAGTGTATCACCTGATTCCTCGTCCGACAGCAACTCCTCTAATAAACAATAAAACATGTAATCAACTTAATCCAAAAGCAAACAACCTTATATTATAAACACCAACCATCTTCAGATATTTGGCAAAACTTTCTAAAAACTGCTTAGATGACGACTTCAGCTAGAAGGTTAAGGTCATGTTTCATTTCAGTTTGATGAATTCACTGCCTTTTGATTTATCTTAGCATGTTCAAACTGAATCCTGGACAGGTTTTTCAGTTTCATTTGTTTTTATTGGAGTATAACACCGTTTTAACAGCATAGGTCATATCAAGGTGGTCAGTGCACCTACATGTGTATTTTCTGGCTTTCTCACACCGGTACTAACACAACTTCTTTCCAAGCCACTGACTACTTTCCTCATCTTACACAGGTGAGAGGCAAATACTTGCTGAAGAGAAAGTTTGCAGTTTCACTTATTTCAGTCATATCATCCATGTGATGAGCATCACAAGAATAAATAGCATCAAGTTTTCCATGCTTTCCAATGCATTAACTCTCTACAAGGAAACAAAATTTTTGAATCGTTCACATTAAAAGCATTTGGAGACGATACATTAAACCAGACTCATATGGTATGAATTACACTGTGGAAAAAGGAAAAAATGCTATAGTTCCAGAGGACCTCCTGAGTGTATTCATGGATAGAAGTACTGTATTCATAAACATACACACAATTCTAAAATGAAAGCAACAACACACTTACCACTGATATCTTCTGGACTCGTGTCAGACAGCCCCTCATCTTCTGCACCAGCTTCAAACATAAAACCTTCCGCATCATCACAGGCTACTGTCAGCGCTGCAAACTGATTTTCTGTCTTTTTCTGAAATTTATATTACATGGAAAATAATGATTTTAATGTAAAATGGGACACTACTTAAACATGCCAAACCATAACTGATATATTCACAAATGCATTTTGGTGTTCACAATGAAGTACATATAAATCTAAAATCAATATAACAAAAAAAAAAAAAATACTTCCAACATTCTACAAACAGTCAAAATATAATTCCATCTATGTGAGGTGAAAAAGGCAAAATATCATTCTATAGAGAAAGTGCAACACATTCCTACATCTTTTTGACACCTGAAGAACAGTTAAAGCACAGCCCATTTCAAAGATTCTATCAAACAAAGTCTTTAACTCTATATAGAAGCAATTATCCTGTACACTGCATTTATTTGGTGGTGAAAACTATTTTCAAAAATATTTCAGTTGTCTCACCGCTACCAGTTCAGCTATCAATGTGTTCACAGAGTTTTTGTTCTAAATGAAACTTTCTTTCCAAGCCTCTAGCCTTTTTCAATATCACTTTTAAATAATATCTTCCTTTTCTAACAAATGTTAGCCCTTTTTGCATTTTTGAATGATTTTGGTAGGTTTATATTCAGCATGTAATGAGTGAATTCCTTGCCAGATGGCAAAATTTTAGATTTGTCCAAACTGAAAGTTGGGGAGGACAAATAAATGTGGCTAAAATAAAGACTTTGTCTGTGGAAAGAAAGAAATCAATGTGGTATCAGTACATGTATTTTCTCCTTTTCCCAAAAATATTTTTCAAAGCCTTGTTCCTCACGGTCATTAAAACTTGGGGTTGTACTGTAAAGAAGTTAAGTGCATCTTAAATTGTATTTTATTGCAAGTGCAGAATAAATATAAATTGACGGGTATAACCCATTACCTCACAATTCCGAGTTTTCACAACCCTCTGAAAGAAAGGCTTTCGAAAACATTGTGGAAAAAGGAGAAAATGCTGGTGACCAGCATTTTCTCCTTTTCCCACATTGTTTTCCACCCAACCAAGGATAAGTTTCAACATTTGGATCACCTTTAATATGTTGTCTGCAAGTGTTTTCAATTTAGACCAGTCTAAAGTTTTGTTGTCTGGTAAAAGGTTAATGCTACACTTACCAGTATTTTGTACCTACCACATTCTTCCTGAATTTTCTAGCACCTGAAATAAGTTCTGCTTTGTCTGCTGCACTCTGACCCTTTTTACCTTCCAGCCACTTTAAATCACCAGCTTGATCAGAAAATGTGTCAAAATCAAACTGAAATACACAACAAACATTTTAACCAAATAACTGGAAATTGTATCAAAAGCAAGAAACTGCTGTAAACTTTGAGGGTATTGATTTAACTTCTTACAGAACAATTCTATTATCTGAAAACCATGTGGAGAAAGGCTTTTGAAAACCTTGTGGAAAACAGAAAAACTGCTGGTAACAAGCATGTTCTCCTAGTCCCTGATTTTTTTTTTCTATTCTGTCAAAGACAAATCCCATCATTTAAGCCAAATCTGTCATTAGCAAATGCTTTCAATGGTGATGAGTTTAAACAGCACATACATAACTTAACAAATTTTTATACCTGCTTCTCTTTGAAATGTGCATCCTTATTAGATTCATTCCTATGTGAATTCCACTTAGCCTCTTTCAGTAGAGGAAGTGTAAAATACCAGTCAAAGTTTTTGACTTGATTTTTACAAGAGCCTTTTATGCATAAACAGTTATGAAAAAGCGGGGCTGAAAACAGAAGGTTGATGTTTGGAGCATATAAATGCTTGAGTAAACATAATCCCCAAAATGCACAGATCATGGGAGAAAACTGCACATAACCTCTTCCAAACAAATAGATGGATTAGATAATGTAAGTCTGACAGAAGTTTAAGCCTGAATGTTACAATTTAACTCTTTACCACACAATCCCAAGTTTTAACGACCTTGAAGAAAAAGCCTTTTGAAAACATTGTGGGAAGAGGAGAAAATGCTGGTAACCAGCATTTTCTCCTTTTCCCATAATGTTTTCTACCCTTCCCAAAACAAATTTCATTTTTTGAACCACGTTTATTTTGTTGTCTGCTAATGCTTTGAATTTGGACCAGTCTAAAATTCTGTCGTTTGGCAAAGAGTTAAAGGCTTGTTTGACTTGTTTTAGATGTCTACATTAACCCTTTACCTCAAAATCATGACTTCTAATAACCATTAGAAAGAAAGCTTTTGAAAACATTCTGGGAAAAGGAGAAAATTCTGGTAACCATCATTTTCTCCTTTTCCATGAATTTTGTCCACCCTTCTCAAAATAAATTTCAATTTTTGAGTCCCATTTATTTTGATGACTGTAAATGCTTTCAATTTAGACTAGTCTAACATTTTGTAGTTTGGTAAAGAGTTAAGATAATTCTCTCTTTACTTACCTTTGATAAAGCTACCAGATACTTTTCAAATCTTTCAAGGTTTAAGTGACCACCTTCATTGATATAACCTGAAGTGAAACACAAAATTACAAATTTTATAATCTAATAATAACCTTTCAAAGCATAAAGAATAATTTCTATCTCCAAATAAGCTTAATTTTCTTCTTACACAAGCTTTCCCTGAGAATGTTATTTTCTACCTCAATAAAGTGACTGTATTCCATTTTAAGGTTATTCCTTTTGTAACTCTTTGGAAGGTATATATAGCCTGTACCATAAGAGGTTAAAGGTTTCTAAATAAGACAGTGGAAAAAGACACAGATCCAAAAAGAATCAGAAAGATATGATGAAATCAGTATTTTCCCCCCAATTTTGTTGGCTGAGACAAATTCATACAAATTAAGTAAAGAAATAGGTTTATTGTATTCATAATACTTCCAAGTAAGAGAGTGGACCACCTTTTCTCGAGACAGATACACAAACAGGCTGAAAAATATCATGAAAAAAGTAACCTCCGACACTCACACATACACACAAACACACTTCATTGGCTGGTCACAGAATAATACAAAACCATCTATAGGTGAAGATTTGATTAACTCTTTACCAAACAACAAAGTGTTGGACTTGTCCAAATTGAAAGCATTTGCAGATGATAACTTAAATGTTGCTAAAATGAAAATTTGTTTGTGATAGGGTAGAAAACATTGTGGGAAAAGGAGAAAATGCTGGTTACCAGCATTTTCTCCTTTTCCCACAATGTTTTCAAAAGGCTTCTTCATCTGGGTCGTTAAAACTCGGGATTGCATGGTAAAGGGTTAACTAAAGAAGGCTTAAAACAAAAACACCTCTTACCTCCACAGGAGGGTAAAACATCTATGTATGTTTTCCACAATAAAGGGAGAGCATCATGGTTGATATGTAAATTAGGAAGATGGGGAATAAAATCATTGCCAACTAAAAATCCCATCAGTACCCAGTCATCTATTACATTTTCTAGGTTATAGGGGAATGTCAGTGTTTCCTGGAATAGAGCAAAGCTATGATGATGCCTTGACTTTCTGTATCAAATGAAAAGAACAGGCTTTAAGTGCATTCTAAGGTTTTGGCTCTCTCTCACTAACCTTTCACCACACAATCCCATGTTTAAATGACCCTGATGTGGAAGGCTTTTGGACACATTGTGGGAAAAGAAGACAATGCTGGTAACCAGCATTTTCCTCTTTACCCACAACATTTTCTACCCAATCAAAGACAAATCTCATAATTTGAGCCACATTTTATTTGTTGTCTGCAAGTACTTTCAATGCAGATGAGTCTAGAATTTCTTTGTGTGGTAAAGGGTTAATACATTCCATCTGTTAAAATTTTGTTTAGTCTTGCAAAAGAATACTTTTGAAAACTTCTGACAGAAAGAGCAACAAAGAGTAACAAACTGTTTCTCCTTTTGCAACATATGTTCTCATAACTCTGAAGCATTACTAAACAACAAAACTTTGAAGCTGTCCAAATTGAAAGCATTTGCAGACAACAATTTAAAAGTGGCTGGAATCATGGTTTTTGGATGTTAGAGAGGGGAAAACATTGTTGGGAAAGGAGAAAATGCTGCTTAGCAGCAATGTTTTCGAAAGCTTTCTTTATCAGAGTTAGGATTGTGTGATATATGGTTAATCGTTATTCATGATGATATCTATAATTTACAGTGTCTGCTATCGTCTGGTGCAAAGTTATTTCAACGAAGTAAAGAGTTTAAATACGAGAGTTGTTCAGAAAATTCGTAGAATTTTGTTATACCTTAATTTCTGTATGTTTGCTCAACGTCAAAAAAGTGGCTGGAATTATCTTTTTAGGATATTAGAGAGTGAAAAACATTGTTGGTAAAGGAGAAAATGCTGCTTAGCAGCATTTTCTCCTTTTCCAACAATGTTTTCTAAAGCTTTCTTTGTCAGAGTTGTTCAAAGTTAGGACTAAGTTGTAAATGGTTAATCGTTATTCATGTAGATATCTATAGCTTACAATGATGTTTGCATTTATCTGGTGCACAGTTATTCCAAGGGAGTATAGAGTTTAAATACATGGAGTTATAACTATTGTTACTCATAAACATTTCTTCCTCACAAACTGGTTTGACCAGAAATACCTTCAGTGCAGAAAATTCAAAGTCTAGGTATTCTCTGAACAGAGACAGATGGAGTAGATGAAAGGTGGTTTCTTCAGCTGTTGTCGGTCTGAAAAAATAGAAAATCTGATGTAAATTATGCATGCTTTCTTAGTTTACCCTCTCGAAGCTGCTATAAAGATTACAATAACTTACAATAGATATGAACAAATATTTTTTAAACTACCTAGTCATTAACATGTATTAAAATCTTTGACTAGATCTAGATTGGTTAAAATTGTATGATTGACTTGTAGGAGAGCACATGTGACCCTTGTGGTATTCAGATTTGTAATCAATTATGGCATATTTTTTCCCTCTGACTTACCATTTTTGTACTGCCAGCTATTTCTGTGCTTTAAAGCCCTTACAATGCCAAAAAATACAATTTAAACTGTGAAGATGAAGACAGGACTGGACAGAATGATCATAGATCACTGTGTCAGATGCTTTACAATATTTTTAGCAAAGGTATGAGCTATGAAACTGCAACATCTGTAAGTCCATTTCAATTACAATGGGGCTCTGAATTGTTTGCCTAGGTACATATCATCTGAAACCTTTTGCATGTTAAATAAAATGATCTTTACTACATTGGAAAAAAAGTAATAACACATTAAAGTTTGATAGGTGTTTGAGTGACAATAACAAGATACAGATACATAAATCCATAATCAGACTGCATCTAATACCCTGACTTTTCACATTACTGCATGAAACTTTATCTTGATAGCCACTCTTGGCACAAGAAACTCATGTTGTTACTTCTAAAGTTGAAACAACATTCCTTTCAATGATTTTCTTTTTTTTTTTTGGATCTGCAAATCCCGAAACACAAGGTGGGATCTGCAAATCCCAAAACACTAAGTAAAGAATTATTGTTACCTTTTGTGTTTATCTTTTTTCCCTCCAAACCTGACTTCTTCTCGAAGAAGAGAAAAATGAGGCTCATGTGTGGCCAAACCAAGCATCATCTGAAACAAAGGGAAAGCATGTTCCCAGCTCATAGCTCTGTCATTTATCCCAACAGAAATCTCCATTATTCATGATTTATTTGCATCACACCTTTTACATATGATCACATATTTCAACTCTTTACCAAATAGCACAAGAGCGGCAAATTGTCGCAAGATACGCCCGTCCCACCACCAGTTGTCGAGGGGTATAATAATCGTAAAGGGCAGGTAATGCAACAAACATGTTTACCAAAATCTCAAGTCAATTTGACTTGAGGTGACAAAGTTCCGTTCCGGACAAGCAAGAAATACTGTAAAAATGAAGATCAAAGTGGAATTACTCAAAATCCGCACTAGGTAGAGTTATTGTTCTTGCGCACTGTACTAATATTGCAACAAACATGCATACCAAGTTTGAAGTCACTCTGACTTGATATGACAAAGTTATATTCCGGACAAGCACTAAATGCTGTAAAAATGACGATCAAAGGGAAATAACTCAAAATTCGTGCTACGAAGAGTTATGGTTCTTGTGCACTGCACTCCGTAAATTTTCAACAATCATGCATACCAAATTTGAAGATGTTCAGACTAGAGATGACAAAGTTATATTCCGGACAAGCAGAAAATGCTGTAAAAATGAAGATCAAAGGGAAATATCTCTAAGACAGCATGAGGTAGAATTATGGTTCTTTCGCACTGCATTCCATATTATTGCAACAAACACAAATACCAAGTTCAAGTCAATCGGACTGGAGATGATGAAGTTATGCTCCGGACAAGCAGAAAATGCTGTAAAAATGATCAAAGGGAAATAACTCAAAGACAGCATGAGGTAGAGTTATGGTTCTTTTGCACTGCACTCCGTATTATTGCAACAAATACAAATGCCAAGTTTCAAGTCAATCGGACTGGAGATGACAGAGTTCTGCTCCGGACAAGCAGAAAATGCTGTAAAAATGACAATCAAAGGGAAATAACTCAGACAGCACCAGGTAGAGTTATGATTCTTTTGCACTGCACTCCGTATTATTGCAACAAACACAAATGCCAAGTTTCAAGTCAATCGGACTGGAGATGACAAAGTTATGCTCCGGACAAGCAAAAAATGCTGTAAAAATGACAATCAAAAGTAAATAACTCAAAGACAGCACCAGGTAGAGTTATGGTTCTTTCGCAGTGCACTCCGTATTATTGCAACAAACACACATGCCAAGTTTCAAGTCAATCAGACTGGAGATGACAAAGTTATGCTCCGGACAAAGAACTGGACGCCGCCCGCCCGCCCGCCCGCACAGACACCCGCCCGCCCGTACGCCATGGGTGATCCCATAATACGTCCCGTCTTTGACAGGCGTATAAAAACTTTAGACTTGTCCAAATTGAAAGCATTTGCAGTTAAAAAATCAGATATTGCTCATATGGTGAGATATTTCTTTGATATTGTGGGAAAAGAGAAAATGCTGGTTACCAATGTTTTAATCCTTTGAAAGAATCCAAGTGTTTAAACCACATTAAATTCAATGCCTGTAATTTTTTTCACATGTCGAAAATTTAGATACCTGGTAACAAGTTAACACAAATACTCTTGTTCTGTATCATCATTATAAACACCTAACTGTACATGACCTTAATGCGATGAGAAAAACAAAATTGCTCAAATTCAAATTTATTATCCACATTACACAATGATGTTGCAGTCATCAGCTTCATATTAGCATAAGGAGACATTGATTGATTAATTGACTGGTTGTTGTATGGTGTCTAATGGCCTTTTCAATATTAGTTCAGTTATGGTGCGGCAGCCAGTGCACCTATCCATGCATTCCTATAGTTTCTTTTACAAGTACCACACACAATATTCTTCCAAAGCTAGTGGCTGTTTTCCCACATAACCATCATCAAAACTATTATCAGCAGTGACAGAGGAATGAATCCTAATGCAATGACTATCAACAATCCTCATAAAGCAATTGGCTGAGCTGGGGATTTGAACCAGCCACCCCTGTTCTTCAGTCTACACTACCGACTGCAATACATAGGCAATAAATCTTATGGATGTCCAGCATATCACATAAATTAAGACACTGACTCCTGACAACAGGAAGGACCCAGATGTCAAAGCTGATTTTTGGCAAAAAAAAATCTGACATGGTTAATTATAGTTGAAGGTCAGTGTGACCTTTTTCTTTGACCCTTGGTTTTTATAATCGATCACTACTGTCTACTTATTGTCAAGGTAACATATTGGCATATCGAGGAAGCATAAACAATGGAAAAGAAAACAAATTACCAGATCAGCATCCAGTCCATATAAGCAGTGCCTTGTGTTTTGATCATACCCAGGCTGTGATCTCTCATGGCGGATAAAATCCATTATCTTATGTTCTCCTTCTCCAGGAGTCTGAAATTACATAAAATAATCTTTTCTATATGGCAATCTTTTTTTTTTTTTTTTTTTTTTTTTTTTTGGGGGGGGGGGGGGTGTACTCCGTAAGTCGGTCATTCGGTCATTAACCATTTACCACACAATCCCGAGTTTTAACAACCCCATGAAAGAAAGCTTTTGAAAACATCATGGGAAAAGGAAGAAATGCTGTTAATCAGCATTTTCTCCTTTTCCCACAATGTTTTCTACACCTCCCAAAACAAATTTCAATTTTTGACTCAGTATCTGTTTTCAAATTGGACAAGTCTAAAAATTAGTAAAGAGTTAAGGCATAAGACTTGAAACCTAAAAGTTCCAAGTTCCATTCCCAACTGAAACACTGAACTTAAGAGTGTTCTTGGGCAAGGTACTTCAGTTCTATACAAGGTGTAATCTTTAAGTGTGGAACCAAGTAAACACATGAAGTGTACTGTGATATGACAATGTTCAGAATAGTGTCAAACATCATTCACGGTGTTCCTACTAGCTTTTTATTTCAAGGGTAAACTTACCCCCTGAGCTGAAAATCTATTAATTGATTAATATTGTGGTGTTTAACACCATTTTCAACATTATTTCTGTTATGTCTTGGGGGCTAGTGCACCTAGCCATGGTTTTTCTGGAGTTTCTTTTACCAATTCTCTGCACAATATTCTTTCCAAGCCACTGGCTGCTTTCCCACTATTACCATTGTCAAAACAATGATCAGCGGTGAGAGAGGAATGAATCCTGTTGCAATGACAATCATCAATTCTCAGAAAGAAAATGGCCGAGCTGGGGATTGAACCAGCGAACCACTGTTCTCAAGTCCTGTCTCAAGTCCTGTATGCTACCAACTGCGCTACTGGGGCTTGTCTCCCCACTAGTGGTAAAGCGATCCATATTGATGATTTGCAGTGAAAAAACATGTTTTATACAGATATTTCTGTAAATGTACTACTTAAAGTCATTAAAAAAGAAAAAAGGCAGTCTGAAGTGCACCTGATCTGACATTGTCAAAGAGGCATTTTGTTATGTCATAGATTATTGCTTTTGTTGCAGCATCTTTTCATGTCAGTTAATATTTTGATAGGTATTACTGCATGATCTGAGGTCAATTTGTCAATAAGGGTAACAAGTAACTTCAAAACATGATATTTTACACCTGATAAGCCGATTAACGTCATTATCATGTTTTTCAATAGGGACATGCTGTCTTGATTAGCTGTGATAAACATTTACACATTCTACTCTCACAATTGATACATATTGTTTATGTCGGAGTTCAGATATTCTGAAATTCATGTATAGGCATTACTTGTGGCTAGTAGTTTTGTCAGTGCTTCATTTTGGAGACATTTTATTTTTAAATTGACCCATTTGGCGCTACTGGCAATCGACAGTGGGGGCCCTGTAAAAAATGTCACATGATACCTTTGTTTATGTTAATATAAGTTGTACCTACTTTGAATGTGCCATCTGATTTTCTTGATTGGCTTTTGAATTTGTTTCTGCCAAGCCTAAATGTGCTAAGTAATATTAATGCATTGCTCTCCTAACATTTTTTCAGTAACAAACAAAAACATACGTCGTTGCCACGTGCCCGCATGTAGAATATCTAGAATGGTTCGAGGGTTTTTTTTTTTACATATTTGTAATGTTGCTGTGTGTATTGCGAAGGTTTACATCATGGCACTACTGCATATACAGTTGACCATATAAAAGCATACTACTGTAAAGTTTAGCAAAGGGAATTCAGATTTAATAAAGGAAAGCCAGATAGTCAATGAGGAAAATCTCATAATGGCCTTTTTCTTCCATGTTTTTTCTTTCGTGAGGTCTCATGTGTAACCTATATCTGTTACATGAACTTAAGGTAAGCCAACTGTAATGGGCAATATTTCAAAATGAAATAAAAATCATATTATCTTATTTGTTAATGTCTTAGTGTCTTAAATATGAAAAATCAGAAACATTGCCCAATCAAAAGTAAAGTTATATGAGTTTTTAACACTCCACCCCCATTTCGGACTCCGCAACAAAACTGACACCACCCCTAGGGAATTAAAATGCAAATATTTTTTTCAAATTTATGGTGTTTTGTATCAAATTTGGTACTAAAAGACTCAGCACATAATATTCTTTCAAGGATAATAACAATTGTCTTGTAAAATTATAAAAATCAGAGAAATATGACAAAACTAACACAAAGTGTAACAGGATTTTCTTTATTTTTTTCCATTTTCTGAGACAAACCCTCCAAGTTCTTTTCAGCAATATCATACTAAAATGAATGGGGCATGGATAAACCATACTCACTTTTTTTCTAAAACCTATTTGGAACAACATATATGATTTTCAGCATCTTTCACTGCACGTAATTGAAAATATTTAATTTTGAACATACACACCCCCCTTGTGACGTTTCCATGAAAATATACAAATAATGTTACCTAAAATCAATCATCTTCAATTCTTAAGTTCAAAACACACCACTTACTATTTCTGTGAACTATTTATTGATACATTAATCTTAATTAGTACTTAGAGATTCAGATTTACAAGTTAAACCAGTTAAATGACAAGATTTTGTTCATTTTACTGCGGTACACAAGCACGTCAGTCAAGAAAGATGCATACTGAAATTGCTCAGAAGAAATACATAGTAAAATAATTTTTAGACCTTTTAACAATAAAAATCTTCATGCATAATATCAATAACCCTGCAGAAAACTTTTAACAAGACACCCATGCAAGGCTGAGTTGATTTCCTAGCATACATGGTAGGCAAAAGTAAATACGGGCAGGTAACTCTCAACTGAGACAAACATTTTTGCATATGAATGACAGGCTGAAAGTTCCTAGTCATAATAAGGCACAGAGAAATCAAAAACTGACAAAGAGCAGAAACTGGCCTTTAGATTAACAACAAGATGAAACAAGCATTTTTTTCACACCCAGTCAAGGTCACACTAGGAGGAAAAAATGTCAAGAGTCTCATCAAAGCTGTTGTTCAACCGTTTGAGAATTTTCAAATGACTTTGCATAAATGTTCATAATGAAAATATAGTATGCAACCCTGGGGACTTGCTACTGTAGCTTTACCAGTTACCACACCCTAAGAATTTTTGAAAACATAGTGGGAAGAGGAGAAAATGCAGGTAACCACATTTTCTACTTTTCCCACCATGTTTTCTTACCTTTCAGGCTCTAATCATTCAAGCCACATTTAATTTGTGGTCTGCAAAAGCTTTCATTTTGGACCAGTATAAAATTTTGTTATGTGGTAAAGAGTTAGTGGTCAAAGTCACAAAACCATGTTTAAGAACCCTTTACCAAACAACCTGGCGTTTTAACAACCCTGAGAAAAAGGCATTTGAAAATGAGGGAAGAGGAGAAACTGCTGTTATCAAATTTCTGGTGATCAGAATTTCCTCCTTTTCCCACAATACCAACATATCAAAAACAAATTTTCAATGAGCCAAATTTGTCACCTGCAAATGCTTTGGTTTTGGAAAAGTCAAAATTTTGTAATTGGTAAAGAGATGAAGAATTCTAAATTATTAGACACAAACATTCATGAACACTTTTTGCACAGCAAAGCCTCCACTGAACCACACTGGAGTATGATTGGAATACTCTGGTAACCATAGATTAAATGACTGAAAACAGTCAATATCCAATTGGAAACATTTATGAAAGCACTGTGAAAAAAGAACCATTTGCTCAGACAACCAAATGCATGTTTTCTGCCATGTTTCCCTCTCTAGTTATGACAATGTAAAATACAACACAAGTGGGATATACCATTATGAAAATAACCATGCTTACTGCAGTCTAGGTATTGTTTCAAATGGATAATTTCATAATATGCAATCAAAAAATGTTTTGGAATAAAGATAGTATCATCTATAAATACTAATAAAACACTATTCCACAAAAAGCATTCCCACATTTTTTTAGTCTGATCCTGGTATGATCTTTCTAGTCTGATCCTGTTTCTATACCATTTCACCTTTTTCCGAACAAACAGGTATTTCAACAGCTCTGTAGCAGTTTACATTTCAAAAAGACTGAGGGAAAGGGATAGTTGCCCAGTGCCTGCACTTTCCCCTTTTTTTCAAATGTTTTCAAGCCTATCCAATAGTGAATATTGTAATGCCTATCTATTTCAGGAAAATCTAAAATACTTATGACAAAATGATTGTTACATGACAAGAAACACATAAACATTGTCTGAAAAACATAAAAAAAAAAAATCAACAGTTACAGTTTATCAAAGTACAGAGACACTTTTGGAACTGTTTCTTCTAAAACTGGATTTCCAGATAAATGGACAGGCTTGAAATTGCCACGTTGAACAGCAGCTGGAATCTGTTTGGTATCCACATGTTGCTCATAACCAATACCTGTGAATGTGTACATATATAGTTGAGCTATGCTCTGTGAAAAGGGAGCTGCAACTGCAAAAAGAATCAACCCAGGTCAGCCTGTGCAGTCCACCCAGGCTTACATGGTCCCACAATGTTTGCCATTTGAAGATTTTCTGTATGTCCATGGACCAGTCTACCTCATGATTCAGTTGATTGTAAGACAAAATGGAGTTTATAGACCCATAATCATATGATGCCTTGCTTGGTATAATAGATCAGAGAAATGCATTAAGTCTCTTTTTCATAGAGCATGGCCCATATTTCTATAAATATTTATCTTTCTGTGTGTTTATGCCACTTGGTGAAACACGGCCAGATTATTCACTGAGTGTATGTGATATTAATGATTTTCACAATTTGAAATAAAATGCTAGTTATCATCTACTTAATTTAACCTGACCCAGGTCAAAATCATTAACATAAATTAATATTCTATTTTCATCCTCAACATTGCTCGGCATATGTCCCGAATGGTCATGGAAATATTTTGCAGTTTACGCCAATCAACCCTTAACCTACTGGATATGTTTTAGGGACCTAGAGGAAGAAGCCCTCTGCAGAATCGAGAGAGATTAGTATAAGTTGTAAGAACTTGTTTCTCAATCGATGTAAAATAAATATGTTTAAACTAAACTAAAACATGGAGTTGTATGGTAAAGGGTTAAAATATGCAGCATCCTCCTAATTACACCATTCAAGGGTTTAGAAAAATCAACCTCATAATTCCTTATAGCCAAAAAATCAAAGCATAGCTGATCATTTTGAATTTCAATTTCATTTTGCCTCCCTATCTGAGAGAGCATTAATTATTATTTTCATGAAAAAAAAAAAAGGCTTAAAAGTGTAAAACCTACTGTATTTTTGCTATGTATACCTGCTTAGCAGCTAGTTGGGTGGTTTCCTTAGCCAGTGATTCAATTGCCCCTCCTGATCGCTCTTCGATATTCTTTAGATATGCATCACTAATTGGCTTCAAAAAGCAGCCAGGAAGCAAGGAAGTTGTTAACTCTGTAGCCAGGCTATCAATCATGACTGTAATAAAAAAAGGTTTATAGGAATACAGTTCATTGCATTACCATGTATTAAAGTTACCTACTGTACAATGAAAAATTTGAAATTTCAACAGTCAATGGTCATAAAAACAATGAAAATTACAAATTATATAGGATCCAGCAGTCTGCCCAGAAATTCTTTAATTGTAGTAATGTTCCTAACACATGTGAAATTTGAAATATTGTTGGCCAACTGAGAAGCAATTTCTGCTCTTCCCCCAACGTTTTCTGTGTTTTTTATTCCACCCAAATTCTGATTTTTTAATAGAATAGGTTTTTAGAATTTAAGGCCATGAACGCTGCCCAATATGTTTTAGTTTAGTTTAAACATATTTATTTTACATCAATTGAGAAACAACTTCTTACAACTTATACTAATCTCTCTCGATTCTGCTTCCTGGGAACTACACCAGTACTCGCACCGAATGTGTGGGCCAATGAAAAATCCCAAAGTTGACACCCGCTCCCTGGTATCAAACTCAGGACCTTATGATTACAAGGCTGACGCTCTACCTCACAACCACGAACACCACAATATGTTTTGGAGGCTAGGGTCATTCTGTATTACATAGTTTAATAAATTGGAGTACTGTAGTACAGATAACTGTAACCGATTGCTACATGTATTTCACTTTTTCACCAATTGCCTCCTGGATCATGCCGAGCACAAAACAATGTCCAAGGGTGAAAGGGAGCACCCCAAAAGTTTCCTGATTGAGACTATACATAGGAGGAAGGGCTTACATTGTACTTGATCATGTACATTTACATATATGTACTGTATCCATCCATTCAGAAATGTTTTTTATAGCAGAAAGAAGTGTCAGACACATGTATACAGTACTTTAAGCAAACAACTCAGATATAACAAAATTTTCAAAGATAAAAAGAAAATATGATAGGTCTTACCTGAACTCAGTTTAGTACTAGCAACAAAATATGGCATCCCTCTTGATTTGACATGGTGGGTCTTACCGCAGGCCACTTTATTTATCAAATGACAAAATTCACATTTAACATATAACTATCCACTGAGTCCTTTCTATATTTCTCCCAACAACGCTGTCGTACGTGAAGGAAATAGGCCCAAGAAGGCACAATTGACACGCTCTCAAGTTTTTCGAAAGAACATCGAATTCAACCGACATTGGCCAACCTTCCAACTATCAATTGTCGTGGCAACTTCAACATGAACACAGGCCTCAGGCAAAGAATCCACAAGCATAGTTATGGCAGTCAAAATTGGTCTTGGGGCAAGATTGGGCAGCCTTTCTTTCTGTTTTGCGAGAATCGGCCTTTAGCGTCGCGAAATTGCATGACAACTACACCGGAAGTTTCAAAAAAATTCATATTTTTTTTGTTTTTATTTTTTATCGGTCACATTAATCGACAAAACTACTATAAAAATCTTATATCATTCATAAAGTATCATTGTATATTAAAAAAGAGGTGATAAATAGTTTAATCATGCCGTGTCCGGCAGTTGACATGAATGCCCGACCGTTCTCCGCAGCTTCCCGAGGCAATCCGATTGTTGTACGTAGAATACCGACATTGACTGACATTGGCCGATGTTTCACTATCTCATTACAGTTGGCCAACCTTAAATTTCATAACATGATTTACACAGGAATCTGCTCAAGTGGGAATATTGATTCAAGCATCCTAACAAGAACCATTTGCTCTAACTTATTTGAGGCTGCTGGCAACTTAATTCAGAAAGTGTTTGAATAGTGTTTTACATTGCCTAGGTTCCAGTCTGCTCATTTTTTTCCTTTTTTATCATTTGGTACTTTGTCAAATATGACAACGAAAGCGATAAACAGTTAGCTGCCAAAGATCAACAGCAGACTGCAGTTCTAAGGAGAGCATATACCATCTTTAAATTTATTACCACCATGACCCAGGCTATATTTTACTTTGCTTTAAGCGGTTAGTCATATAATGGTGATAGCTCACTAATACATATCTTTCCTGGATTTCATCATTACTAGGCAGGCAGACATTTGGTAATTATGTAACTAGATGAAAAATTTTGGATTAGTTTAAATTGACAGCATATGCAGGCAATGAATTAAAATTATAAATGGCTGAACTAATGGTATCTGTCTTTCAAAGGGTTGAAAACATTGAGGAAAAAAGGAGAAAATGCTGGTAACCAGCATTTTCTCCTTTTCCCACAATGTTTTCAATAGGTTTCTCCCTCAAGGTCATGACATGGGATTATTTGGTAAAGAGTTAACCAGCTGATGTTTCATGAACTGGCCATATCAAAATGACCATATTAATTTCAAAACCTATGATCTACTCTGTAGGCAGATGAGTAAACCAAGCAGATGGAATTCATATCTGGGCCTGTTTTACAAACCATAATAAATTGCAATCTAGGTCTTACTTTAGCATTAGAAAATAACACAACTTCTGATTCAAACTAAATACATGTAAACAAATTTGAATTAGCAAGGTATTAAGACAATCAAATTACTACTTGACTTTTACTTCAATATGCCTTCAATGGAAAAATTCACAGTGATTCTAATACCTCATGCCCAGATAAGTATACCCTGACACCATGCCACAATGGATCTGTGCTGATTTTCTTCACAATGAAATACTTCAACTGTTCCTGTAGCTTTACCATGAATGGGGTTCCTGAAAATTTTCAACATCATACTATACATAAACAAGAGGACCACTGGCCCTAAATCGCTCACCTGAGTAAAGTCATCTGGGATTGATAGAGCTGAAGAGATCCTGGTTGTGATGATGTAAAACACATGAGTGTAAGTGACCTACTTTTTGACCAGACATGACCAAATTTCAAACTTGTCCCAGATATCAACAAGAAAAATATTCTGACCAAGTTTGAGGAGTATCAGGCTGAAAGTTTAATTATTTCAGTTATATCATGGCAGCCAGTGCACCTATCCATGCTTTCCTGGAGTCTCTTTTACCAGTACTCCTCACAATTTTCTTTCCAAGCCACTGGCTGCTTTTCCACAAAAAGAGAAGAATGAATCCTGTTGCAATGAATATCATCAGTCCTCTGAAAGAAATTGGCCAAGCCAGGGATCGAACTCATGACTTCCTGTTCTCAAGCCCTGCACGCTACCAACTGAGCTGTCGGGGGCTCGGCTCTGGCTGAAAGTGTGGCCTCTAGTCTGTACACAACATTTTTCAAAGATTTGGGCCCTGTGACCTACTATTTGACCCGACATGATGAAATTTTGAACTTGTCCGAGATATCATCTGACATAGCTTCAACAGTATCAGGCTGAAAATGTGGCCCCTAGAGTTCATGCAGGGCTTTTCTAAGATTTGGCCCAATGACCTACATTTTTACTCAGTGTGACCCAATTTCAATCTTGTCTGAGATAGCAAGACAAACACTCTGACCTAGTTTCATGAGTACCTGGCTGAAAATGTGGCCTCTTGAATGCACACAAGGTTTTTCTAAGAGATGGCCCAGTCACCTACTTTTTCACCTGACATGTTCCAATTTCAAACTTATCCAATATATCACTAGGTCAAACATTCTGACCATGTTTCAAGAGTATCAGGCTGAAAATGGCCCCATAGACTGCATATATGGTTTTTCTATTTGGCCTGGAGACCTACTTTTTGACCCGAAATGACCACATTTCAAACTTCTGAGATATCATCAAGACAAACATTCTGACATAGCTTCAACAGTATCAGACTGAAATGCTGTCTCTAGACTGCACACAAGACTTTTCTAAGATTAGACCCAGTGACCTACTTTTGACCCTACATGACCCAATTTTGAACGTGTCCAAGATATCATCAAGACAAAAACTCTGACCCAGTTTCATGAGTATCAGGCCAAAAATGTGGCCTTTGAAGTGCACACAAGGTTTTTCTAAGATTATTCCAAGTGACCCACTTTTTGACCCAACATGACCCACTTTCGATCTTGTCCAAGATATCAAGACAACATTCTGATTAAGTTTCATGAGTATCAGGCTGAAATTGTGCCCTCCAGAGTGCATGCAAGATTATCTAAGATTTAGCCTGGTGACCTACTTTTTGACCCTACATGGCCCACTTTCGAATTATTTGAAATTTTATCAAGACAAACACTCTGACCAAGTGCCTGTTTGTAAGTGTGGCCTCTAGAGTGCACACAAGGTAAATGTTGATGCACCATGCACGATGGACACAGCACGATCACAAAAGCTCACCTTGAGCACTTTGTGCTCAGGTGAGCTAAAAACAATTCACATTAAAATTCCTCATTAAAATAAAGCATACATACATAGTTCTTAATAGCTACCGGTAGAATCTTTCAACATCCCCCCCCCCCCCCATCAACAATATGGAACATAATCAACTGCTCTCTTTCTGAGCATGTTTTCAAAAGCTGCTACTGACAATGGCATAAGAAGGTTTCAGTTACATCGCGGTGGCCAGAGCACCTATCCATGCTTTTTTAGAGCTTCTTTTACCAGTACTCCTCACAATATTCTTCCAAATCACTGGCTGCTTTCCCACATGACCATCATTGAAACTATGGTCGGTGGTGAGAGAGGAATGAATCCTATTGCAATGACTATCATCAATCCTCAGAAAGAAATTGGCCAAGCTGGGGATCTAACCAGCGACTCCCTGTTCTCAAGTCCTGACTGAGCAACTGGGGCTTGGTAACTCATTGTTGGGTGAAAGGTAAAAGAAAGGTATTTCATCCTATAAGATTCAAACTTGATACATACACATGATACAAAAATAGGTACAAAAATAGATCATACCAGGTGTGATACAGTTAGAATCAAATCTTTTCTCCATTGGAAGGGTTTCACCTTTTTCTCTGGCTCTTTTCTCCAATTCTTCAGCTTCTCTTGCAGATCTAACAGTAACATGTAGATAAAATAAACATGTAAATGGACCGGCCACAGAAACCCAAGCCAAATTCAAGGGCAGCTTACTCTGCAATACTACTAGATACAAGATGCCATCATGCACAGCTACATGTACCATTATATGTTATCATTCACATTATTCACAAATTATGCTTAAACAATGACCAAACTGTCCTATAGTAATAATGCTTGATAACCCATGTAAACCAAATTTTCACAGTTGTTTTTAAAGAAAACCCTTTTCAATCAAACTAAAGCGCCTCACCTGAACCTACGACCCCTCTGCTGGTTCATTTTGGCTCTTGGTGCAACACCATCCACAGCCATGAAGAAAACTTTTCTAGGCTTTATCATCCTGAACAAGAACTGTAACAAAAAGCATCTAAGGGATACATATGTGACCCATCACGCAAAAAGGGACCATCTGGGAATTCTGTTCATCAATTAGATGAAAACAGATCAATGATAGTGCAGGTCAGTTCAAGTTGATAACTCAAAAATGATTGTATAAAAAGGTACAATGACCACTTTTCATACAGAAAATGTCATTAAAGCGAAAAGAGTCAACCCTGGTCAGCCTGCGCAATTCGCGCAGTCTGACCAGGGTTGACACTTTTCGCAGTTCCCAGATGGTCCCTTTTGCGTGATGGGTCACATATCTTAAAGGTGAATTGATTTATGGCACTTTCAGCAATATACCAAATATCATGCAGATGATTCGTTTATTAGAGCCTTTCTTGAATGTCATCAATGCAAGGTGTTTGGCTCTATAGTGCCTTATCCAAGGAAAAGATAAAGTCATGCACTTGACCCTGTATCACGCAATCCTCTTTTTTTAGGACCCTGAGAAATAGAGGGTAATGAAAACATTGTGAGAAAAGGAGAAAATGCTAGTAACAGTTATCAGCATTTTCTCTTTTTCCCACTGTATTTTCTTCACTTAGTTTTCAATAAGACCTATAAGGTGAGAACATACTAGCAATGTATGAATGAGACAGTTCTAAAGAGTACCCATAATATAGGTTTTTGGTACAGATAATTTCTCTCTACTTGTAGCAGACAATACATTGATTGAATGGTGTTTTACCGCTTTCAACCTCATTTCTGTTATATCATGGCATCAGCTCATATATTCTCATCGTATTTCCTGGTTTTCACCAGTATTAGGCAACGGCTCTGAAGTGTCTTGCCCAAGGACACTCCTACAACTAGAGGCCCTTGAGGGCCTGAAATCACTCTATTGGCAGTGATTTTGCTTTTATGCAATATACATTATGAATTCATGATGCAAATAGAAAAAAAGACAAAAAACACAAAAATGTGTTCCTGCAACTGGGCTTGAACCCACTAAGACAGCATAAGTAGGCATGGTGAATTGAACAAACAGTGAAAAAAAATGAAGTACAATTTCTCAAAACTAAATGTTTGGAATCCAGCCAAATTTGAAAGGGTTTCAGTGCGCCTTGTATTAGCCAATCCTAGCAAATTTCAAAGAAATATAACTAATAATGTGGACTTTGTTGAGTACACGATACTAAGTCATCAAATGGCTGCTTTTCCTGAACCGTTTAAACTTTACTAGATTTTCTTCACTTTTAATAGAGTTCAATCCCTTGATGAACCAAGCAATGTTTGCAAGTTTCAAAAGAATTGGATCAACACTGTGAACTTCATTGCCTAAACAAGATATGGAAATTTTCAACTTTGAATGGCTACTTTTCCCATACTGATTGTCAGATTTTTTTTTCAAAATCCAATGATTCAAGCTATTTATAAATACAAAGCAACCATGCAAGTTTCATGAAAATCCAACCTCAAAATGCTGACTTCATCGCATAAACAAGAACTGCAAATGTTCAATTTTAAATGGCTACTTTTTCCATACTGACAGTCAGATTTCTTTTCAAAATCGTTAGATGTTGATGAGACAAAGCAACTGTGCAAATTTCATGATAATCCAACCACAAATGCTGACTCATCGCATAAACAAGAAATGAAAAATTTCAACTTGAAATGGCTACTTTTCCCATATTGTTTGTTGGATTTTTTTCAAAATCATTAGGGTTGAAGCTATTGATGAGATAAACAAACTGCAAGTTTCACAAAAATCTAATTACAAATGCAGACTTTATCATGTAAACAAGAAATGGATATTTTAACTTGAAATGGCTACTTTTCCTATATTGTTTGTTGGATTTTTTTCAAAATCAGTTGGGTTGAAGCTATTGATAAGATAAACAAACTGTGCAAGTTTCACGGAAATCTGACCACAAATGCAGACTTTATCGCGTAAGCAAGAAAAAGACTAACAGATGGACGGACAGATGGACAGACGGACGACGGAAACCATGCCATGACATAAGCTCTGCTGGCTTTCAGCCAGTAGAGCTAAAAACCCAGTGGATCAAATAAGGCTCAAAGCCAGGGCCTCATGGTCCCAAGTCCTACACTTTACCACTGAGCCACACAGAACTCCAGCAGACAATGCAAAAAACCAATCTGTAGTAAAATAAAAGAAAAAGTCATAAAAAATTACATCCTTTTACAATAAAGTTTCTCAAACATTCATGTATAAAACAATAAATCATATTGACAATCCATATTTTACAAGGAAAGTTTTAAACTTTTATTCAAATAGACTACATTTATGTGCGTGGTTTCCCTACATGAAACTTTCCTGTCTCTCTCTTTTTTTTTCTGGAATCACCTGTCTATCAGTACTATTACAAAAATTAATTACCTCAAGATAATGCATGATATCCGAGAAGATTTTTTCTTCTGTAATCCTAAAGTGCGGATTGTCATCTTCAGGATGAGAGCAAACATGAATAATGCCATTCATATCAAGGTAGAGATTATCAAACTCTGGTATCTGAAACATACAACACTTAGGATAGGATATGGTTATCTATCTATTCTATCTATTCAATTCAAATTTATTCTCAATATGTGAATATATGCGGGGACCAGCACATTTTATGTCCTGTTTCAGCATTTGATTTCCCGAACACCCTTAGTTCGCTTATTCAATAATGGAATGGCCGTTTTTCTCCTCTAAGTTAAATATTCATCTGAAAAACTTATTTGTTTACTCGTTCCTATTCACCACTCGTCCTGTCAGACAACCATGACTGATATTTCACTCGTCCTCATCCCTTTCTTACTCGTAAATGCATGCGGACAAGTGGATTCTTTGGACCCTGTTTGCAATGTATAAATCTAAATCCGACCACAACTGTTTCCGACATGAAATGAAAGTGTATATAAAATATTTTGCAATACTATTTTTTGTGAGGTTTACCCTTAACTTGAAACAAAAATCATTTTAGTTCACCTTTTTAAAGGGGTCAGGCGATTATACTTTTGGTGAAGTCACTAGGTGGCGAAACTACATGTGACAGCGATGCTCGCCACATACGCATATAATATTATGAAAAACAAAAAGCATCCCCTGTGCAAATGACTTGGTATGATCGAGAACATTCTACAAGGGTGTATTTTTACCCTGACGTAGAAACTGCATGAAACTGTTTATCATTTTGGCACCCAAGACAAAAACTAAGCGAAAGGCCAAAATTGGGTCACACATCCATCGCTAGAAATTTTGTTAATCCTTGACAAAAATTTTATCCAATTGAAGAATTGAGTTTCTGTAACATTCTTTTTCTTCTACTGCTAAGCAGTTCATTAACAATGTGAAAGTAAGTTTCCAAGATTTTGATGCATCTTTTGCATAATTTGCTGAGTTTAAATATTTTTTGTGTATGCACCGGTAACTGGGATGAAGTGACTTTCGATCTCTTTTGCCAACTATGTAAACCTTTACCCAAATAAGCATGCCGAAAGACAATTTAGTCAGATTTTCTTAAAAATTGCTCTATTTGACCTAATAATCTACTTTATCAAGCCATGTTACACCATCAAGGTAATTCCTGAAGCTCTTTTGATAATATAAATGTTGGCAGGCCAATAACTGGGTAAGGGAGTACCAGTATATATCAAGTTTGTCGGTGTGAAAAAGGTATAGCTTAGTCAGGAATTAAAGAGTTTTTCTATCTTTTTTTCTACGAGTTATTTTGGGGCAAGTGGTCGTCATACAGTCAAAGGAGCAACATCTTCTTAAAATGTGCTCGCATCTAATGGGTTTTATATTGATAACTTCCCATTTCGTCTACTTCCCATTCCGTCTACTCCCATTCCCTCTACTATTTCTGCAATTGTTCCCATTTTGTCTACTCCCAAGTTTACATCCATTTTGTCTATTTCCCATTTCATCTACTCCCTTTTTTGGGGTAAAATTTAAATGCAATAATTTAATTTTTTCTTTTGGTTGTATGGTTGTATTGGGGTTTAACGCCACTTTAACAGCTAAGGTCATATCATGGCGGTCAGTGACGCACATATGTTTCCTGGCTTTCTCACACCAGTACTAACACAACTTTCTTTCCAAAGCCACCGACTACTTTTCTCACATGCTTCAGCAGAGGTGAGAGGCGAAAAATACGCCAGAAAGAAAGTTCGCCTCAAGCGGGTATCGAACTCACAACCACCAGGTCATGAGTCCGACACGCTCACCACTGAGCCACCCGGGCGGGCTTAATTTTTACTACTTTTGTGACTTTTATTTACTGAATGACAATTTTTTCAATTCGCAAACAAAATTTGATATAATTTATTTAACATAAAATAATACTCCTATATTAAGTGGATTTTACTACATTTTTTTCAAAATAGTCTTTTTCAAATATCAAATAAAATTCAATACTTCTTTATCAGAATTTTCAATTCAGTATTAAAAAACTTCATTTTTTTCAAATAATTCTTTTAAAAAAGTTCTTAGTTCATTGTTCAAAAGTACTATAACAATCAATCTCAAAATGCATCATCATCATTATCATCATAATTACCTTTAGAATCAACTAAATCAAATAGATATTGATATTTATGTCAACATTTTAAAGACAGACATCAGATAATTTCAAATCTAAATTAAATCATAAAAAGAAAAGTGAAAAAGATCTATACATTATTTTGATATAAAATAGCAATTATTATTTGCTTTCTTTAATTGAAATGTGTGTATACCATGATAAAGGGAGAAGGAATGTAATTTTCTTTAATCTATACTTAAATTAACTGTGGACATAAGTCAATCAATTACTTTTAACAAAAGAGTGAAAAACCTGGATAAAACCTATTTATAGGGGTATCCTGTGATCTTGACAATGGGCTTTTTAATAAAGGATTCAAAAGATAATACCGTATATGCTCTTTGATGCTAAATTATACTGGTGTAATCGAATTTTGCCAATGCAAGGGAAACTGCTCTTGCGGATTGCACAAAACGATAGTAATTTTCTTTATGGTTAAATATCTATGCACTTGTATTCAAATACTTTTGTAAAAATAATTTTTACCACTTAAACATCTAAATTTATCTGTCAAAACATCGTTAGAAGTGAGACAGTACAAAGTGGCCATCTATAAAAAGAGTAAGCCAATTTCGACAACTCTGGTTTTCCAAAAATTAGAGGCCCCAGAGAGGGTAAAATGAAATAAAAAATTCACAGCATCATTTCAGCAATATTCATTGTCTCCCTTGGATATTAACTCTACATTTACTTCCTATGAGAAAACCTGAAGGACATAAAACAAAAGGCAGCTCTCAGAAAATAAAATTGACAGTTATGTGATTTTTTGTGTTACAATTATTTCTGCTGTTGCACTGAAACATTACAATCTAACTCAGGATGACAGTGTTGGGGATAAAGAGGCTGTAAATCTGAAAAAGATAACCTTTTGTAGCTCACAGGGAAAACTATTTTCTTGTCTTTGTAGTGATTTTTGTACCTGATTCAGTCTATTTTCTTAGGAAACAAGAGGGCCAAGATGGCCCTGTATCGCTCCACTTGCTTTTTAACCCTTTACCACACAAATCGAAGTGTTAATGACCCTGAAAGACAAGGCTTTCAAAAAAACATCCTGAGAAAAGGACATGTTGTAAGCCATTTCCCTTGATTAATGTTTAAATTGAAGTGACAATATTTTGAAGCCCATGTTAAACTTGCGATCCCTGGAATGAAGGCAATTTTGACCCCAGACCTACAATATGAAACTAGAATGTGTGGTTATAAACAAAAAGATTTTTTAATCTTGCCCAATAAAAAGTCATGTAAAACAAGTTTGCTGAATAAAAGGCCCTGTAAAATATGTGATCCATGACACAGGTTTATCAAGTTTTCACTATAAAAGCCAATGTAAAACTTGTGACCCCTGGTGTGGAGTCAAACTTGACCCCCAAAGTTAAAATTTGGGCCCTCTTGGTAGAGGCCCATTATATAAAGTTACATGCAAAATTTGGTAGCCCTAGGCCTAAATATGGCTATGTACAAGTAGATTATTAAAGTTTCCTTATATAAGACCATGTAGAACTTGTGACCCCCTGGGGTGGGGCTACATTTGACCCCCTGGGCTATAATTTGGGCACCCTTGATAGAGACCCCCTAGATAAAGCTAAATGCAAAATTTGATAGCCCTAGCCCTTATAGCTAGATGCGAAAGATTTTCCTATATAAGCCCGCCCATGTAAAACATGTTACCCCCCGGAGCGAAGTCAAATTTGACCCTTGGCTATAATTTGGACACCCTTGGTACAGGTCCACTAGATAAAGCTACATGCCAAATTTGGTCGCCCTAGGCCCCATGGCTAGGTCAAAGAAGAATTTTAAAGTTCTCCCTATATAAGCCCATGTAAAACTTGTTATATAAGCCCATGTAAAACTTGTTACCCCCAGGCAGGGCCTAATTTGACCCCAGGGCTATAATTTGAACAATCTTGGCAGAGGTCCACTAGATAAAGCTACATGCCAAATTTGGTAGCTCTAGGCCCTATGGCTAGGTAGAAGAGGAATTTTAAAGTTCTCCCTAAATAAGCCCATGTATAACTTGTAACCCCCGGGGCGGGGCCAATTTTGACCCCAGGGCTATAAATTGAAGAAACTTGGTAGAGGTCCACTAGATAAAGCTACATGCCAAATTTGGTAGCCCTTGGCCTTACGGTTTCAGACAAGAAGATTTTCAAAGATTTTCAAAATTTTTCAGTTTTGTTGCCATGGCAACCAGAGTTTTTGAAGGAATTAAATTCTTTCAAGAAATTCTGAAGAGGACCATGGCAGGATCATTTCTGTGAAGTTTCATCAAAATTGGATGGGTAGTTTCAGAGAAGAAGACGTTTTAAAAAAAAGTTAACGCACGGACGGACGGACGCACGGACGGACGGACAGACGGACGCACGACGGACAACAGGCCATGACATAAGCCCGCTGGCCTTCGGCCAGTGAAGCTAAAAATGAATAAGGACCCCTCTGTCATTCTTATGGATATATTTCCCTTTAGGTGCCCCATATGAAACTTGGGCTATTAAAGTTCAAAAGATAACCTGTCAAACCGAAAATAGACAACACAAAAAAGTTTTAAGCTAAAAGTATCTTTTAAAATCTGCATATAATGGAGACACCTGAAAAGTGATAATAAAATGGCGGGGAAAAACTTGTGAGAGGTCGTTTATGAACTTTTTCCTATTGATAGGTATTTTTCTGTCATTAGGTTCAAATGACAGTTAAAAACACCTTTGCTGCTAAGATATCAATCATTTCCGTGAGTGGATGGTGTCACAGATACAAAAATATTGCCCGAGAACATAGTTGACGAAATTCGATTACTAGCGAAATTCGCTTACGCTCCTATATATCTTCGAGTGCCCTTATTCCGTGAGTGTCCTTGAACTGGTGATTTTTTGTTTACATCTCCTAAAGCACACAGTTTGATGACGTCACACGGTATTTCTACTCCTAACCCTTACCAGTAATCGAACATTTTATTGCCCTTGAATTTCAGCCAAATACCAGACAAATACTTTTAAAAATCAATCAATCATCTAATTTAAAAGAAATTGACACCATTTTTCTTATATCTTAGGCCTAAAAAAAAAATAGTTTGTTTAGGGTAACATCTCCAAAAATGTTAGGTAGGGTAGGGACAATTTTTTTTTTTTTTTTTTTAAACCCCCCCCCCAAAAAAAAAAACATTTTGAAATGGTGGTATTTGCTTTCGAAAATGGAAAAAAAAAGAGAAAATGCTGGCTACCAGCTCAGAGTCCCTTTTCTCATTATGTGTTCAAAAGACCTCTAGTCTGTCACTAACTTTCTGATTGTGCGGTAAATGGTCAAATTCTATCTAAACTATACTTCTACATTTGCATCTTTTTTCCCCACTGAATGCTGTCCACTTTTGTTTAACTCTTTTCTGAATTGAAATTTTTTAGACTTGTCCAAATTAAAAGTATTTGCTGACAACAAAACAAATGTAACTCACAAATTGAAATTTGTTTTGGGAAGGGTAGAAAACATGGGAAACAAAGAAAATATGGGTTTATAGCATTTTCTCCTTTTCCCTCAATTTTCCCACAATGTTTTCAAAAGTTTTTTTTTAAGGATTGTTAAAACTGTGGATTGTGTGGTAAAGAGCTAAAACAGCTGAAAAAGTGAAAAACATTTATTTGCAAGTTTCTAAATAAACTGAATAAATACTAGAATGTTTCGTTTATTTTTATGTTTAATACCCTCCCCCTCCAGAGCACTTTAGAGGACTATATATATTATACTGATTTAAAGTAAACATTTTATCTGTAGAAAAGTTGGGTTTACAAAGGTTATGCATATTGTTTTTTATCTAGAACACACATTCTTGACACAACTTTGAAATTACAAGTATCCACTTTTGTTGTCCTTCAGAGTTATAATGTGAAACAACAAGAGTGTCCTCATCAAAATATACGCTGCCACATGGCTGCTATTTCAAGCAGCTAGCTTTAGAGACTAAAGAGTTGGAATTTCTAGCACCTACCTGGGTAGCTCAATGGATATATTGTGTTACTTGTGATCTAAAAGTTTTACGTATGGACTGATGGATGGACAGACGGACGCACAACAGACTCATTGGTCACTGGCTTTGATTAAGCAATAAAATATGAAGTTTCATGAAATTATGTCCATTAGTTGGAGATACATTGATGAAAAACATTTTTTTTCCCCATGACACAGCAATAAATTCCAAAACCCTGACAATATGCGCTAGGTCACATGATCTGTGAAAATTTCATCCAAATCCGTTGAGATATGTCCAGTATTAATTAAAGAGATATTGGTGAAAAATGAAATATAACATGAAGCCCCCTTTTTCCATGATGCAACTATAAATCGCAAAACCTTGACAATCTGCACTAGGTCACATGATGAGAAACATTCTATGAACATTTTATCCAAATCCGTCAAGAAATGTGGGAGGAGTTGCGTTCACAAGAAACAGACTTTTGTAAGGATGGACGCAGTTTAAATTTGACATGAAGCCCCCTTTTTCCATGACACAGTAATAAATTCCAAAACCCTGACAATATGCGCTAGGTCACATGATCTGTGAAAATTTCATCCAAATCCGTTGAGATATGTCCAGTATTAATTAAAGAGATATTGGTGAAAAATGAAATACAACATGAAGCCCCCTTTTTCCATGATGCAGCTATGAATTGCAAAACCTTGATAATATACGTTAGGTCACATGATGAGAAACATCCTGTGAAAATTTTACCCAAATCCGTCAAGAAATGTGGGAGAAGTGCTGCTGCTCCTCAATTTTATATAGATCAGACACATTTTACCTGGAAACTAAAGTGGCATCACTTGCCAGAAGTGTAGGAGAGATTAGAAAGCCTTGGAAAATTTTTGCATAGCGGCTCCTAGCCTAGGCAGTTTCAGGTTTTTCTCTAAGACCAGGTAGGGTAAATCAAGCTGAGTGAAAGCGGGTGGGGGGGGGGGCAGAGCAAGAACAAGGCAAGTTTGGGTAGATTTATATTTTCCGAAAGAAATTATTGTTGCTTCATTGTAACAAAGATAGAAAAAAAAAATGAAAATACCTGTCTAATATGAAGACCTATTGACGCTTGATACAAATCTAAACTTCTATCGTTGCCGTCGTCTAGTTTAGTCCAGTCCGTCCTGTCAGATAAGTTGCAACGTCCATTAAAATTTTTCGAATGTTATATCTGCATTGAACACCTTAATTGTTCGTAGTTCTGGAGCATGCTAGCACTTTTGCCGAATGATGTTTAACAGAACTTGTTCAATCTGAAATCTAGCAAACCAAAAGTAGCGACAATGCACTACAGAACCGGAAATGCGGTGATGACAACAGAGATGACGGGATCCTGTCTATATTTTACGCGAAGAAAAGCGAAAATCACAAGTAAAAGTTCGTTACACAGTCTGTATAGTACCTCAGTATTTCGGGCGTGATTTGTTGTAGAAGATAAAACTGGTACCCGTTTGTCTTTTGTAACTGTGCGATAGGATACGAACGTTCGATAAACAGAAGTTCCTGTGTGGAGTTAGCGAAAAAGCCCGATCTCTCCGCCTGCTTGTATGTATTTTTAGAAATGGAAAACCCACGTTATTGCGTTTGACAATTTGTGTTTAAGGTCAGTTCAATATACTCCGATACACGGTAGCTTTTGTACAGGCGTAGGAGTTTTCATGCATAATTATGTATGTAGTAGTACATGATTGTACACCTTTAATATAATGCGCAATATTTGCCGAAGAAGGCGTCCTGTGACACAGTATGATAAAAGGCTTATTTTTTTTTTTTTTAATCGGAAGTCAAAAAAAAAATTAGGGTCGGGGCAAAATCTCCAGGTAGGGTCGGGTTACCCGAAACAAACTATTTTTTTTTTTTACGCCTTAATAGTGTTCCTTCACAAAAAATGCAAAGATCTATGACTTTATGCTATAAATACTACTGAGTTACCGGAATTAGGTCACGCCATGTTTGCTCAAGACGGCCGATGGCATGTTTGTTTATTTATGCACATTGAACATGGAAATTGCTATCTAAGTTAATTTTTCTCATGAAAGTCATCAGAAATGATTTTTTTTATGAAGGCAAGCAATTTCTAGCTCATGTTCCTGTCTAAATTCTTCATTTCATTATGTTGTTTCCTCATCATCACGGAATACGGACACTCATACTCCCGATTCGGGGTCTAGCTCCGATGTTATTTTTGTGATTGCTTCTCCGCTAGACTCCCACAGCAGCCTTTTTTAAAAGTATCTGGAATGAATATGATTTTACCGGCATCTTTTCAAACGGCTCTATGCGAAAAAATTTCCAATGACAGCTAATAAAATGGGCATGGATTGTTAGATAAATGATTAATCTTTACAAAAAAAACTGAAGTTAGTTAATATCTAAATCTTACCTTCGTGCAAATCTGTACTTTTCAACGTAAATAACCGTTGACCTACTTCACCAGAAATCAAAGGATGGTGATATCATCAATGCGCATGTCTCGGCAGAAATCACAGTATCTCTGACACGCTACAGGACGGTTCATTTGGGAATTCCACTGTTGACTAAGGCACCTTATACGAAAATGGTTGTTAGGGTTAGAGAACCAGACTGTACAAAATTCAAATTCTGCTGAGTGCGCATGTCTGTCTAACGAAGTAGCCATGTAAGTTGTTTACAAATTTCACTGGATTTATTTACGTTGGGAAAAAAGGTAAATTTCCATTGATTTAATTGGTATTTTGCAGCACAGCTTGTGTGATGATAAAGATTAATCATTTATCTAACAATCCATGCCCATTTTATTAGCTGTCATTGGAAATTTTGTCGCATAGAGCCGTTTGAAAAGATGCAGATAAAATCATATTCATTCCTGATACTTTTAATGAAGGCTGCTGCGGGAGTCTAGCGGAGAAACAATCACAAAAATAACATCGGAGCTAGACCCCGAATCGGGAGTAGGACACTCGAGGCTAAATGTTGACGAAATGGGTACCGAGTAAAATTTTGGAGTAAACGAAATTGAAATGATATACAGTAAACGATATGGGAAGTACATGAGATGGGAATAAATCTTGATATTAAACAGTCTAACAAAGCCATTGGCTATTACACAAACTCCGATATGACTGACAATCCGTTATGAAATAGGATGATATCAGCTTGGGACAAATTCTTGTGAAATTTGGGTGTTTACACGTAAATTTTTAATCTTACTTGGAATTCCTTTACAACTTCTGATAAACAAGGATATCTTTCTGATATCCAGCGATAAAATTTCGGGACACCCATCTTTACAACTACTAGGAACGAAGACTAATAAATATTTTCCGGCGTTTTCGCTATTTTCATTTTCCAAATAACTCCACTCTCGCGCTTTCTCGTGAGAAATTCACAGTCATTAGAAGCTTGCTACAAATTTGTTTAAACTGCGGATTAAAATGAACACGCGAGGTATCTTCACGTTACTCTTTTTGCAATCGCCCGATCGATAGGGATGAGAAAGAGAGAGAGAGGCGGGCGAGTGGGCAGGCAGGCAGGCAGGGAGGCAGCCAGACAGACAGACAGACAGACAGACAGACATAATGACATAATGAAAAAGAGATAAAGGAAAGGACGAAAGAGACAGAGGGAAAGACTGTTAGACACAGAGATTGGGAGACAGACAGGTAGAGAGAGTGGGAAGAAGACAGACAGACAGACAGACGGACAGTTGGACGGACGGACGGGCGGGCGTGCGGGCAGTCAGGCAGATAGGCAGACAGAGAAAAGAGGGGGGGAGAGGAAAGGAGTAACATAGAGGTGGATAAAGATGGGTAGAAGATCTACAAAGACTTGAAAAGAGAGAGAGAGAGAGAGAAAGAGAAAGGGAGAGAGAGGGGTCTATATAGAAGTTGGAGGAATAAGAAATATTTGCAAAAAAAACTCAATTGTTTGAATCTTATGCCACTGTGATATTTACGGAGCACCTATTTTCATTCTACAAAATGGCGGTTACCATTGAAATGCGTGAGCTAACTTTCTAATGATTCCACAGTGTGCGCAGCTGAGGTGTTTCAATATACATTGCGAAAAGTATGTTTGACCATTGCACTTTTATTTTTTTACCATTGGCGTGTTTGAAAATCTTTACTTACGGCAAATTAAAGCTTTCAAATATTTCATTGGCTTTGGTGGTTTCGTCATACTCTCGGTTCGTCCACTTATCCTGTGTGAACAAAAAACTTATGATGTTGTCAATACCACAAAAAATAAATACTGCAAATGGAAAGGGAAAATCATTCAAAATTTGGCATAATACCGACAAACGCCCGTCCACTATACAGCCCTATGCATACATGTGGTATTGTTTTGTGAATTAAAAGATAAATTAATGAAATTCTGTGCTTTATTCCATAGACCAATATTGTATTTGATGTATACGGAATGAATCCATAAGAAATCGAAATTCTTTTGACACATGATTTAGATTTTCATGGGTTTTCACGATATAGTGGAGGGGCGTTTTCCGGTATTATGCCAAAATTTCAGAGTTATTTGTCCAGATTACTTAAATTTACACTTGATGATCATGTATTCCCATACCCCCGATTCGGGGACTAGCTCCGATGTTACTTTTGTGAGTCTTTCTCCGCTAGCCCCTGCAGCAGCAGCTCTTATGACCCATCTGGACTGAAAATTTACAATACCGGCATCGTTTCAAATGGCAGTATGCGTTGATCTTTTCTTTGTCAGTGAACAATAAGGTCCTGAATCGATAGACTAATGATTAATCTCTACAAAAACACCATAATAATTAAAAAATGACATTGTTACCTCCTTGTTATTCCATTATTTCGTAATGTAAATATCCATTGACCTACTTCCCAGGAAGTCAAAACTAGGCTTAACATTTACTGCAGAAGTTTTGGAAATCATTTCCAGTACAGTAAAGTTCTTTTTTGTTCACAATTTATCGGCTTCTGTGTTATCAGCATGTGCATTTAAAGGAAAACTAAATGTACTGGATGTATTTCATTTACGAGGAGTTGTATTTATCACTTAAATTGCCGATCACACTATATCATTTTTTCATGCGCAGTTAACTGAATTTATAATGAGTGTTTGTTTACAAATTAGCAAGATGTGTTTATGTCAAATAAATGTTAAATTACAAAAGGATGAATGAAAACCTTGCACTAAACTTGGTGTCAACGTGAAGTTAAATCATTTATCTATCGATTCATGTCCATTTTCATAGCTGTCAAGCAGATTAAAGACACATTAAGCCGACTGAAAAATGACTGGTAAGATTTTGAGATTTCCAGATATTTTTGAAGAAGGGCTGCTCTAAAGGGTTGCGGAGACCCAATCATAAAATTAATATCGGAGCAATCCTTCAGACTGAAGGTAGTATTCCCCATGTTTATCCAAGTTTCACACCTAATACCTGGCCTTCTGTTGTTTCTCATGTTTAAAACCATATCAAAAGGTTTTGCAAATGCTCAGAAATCGAAGAGTTAAATGATCAGCATGCCCAATGACTTTTTTTTATGTAGGGCAGGCCTCTGCCAACTCTCAGAATTCAGTGAGAAGTGTCTGAATTCAGTCTAAAGGGTTGCTCCAATGTTATTTTTGTGATTATGTCTCTGCACCCCTTCATAGCAGCCATTCTTTAATAGCATCTTGAAATTTCATAATCTCACCGGTCATCTTTCAGTCTGCTTAATGTGTCTTTAATCTGCTTGTCAGCTATGAAAATGGACATGAATCGATGGATAAACAGAGTGTGCTGTGCTTTTTCTAGCTTGAGGTTTTTGTACCCTTTGGTAACTGGAGTTGGGGGTACACAAACAAGGATGGGGGTTCAGATCTAAACTACATAATTTCATAAATAAATTTCGTAAATATCAAGTTTAAATGACAGCCTACTAAAAGATAAATTGTTTTCATGCAATATGTGCAAACAAGATTTTATAGATAGATCTACATGTTCACAGTTATAAGCTCTTCAAACACTTTAGGAACCTTTCCTCAAACTCTGCAAACATTTTTGGCAACATCAATTCTAATGTTTGCTAAAACAAGCAGGTAAGTGAAATACCATGGAACTGGTCCAATTCCTTTACAAAATCCATCAAATCGGTAGTGTTGGGCGATCAGGTTAAAATCACAAACAATTATCACTTTGTAATCCGAAGAGCACACCAACTAGTTATCAGTTGTACAATCGGTGTCTCCATTTAACTGAGAATGCTTTTTTGCTTTAAATACTGTGACAATTTGTCTACATGATATTAAGTTTATAAGGATGTTGTGTTTTGTACTTTAAAAATCAATGGAAATACAATACCATTTAGATTTTTTGCTTTATTTAATATCATTTATTTTGGTCCTTTAATTTTCATTTCCAAACCAGTTTAAAAAAAATTCAGACATATTTCAAGCATTTGCAGACGACACCACCAACCCCCTCCCCCTTTAGATCTATATTTTCATTTCCTAAAACAACAATTTTTTCACTCATGAACAGAATTTTAGCTTCCACTTATTGTTTTATTCAGAGATTTGTGTAAATTCACTGTTTGAATTCATCATTAAAAATGAGAAGATAGTTTGAAGTCCCTCTGATCGGACAATGCCACGCTGATCATTGTAGTGTCATGGGTTTTCACGTTTTTTTGGCGATCTATTTTTCATGTCAATTAATTTTTGGAGAAGTATTACCACACGATTTGACATCAATTTGTCATTTTGAATAGCAGGTAACTTTAAAATCTGTCACTTTACACTCGATAAGAGGATTAACACCTTTATTGCGTTTTCATAAATGACTCGCCAGCATCATGATCATGTGCGTGTCCTTCGCATTTTATACTGATCGTGTTTAGCCCATATTTCTGCCGGATGCATGAAAGCTAGGTTATATGAAGCGCTAGACCATAACTTCATGCGTCAGATTGACAATTAGGCAGATACTTTTCAGCGTCAAAGACATGTCATTTCAAATTTCCCAGCGTCAAAACCTGCACTATTGTCAGCTTCGGAAGATAGTTGCCGATCCGCAGCAATTCATTTGTTATTGAAAAGAACAAAGACAGTTTAAACTGAGCCATCTTTCGCTAGCAAATAATCAAATTGCAGCCAATATTCGTCCGCTAAAACAAACAACCTTGTTAATGCTTTATCTAATTTTACAATTCTAGTGCCAAAAATGTTAAAGTCGGCAAACCGATCAAAACACAGCCGAAACCTTTTGGGCACGAACAATATAAAATCATATGATAACCTTAGAACATTCCGGTTTAGCATCTATATTTAAAATCGGGAAAACCCTAAGCTAGAGTGAGTGACTGTAAACATTTAACTGCAAATTATCCCCGAAATTACAAAGTTCTATGAATTTCATTGTTTCTAGGCGAATTTTTTGTACGTTTTTGTACGTATAGCAGAGAAAAACTGTACGTGATTTTTCTATTTTATATGTGAATCACGTACATTTATACATGATCGCACACACTGAATAAATGATGAATCTTTACAAAAACTCAAAAATAATTAAAAAATGTTACCGTTACTTGTAATTCCATTATTTTGAGATGTAAATATCCATGTACCTACTTCCAAGGAAATCGAAACTAGCCTTGACATTTACTGTGCATGATTCAGAAGTAATTTTCGGTACAGTAAAGTTATGCACAGACATACTGGATGCATATACTTACCAGTCATGTTGAGCCTGTAACTTATACCAGTTTCTCAAAACCATTTATACTGCAGGATTTTAGCAGATCTTTTCACATCATAATGTAGTTTGAATGTAAATGCAGTGACTGAATACCTGAGGAAGTGCATGAAACACTATGAAATAAATTACTTTTATAGTTCAAAATGAGTAGTAGAGTGATTTATTTCATAAATGTAAACAGAATGCAAATTGAGGGGGGCTAACTGATGAAAAGCATTTAAAATGAAAATTTACATGACAGTTTCATTATTTATTATTAAAATACAAAACTAAGCACTTGTTTGTCATGGTCATAATGAAAATTCATAGAAATTACTTAAACATGTATTTAACCCTTATCCTGCTAAATAAAGGAAACGTATAAGGTCTACGGCCCCTAACTTTCGTATTAATAGACGGAAGCTGGCAAGATTGGCCGAATAGCCTTCAGAGCTTCAGATTGACGGTGCGCCCGCGCCAATCCCGCATGGTTTCAAAAGATGACGCACATATTTAGTAAGTCATGCGCCATAGAGGCGCGGGCATTTACAAAGTCCAGACATGCTTATTTAGGTTTCAAAAGATGACGCACATATTTAGTAAGTCGTGCACCATAGAGGCGCGGGCATTTACAAAGTCCAGACATGCTTATTTAGGGTTATCAGCACGTTATTATCAAACCTCTACCTGCGTTGGTCGTTTGTTTTTGTTTACACGCTGTTACAACGTTAACCCCTCCGATAAAAAAAGTTTATCCAATCGTGTTCTCGATAGACATACGAGGGCTTTTTGATATGTAATGTGTATTGTGCCACAGCACGATAATGCTTTGCACGATTTCGTGGATGATGATACGCTTGAATAGCTCTATTCAATACCTTTCCAACGGTATAAACACGAGCCTTCAGCTCCACATAGTTTTAAACTTATAGTCATTTCAATAGAGCTAGTCGTTGACCACTGTTGTAAAAATGGTTGGAAAACGGATTAAGAATATTGAAGAAATTAGAGCTTATATAAAAGTTCGCACAAAACTCGGTCATTCGGTTTTGCAGATTTTTACTGAATTGGGGGAAGTTTATGGGTCTGATAAGGTATCTTATGAGACAGTTCGTAGTTGGAGAAAGAAATTTCTGACTGGCACAGAGTTCGTCAAAGATGCAGCAAAATCTGGCCGACCTGTGACTTTAACAGACAAGGCAAATGTCTCAAAAGTCAGGGAAATAATTGAAAGTGATGGCAGATACACGATTCGTGATATTGCCAATGCTGTTGGCATATCGCTATCGTGGGTGCATTTCATTTTGAAGCGTATTTTGAAAGTACGAAAGATTTCTGCCAGATGGATACCGCATATATTGACAGATGACCAAAAACGGGTACGAGTACAAACCGCTAAGCAATTGCTCAAAATGTTTCCCAAATTCAATCAAAGACAATTTGCAAACATTGTTACTGGTGACAAAACATGGGTTCACTATTTCGAACCAGTAAGAAAAATTGGAAACAAAATATGTCTAACTAAACACGGTAGAAGGCCTGTAGTTGCCAAAAGAAGCACAAGCACAAAGAAGGTTCTTTATTGCATATTCTTCTCATGAGATGGTATAGCCGTACAAATTCCGGTGCCGAAGGGCAAAAGTGTTACAGGTCGGTATTACCGAGATATTATACTAAAAAAGGTCAAGAAATACTATCTTAAACGACGCCCTGTGTCAGGATTTAGGCATGTTCGTCTACTTCATGATAATGCTCCATCACATACATCTGAGCTTGTGAAGCAATTTTTGAAGTCGGAGAAGGTTACCGTCTTGCCACACTCACCATACTCTCCAGATCTAGCCCCATGCGACTTTTTCCTTTTTCCAAAACTTAAAAAGTTCTTACCTGGTCGTCATTACAAGTCCCGACAAGCCCTTGGCTCAGCCATCAGTCAGTGCTTCAGAGGTCTACCTAAATCAGCGTACCGTGACGCATTTCAGAAATGGATTCAGAGATTGAAATTGTGTATTTCAAACCGCGGAGAATACTTTGAAGGGATGTAATGTTCATTTCACTATTTGAGTCGAATGCTTTTGAGATATCGTACAATACACATTACATATCGAACAACCCTCATATGTGATTGGTACCAGTTACTCTTAAATAAAACCGATAGAGCCTGATACCCAGTCTAGTTTCAGTTTGCTATATCCGGTTTATATCAGAGTGTTGGACTCGATACAGACGAACATCGAACATTTTTTCAAAAGCCCTGATCCAGTCAAACAGAAGTCAGTTGGAGATAATACTGGTTAAAAATGAAAAATGATTTGAAATAATGATCGTTTGCTATTAATAACATTGAGGGAAAACTTTTTCAAATATAGTTCAAATCAATATTTTGTAGCATTAACAGACGACACTTACTGTGACTGTCGTCTCGTCATGGCAAATTACTCGGGCTTTCAACAGCCCTGTTTGGCAAATAATGCCATATAGATCAATATCCACTTAAATGGCCGAAATGTTCTTACAGGGTAAATTCGTATTATGACCTACTCTGTAAGAAACTTTGTGAGAGAAGAAATTGCTTAATTTGGGCAATTTCTCCGTTTTCCAAAATGTTCTCCAAAAGGATTTTCTGTATCTGTAGAAACCGAAATTTGTTTTGGAAATGGTATAGTTTAAGGTTGACCCATGGTTTTGAAAAATGACCCCCTCAAATTCTTGCTAGATGGGTCATGTGGCCCACAGGCAGTGAAAACAATCTGAAGCTCTGAGTCTTTACGAAAACGACGATGTTACATGATATTTACCGACAAATTAGTGAGTCTATGCTTATATTAAAAGATGGAAGCTGCCGAGATTGACCAAATAGCCTTTACGAACACGTTGATGTTTACCAATGAGTAGACCTTAAGCCAATAGTAAAAACATGATTGATGATATTTCAAATCTATTTGAGAAAAATATCTCCTTACCGGAGAGTGTAAATGCAAGATCAGACTGCACACTTTCTGCAGTCTGACCTTGATCTACATTGTTTGCAAAAGGTCAGTGAGTAGCGCTTAGCAGCCTCAGGGTTAACTTTTGTTTCAGTGTTTTTTTTAGCTCTACTGGCTGAAAGCCAGCAGAGCTTATGTCATAGCGTGGTTTTCGTCGTCCTTCCATCTGTCCGTCAGTTAGTCTTTTTCTTGTTTACTTGATAAAGTCTGCATTTGTGGTCAGATTTCGGTGAAACTTGCACAGTTTGTCTATCTCATCAATAGCTTCGACCCTATTGATTTTGAAAAAAATCCAACAAACAGTATGGGAAAAGTAGCTGTTTCAAGTTGAAAATTTCCATTTCTTGTTTACGCGATATAGTCTTCATTTGTGGTCAGATTTTCATGAAACTTGCACAGTTTGTCTATCTTATCAATAGCTTCAACCCTATTGATTTTGAAAAAAATCCAGCTACCAGTATGGGAAAAGTAGCCATTTCAAGTTAAAAATTTCCATTTGTTTACACGATAAAGTCTGCATATGTGGTCAGATTTCTGTGAAACTTGCACGCTTTGTTTATCTTATCAATAGCTTCAACCCTATTGATTTTGAAAAAAATCTAACAAATAGTATGGGAAAAGTAGCCATTTCAAGTTGGAAATTTCTATTTCTTGTTACGTGATAAAGTCTGCATTTGTAATCAGATTTTTGTGAAACTTGCACAGTTTGTTTATCTCATCAATAGCTTCAACCCTATCGATTTTGAAAAAAATTCAGTGATCAGTATGGGAAAAGTAGCCATTTAAAGTTAAAAATTTCCATTTCTTGTTTACGCGATGAAGTCAGCATTTGTGGTTGGATTATCATGAAACTTGCACAGTTGCTTTGTATCATAAACAGCTTGAACCCTATTGATTTTGAAAAAAAACTGACAATCAGTATGGGAAAAGTAACCATTCAAAGTTGAAAATTTCCATTTCTTGTTTAGGCAATGAAGTCCACAGTGTTGATCCAAATCTTGTGAAACTTGCAAAGATTATTTGATACATCAAGGGATTAAACTCTATCTAAAGTAAAGAAAATCTAGTAAACTGTTCAGGAAAAGCAGCCATTTGATACTTAGCATCATTTACCCAACAAAGTCTACATTATTAGTCACATTTCTTTGAACTTTGCTAGTTTTGTGTTTTTTGTCTTTTTTCTTTTTGCATCATGAATTCATATGTATGCTAGCCAAAAAGCAAAATCACTGCCAGACCAGTAGAGCAATTTCAGGCCCTCAAGGGCCACTAGTTTTCTTTTTGCGTCATGAATTCATAATTGTATGCTCGCATAAAAGCAAAGTCACTGCCAGTAGAGGGATTTCAGGCCCTCAAGGGCCTCTAGTTTTTAAATCTTTGTCAGTTTTGAAATACAAAGAAAAAAAATGGTCTAATTGATTACATGTCTGCAAAGGCAGTCGCTTTATCTGTCAGCTAAATCTGAATTTGACTTGCACTCATGGACTCATTGTTTTTTGTCTCTCAGTTTGTTTTTAGATCTTTATAGAAAATGAGGCCGGGGGCTGTACCAGTTGTTCAAGACTTCAAGCTGTTTCAACAGTCTACTTTAGCCTGTTTGGATGATCAGCCAAGTGGTACTTTTGCAGGAACATCCAAATGTATGTTCAATTATATTAATTTCATTTATTGATAATATAGCAATCTAAGGGGTAAGCATGCACACAATGACACCTTTCCCTTTGAACAGTGTGGTTGCATTATGAATATTTGCAAATCATGAACTGATTACTGCATAATGTTGTCTTTCTTAAACTATTGAGAGCTAGAGTATTCCTTTTTTTCGACTTTTTACTTAGTTTCGATGTATGACTAACTTGACATTTAAGATTTGGCTCCCAAAATTACAAAAAAAAAGACAAAAATCAGTCTCATTACTCTGTTTGAAATATCTTTCCTTTTCACATCACATTCTGTAGTCTTTAACATTTCAGTGTCCTATAGTCTTGAATAGCCACTGTTGCTTTTTCCTCTCTATGCTCATTGTATACCTTACCTGTATACATCTAAGTATTGTTAACCAGTGTGTTCAGTGTGCATAGAATATAATAAAGATACTCACTTATTAATTCTTGATTAACATACAGCCTCCTGTAAACAACTTCTGTATTCTTACAGCAAACCAGTTTTCAAACCATTGTGGAAAAAGGACAAATTACTCATTAACCTGCTGCAGGTTTCTTTCAGGAAATCTGAGATAATTATAGACTAGTTGTAACACATCACATAATCAAGAAAGATTCACATGTATATAAAAAAAGTTACTCATCATGGAGATCAGTGATAAATTTTCTTTCTTTTTTTCTTTCTTTAACCCGTAACCCTTTACTACACAATGACTACTTTTGACGTCCCTGAAAGAGAAGGCTTTTGAAAACATTGTGGGAAAAGGAGAAAATGCTGGTTACCAGCATTTTCTTCTTTTCCCACGTTTTCTACCCTATCAAAGAAAAATAATTTCATATGAGCCATGTTAAAACTGTCATCTACAAATGCTTTCAATTTGGACAGGTCTAAAATTTTGTCGTGTGGTAAAGGGTTAAAGTGTGTTTCACAACTAAATTGCCTTGCAGCCAGTATAGGTCAAGATTAAACTGCACAAAACATGCAGTCTGATCAACGATTTACACCGTCGGCTCAGTCTCTTTTGACAAAAGCAATTTAGAAATTGCTCTTAATTGTGTCTTATTTCTAGACTGAAAATACCTGTTGGATTGATTTGGGGCTCCAAGGGTTAAAAGCTTATCATGAAATATTTTGCCTGTATTGTAGATGGATCTATTTGCTGGGTTGCAAGAGGTGCACAGCTTGAAGTTTTAGACTTGGAGACGTTAAACAGAAGGGCAGCATGGCAGTTTGGCCGCATTCTTGGAGATGAACATACCACTATTACATGTGTTGAAGAAATACTTTTCAAGAATGACAGTAGCACAAAATTACTTGTTGGAATCTCAAACGCTTCCCCTAATGGGTTAATCTGTGTGTTTGATGTCAATACACAGATGATTGAAAAAAGCATTGAAATTCCTTATCCTGTAAGTATTCTATATATTCTTCTCTTTTACTGTAAGCTATGTACTGGTGCCTATTTCTGAACAGATTCAAGTTAACCCTTTACCAAACAATTGAACATTTTAATGACTCTGAGGAAGAAGACTTGCGAAAAGATTCTTGGAAATGGAGAAAATGCTGGTAACCGGTATTTTCTCTGTCTTCCAAAAAATTTCATACGTAAGTTGTAATCCTTTGTAAATATGGTGTTCATCATTAGAGCCATGTTTAAATTCTAGTCAGCAACTACTGTCAATATAAACAAGTCTAAAATTTTGTCCTGTGGTAAAGAATTTATGTTACTGGTAAAGAGTTAATGTTAATGAGTAAATGTTAGTGATAAAGAGTAAATGTTAATGGTAAAGAGTTGATATTAATGATAAAGAGTTAATGGTAAAGAGTTAATGTTGATAGTAAAGAGTTAATGTTAATGGTAAAGAGTTAATGGTAAGGAGTAAATGTAACTGGTGATGAGTAATTGTTAATGGTAAAGAATTAATGGTAAAGAGTGAATGTTGATGGTAAAGAGTTAACATTAATGGTAAAAAGTTAATGTTAATGGTAAAGAGTTAATATTAATGCCAAAGAGTTAATGTTAAAAGATTAATGTGAATGGTTAGGAGTAAATGTTAATCGTAAAGAGTTGATGTATATGGTAAAGAGCAAATGTTAATGGTAAAGAGTTAATGTTAATGTTAAAGAGTTAATGTTAACGGTAGAGAGTTAATGTTTACTGTTACTTTGGGACGGGTACTGGGGTTGGTTAACTCCTTACTAAATGACAAAATTTAGACCCATGTAAATCTAAAGCAGACAAAAAATTAATGTGACTCAAAAATTGAAGTTTTTTGGGGGAAAGGGTAAAAAACATTGTGGAAATAGGAGAAAATTGCTGGTTACCAGCCTTTTCTCCTTTTCCAACAGTGTTTGTCAAAAGGCTTGTTTCTCGGTGTCGGTTTCCAGGATGGCTTTCTAAAGGGTAAAGAGAAACAAAGATGGATATTTCCCATGTTGAAGTTTGAATATTTGAATCCTGTTGTATTTATTACAAATATATTTTATAAAATGCATTCATCTGTCCTGGTAAAAGAAACCCCAGATAAGGTGAAACCTTTTCAAAGTAACCTGATACAGATATGTCAGATGGATAAAATTGGGTCTCTCACTTTAGCAGATGGCAAAAATCTGAGACTTGTCCAAGTTGAAAGTTTTCCAGATGACAAATCAAGTGTGGCTCAAATGATGACATTTCACTTTGAAATGGTAGAAAATATCATGGGAAAAGTAGAGAATGCTGCTTACTGGCATTTTCTCCTTTACCATGTTTTCAAAATATTTACTTATGAGGGGTGTTAAAATTTAGGATTGTTTGAAAAAGGGTTAAAGCAATAAATAAGATTTGATTGTCTTAATACTTGAAATATTGAAAAGAAATCTTTGGATTAGCTTATAGTATAGCAAAAAATCTTTGCCATCCAAGGAAGATGCTTTGCTGGTTTCACCACTCTTGATTGATTAATTCTTCCTGACAACAAAATGCTTCACTTGTTTGAAGTTAAAGCAGTTTGCAGACAATAAATTGAATGTTGCTTGAATAATCTGACTTTTATTTGAAAGGATGGAAAGGATTGTGGGGGAAAAAGGAGAAAAGGCTGGTTAATAGTGTTTTCTACTTACCCACATTTTTACCCTCATTCTTCCTCAGAGTGTTAAATTACACAAGATTGGTAAAGGGTTAGAAAAATGATCTGCTAACTTTTCTTCAAAGAATCCCTTGTTGTAACTGTTTATTACACAACAAAATCTTAGACCTTTTCAAATCAGAAGCATTTGTTGGCAAGAAATTTAGTGTGGCTCAAATGATGAAGTGATGAGGTTCATCCTAAAAGGAGTAGAAAACACTGTGGGAAAAGGAGAAAATGCTGGTTACCAGTGTTTTCTCCTTTCCCCCCCCCCCCCTGAATGTTTTCAAAATCTCTTGCTTAGGGTTTTAAAACTCTGGGTTGTGTGGTAAAGGGTTAGGAAGAAACTAAACAGCTCTTGAAAACATCTTGGGAGATGAATAAAATGCTAGAAAACAGCTTTTTCTCATTTTTTCACAGCATTTACTACCCTATTGCTGACAAATTCCATCAATTCCTCATCTGCAAATGCTTCCAATATGAACAAGTCTTAGATTTTGTTGTGTGGTCAAGGGTTACTTAGGTATGACATATGATAGCTGATGTATCCTTTCTGTATGTAGGTAACAGCAATAGAGATAGTGTGTACCAGTGTGCGGGACAGTATGCCGAGGTGGGCATTGAGTGAACATTTGCGGTATTTCTGTGGGATAGTTGCTGTGGGTTGCAGTAGTGGACATACCTTCTTGATAGGTGAGTATACACTGCTCAAAAGACCAGGGTACTATTTCACTAATAATTCGTAAGCTTTTATGTTATAATTTTCGTAACTATATGCCTAAATTCAGATTTATGAAATCTGTAAAGCTGTTTTTGCTATTTTTATAACTTTGAATTTACATAAGTAAATATTCCGTAACTCCTTACTTGAAGGCAGAGACAGTAGTTCCCACGAAGTTGTTACCTGGATAAAAAGCATGTGCCATTCAGCCAGAGGGAAATATGACGTTATTTACACACATATATGCTACATTTTTCATGCTTTACATCATCTCATATGTTGGCCACTTCAATCAAATACGGATACTGCACGTGTGAAGAAAAAAAACGATTTGTCAAAAAAGTAATATTTATGACTACTGCAGATACCTGTGAGGATAAGTGTTTTTCTCAAATTTTTTCTTCTATGATGACTGAATACAAAAAAAATGCCTCCAGTTTTCGGCCTATGTTTTTACTTAAAACCAAAGTTACGCAAAGTTATGCAAAAAGTTACATTCATACTTAGCTACAAAAACTTAAGTAAAATGCAAAACTTGGACTTACGCTAAAACTCACAAGTTTACACTGAAAACACTGTGGCAAACGGAGAAAATGCTGGTAAGTGGTAACCAGCATTTTGCTAAAACTTACAGGTTTACACTTACATCATCATGCCATATTTGTTTTGGTATTTCACAGTGTGTAGATACTGATTTTTTTTTGTCATGTGTGGTATTTTATCTGTTCCCAACACATGTATTTGAGCTGGGAAATTTACTGGTATATAATAAAATAGAAGACTTTATAGAATGTTCAGTTTGATATTAGATCCACACTCTCTGCTTTACTCTGAGACATGTTGGCCAAAGCAGTTTAGTATCTGGGACAAGGTAAAACATTATGTCCAAAGGAGAAAATCACTTGTAAAAAGTTGTTTGTCCTTCTACCATTCTTTCTCATTTATTCATGCATTAAATTGACATTTATTTAAAACCTTGATTATCTGTATTTTTGTGTTTTCAAAGTTGTCTGCTCCAAAAGTGTTTACTCTCAAGTCACCATTTGCGATAAATTTTTAAATGTGGCGCAAGAAAATGCCGAATGGCGAAAATAAATGGCGCCAGTATTTTTCACATCGGGGTGCCATACATTTTGATGCTGGTCCCATTTTTTGCAGTGCATGGATGCATGACAGCCAGTCCATCGATTTAAGTAGAAATAAATCAGCTGGAATAATCTACGGCATCCACGAAACTCAAATTACTTCACAAATCGTTGTCACTACACCTGACGATCCGAATATACATACACTTCCAATAACATTACGAACTGTCGGCTAGACAAAATTTGTCAGTTAACTTTAGAAAACTTTAAGAAAGTGAAAGCATCGAAAACCAGTGTCCCGTATAAATCGTGAATGTTACTAAATGTCCAAATGAATCATGATCGCAGTTAAAATCGATAAACTTCGTATAAATACAGCGGGTTTCCAAAATGGCGACCTTTTCGCAGTCGGCTCTGACTAAAATCTGAACCGTAATGTTATCGCCGTCCTCGGAATAGTCTGTGTCGTTTTTCCTCCATTAATTGCCCACCTTTCGGAAAATTTGTTTGTTTTTAGCTCACCTGAGCACAAAGTGCTCATGGTGAGCTATTATGATCGTGCAGTGTCCGGCGTCCGGCGTTCGTCGTCCGGCGTCAACTTTTTACCTTATGTACACTCTAGAGGCTACATTTTCAGTCCGATACTCATGAAACTTGCTCAGAATGTTTGCCTCGATGATATCTCGGACAAGTTTGAAAATGGGTCATGCCGGGTCAAAACCTAGGTCACTAGATCGAATCTTAGAAAAACTTGTGTACGCTCTAGAGGCAACATTTTATGTCCAATACTCCTGAAAGTTGGTCAGAATGTTTGCCTTGATGATATCTCAGACGAGTTCGAAAATGGGTCATGTCGGGTCAAAAACTAGGTCACCAGGTCAAATCTTAGAAAAACCTTGTGTACGCTCTAGAGGCCACATTTTCAGTCTGATACTTGTGAAACTTGGTCAGAATGTTTGTCTTGATGATATCTCAGACGAGTTCGATAATGGGTCGTGTCAGGTCAAAAACAAGGTCACTAGGTCAAATCTTAGAAAAACCTTGTGTACGCTCTAGACGCCACATTTTGTCAAGAACTAGGTCACTAGGTCAAATCTTAGAAAAACCTTGTGTATGCTCTAGAGGCCACATTTTTAGTCCAACACTCTTGAAAGTTGGTCAGAATGTTTGTCTTGATAATATCTTGGAAGAGTTCGAAATTGGGTAATGTCGGATCAAAAACTAGGTCACTAGGTCAAATCTTTGAAAACCTTGTGTACTTTCTAGAGGCCTCATTTTTAATGCAATACTCATGAAACTTGGTCAGAATGTTGGTCTTGCACCAGTTTGCAAGTGGGTCATTTTGGGTCAATAACTCATGAAAATCTTGGTAGAATGTTTGTCATAATATCTCAAAAGAAATTGAAAATGGGTTATGTTCGGTCAAAAGACTCAGGTCAGCGACTCAGGGCCATCATGGCCCTCTTGTATAACATTTTAACTTCTTTATGTTTAAAACTGTAAATAGTCCCCTCTTGAAAATAGTGTTACAGATGAAGAAACTGCTCTAAAGGAGTAATTTCTATTTTTGTAACGTTTTCACATGTTGACTTTTTTGTTGTTTGGTTCGTACCATTAAAATTCTATTTGATTCCAAAAGGTCTCTTTTTAGACTTTTGTTAAAATAGGAGAAATTACTATCAATGACTATTTAGCTCACCTGAGCACGAAGTGCTCATGGTGAGCTATTGTGAATTGTGCGTCGTCCGGGGTCAACTTTTTACCTTGTGTACGCTCTAGAGGCCACATTTTCAGTCTGATACTCATGAAACTTGCTCAGAATGTTTGCCTCGATGATATCTCGGACAAGTTCGAAAATTGGTCATGCCGGGTCAAAAACTAGGTCACTAAGTCAAATCTTAGAAAAATCCTTGTGTACACGCTAGAGGCCACATTTTCAATCTGATACTTGTGAAACTTGGTCAGAATGTTTTTCTTGATGATATCTCGGACGAGTCCGATAATGGGTTGTGTCAGGTCAAAAACTAGGTCACAAGGTAAAATCTTAGAAAAACCTTGTGTAAGCTCTAGATTTTGTCCAAAACTCCTGAAAGTTGGTCAGAATGTTTGTCTCGATAATATCTAGGACGAGTTCGATGTTTGAAAATGGGTCATGTTGGGTCAAAAACTAGGTCACTAGATCAAATCTTAGAAAAACCTTGTGTAAGCTCTGGAAACCACATTTTCTGTCAAAAACTCTTAAAACTTGGTCAGAATGTTTGTCTTGATGATACCTTGGACGAGTATGAAAATGGGTAATGTCGGGTCAAAAACTAGGTCACTAGGTCAAATCTTAGAAAAACCTTGTGTACGCTCTAGTGGCCACATTTTAAGTCGAAAACTCCTGAAAATTGGTCAGAATGTTTGTCTTGATGATATCTCAAAAGTGTTTGATAATGGGTAATGTCGGGTCAAAAACTAGGTCACTAGGTCAAATCTTAGAAAAAACTTGTGTACGCTCTGGAGGACACATTTTCAGTCCGATACTCCTGAAACTTGGTCAGAATGTTTGTCTTGATGATACCTTGGATGAGTTTGAAAGTGGGTTATGTCGGGTCAAAAACTAGGTCACTGGGTCAAAAATTAGAAAAACCTTGTGTACGCTCTAGAGGCCACATTTTCAGTCTGATACTCTTGAAACTTGGTCAGAATGTTTATATTGGTGATATCTCAAAAGTGTTTGATAATGGGTAATGTCTGGTCAAGAACTAGGTCACTAGGTCAAATCTTAGAAAAACCTTGTGTATGCTCTAGAGGCCACATTTTTAGTCCAACACTCTTGAAAGTTGGTCAGAATGTTTGTCTTGATAATATCTTGGAAGAGTTCGAAATTGGGTAATGTCGGATCAAAAACTAGGTCACTAGGTCAAATCTTTGAAAACCTTTTGTACTTTCTAGAGGCCTCATTTTTAATGCAATACTCATGAAACTTGGTCAGAATGTTGGTCTTGCACCAGTTTGCAAGTGGGTCATTTTGGGTCAATAACTCATGAAAATCTTGGTAGAATGTTTGTCATAATATCTCAAAAGAAATTGAAAATGGGTTATGTTCGGTCAAAAGACTCAGGTCAGCGACTCAGGGCCATCATGGCCCTCTTGTATAACATTTTAACTTCTTTATGTTTAAAACTGTAAATAGTCCCCTCTTGAAAATAGTGTTACAGATGAAGAAACTGCTCTAAAGGAGTAATTTCTATTTTTGTAACGTTTTCACATGTTGACTTTTTTGTTGTTTGGTTCGTACCATTAAAATTCTATTTGATTCCAAAAGGTCTCTTTTTAGACTTTTGTTAAAATAGGAGAAATTACTATCAATGACTATTTAGCTCACCTGAGCACGAAGTGCTCATGGTGAGCTGTTGTGAATTGTGCGTCGTCCGGGGTCAACTTTTTACCTTGTGTACGCTCTAGAGGCCACATTTTCAGTCTGATACTCATGAAACTTGCTCAGAATGTTTGCCTCGATGATATCTCGGACAAGTTCGAAAATTGGTCATGCCGGGTCAAAAACTAGGTCACTAAGTCAAATCTTAGAAAAATCCTTGTGTACACGCTAGAGGCCACATTTTCAATCTGATACTTGTGAAACTTGGTCAGAATGTTTTTCTTGATGATATCTCGGACGAGTCCGATAATGGGTTGTGTCAGGTCAAAAACTAGGTCACAAGGTAAAATCGTAGAAAAACCTTGTGTAAGCTCTAGAGGCCACATTTACAATCCAAAACTCCTGAAACTTGGTCTGAATGTTTGTCTTGATGATATCTCGAATGAGTTCGAAAATGGGTCATGTCGGGTCAAAACTAGGTAACTAGGTCAAATCTTAGATTTCTGTCAAAAACTCCTAAAACTTGGTCAGAATGTTTGTCTTGATGATACCTTGGACGTATATGAAAATGGGTAATGTCGGGTCAAAAACTAGGTCACTAGGTCAAATCTTAGAAAAACCTTGTGTACGCTCTAGTGGCCACATTTTCAGTCAAAAATTCCTGAAAATTGGTCAGAATGTTTGTTTTGGTGATATCTCAAAAGAGTTTGATAATGGGTAATGTCTGGTCAAAAACTAGGTCACTAGGTCAAATCTTAGAAAAACCTTGTGTACGCTCTAGAGGCCACATTTTCAGTCCGATATTCATGAAACTTGGTCAGAATGTTTGTATTGGTGATATCTCAAAAGTGTTCGATAATGGGTAATGTCTGGTCAAAAACTAGGTCACAAGGTCAAATCTTAGAAAAACTTTGTGCATGCTCTAGAGGCCACATTTTTAGTCCAACACTCTTGAAAGTTGGTCAGAATGTTTGTCTTGATAATATCTTGGAAGAGTTCGAAATTGGGTAATGTCGGATCAAAAACTAGGTCACTAGGTCAAATCTTTGAAAACCTTTTGTACTTTCTAGAGGCCTCATTTTTAATGCAATACTCATGAAACTTGGTCAGAATGTTGGTCTTGCACCAGTTTGCAAGTGGGTCATTTTGGGTCAATAACTCATGAAAATCTTGGTAGAATGTTTGTCATAATATCTCAAAAGAGATTGAAAATGGGTCATGTTTGGTCAAAAGACTCAGGTCAGCGACTTCAGGGCCATCATGGCCCTCTTGTTTTACTTTTGTCACAGACATTGATGATAAATCTACTTAAACTTAAAATAATAATAAAGGCCAAATGTAAACAAAGCAGGCATTTAAATGCATTTGAATTGTATCATACTATTTAAAAGTGTGGAAATTATTGTGAAAATGACAATCTTTTATTGCATGGTCGGTCCAAGCGTTAGTCCCTGACAGAGAAATTAATTTCAAAACTACGTTAAATCCTGCGAGGTACACATGTAGCTGTCTTTTGTTTAATTTTTGCCTAATTTTAAAATTCTTTTTTCTGCCAGCGACTAACATAAGGCCCGACCACATGATAACGGACTGTCATCTCCACAATATTTTCCATACTTTTAACCCTTTACCACACAATCCCGAGTTTTAACAAGTTTGAAAGAGAAGGGTTTTAAAAACATTATGTGAAAAGGAGAAAATGCTGGTAGCCAGCATTTTCTCCTTTTCCCACAATGTTTTCTTCCCTCTCAGATTAAAAAATCACCGTTTAAGTTACATTTAATTTGTTGTCTGCAAAAGTTGTCAATTTGGTCTTTTTCAAAATTTTAATGTTTGGTAAAGAGTTAAATGGTTATGATTTAAATTGAGATGTATTTTGACACCTGCTTTGATAGTTTGGCCTTTACTGGGCCTTTAATAGATGTTAGTTTTTTGTTGTTAACAAAAATAATTTTTAAACAATTTTTATGCAATAAACAAAGATATATATATAGGTTATTTGATCTGATAAAAACAAGTGTTTTCTTGTTTATTTCATTGCTCTTGACACAACCACAAGATGGTAATTTATTAACCAATTTTTTATCATGCCGGACCCCCTGTACTTTCATTTTAAAATTGGCACCAACTGACTCCAATCATTTCAATCTGGTACAAACTTTTCTCACTTGGCGAAAGTGATGGCGCAAGGAAAAAAATAGCCAGAGGGAAACCTGGACAAATGTTAGACTGGTCCAAATCAAAAGCAATTGCACATGACATATTATATTTAGCTGAAATGATGGTTTCTGGCTCTGAAAATGTAGAAAACAATGTAGAAAAGAGAAAATGCTGGTTACCAGGATTTTCTCCTTTTCCCACAATGTTTTCAGGAAGCCTCTTCTCTATGGTTGTGAAAGCCATACACAAGGCGTTTTATCTTTTCTTTTAAAATTATCTATCAGCCCAAAACCAAGTTGGTGTAGCTAGCTCACGAGGGAGTTGTATATTTATTTGAGCGACACTCTAGCAAAAGGGGGTTTAATGCATCCCCTTGATTCATTGTACCAAGATAGTCATCATGTAATTTTGGATCCATACGATCCATTTTGTCAAGCAACTGTCTGAATCATGAGGTAGAATGATGCAATTACATGCAGAAAATTTACTAACTGTAAAAAAATATGAATCATGTCAACCTGCGCAGGCTGACCTTGGTCGATACTTTTTGTAGATGCATTAAACCCTTTTTCACAGAGCATGGCTCATTTGATGAATATTAGCACAGCAGGCTTGCAGGGAATACAGAGTTGGGTTGAATTTTTGAAAAGTAAGCAACTGTACTGGGAGAAAAGTTGAAGTTAAATACAAAGTGCTGTCAGAGGATGAATTTTTCTCTTGTGACTCAGATTTGTGTATTTTTACCTCTGATAGATTTACGCCTAGATGATAAAGAGACAATATCTGGTGAAGTGGAGCCTTGTAAATTACAGTTTATCTCACCCAGGAACAGAGATGTGGAAAACCAGAGACTGCAGTGTCTCATGAAAGGCCTTCATCTGTGTATTGCAATCAATGGTACAGTATTCACACTTTGCTACTATATTGAAAGCAGTGTATAGCACCAATCAGTTGATCAGTTCAATTGTGAATCAGTGCTGTGCTATTTCAGGCTACATAAATTTCACAGCAAAGCATTATAATTCATATTACAATTATATCTCCCCCCATCAGGGACGAGAGACATATTTTTTTTTCCCTGTGCGTCAGTCTGTCTGTCTGTCCGTGTCTGCTCTATAACTCGAAAACCTTTTAAGATATTTTGATAAAACTTCACACATTTGTAAAGCACCATAAGACGAAGTGTTACGCACAAGAACCATAACTCTGGCTTGTATATTTTTCGAGTTATTTCCCTTTGATTATTTTCCTTACTCATTTTACGTACAATTTTGTGTCCGCTCTATAACTTGAAAACCGTTAAAGAAACATGACCATTATTTCAGTTAGAAATTGCCTTGGTGAAATATCAATCCTTCTGACACCAAAAAGGGGGGAGACATCTGTTTTTTTTTTTTTTTTGTAGAAAAACAAGTTCTAGTTATATTAGTTGTTTTCATCAATATTGGCGAGTTCTGATTGGCTGAAAAAAAAATTTTCATAACTCCATGAAAAAAAATCATTCAGTGCCAGAACAACTTTTGCTGTCAAACTAATGTAAACAAACACGTGTAGGCGATTTCATTTTTTTCTTTTTAATGATATACCAAAGCTTATTTTCTCTGAATATCTTAAATTTAAAAAAATATCCAACAATTACTTCATACAGTCTAAGAGAGAACTTAAAACTCATTGTCAGTTTTTGCATACAAATTAAGTAATTTTCAACTTATTTCAAATGTATTACACTTCTGATAATAGATCTACTAAATCTGCAAGTTTCAGTGCTATGATGCCTTCATGAATTACACATTTTTTATGTCATGAACAAGCTGTTGTCCTATGAAATACAAAAAGAATGAGCATTTGAAACTGCAAGAATGGATTTACAAAAAAAAAAGTGCAGTTAGTATTATTGATATGCGAATTGGTTGTCTGTGATATTGAATTATAAGAAATCAAGAGAATTTTTTTTGTTTCCATGGAGGTATGAAAAAAAAACCTAATTACATTTTTGTATGAAACCACTCATACAGCGTGATTAGGTTTTTTGTTTTCTAACCTCAATGAAAACAAAAAAAATTCTCTTCATTCCTTTAAAGACAGCAAATGTGCAGCTACGCCACCTCATTAAACTCTTAACCAGACAATCAAATTTTTGGTTGGCCAAATTGAAGGTGTTTATAAAAGACAAAAATTAAGGTGTTTGAAAAGATGATTTCTGTCTATGAAATGTTTGAATATGTGTGAAACTAGGAGAAAATGTTTGTTACCAGTATTTTCTTCTATATTCTCAATGTTTTCAGAAACCTCCTCCCTCAAGGTTGTGAAAATGTAGGATTGTTTTGGAAAGAGATAGTCTGTTTCAGAAATTTTCGTTTAGAGAGTCAGAAAAATTTGATTTTGGCAATAATAATTAATTTCTAATTTCCATAATGATTTTAAGTCAATGGTAATAACCATGTCACATCAAGCCTAATTGAAACAAAAGGTTAAAACCTTGTGGTTGTATTAATTTTCAGAGAGCCTGTTTACTGAGAATGGTTTTGAGTATCAGAAGCCTGATGGAGTGGTAATGAAGACTTTTCGACGGGAACTAGTGACTGTGACGTGCTTGACCTATATCCCACAGACAGGGATCTTAGCTATAGGATACAGTTTTGGTTGTTATCAATTGTGGAAACTACACATACCTGTCCTGGAGTAAGCATTGAACCCTTTATTGTATAAAGACAACTTCGCATGCCTATGCCGGATACAATGTTTTTAAAACTTTGTGGGAAAATTAAGCAGTTACTTCTTTTGTTACAGTGTTTTCAGTATTTTTTGAAAGCTATTTTACTGGCTTTAAATGTTATTTGTGTCACTTGTCACAGTGTTCAGTTTATCTAAATATAAGGCCTATACACTATTTGGTTAACTCCTTGTTTTGTTTTGGAAACTGCTTGTCTTCTCAAACATTCAACATTATAGATAAGAGATGAGAATAAAACACTGGTATGACATGTTTGTGGATCATGATCTTTGTCTCGGACCTCGTACAAATTGACAGCCTTTTGTTTCGCTCAAATCATGAAGTGTGAGCCATTCTGCCATGTAACTGATACTGTATTAACCGTTGTAGTGCTAAATGAAATAGACATTTTCAGTCAGTACTGAAGGTGTAGATATTACAATTTAGGGATGTGTTTGTGGGAAGGAGCAGATAGTGTAGGTCCAAGATCAGACTGCATGTTCTGTGCAGTCTGATCTTGATCGATACTGTCAGTTTAAGCCATTTACTGTTTACCACACAATTTGGAGTTTTAAAGACTGAGAAAGAAGTCTTTTGAAAACATAGTGGGTAAAGAAGAAAATACTGATGACCAGCATTTGCTTCTTTTTCCACAATATTTTCTTCCCTCTCAAAGATAAATCCATCTTCAACCCCATATTTAAATTGTCGTCTGGATATGCTTTCAGTTTGGACACACCTAAATATTTGTTGTTTGGGAAAGGGTTATATCTGATTTCAGTGCAACATAGAGTTAAAAGAAAGAAATGCATAAAATAAAGTGTAAGTTTATGATTCGTATTTCAGATACAGCAGTAGACTGGAGTCTGATCCCACTCCAGTAACACACATTGCTCATCAGGAACCAGAAAATGATCCTAAAAATTTCTGCTACTTATGGGTCGCAAGAAGTCAGATGGACCCTGAGGAAGAGTAAGTAGAATTTCCAGTATATTTTCTGATCATTTAACCTTTTTACCAAACAGTCTCTGGTTTTAATGACCCTAGAGAAGAAGACTTTTAAAAACGTGGTGGAAAAAGGAGAAAATGATGGTAACCAGCATTTTCTCCAATTCCGAAAAATTTTTTACCCTCCCAAAAACAATTTCAATATTTTGAGTCAGATTATTTTGTCCCCAGTTGCCATCAGTTTGGACAGGCCTTAAAATTTTGTCATTTGGTAAAGAGTTAATCAAACGTATGTTTTAGTAATGCTGCGCAACCTCTCATGCCTTTACTGTTTTTGTCCCTCCTGGAGACAGCTTTGAAGACACTGGGAAATGGAGCTATTGCTTTTTTCAAGCAATTGTTCCTTTACCCAGACTGTTTTCCATTTCATCAAAGAAAGGTTTTCTCCTGTCTTTGACACTTTCCTCCTTTATGTCTCTTGTACAAGTATATTGTTTGATGCTGTCACCCTTACAGGCATGGGTTTGACAGCACATTTGTAACCAAATAGAAAATTAAGAATTGTTTGTTGGGGGAAAAGGGGGTTCCTTTCATAGGTTCATAACAGTATTTGTAATAATAACCCCATCAGGTAATATATTAACCCTTTACCTCATGACAAAAATTTGGACTTGTCCAAATTGAAAGCATTTGTACACAACAAAATATATGTGGCTCAAAAACTGAAATTTGCTCTAGGTAGGTTAAAAAACATTGTGCAAGAAGGAAGAAATGCTGGTTACAAGTGTTTTTTTCCTACAAGTATCCTTTTTTACAAGTCATTTTTCTATGATGTTTTCAAAAGTTTTTTTTCCTTAAGGTGGTTAAAACTTGGGAAAGTGCGGTAAATAATTAGGGACTTTCTACTGAATAGAAGCATTTAAACTATTTCTATGTTTTTGTAGGTACACAAATGGTGTGGCTACTTTATCTCTCTACCAGCTTTCTTTTGGCAAGAAAACTTATTACAACAGTTATGGTGTGTTCTATGATGACCTGACATCTATCTGCCTGAGAGTTGACCATGAACTGACCTCCCAGCCTGTTCAGTATGGATCAAACTATGACGGTACAAGCAGAGTATTGGCCTGCTATACTTTGACAGATCCATATTATCAACCCCCAACAAGATTGACGGAGGATTCATTTGATGAAAGTAAGTAGACCAAACTCACCACTCACCAGAGCAATTGATATGGGAAAATTTTTATTAATTAACCCTTTACCAAACAATCCAGTGTTTTTATGGCTCTAAAAGGGCTTTTAGAAAAAGAGAAAATGCTGGTAAACAGCATATTACTGACCAATCACTAAATACTATTTATTTGTTCAAGTGTTTCAATATCAACTCCAATAAGGTATTCAGCACTGCTGAAAAAGTGTTAAAATATGGATATTAAACATGGAAGCAAGTTTTATATTATTCCTTTACTAAATGACCAAATATTATATGGGTGCAAATTGAAAGCATTTTCAGATGACAAATGATGCTTAAATGGAAGAGTTTGCCTTTGTTAGGGTAAAAAACATTACAGGAAAAGAAAAAAATGCTGGTTACCAGAATGCTTCAAATGGCTTCTTAAGGATTGTTAAAAGTAAGGATTGTGTGGTAAAGGGTTATACTTACAGGTGAACCCATCGTTGCACTAGAATGTTAACCCTTTATCACACAACAAAAGTTTAGATATATCCAAATTGAAAGCATTTGAACATGACAGATTGAATTTGGTTCAAATGGATAACGTCTGAGAAAGGGTAGAAAACATTGAATGATGAAAATGTTGGTTTAAGCATTTTCTCCTTTACCCACAATGTTTTCAAAAGCCTTCTTCCTGGAGGTCATTAAAACTTGGGATTGTGTGGTAAAGGGTTAAAACAATAAGGACCTGAATAAAGCACTTTGGAAAGCTGTTTTGGCTCCAATTTCTTACAAAATTTATTTGTATCTGTCATGATAGATTCAAAGTCTTACTGCATGATTAAGTTATTTCAACCCTTTTAATTCACTAACTTTCACCAAAAGACAGAATATTAGACTTGTTAATTGAAAGTATTTGCAGATGAAATATAGGGTTCAAATGATCAGATTTATCTTTGAAAGGGTATAAAACATCGTGGAAAATGCTGGTAACCAGCATTTTCTCCCATTCCAACATTGCTTTTGTAAAGCCTTCTTCCTCAGGGGTTAAAGATACATCCTTACAGCATGGGAATATAAACGCTGTTAACACTTGAAAGGGTTAAGAGTGGCTCAGCTGTGTAAAATAGATAAGTAGATAATGTGGTGTAAGGGATAGAAAAACTCAAGGGATTTGTCCTCATTTAAGGCCGGAAATGACAACAGTGATAGCTTGGAAGGTCTTGAAAGCATGAAATGCATTTTCTATCTGTCATAATAGGTGCAGTTTTGCAGCCATCAGGGGCAACATTTGGCATAAAGATAAAGAATGATTGTAGTTAAATAAGATAAGGATGAGATGGGTAAAAAGTTAAATGAAATAAGGATGAGATGGGTAAAACAATGCCTGAAAACGAGTATAGATATATCTTTGAATCTATAGAAAACAAAAATGTCATAAATGTAGACAGCATAGTATATAAGGCACAAATAGATAGATTTGTGTAGAAGTGTGGGGGAAACGAGAAATTGCTAGTTACCATAATTTTCTCCTTTTTTCTGTTAAATATTTCTAAAAGCTGTTATTCCTCTGGAGTACCTTGGATCAATTTGATAGAGGACCAATGAGATAAGGAGTTTTTTTTTTTTTTTTTTTTATCTAAAGGTAACCATGGCCCAGACCTAAGTTTGTGTGTATTTGTTTGGGAAGCAACAGAAGGGAAGAGCTCTAAGGCTGGGTACCATCTCTCTATATTTGATATCAATAGATGGTACCATGCTCAGATGCCTTCTACCATAAGGTAAGTGATTAATTAGTGAGACTATTAGTTCATCGCATCATGAAATAGATTTGAAGTACAGTGCTTAACTTCTTTAAGACTAGATAACCAAAGTATTTAAGTCTAAAACATGAATACAATTGAAGACATTGTAGCAAAGGAGGAGTTGCTCATTATGAATAATTTCTCCTTTTGCCATACTGATTTCCTGTGTGGTATGTCAAACAATAAAAGTCAAACAACAAAATTTTGGACAGAATTGAAAGCATTTGCAGATGAAAAATTAAACATGTCTTAATAACTAGTATTTGTCTTTGATGAGATAGCAAACATTGTGGGAAATGGAGATAGTGCTCATCCCAGCATTTTCTCCTTTTCCCACAAGTTTTTAAAAGCCTTCTTCCTTAATGTCATTAGAACACATGATTGTTTGGTAAAGGGTTAAGTGTTAGGAAAAAGGACCTTTAGATAGGCTTTTAATTTTTCAGTTGGCATTAAACAGTTGCTAAATTTGAAAGATTACAGTTTATGCCATCATAGTATTGTATATTTCTTATTTTAGGTATGTAAGTTCATCCGTGGAAACATGTTCCTATATGTGCTTCTACAGACTGAATGAAAGAAAGGAATCCATGGAAAATTTACTGGTATACTACATTATTTTAATTGCTCTGGCTCATTTGCTTGGGCTTTAGTTAAAGCAAGTTAAAAGGCAATAATGTTTCTTCCTCCAACAAAATCCATGCAGTGGTTACTTATATAAATTGTCTCACAGAGACAATTCTTAGGGGTACCAACAACACTGGGTTTGTGGAGAATTAGGGTTTTCAGTAATAGAAAATAGCATTGCTTAACGAGAAACTTTAATCATGCAACTTTAGTCTGAGCCCAAAAATTGTCCAAAAGAACTTAAAAAAGCAAGTAAGTTTGTTTCTTTATTGAATGCAGTTTTCATGTAATTTTTGTCCAAATTTGATTCTATGAAATAAAGATTCTCAGTTTCGATCAAGGTTTAATATATGAATACATGTGAAAATCTTTTGGCAGAAAAAATTGATCAGTAAGTAATGGTATGATTATTTTGTGAACCTTACTGAGTTTGTGTTAAACAGAAACCTCACTGATTGTACAATGACAGGCCAGCAGGGATGCATTTCAACCCTTGATAATCAGTTTACCTTTTACAGACTGTTCATATAGATACAGGCAGAATACAGAGATTTGTCAGCAACTCTCCCTTGCCTCAAGAACAACATTTTTATCCTTCATCGCTGGAGTTTGGTAATTACTTGTTTTTGTATGTTCATCTGTAGTTGTTATCAGTGGACTTCCATTTTTATTTTTCATTGGTTATGAAGCAAAGCGTTGGTAGCTCGGAGAAAACATACAAGCCATACTCTAGCAAAAGGGGGTTTAACACATCTCTGTGATCCCTTAAACCAAGCAACTCATCACATTTATGGATTTAGAAAACCATTTTCTCTAACAACCAACTGAATCCTGAGGTAGGATGGTCCTTTGACATGCAGAAAATTTACCAAAAGCAATAATTTTGACACAGGTCAGCCTGCACGGACTGCAAAGGCTGACCTAGTGCGAAACTTTTTGCAGATGGATTAAACCCCCTCTTCACAGAGCTTGGCTCATATTACCGTCAGCTGATTTAATGAATCTTAGGTAGAATTTTGTAAGATTGTTATTTTGTTCCAACAGGAAATGTTTCTTGTCCTAAATTAGGACTTAGGCTTTCCTGAAATTAAAGTTAAACCTTTACCACATAATCTGAGTTTTAAATACTCTGAAGAAGAAGAGTGGTAGAAAACATTCACAATAAATTGAAATTTTAAATCTCAGGCCTGTCTGAATGATGATAATTTAGATCAATGGTAATCATAGTACTTCACTGATCCACATGGAAATGCAGCATTGTAGATAGTGTTTTCTTAGAACTGAATCTACCCATATCTTGTATGAACTAAATATAATGAATAAAGTATTCTAACATGGCACGTGAATTCGGCTCTATTAACACAGTGCAACGAAAGCGTGGTAAAATCTATGTCATTCTATGTAGAGTGACGTCATTCTGTATAAAGTAAGTAAGTTATTCAATGGAATATAAACTGCATCCGCGTTTTTACTCTAAGTATGAACTTGATTTCCTTTCATTAAGAGTTGGTCATGTTAGAATCGAAATAATCTTGTTTCTATCGTGGTTTATCGTTCAATAAACCACGTTGTGAGGCGCAATAAATAAACCACTCGGGCTGTCGCCCTCGTGGATTATTTATTGTGCCTCATAACTCACAACTGTGGTTTATTGAACGATAAACCACGATAGAAAGAATATTATTTCTTAATTATACCACATGAAGACCAGCTGTGGTCCAAGGCCAACTCAGTATTCAGACCACTTTTTTTTTTTTTTCAGACCTACATTTTTTCTTCTACAAGGAAAAATGGACAGAATCTTATCTTCACTTTTGGGACCATCTCACTATTTAGATTTTATTGCTTAAAGCTTTTATTTTAGACCTAGTAGGAATTTGATGAAGCAAGAAATACAGATTACTATAACATGATTGTTTTTCAATCTAGATGCCACACTGATATTTGACAGTGGAACTGTGAAATCCAAGTTTTTAGGGGACCAGGGACAGGTGCTGTCTAACTTGAGGAAGAAAGGATCTGTGGTCTTATTACATCCTCAGGAGCTGTACAATATGTGTGTGTATGTTGGTCTTCTAGCTCGGCCCATGGAAATTGTCTCTACAAGTATGAATGTGGTAAGGAGAGTTGAGTTACTTTTGTAGAGGTTTGAAGTACATGTATTTGCAGTCTATGGGTAACATAGGGTGTGCTCAAAGACAGTGTAGATCAAGAGCAACATTGAAACTGCTGCAGGCAGGTTTTTGTCTTATGACTGCCAGTAAATGTTCCAGGTACCTATCAGTCTAAGAGTTAAATAAAATTCAGATTTTTGCCTTCGGCAAACAGTTGTGTAGGAAAGCAGCAAGTGGCTCGGAAAGAATACAGCGCAAAGTAGTGGTAAAGAAACTCTGGGAATGCATGAATGGGTGCACTGGCCACTGCAATATAACCAAAATTAAACTATTTAAAACCATACAAACAAATCTGTTGGCAAACATTATTGAACAGCATGCTTTGGGTCTTTTACATTTAAAACAAATCATCTTGATGTTGAGAGTTTGAATACTAAATACCTGTATATGGAAAAGTCTTCGATGTTTGATTAATACAGCACAAGAGCCTGCATGTGTCTTTGACTCTAGGCACACTCTAGGAAGCTGATTATGCCAGTACCAGACAATCCCATGTTTTAATTACCCTAAATGTGGAAGCCTTTAAAAACTTTATGGGGAAAGAAGAAAATGTGGGTAACCAGTATTTTCTCTTTTCCCACAATTTTTTCTCCTTTTCCAACCATTGCTAGAGCCGCCCTTCGTTTGTCATCTGCAATTGCTTTCAGTATGGAGATGTAAAAAAAAAATTGTTTGTTAAGGAGTTAAGATGGACATTTGTTTTATCGTTGTTAATATACAGTAATTTGTAGCCAGCTTGGGTAGCTCAGTGGTTAGCTTATTGGACTTGTGACCTGGTGGTTGTGAGTTTGATACCCCATTGAGGCAAACCTTATTTCTGGCGATTTTTCTTCTCCCACCTCTGATGCATCTGAGAAGTAGTCAGTGACTTGGAAAGAAAGTTGTATCAGTACTGGTGTGAGAAAGCCAGGAAGAACATGCCTAGATGCACTGACCGCCTTGATACGATCTTTGCTGATAAAACGGTGTTAAACTCCAATTCAATCAATCAACAGTAATTTGTTTCATATAGGTTTTTATTGTATGAAACATTACTGACAATTTTTTTGTCTTTGTGCATTTTTAGAGGAGAGGGTGTAATAGTAGTGCTTGATTTCAAATTCAGGCAATGTCCCTATGTAATTAGTAGTTGAATGACATAAAGATTAATAAAAAAGAAATTAAAATATAGGTTTTGGATATTGGTTGATATTTTGAGTTTGAAATTAAGGATAACATTTTGAAGTTGAGGCTAAAACTCAGGTTTGAAATTTAGACTTCTTTTTCATTTTCACAGACTTACCAAAGAGAGTGCCTGTTGTCGCTGGCATTAGATTATGAAATATTGCCACTTTTCAGAGCTTGTGTTGCAGACTGGGCTAGTGGAGGTAGGTTGGTTATTGATGAATTGATTTAATCTTTGTCCTGCTAAATAACTAACGTGAAACTTTAACGTGAAAAGTGGATAGTAAAAACCCAATAATTGGCATTTCAAAGGGTTGGTTTTTTTTTTTTTTTTTTGGTGGGGGGATTATGTCCTTATTGGACAGTGTAGATCCAAGATCAGACAGCACGTTCTGTGCAGTGTGATCTTGATCTAGGCTGTCTGCAAAAGGTCAGTGAGTGGTGCTTAAGCAGTCTAAGGGTTAACACTCAATCAGTTCTGTAATTCTATGTTTTTACATCACTGATTATGAAGGCTTTAGAAAACATTGTGGGGAAGGAGAAAATGCAGGTATTTTCTAATTTTTTAGTGATATGGATTTTTAAAGCAGTTAAAAGCAATTAGGTTAGGTGAGCTCTCAGTAAAAGAATTTTGTTTTCATGATTTTGAGGAAGATCATTCCAAAGATGACTTCAAAAACTTGCAGGAAAAGGAGAATACCCTGGTAACCAGCATTATCTCCCTTTCCCACAATGATTTCTATTCATTCAAGGACAAAACTCATTATTTGAACCATCTTTAAAGTAACAATAAAGGCCAAATGTAAACAAAGCGGATGTTTAAATGCATTTGAATTTATTCATACTATTTAAAAGTATGGAAATTATTGTGAAGATGACAATCTGTCATTGTACGGTCGGTCTAAGTGTTAGTCGCTGACAGAGAAATTAATTTCAAAACTAGGTTAAAACCTGCCAGGTAGCTGTGCCTTTTGTTTACTTTTTTCTGATTTTAAAATTCTTTTTTCTGCCAGCAACTAACATATGGCCCGACCACATGATAACAGACAGTGATCTCCACAATATTTTCCATACTTTTAATTGGTATGATTTAGATTTAAATGTATTATGACACCTGCTTTGATATTTTGGCCTTTACTGGGCCTTTAATGTGTCATCTGCAATCTTCTGATATTTTTTGCAAGTATAGAAATTTTTGGTTAGGTATGCTTTATTTATTAGCAGAGCCATACATTGCTTATCTTAACCTACCCAGTTATTCAAATTTTAAACCATGTGTTTTCAACCTTCAAAATTTTATATGGCGGTATTGCAACTTTCAGTTATTATTATCATTTTATTTAATTTCAGAGTATCAACATCAAGGGTGTTCCCTGAAATTTTTACTTGACTGGGCATGGCAGAAGGTGTCTTCAACAAAACATCAGATTGACACTACCTGTGAGAAATTTCTCTTGTGTACCTTATATGATCAATTTGTTAAACATGTGTGATAATTTCAGTACATGTGCATCATTCAGTTTGATCCCTCACCAAACAATCTTATGTTTTAACGACCTGATGAAGGTTTTTGAAAATCTAGAGGGAGAAAGAGAGAAAATGCTGGTAACCAACATTTTTTCCTTTTCCTTTATGTTTTCTATCCCATCAAGGGAAAATTACTATTAGCTACACTTTATTTGTTGTCTGCAAATGCTCTGAAATTTGGATAAGTCTAAGATTTTTTATGCTTCCCGAAGGGGGAGCACATAGTCGCCACTTCGTCTGTCCGTCCGTCTGTCCGTCCGTCCGTCTGTCCATCCGTCTGTCCAAAGCCATTTCTCCACAACCCCTGGACCAAATTCGATGAAACTTCATATATGAACTCCTTAGGATATTGCGCCGATGTATTTTTCCCAGTTTTCCAATTTGACACTGTGTCTTGAAAAAAGGGGGTTTCTTGTAAAATTCCAATTTTTACTAATATCTCCTTCAGTTTTCATCAAAATTTCATGAAACTTCACATTTATATTGTTTATTAATATTAAACGTTTCACCATGTGCCCATGTTTTTTTAATCTATGCAAAACCATGTTATGGGAAAAGGGTGCTTAATGTCTTATAACTTCAGGTTTTGTTTTTTTGGACTCTGAAATTAAACATTTCCCAGTTTCTTCAAGACTATTCAACATGTATGTTGCTGATCAAAAGCCCCAGACCATGATTTCATTCTTTCCTATTTATACTAAGCTGTGTTATTATGCTCCCCGAAGGGTGAGCATATAGTTGCCGCTTCGTCTGTCCGTCCGTCTGTCCTTCTGTCCATCTGTCCAAAGCCATTTCTCCACAACCCCTGGACCAAATTGGATGAAACCTCATATATGAACTTCTTAGGATATTGCGCCGATGAAGTTTTCCCAGTTTTCCAATTTGATGCTGTGTCTTGGAAAAAGGGGGTTTCTTGTAAAATTCCAATTTTTACTAATATCTCCTTCAGTTTTCATCAAAATTTCATGAAACTGCACATTTATATTGTTTATTAAAAGTTTCACCACATGCCCATGTTTTTTTATCTATGCAAAACCATGTTATGGGAAAAGGGTGCTTAATGTCATAACTTTAGGGTTTTGTTTTTTTGGACTCTGAAATCAAACATTTCCCAGTTTCTTCAAGACTATTCAAGATATATGTTGCTGATCAAAAGCCTCAGACCATGATTTCATTCTTTCCTATTTATACTAAGCTGTGTTATAGAAAAAGAGGGCTAAATGACAAGCTCAAACACAAAGTTTATAAATGTTTAATCTGATTTTATTTCAGACAATTTTGCCATTACTATAATTGTAATGTTTGATTTACAGATTGTTCACAATGACAGGAACTTTTACTCTACTGTTCCAAGAGTTATGCCCCTTCTTTATTTAATTATTTGAACATTGGCGAATGTAGTTTGGCAGACGGGACCAAACACAAGTAGCCTGTTTCACCCCCACCCTCCTCTCCCATGACCAACCATTTACCGACAGCCTTCACTTTCCTAAAAAGAGACCTGTTCAGGGAGCATAATCCGTCTACGTGGCTCTTGTTTGTTTGGTGAAGAGCTAACAGTTAATTATACAGGCATCTTGAAAAGAGGTTTTGATACCTCATATGAACAATCAGAACTATTATAAAGGAAAACTTGTTGATATATATACTGAGACTGAATGTTGCCAGGCCCCCAATAGTGCAGTCGGTAGCATACAGGACTTAAGAACAGGGGAGTCGCTGGTTCAAATCCCAGCTCGGCAAACTTCTTTTCGAAGATTGATGATAGTCATTGCACAGGATTCATTCCTCTCTCACAGCTGATCATTGTTCTAATGATGATTATGTGGGAAAGCAGCCAGTGGCCTGGGAAGAATATTGTGCAAAGTACTGGTAAAAGAAACTCCAGGAAAGCATGAATAGGTGCACTGGTGACCACGATACAACTAAAATCATGTTAAAATCTGCATTAAACACCACGCAAATCAGTCAGAGACTGAATGTCAGAATGATCTTGAAGGTAATTCACAAGTTGAAAGTTATCATAAGGACACAACTTGTTCTTCCTTACCCCTAGTATAGTTGTAGTTTAAAGTATAATCATTAAAAACTCTGTATTGTAGATTCTTTCTGAGAAAGTGTAGAAACTTGATAATTATTAACTCTTTACCAACCAAAACAATTTTAAAGACTAGTTCAAATCGAAAGCTTTAGCAGACAACAAACTTGATGTAGCTTAGGTGATCAACTATGTCTTCGAAATGGTAGAAAACATTATGTTAAAAGGAGAAAGCACAGGTTACTAGCAGTTTTTTTCTCCTTTTCTCACAATGTTTTTAAAAGCCTTCATCTGTGTGATTGGGGAAGAGTTAACAGACAGGTATGTATTTTTCAGGTGTTAACTTGTACAACTGGTCAGGCTTGATACTAGATCAGAGAGGTACTCGTACACTATATCAGTGTGAGCAGAAACTAGCGCATCTTGTCAGCATATTCAAATTGTTCACAAGTCAGTCTGTACCTATCACAGAACAAGGTAAATAATTTCCTCAGACAGTTGGCAAGAATTTAATCTTTCTCTTCCTATGTCCTTGAAATTAGCAATTCATTATTTGTGCTCCCAAACTTTATTGACATGGCTGTTTTAGAAGAAAACATGGGTATTGTCATTGCCCAGTTGTTGACATTTTCTCTCATTCCTGTTATAACTAAAGATATTTGAGCCCTGCTCTGTGAAAAGGGGGCTCAATGCATGTGCAAAAAGTATCGACCCATGTCAGGCTGTGCAGTCTGTGCACTCTGACTTGGGTCCAAACTCCAAAGTTTTGTAAACTTTCAGCATCTCCAAGGACCTTTTCACCTCCTGATTCAGTCAATTTTTAGACTAAGTGGATTTCATGGATCCATAATTATGTGATGACTTGCTTGGTATAATGCATCACAGAGATGCATAAAACCCCCTTTTGTCAGTGCATGGCTCATTTATTCTAAACGTGGACCAGTTAAGACAAGTTTTTAGCAAACAACTGTGAAGGCACCCTTATAAAAGTAAGGATAACCAGCATTGAATAGTGGGGGGAAAATGTGACAATACCAGAAATTGCCAGGTGAAAGTTGAAAAAGTAGTACATGTTCGTAGGTGATAATGTGTGAAGTCACCTTAGATTAACTCTTCACCACGAGATGTTAAAATTTTGGACTTGTTCAAGTTGAATGCATTTGTAGGCAATATATCAAATTCAGCTCAAATGGAGAGATTTGTGTCTGAAAGGGTAGAAATCATTGTGGGAAAAGAAGAAAATGCTGGTTACAAGCATTTTTTCCTTATCCAACAATGATTTCATTTGACTTAAATCTCAGACTAGGTAAAACAAGGTTCTTTGATAAAGGGTCAAGGTCTGTACATACTGTTATAAAAAGTTATGGTTATATTTGGTGTGGAGCTAAATCCTACATGTGTACAATATGGCATCTGTACTACGTTTAAAAGTAGTTGGTCAACAGACAGATGCTATTTATTTATATTTTACAGGGGATTTTGAGATCCAGAGTAAGATCTTGGTATCCAGTATATTATCACAGCATCTCAGTGCTGTATTGTGGTTTACTCATGTTGGACTGCTGCCTGAGAATGATGGTAAGGGAATTCAACTTGTAGTGACCAGTAGCTTTCATTACTTCATGCTTTTCAGTAATTTATTGGGAAAAATGGTGGATTATAAGGTCTGATAATTCATGGCTATGACCAGTGAAATTTACCATAAATATTTACGTAACTCCCCAATTGAAGGCTGAAACAGTAGTTCCTGTGCACTACTTACCTAGGTAAACAGTGCATGCCATTCAACCAGACAGAAACATGACGTAATTTATGCACACTTACCCTACATTTCTTGTGCTTTGTGTTTAATATTGTAATGCGTTTTTATGTGGCGGGAGGTACGCCGCAGGGAGTTACAGAATGCAGTTGTACTGGATTTTGATGAAAGTCCCAATAAAAAGGGGGTTAAAAGCGTGAAATAAATAGAATATTTGCTATTCTCGTGAACATCATCAGTAACATATTCACTTGTGGCTGCAGCACTCATGACAATATTACCAATGATGTTCACTCAATGAAATAAATTTCATTCTTTCACACACACAAAAAAAAATCCTGTATTCAATTCTGTGTTAACTCTTTATCAAACAATCTCATGTTTTTCATCCCTGTTGTAGAAAGCTTCCAAATATATTATGGAGAAAGGAGAAAGTTACCAGCATTTTCTCCTTTTCCCGGAATGTTTCCTACCCTGTCATAGACAGATGGCATAATTTCTGCCACATTTAATTAGTGTTCTGCAAATCCTTTCAATATTGAAGAGTCTGAGTTTTGTTGTATGGATGAGATAAGTAAAAGAAAAAATTTTGTTGGTTGAAGAAATCTACCTATGCATTTTCAAGGTTGTTATGACCAAGTCCTACAAAATAGAGGACATTGTTGATCTTGGATCGAAATGTACATCCCTTGCAGTCTGATCCTGGTGTACACTGTCCACCAGGTCACACACTGTTTGCCTCAAGCATGCTAAGAGTTAAACATTGTCTTGTCTAATCTTACCAATGATTTGAAATGAGCAAAACTGTATAGTTGACTGTGATTAATTGAAGTATCTCCAGAGTAAAGAATACAGCTATACAATCTGAAACCTAGACAGGAGTTGTAAGATAAAAGAGGAGAGAAGAATGAAACTTCCCTGACATGGCAGTTGTTTAGTTTTTCAAAGAAAGCAATACCTGAAGCAGACTTAACATTTTGACTATGATTGGTGAATTAACCTATTTCAGATACTGAGGTAATGATAGGCTTCCGTTATGCTTATCCAGTGACAAGTTTGCTCTCTGCATATAAAGCAAGAAGAATGGAATTGCAGAATCTTAACAGGTAAGCTTTTAACTTTACACCCTTTCAACAATGCTTTGACACCAAAACTTAGTTGTAATTATATACCCATAAGAAAAATATTGCTCTATATCATAATACTCTTACCTTGATAACTTTGACCATACAAAGAGTAACACTAGGACTTTTGCAGATTGTTTAGATCAAGATCAAACTGTTTGGAATAATAGATGTGTTTAAAGATATTCTCATATCCTCTTAATAACAGCTATATAATTGCTGCAGGGGGATTTCTTGTACTTACTTAAGACATGTTTCATATAAATAGAAGTGTCAGACATGGTACAGCAAAGAACATTTCATAGCATTTAGATAGCTATTATTGGCTCCAAAATTGCAGTTTTCGAGGTCTGGGTGTTTTGGTTTAACCATTTTCCAAATTATAGGCTCTTCAAAATTGATTTGCAGATAACAAACCCAAAAGTTGTACAAATGAAATGAAGTTCCTTGACAGGGAAGAAAACATTTTTGAAAAGGAGAAAATGCTGGTCACCAGCATTTAATCACAATGTTTTCAAAAGGCCTCTTCTTCAGTGTTAAAGAGATAAATACCGTTGATGTGAAAAAGAAGACCAGAGGCCTATATTATTTTTTCAACACTTACATGAGGTGTTGACTGATTTTTTTAGTATCCATGGAAATCATAGTTCACTGCAAACAAGACAACAAATTTAATACTTGTTTCTAAACACATAAAGTATTTGCAAGCAACACATTAAATAATTGAATTTATCTTTGAAAGGGTAAGGAATATTATAGGAAACAGAAAATTCTGGTCACTAGCATTTGCTACTTATCTCAAAATTTTTTTTATGAAGCTGTGTTATTGATGCAGGGTTATTTGATTGTGGGTTAATTCATTTGTTTTATTAAGAGGAATGATCTTAAAAAGAGAGGATAGGTGACATTGTTGGATACAATATGCTTATCACTGTCACATGAGCGGCACTCTGGCAAAAGGGAGTTTAATACATCTCCTTGATGTGTTATACCAAGCACGTTATCACATAATTGTGGATCCTTAAAATCCATTTCGGCATTTTGTCAAACAACCAACTAAATCAGAAGGTGGAATGGTCCTTGGAAATGCAGAATTTTTATAAATAGCAAAAAAGTATCTACCATTCCAGCCTGTGCAGTCTACACAAGCTGGAATGGTAGATACTTTTTGCAGGTGTATTAAAACCCCCATTTCACAGAGCATGATCCATGTATATTTGCAGTCATACAGACCTACTTATGATAGATGGTTTGATAAACTCCTGTGATGGTGTTCCCGACCTGTGGGAAAGAGAGGGTGGAAATGGTAAATACCCTCCCCCAAGCTTACATGTAAGTTCTTTTGTGCAACTAGATATGCAGGCCATGATACAAAATGTTACGAGGGTGCTTCACCATTCTTGAACTAAACTGGTTATGATTTATATAACACTTTTTTTGCTGAAATGTATCCATTGAATGGAAAAGTCACTTTCACATATTTGGTTGAATGATGTTAAGATCTAATACTTTTCAGAACAATTTCTTTATGTAGATTTTTTTTTTCCTTTCTTTTAATTTTAGATAGATTTTATTTGACTTACGCAAATACATGTATGTCGTCACATACAATAACAGTAATAAACATCAACCACGGACAGTAAATCTAGAGCAATAACTTATCAAGAGCAATAACTTATAAAATGTAAGAAATATACATTTCAAGTGGTCAGTTTCATATTCAGTGAATTTTAAAACGCCATTCTAAAATACAAATCAACACCTTTAGATATAACTATATGGATACCTGTGAAAACATCATGGTAAAAGGATATACATTATATCTGCTTTTAAACTGATTTGCTTGAGGATGAAAAAAGTGTCTGCATGTGTCAACCCTTTACCTGACAACAAAGTTTTATACTTGCCTAGATTGAAGGCTATAGCAGACGACAAATTAAATGTGGCTCAAATAATGGTATTTGTGTTGGAAAGGGTAGAAAAAATTGCTGGAAAAGGAGAAATGCTGGTTACTAGCATTTTCTCCTTTTTCCAAAATGTTTTCAAAAGTATTCTCAAGATTGAAGAGGAGTCACCATTACTTGCATTTTAACAGGCCTTACTGTCCACATATTTGCTGGAGAATATAGATACACAGATCAAATATTGCCTCACTCTGTATCTGTTGTTAGACCTTGTATCCATGGAAACCACAGAGGATAGTGTCACAGTAAGTACCATATTGTGACTTTTTCACTTGAGTTCCAAAGCTACACTTAACTCTTCACTGGATTGCAAAATTTCAGATATGCTTTTATTCAAAACATTTACAATTGACATATCAAATCATAGGGTTTCTCTTTGATAGGGTAGGCAACGTTGTAGGAAAAGGAAAAAATGCTGGTTACCAGTTGAAAAGCCTCTTTCTTCAGGGTTGTTAACCCATTACCACACGATCCCTACTTTTGACGACCCTGAGAAAGAAGCCTTTAGAAAACATTGTGGGAAAAGGAGAAAATGCTGGTAACCAGCATTTTCTCCTTTTCCAACAATATTTTCTACCCTTCACAAAACAATTTCAAATTTTCAGTCACTTTTATTTTGTTGTCTGCAAATGCTTTCGATTTGGACAAACCTAAAATTTTGTCGTTTGGTAATGAGTTAAAACACTGAATTGTTTGGTAAAGAAATAAAGTATTTTGAGATTAAAGTGATGACGTCCAAAACCTCGTTTTGGAACCCTTGATGTTGGTTTTCATTTGACCTAGCTTTGATGGTTTAAACTTAATTATTATCCCCCGCCAAAGGCGGAGGGATATAGTTTTAGCGTTGTCCGTCCGTCCGTCTGTTCGTGTGTCCGTCCGGGACAATATCTCCAATACCATTGGAAGGAATTTCGTAAAACTTTATACATGTGTACAATAACCTATTCTGCCAATATATTTTTTTTCTTTTTTTGATTTGATGCAAAATGGCCGACTGGGAGCGATTTTGAGTTACGCAGTAGCGTAAATTTTTGAAAAGGTCTTTTTCAGCATGGTATATCATTTCAACGAATTTGCTTGTTTTACATTGTCTGTGAAACTACAAGTTCTACAATTTGAGTCAATCACTCTCAACAACTGCCTCTACTGTCTCATTAGAAAAGTCTCAAATAATGCTATGGTATATTCAGTGTAAGGGTTTTTTTTTTTTTCTCTCAGAAACTTTGTTGTTTTTAGAATATGGATAGTCTAACATATGTGGATCTTTCAGCTGTCGTACAGATTTAAATGCTTTTCTGTTAAATATTTGAAATAATTACCTTTTGAACAAGCGCTTTGTGTTGGGTATTTAGCCAACAATGAATTATGCTTGGTAATGAAAGTATGTAAATTTTTTTTCAACATAAAGTGATATAAGTCTTAGTTGTAACATGACATAACACTTGAAAGTGATTATTTTTAGATATCTCTATGTCTAGCAAAATTAATGCATTACTTTCATAGTGGTCATAATTGAAAAACACAAACAAACATAAATTCTTTAAACCTTCCAAGTAACAGCAGAACTGCTGCTTATAAGTGCTTTTGATATATTTTCAGTTTTCAGACAAAATTGCTGGATTTACCAGTAGATATAACTTGCCACAAACCCTTGTGAAGCAAGTTCAAGCCTTCTGGTTGTTGGATCACAAAGACTTTGAGGTAACGTTTGTGCAATAGGAACTTTTTTCAGGCAAATTTATGAGATTTTGATGCAATTTGCATTGTGTATGAAACACTGAACAAGTATGCAGAGGCAAGTGGACAAGAAAGTAATAGTGCATTTGATTAACTATTTACCAGACAACACAAACACAACTTTTTGACTTTACCAAATCCAAACCATTTGTGGACAACAAAATTTTAATGTGATGTGGTTCAAATTCTGGGATTTCTCTTTGAAAGGGTAGAAAATAGTGTGAGAAATGGAGAGAATGCTGGTTACCAGCATTCTCTCCTATTCAGACAATGTTTTCAAAAGCCGTCTTTCTAAACCTGGGGGGGTTGGGGTTTCCTGTGTGGCTCAGTGGTAAAGTGTTGGTCGCGTGACCTTGAGATCCCTGATTTGAGCCTCTATGGATCCACTGGGTTTTTTGTGGGAGTGTTCTTGGGCAAGATAGTTTAGAGCCCTAGCCTAGTACCGGTGGAACTTAGGAAATACATGAATATGTGAGCTGTAACTGTGATATGACTGAAATAATGTTGAAAGTGGTGTAAAACACCATTCAATCTAAAGCCAGGATTGTGTGGTGAAAGATTAACCATTTTAACACAAGATACATGACCTTGCAAAGGCTGAAAATTCTACAAATTTACCTAGCATATATCTTGGTTTAAATTTCAGGAGGCAATGACGTTACTGGAAACTCAACGTCTCACCTCAGATCTGAGCCACTGGCAACATAGATGTATTATACAGGCCTTGTTTTATCAGGGAGAAATAAAGATGGCTCTACGATATCTCTACATTGCCAATCCACCACTGTATTCATTAGAGGACATCAAACTAAAGTTAACTGTCCTCCTTGCGAATGGGTAAGAGTCTGGGGTTTGGTTTTTGTCCCCCCTGCTTTTCGAAGAAAAAAGGGGGGGCATGGTATTCTGCTTTCTTTGGTTCTGTTATTCTATGGTTCTTCTGCCCCGCCCCCGGTTAGGTACCTTGTGTGCGCAACTCCTCCTACAGTTTTATGCTGATTCTTTTGAAACTTTACAGGTGTTTTGAACATGATTTGAAGATCTGCATATGACTTTTTTATAGTCTCGAGATTAATTCTTTTGACTTTTTTCACAATTTTTCACTTAGTCAATTTTTCCAGCTCAAACAAGATCAAATTGTATATATAGTGGATACCCTGTGTGCACAACTCCTTCTATAGTTTTATCCTCATCCTTTAAAAACTTTACATATGTTTTAGGCATGATCTGAAGATACGCATATGAGTTCTGTAAAGTCTTCATTTTTTTTTTTTTTTTTTTTTTTTTCTATTACTTTTTGATACTTATTTTGCATATTTTTAACTTGGCCATTTTTAAGCTCAAACATTATCAAAGTGTTTAAATACAGGGTCCATTCATCATTGCCCTATTGCGCTACCTGTTATATGATTGTTTAAATTTTTCAGGTGCTTTGCACACAACCATCTGTTTCTCTACATGGCAGGTTGCTTCTTGCTCTGTGATAAAGCTTTTTATGGGAGGGGGGGGAACATAAACTCATTGAATTTGTTTCTTTTTTTGTGCTGTAAGAATTTATCAAGTATTTCCATATGCAAGCATAATTAGCTATTGTAAAGAGAAAAAAAAAAATGTTCCTTTAGCAACATTGAGTGGAATTAGTCTTTTAGTTAGCCTCTCTGTCTCTGTAAACATACTTCTAGATATATTTGTGTCACAAACTCCTCCCATGGGTCTATTGTCATTGCCTAGCAGAGTTGAGTATTAAAAAAGTTTTATAAGCACAGGCCATTGTTGATTGAAGCAGATTGTGAACTGAAGTTATTCTGGTGAAGCGTAACAGAAAAAGGCTTGTTTTGTCCTTGATTTCTTCAGACAAATCTAAAAAAAAAAAATGTTAAAGAGATTTACAGAATCATATTTTAATAATCAGAAGAAGATATTGACTGTTTTAGAAAACATTGTGGGAAAATGAGCAGTTACTTGAAACAATCAATTCTTCTATAGTCACAATATTTCCAGGTGAAAAAATTTTCAAGCACAGATTTGAATTTAATGCAACAGAAATATTTATGGGATATGACAACTGTCTGCATTTCTGCATGGTCGGATCATGTCGAGTTGTATACGCAACAAGACATAATCTGACAATGCAGAAATGTAGACTGTTGTAATGTTCCTTTTATTATATACCTTCCTATTATAATTGTAAAGAAACATCACAAACTCAATTATAAATAACCAAGAAATCAAAGAACTACATTTTATTGTACATAAATGTACAGTATTTATGACTTGCAGATAAATATATAGCAGTTTGTATATATAGATCAGTTTGTTTATGTAAGAAATTGCCGTTGCTTGTCCTCGAGTCGTTACAAAAAACAAGAACTGTGGCTTAGAAAATATTTCTGAAAGGCTGAAAAGTTAGTCGGTGTTTTTTTATTATCCCCCGCTGAAGGCGGAGGGATATAGTTTTAGCATTGTCTGTCCGTCTGTCCTTCCGTCCGTCCGTGTGTCCGTCAGGGAGAATATCTCCAATACCATTGGACAGAATTTCATGAAACTTCATACGTGTGTACAATAACCCATTCCTCCGATATAGGTTTTTTTTTTTTGTTTTGTTTTGATTCGATTGAAAAATGGCCGACTGGGAGCAATTTTAAGGTATGCGGTCAAGCAAATTTTTCGGCGGGGGATATCATTTCAACGAAATTGCTTGTTCACTATCACTCTCAAGAAGATTACAGATTCTTTTCTGTGTTAACGTAGGAAGAGAGTTAAACTTGGACTATTAATCCTGATGCCACAGTTCATGAGAATTGGGTTTGGAAAGTTACTACACAATAGTAGTCTGTAAACATGAATGTATGTTCTACACAGAGTACATCACTGATACGGAAAAATTTTCTGGCCAGTTGTATATGAGATTTAGACAATGCATGTATTTTACTCAGATAATTTATAGATATACTCGTATAATATATGTTTGTATCAGGTTTGTCACTGAAGCCCTTGACTACCATAGAAAGAACAGCTCAAAGTCAAACATGAAGGATCTTCTTACACATGTGTTTTATGGATGTCAGCAGAGTAAGAGACTCTTTTTGTTTGTTTTAACAAATACCAGTCATAACAAACAGTCCCATCTTTTGCTGTCCCTGAGGAAGAGTGCAATTAAAAACATTTTTGGAAAAGGATAAAATGCTAGTATTCAGGATTTTCTCCTTTTTCCACAATGTTTATACCATTTCAAAGAAGAATCCGGTCATTTGAGTCAACTTTGTCATCTTCAAATGTTGAATTTGGCCTAAAACATTATGCAATCGATATGTATAATCCTATACCAATCAATCCCATGTTTGAAAACCTGAGAAAGAAGCCTCTTTAAAACAGGGTGCAAAAGGAGAAAAACACTGGCAACCAGGATTTTGTTCTTTTCCAACAGTGTTTTCTGCTAAAGAAAAAAAAATCCCATCATATAAAGCAACAGGTGTCATCTGCATGCTTTCAAACTGGACTGGTCTAAAATTGCAATCATTAAAAGGTTAAATGTCAAACAAGAGGAATGATTTGTTGGCAAGGGTGTAAGACTGTTTAACCTCTACCACCCAATCCCAAGTTTTAACAACCTTGATGAAGATTTTTGGAAACATTGTGGTCAAAGGAGAAAATGCTGGTAACCAGCATTTTCTTCTTTTCCCACAATGTTTTCTAACCTCCCAAGGGCAAATTTTAGTTTTTGAGTGATGTTTGATTTGTCGTCAGCATATGCTTTAAATTTGGACCAGTCTAAAACTTCGTTGTTTAGTAAAGAATTAACTTTGATAGACTTGTTTTGTGACAAGAGAAATCAAATTAATAATAATGCTGAATTAAATTCTTTAAATAATTTTGTTGATGTAGTAATATTTAGACAGATTCATATTAAGCAAAATCATGAAAAACTTCAATGCATGATAATTTAGCAAATTTTTTTGTAATAGTCTAGTTAACACTTTTGTCAAAGTCACAGTGTTTCTATTCATAATTATGCCCCCCTTCAACAAAGTGGGGGTATATTGCTTTGCTAATGTCCGTCGGTCGGTCCGTCGGTAGACCTTACCTTGTCCGGATGATAACTAGACAGAATTGACCTAGGTTTGTCAAATTTGGCACAGACATGGGTCTCGGAGTGTAGATGATCCCTATTGATTTTGGGGTCAATTGGTCAAAGGTCAATGTCACAGTGACCGTCAACATGTTGATATAGAGACCAAACCTTGTCCTGATGATAACTAGACACAGAATTGACCTAGGTTCGTCAAATTTGGCACAGACATGGGTCTCAGAGTGTAAATGATCCCTATTGATTTTGAGGTCAATCGGTCAAGGTCACAGTGACCGTCAACATGTTGATATATAGACCAAACCTTGTCCAAACCAAACCAAAGGTCAATGTCACAGTGACCGTCAACATGTTGATATAGAGACCAAACCTTGTCCGGATGATAACTAGACACAGAATTGACCTAGGTTTGTCAAATTTGGCACAGACATGCGTCTTGGAGTGTAGATGATCCCTATTGATTTTGAGGTCAATCGGTCAAAGGTCAAGGTCACAGTGACCGTCAACATGTTGATATATAGACCAAACCTTGTCCGGATGATAACTAGACACAGAATTGACCTAGGTTCGTCAAATTTGGTACAGACATTTGTCTTGGAGTGCAGATGATCCCTATCGATTTTGAGATTAATCCATCAAAGGTCAAGGTCACAGTGGCCTTCAACTTAATGATATATAGACCAAACCTTGTCCAGATGATAACTAGACACAGAATTGACCTAGGTTCTTCAAATTCTATACAGATATTCATCTCGGAGTGTAAACGATCCCTATCGATTTTGAGTTTAATCCATCAAAGGTCAAGGTCACAGTGGCCTTCAACTTAATGATATATAGACCAAACCTTGTCCAGATGATAACTAGACACAGAATTGACCTAGGTCCTTCAAATTCTGTACAGATATTCATCTTGGAGTGTAAATGATCCCTATCCGTTTTAAGGTTTATCCGTGAAAGGTCAAGGTCACAGTGACCACCAGATGATTCAGGGCCCGCGCTGCCGTTCGCCACTTGAGCCATTTGCTAAAAAAAAATTAGTGTCTCAAAAATCATCATATGTGGCTCAACTTGTGGCTCCAACATTTTATTTGCGTATTATCGGTGACGTAGTAAGCATCGAAGTCGACTGGGAAAAAGCGGAAGTCAAACACGCGTGCCGAAAAGAAAATCGATAACCCAGTCTGTGTATCGGTGACTGCTTATAATCTTGTATGTATACACATGGCGGTGTGTATAATTATGCGAACTGTTGACAGATTATCACGTTTAACAATTGAAGTGGGCTATAAATCAAAAAGATGACATCGATATTTCCCAATCAATTCTTTTGATATCAGTTTATGAACTGTGCCTTTTCCTGTATCAATGTGGCAGTAGGGGGGCATGACTGTTTTACAAACAGACATCTTGTTTAGAGTGGTTAAGATCCTCCAAGTGATGGCCTTTAGTAAAATTTTGGGAAAAAAAATTTAATACATTCTACCAATTTGCCTAAAAGAAACTTGAGTGGAATATCTTAAACAGTTTAACTCAAATCTGTTTCGTTGTACCATCAAGAGATTTTTTTTTCTGTAAATATCCAATGGAAGTGGAGAGGATAAGAGATTTATGGTTTTTATACATGATATTCCTCCAATGTAGCCAAGACGACAGACAGGTTGCTAGGACAGTTGGGAACAGATGAAGAAAAGATGTTGGAAGAATATCTAGAGAGCTGTGACCCACTGAGTATGGACCTACTAGTCATGCATTATTTACAGAGTTCTAGAATTGTAGAGGCCTTCCACCTAAATGAAAAACTGAAGCAATACACTTTGGTATGTTATGACTTACTCTTTACCTACTGACAAAATTTTGGACTTGTCCAAATTCAAAGCATTTGCAGATTTCAAATTAAATGTGGCTCAAATGATAGGATTTTTGTTTTAAAGGGTAGAAAACATTGTGGGAAAAGGAGAAAATGTTTGTGACTGGCATTTTCTGTTTTTCCCATAGTGTTTTTAAACCCTCTTTCCTTGGGGCTGTTAACACACAGGATTGTTTGGTATAGGCTCTGTTACGATCTTTTGCTAGCTTTTATATGTAGGGTCTAAGACTTCATATTAAATACATGTACAACCTTTAGTACCCATACATTTGACAGCCGTTGAAATCATTGTAAGAAAAGGAGCACTTTCTTGTTAAACGCATTTTCTTCTTTTCTAACATTTTCTTTATCATTGGGAAAAAAACCCATATTAATTTTTTTCATATTGATCTCCTTTGTTTAAATTGGAGATATGAGTGTCAATTACTTTCAAATGTATTGAAATAGGAAAACACATAATATTCATGAAAATTTTAGGAAAGAGAAAATAAAATATATGTATATAAATTAAAGTGTAAGGAGGAGATAAGTTAGAAAACTATTATTATTATTATTATTATTATTATTATTATTTAGGCATTGTCTTCTATTACATGTATAAGTATTATAAAATGTAATGGAAAGGTTTTTTCAAGCTAAGCACGAATATTATTTGTCACCATAATTGTATATCTATGCCAGAACATTTTTATTGATGATAAATATTTACACTAGACTGAAGCTAGTTCCAAAGCCAGAGAGAGAGCTGCCGCCAGGAATGCCATTGTGGACAAGTACATATCAGTGTATCCTGCCATTCAGAGAAAACTTCTCTTTGAACAGATACATGTCCCCAAGAGAAATACTCAGTGGAGGAGAGTGGGTAAGTCACTACATAGCCCTAGAAATCAGCTCCTTAAATCTTTACCACAAAACAAAAAATTTTAGACTCATTCAGATTTGCAGACAGCAGATCAGATTTCGTATAAATGATAGCTTTGAAACGGTAGAGATATCACGGGAAAAGGAGAAAATACTGGTTTTTGGGAATTCCTCCTTTTCCCAATTTTCTTTTCAATGAGATTGTAAAAACTTGAGATTTTTGTGTAGGAGTAGACCCTTGTTATGCTAAATGTATATACAAATTTTCAGTCTGTGTTGCAGTTTGGTCTGAATATTTCATAAAACAGTCACCAGTGTAGACTAAAGATCAGACTGTTTTCTGTGCAAACTGACCTTAATCTTCACTATCTACAAAAGAAACAGAAAATGTGCATAGCATTTACAGCTTTACATGCCAAAGGAAGCATCAAATGCCCTCTGCACCATTGTCTGGATTTAACTCTGTATTGAAGGCTTATCAATTTTCAGTTTTGTAAGTGTGTTATGATGATGAATCATTTTAGAATCTATAAGTTTTCCTTATATCACAGTGTTCCTTTATTGTTGCTACATCCAAGTTTGATTTTCATCTCCCGCCAAAGGCGGGGGTATATAGTTTTAGCGTTGTCCGTCCGTCTGTGTGTCCGTCCGGGAGAATATCTCCAATACCATTGGACAGAATTTCATGAAACTTTATATGTGTGTACAATAACCCATTCCGCCGAGACAATGTTTTTGTTTTTTTGATTCGATCCAAAATGGCCGACTGGGAGCGATTTTAAATTAAGCGGTTGAGTGAATTTTTGTTGTTTTCAGTCTTCATTTTTACAGCATTTTCTGCTTGTCCGGAACATAACTTTGTCATCTCCAGTCCGATTGACTTGAAACTTGGCATTTGTGTTTGTTGCAATGATACGGAGGGCAGTGCGAAAGAACCATAACTCTACCTCGTGCTGTCTTTGAGTTATTTCCCTTTGATCGTCATTTTTACAGCATTTTCTGCTTGTCCGGAGCATAACTTTGTCATCTCCAGTCCGATTGACTTGAAACTTGCCATTTGTGTTTGTTGCAATGATACGGAGGGCAATGCGAAAGAACCATAACTCTACCTCGTGCTGTCTTTGAGTTATTTCCCTTTGATCGTCATTTTTACAGCATTTTCTGCTTGTCCGGAGCATAACTTTGTCATCTCCAGTCCGATTGACTTGAAACTTGCCATTTGTGTTTGTTGCAATAATACGGAGTGCAGTGTGAAAGAACCATAACTCTGCCTCGTGCTGTCTTTGAGTTATTTCCCTTTGATCGTCATTTTTACAGCATTTTCTGCTTGTCCAGAATGTAACTGTCATCTCTAGTCTGAACATCTTCAAAGTTAGTATGCATGATTGTTGAAAAATTACAGAGTGCAGTGCACAAGAACCATAACTCTTCCTAGCACGAATTTTGAGTTATCCCCCCTTTGATCTTCATTTTTGTAGCATTTCTTGCTTGTCCAGAGCATAACTTTGTCATCTCAAGTAGGAATGACTTGAAATATGGTATGCTTATTTGTTGCAATATTTGGAAGTGCAGTGCTCAAGAATTGTAACTCTACCTTGTACTTTCTTTGAGTTATTTCCCTTTGATTGTCATTTTTACAGCATTTAGTGCTTGTCTGGAATATAACTTTGTCATCTCAAGTCAAAACGACTTCAAACTTGGTATGCATGTTTGTTGCAATATTACAGAGTACAGTGCACAAGAACAATAACTCTACCTAGCGCGGATTTTGAGTAATTCCACTTTGATCTTCATTTTTACAGTCCAGTTCTTTGTCAGGAGCTTAACTTTGTCATCTCCAGTCCGATTGACTTGAGACTTGGTAAACATGTTTGTTGCAGTTACAAAAAGTGCAATGCACTGGAGCCGTGACCTTACCTAATGCCCTTTTGAAATTATTCCCTATTCATTATTTTTTTTTTACAGCTTTTCATGCTTCTCTACAATATAACTTTGTCTTTTCATGTTGGAATCACCTGAAACTTTATATGCATGTTTCCTTAACATTAGAGGAGACATTCATGCCTATTTCAATCACTTACATGATTTCTGCTGCACTACTATTTTCCTCTACCTGCCCTTTACGATTATTATCCCCCCTCGACAACTGGCAGTTGGACGGGCGTATCTTGCGACAATTTGCCGCTCTTATTCATTAAATGTCCTGTCATGGAAAAAGGGGGCTTGACAAATATTTTCATTATGGACCAATATCTCTTTCACTACAGGACAAAATGTAATTAAACTTCATCTTTATTAAGCCACAGACAATAGTTATTTGATTTTATTTCATGAAATGCCATGTCATGAAAAAAGGGGGCTAAATGTGTAATTTCATTATGGAACAATAACAGTTAGTTCGCCCATTCGTCCGCCTGGACAGATGTCTTCTAAAATCCTTGACGAGCATTTATGAAACTTCATGCATGTCTTCCTTAGATTAGTCTGTTGATACAATTTTCTTTTATATATAATGACGTGTCATGGAAAAAGGGGGCTTGATATATATTTTCATCATTTGTTTTCATTTAATGAAATGCCATGTTATGGTAAAAGGGGACTTAATGTATAATCTCATTATGGACCACTTATATATTTATCATTTAATGAAATGCTGTGCCATGGAAAAAGGGGGCTTAATGTGTAATTTTATCATGGACCATTAACAAAAAGGCCACATGTTCATGCAACACACAATACCTCTAATATGTTTGTATCAAAAAAGGTCTTTTTCGGCGGGGGATATCATTTCAACGAAATTGCTTGTTAAATTTTAATCTACTTTTGTGCAGAAATGAATCATTATCCAAATGGAGTTAAGCTTCAGATATCTGTAAAATTGATTTCTCTTTCAGTTCGCAGACCAACACCACTCTCCACCCATGTTACAAAAAGCAAAGCATCTGTGTTAACTCAGTCCACATACATCATGAAAATCATGGAAAAACTTGATGAAATAGAAACAGTTGAAGACTCACCGTAAGCACTTAATATTACTAAATTAAAGTGTGGTACGCTTTCAAATTTAATACACTTACAGACAACAAACTGAATAATTAAGTGTTGCTCAACTGATGGGATTCTTCTTGGAATGGGTAAAAAATACTGTGGGGGAAAAAAAGAACATAGTAATAACCAGCATTTTCTCCTTTTCCCACAATGTTTTCTATAGTGTTTTTCCTGAGAGTTATTAAAATAATGTTTGATAAAGGTTACATATTTCACACAAATGTAGGTAATAGACAGTATAGATATTATCGATACAGGGGATGCGACAGTGTGTAAATTTACTTGTCCAAAAATGTAAATTTTATAATCTTGTCTTTGAAGTAATGATATAGCAGATTTCTGGAAAAGTTAGTGCTTATACCAAGGTACAGAAGGATTGTCAGTTCCATCCATTGCCAACTCAAAGGCCAGAACAGTACTCATATATAGGTTGCAACACGTGAAAAGGGGCATTCGGACATTGGCGTAAAGTGCCGTCTCGGATCAGCCTGCGCAGGCTAATCCGAGATGGCACTTTACGACTACATTAGATTTTTTCCTACAACAGACCTGCGTGAAACAAAGAATTACATAAAAACGGAAAGTGTCGTTTCGGATTAGCCTGCGCGGAGTGCGCAGGCTGATCCGAGACAGCACTTTACGCAAATGTCCGAATGCCCCTTTTCGCGTGTTGCAGGCCATATCATCTCCTGCTGCTAATGGTTTTTCTCAGTAGTCATACACTATATCTGGTTTATCAGTGCTGACAGATGTAACTATCAAAGTTCAACAGAACCGTTTCTGAACAAATACAACTATTGAGCAATGGAAAAATTGTGGGGAAATTAAATTCTACAAATCAATGGCACAAACTTCCCAAAATGTTTTTCACACAAATTGTAATAGGTACATTTTTTTTCTCTTTATAAAGGTCAACACTTTATGCCTATTTTTTAAATGTTTAAATTGTTATCTAACAAACCAAAATTTAGGGAAGAGAGTTTATGAAAACATTGTGAGAAAAGGAGAAAATGCAGGAAGCTAGTATTCTCCCCTTTTTCCACAATGTTTTTTATCCTTACAAGGACAAAAATCAAATTTTTCGTGAGACATCTAATTTATTGTCTACAAATGCATTCAATTTGGACCAGGTCGTAATTTTGTCCTTTGGTGAATATTAACTCATTTTTTTTTTCAGTTATTGCATTTCAAAAAATTATAAATTTGCTGTATTTGAATCCTTCAGTATTTCATGTTTGAATGTTTCAGAGAAAAATCCTCTACCGCTGCTGTTGGACCTTTCCTGTGTACACCTGTAGTACCTTCCAGAAAGTCATTCATGTATGTATGATGTTCTCTTTTGCATGAGCCATACTCTCGCAAAAGCGTGTTTAATGCATCTCTGTGATCCATTATACCAAGCAAGGCATCAGGTAATTATGGATCCATAAAATCTATTTTGTCCAGTGGACAACTGACTGAATCATCAGATACACCGGTCCTTTGATGTGCAGAAAATTGACCAATAGCAAAAAGTATCAACCCAGGTCAGACTGTGCAGGCTGAGGTGGGTCAATACTTATTGCAGATGCATTAAGCCCCCTTTTCACAGAGCATGGCTCACATGTTTTTACACCCTGAACTCAAATGCTATTTTTAGATATCTTATAATCACAGTATTCCATGATGTTAGGGAAGCAACATGATAATGAGTTTTGACAAGAGCACTGCATGTGGATGCTAATGCTGGGCTGGAGTTGCTTTTAGAAATAAATTGATTTTCAGCGAAAATTGTAAGTCAAGAAAGGCCCACAACTGTGTCAAAATTATTTGGATGGTTACCTGCCCCTGCTTTTTGGGTTCCCCTCTTGACAGTTATCAAGTCGTCCGAGATTGAAGTAAATATCTTCAGTAATGCCAGAGATGTTATAAGATGGCAAAGTTTTTGAAAACAGTTGAGCTAATAAAATGAACTAGAAATCACTTGTCTTCATAAAATGTTCCTATCTTTTGTGTAAAGATAATGAATTTGGTGTTATCTTCAGTCAAAAATAATACGAAAAAAATGACATGATTTAAGAAAGCCTTATGAAAACATTGTGGGTAAAAAAAGAAAATACTGGTTACCAGCATTTTCTCGTTTTCCCACAGTGTTTTCTTCCCTGCAAAAAAAAAAATCAATTATTTTAGTAACATTTAAATTGTCATCTACAAATGCTTTTAATTTGGACTAGTCTGAAATTTTGTTGTTTGGTAAAGAGTCACCGAAACACAAGTTGGTAACACAGGTTTGACTCTCTCTTGTATTATTACAGACAATCACCCACCACGGTATTTTTGGGCTCAGAGGATGTTCTAGAAAAAGAAAGTCTGACACCCTTTAGAAAGTCTATCCTGCAAGATGAGGGCACACCCACAGGTTTAAATAAGAGGTTTGTTTTGGTTTGGTTTGGTATACTTAACTGTGGTCTTAAAAAAACCATAGGATAATGTTGATGCAGATATAGTAAATTTACATTTGCAACAAACATTACATTAGTTGCCCTGTAACTAAGTGAATTATAAAAACCGTCAGGTTTTCAGTCTATAAGTTAATTTCTTGAACATGATCACTTTCCTTAAAAGAAAAATTATTCTAGTTTGGAAATAAGGAAATAGCTTTTGTTATTGTAAGTTAAATTTTATTTTTGTATAACAAAAAAAAATGTCTTATTTGTCATTCATAGACAAAGTAGATTCTTCTCGGCTAGTTGTTTGACCTTACTACAAACTCCCAAGGTCAAAAAGGTTACACCAGAAAAGCAAAGAAGGTCAGCTACTAATGTTGTGACCCCACAGTCCATCCTGAAGGTCAGAAATCTTGTCAATATTACATCACCAAGTCCACACAGTGGAGGAAGCACTCCTAGTTCTCAAGGTACGTTCATGTGAAGGGGAAATTGTCAAAACCTGTCTTTACTCATTACCAAATAATTGCACTGTGCAAGGGAGAAAGCTTTCGAAAAAAGGGAAAATACTGGTAACCAACAATTTCTCTGTTTCCCTCTCTGTTTTCTACTTCTCCAAAGACCAATCCCAGCATACAAGCCATATTCATTTGTTGTGTGCAAATGCTATCAGTCTGGAAAAGTCTGAAATTTTTGTTGTCTGGTTTATACAAAATGGTTAACACTTCGATCTGGATACTTAAACTGGTTGTTGCTTAATACAGCTGGCTGCTGTTCACAGATGTGACTTATACAGGTTTGCATGTGATGTAACTTTGCCTTGGTCTTTGATACCCATGACTTTGATTTCTGTTTAAGAAAAGCAAGTTATAATTTATGCTCTCAGATCTTAACTCTCTATCTTTGAAATTTAGGATTGACTAGAAAACACATGTATCTTTTTGCTACTGTGCCTTTGTAACTGTGAACACTGCACACTCAGTATCAGAATTAGTCTACACTATTTACAGCCTATATTCTTTGAAAGTCAAAAAATCACATCAATGCTTTGTCACTAAGCTCCCAAATGTGCTTCACCTTAATAACTTTTTTTTTCAAACCATGGACAAACTTGCAACAGGGGCTCAGTGATATCATTGTCATGCTGTTATTGCAGTAGTTTTCAAAATCGAACTAGTCTTAGAATGAATATGGGGACAAATTTGGGCTTGATCATTGGACTGTTATGCTAATTTACTCCTATTTAGTTCTTATGGTTGAAAAATGAAGGGAGTTTTAAGTTTACAAATTTATGGAAACAACTATGTATGTAATCATCTCCTTAAATATTTCTTACTATCCAGAAACAGGAACCAGCAGTAAGAAAATGCAGAGAAAACTGGGATACAGCTCCCAGTCTGGAACCCCAAGATCAGTGGGCACTGGTGATCAAGCTGTATCTGGCTTACCTAGACACCTTTTGATGGAGGTCCAAGCATCATCACGACCAACCACACCCAAGTACGTATAAAGCTATTAAGGTTTACTGGGTTGACTTCAAAAGAAACCCACTTTGTAACAAGTTTAAAGAGTTTTTAAAAAACTTTGTGGGAAAAGGAGAAAATGGTGTAACCAGCTTTTTCTCCTTTTCCTACGTTTTTACATTCAAAGACAAACCCCAGTCATCAGAGTGATTTATCAACTGGTTTACTGACTGCAAGGGCATTAACTGTAGAGTCATAGAGGATATTTGTTTTTTTCGGTGAAAGATCGAAATTTATTTCATCTCGTGAACACCATCGGTAATATTTTCACGAGTGGCACAAGGTGAAAGATCGAAATTTATTTCATCTCGTGAACACCATCGGTAATATTTTCATGAGTGGCTGTGCCACTCGTGAAAATATTACCGATGGTGTTCACGAGATGAAATAAATTTCGATCTTTCACCGAAAAAAACAAATATTCTATTTATTTCATGCTATTAACCGTTTCTGGGAGGAACTTTATCAAAATCCAGTACAGTCTTTTCAGTTATTCCCCGTGGCGTACCCCCTCCGCATAGCAACGCATTACAATATTACGTCAAGCGCGAGAAATGTAAGGTAAATGACGTCATATTTCCATCTGGTTGTGAGTCACGCGCATTTTACGTAGGTAACTAGAATATAAAAATCGGTATTTTCACTGGTCGTACCCGTGGAATATCGAAAAATTTTTTCACCACTATTTCTCGATATCCTACCAGAAAGCATGAAATAAAAAATTTTATTACCTTTGATTATGGTCTTGACTTTCTTTTGTTGTACAGTAAAAGCTCAATATTTCCAATCTTGAACATCCGAGAACCCCATATTTTTTCTAGGAATTTCCATAGTCCCGGCAAAAACTCCACTATATTGCGCCAAGAACAGATTTTGTAATTTCGAGTCTCGATAATCTGATAATTCGAACACATGTGTTGGTCCCTGTCACCAATTTGCCTCTATAACAATATTTTCTCACCTCTCAGTCTATAAATAGATTGTTAATTCGAACACAATATTTTCTCACCTCTCAATTCCTTATATTCATTTGTAGCATCGGGTTTTCCAGCCTTTATTTTTTGATCATTTTCAACACTTTTCAAGTCGCCATATTCAGTGATATTTAATTTTTTTCACAAACATTTGGATAATTCGAAAACCACAATAATTCAAATATTTTGCTTGTCCCCTTGGGACTTTGAATTATTGAGGTTTTACTGTATATGGTTTGTGTATTTTACTATACACTATTCATGACTGCTGACAGAGAATAAATGATTGATAGGCTTAACCCTTAGGCTGCTAAGTGTGACTCATTGACTTTTTGCGGACAGTGTAGATCAAGATCAGACTGTACAGAACATGCAGTTTGATCTTGGATCTACACTGTTCCATAAGGAAATATTTTTCTCTTATAAATAAGTTTGAAATAGCAATATTTGGGTTTTTGCTATAGGCTTGAAAGTTTCATTTAACTTATTTAGCAGGTTAAGGGTTAAACAGGTTCTGTGTGGCTCTTATTTGATTAGTAATCTGGAAATCCTGGTTGGATCCTAACTGGCAGAGTTAGTGATGTGGGAGTAGCTGTGAGCAAGGCAAGCCAGATCCCCAGCATCGTACAGATGAACCCTAGAATAAACAAGAATAAGTAACAAGTAAACTGTTGCAACAATCTGACTGAAATACTTTTGAAACCAGTGCATGGAACACCATTGTAACAAACAAATAGCCTAAGATTTTCCCTTTCTACATACTCATACGAGTACCCACAACATACCAATTAATGAAGATTTAATATTTTCTAAAGAAGAGAATACCTGCATTTATCTTGACCTCCAATTTTTTTCAGATCTGTGTCTTTTGTTGAGCCAGCGACTCCTACAGATACATCACCTGTAGAAATGGAGAAACCAGCAAATATTTCTCAAACCGCAACACCCAAGTCTGTCAGTTTTGGAGAAAGAACTTTCATTTCAGCCTCTCAGTTACAGCCCTTAGCCACACCTAAAGCTAGTGAGAGAAAAGTCAGTGGCCAGAAATCATCTCCCAAAATGTCACCCAAATTGTTAACACCACCAATAAGCCCCAAACCTGTCCGAGAAAGGAGTCCAACACCTGAAAGGTAATTTTGCTATATACTACCAGGGGAGTAGATAGCCCAAAATAGAGTATACGCAAAAGAAATACTGAAGGTATTATCCGAGGCATGAAGTACGAAGTGGAGAAGGGAATTTCCCAGGAGGGTCGGGGCTTCCCCAGAAAATTTTTGAATTGTAGAAGCTATTTGGGGGCCTCTGCTGACAATTTTTGACAAATTTATCTCTTTTTTTTTTTTTTTTTTCGCAGTGTATGCAATTTCATTTTTGCTCACAAGGGGCTATGCCCTTGACTACAATGTTTCCTAGCTGCCTGTTGGTGGAAAGTTACTTCATCCACATTTCCTGATGTTTGATCTCAGGGCTTTTATCCCAAATACTGAATTAACAAATTCTACATTTTCAATTTATGAGAAAAACAGCCAAATTATTTTCAACTTAAATGTTGTTTTGACCATAAAATGTGACAAAATAGATGGTGTAAATCCAAGATTAGACCACAGTCTCTCACAAGGCCAAAGACCTATAGGCATTTTCTAATTTTCCCTCAATGTTTTCCAAAGCATTCTTTCCTGAGGTCATTTAGCCCTATACCACACAATCCTGGCTTTAAACGACCCTGAAAGAGAAGAAAACATTGTGAGAAAAGGGAGGAAATGCCAATAACCAGCATTTTCTCCTTTTTCTACAATTTTTTTTTTACCATATCAAAGACAGAAATCTTCATTTTAGCAATATTTGATTTGCTGTCTGCAAATTCTTTCACTTTGGTCCAGGTCGAAATTTTGTTGTCTGGTAAAGTGTTAAAGAAAACTGGAGGTATTGTTGTAGCCCTGTTGTCAACTCATTCATGTGTAAACTTTGACATTGTCCCATATCTCTGTCATTACTGAAGTTATTTTGTTCAAACTTTGACTTAGTATTCAGTGTATATCCTAGAAATTGAAAATGAGGGGGATCCCCCCATTTTTATTCTTTTTTTTTTAAAGCGGAATTTCCAAAAAATAGGCAGGACAATTTTCAGACAGTTAGAAAGCATGTACATGTAGTTCATATAACATACATTTATTGCTGTAAGACAGTTTTAAAATTCATTCTGGTAAAATTTATTGCTGTAATGGTGGACTAGGTAAAGTGGACCAGGTAGTTTTGGAAGTGGGTTGTTTCGACCTACTTCCTGTCAAAGGAGGTTACTTTTATATCTAGCAAGACAGCTTCAGCAATGATGATGTTTTATTTAAAACAGAGGTATTTTCTGCAAGGCAAGAGTAGAGTCTTTGTTTTGGGACTTTTTCATTGTTTATTTTTTATGCAGGACTGTCATGCATTGGGTCTGACTTTATGCTGTATCTGAAAAAAATTAGTGTGAATCCAAAAATTGCACATTCTAGAATAGACACTGGTAATAATATTCAAAAGGGGAACCTATACCAGACAGGCAGATAATCTGAAGGATAGTTTTGACACATTTATGACCCTTCTTTAACCTAAAATGTTCACTACAAAAACACTCGCAGTCAGGCATTTGTTAGGCGAGGCTTTTGTTATATATTTCAGCAGTCAGCACTCACCAAAATTCACAGCTCATCAAGACCAGCTATGTAGGAGACCCTTACATGACCACTCCCCCACCTCAGTAGCCCAGGATGAGAATCTAGTCTTAAAACTGGACGAAAGTGATGAAAATATCAGTGATGGTAAGTGATGAAAATATCAGTGATGGTATGTTTGAATTCTAATTGTAATAAACCCTATAATCCAAACAAAAGCATTGAGAGTTGGAACATGTTTTAAGTATTCAATTTAACGTAATATGCTATAATCCTTACCACACAATCCTGACTTTTAACGACCATGAAGTAAAAAGCATTTGAAAATATTGTGGGAAAGGGAGAAAATGCTGGTAACCAGCATTTTCTCCTTTTCCCACAATGTTTCATACAAATCCAGTCATTTCAGTATCGTTTCATTTGTCGTCTGCAAATGCTTTGAATTTGGACAAATCTAAAACTTTGTCATTTAAGGAATATGAGGTTTCTATCTTGGACTCAGATTATCAATTTCTTATGAGCATAATCTGTCCTTGACACTGATGAAATAAGACTGTATTGGTCTATTGAACACACGGAAAAAGGAAAGGCTTTATAAAACCATAAGTTGCAAAGAGCTAGATACATGTGTCAGGTTTTCAAGAGGAATGCTTTTTCTTGTTTTCCTTCGCTTGTATTATATATTTTGCTTATAGTTTAAACAAAGATCAGCTCGCAAATATGTGAAATTGGATCCTTGTCTTTATTCTCTACTTTTCTCGTAATGGTTAACTCTTTACCACACGATCCCGAGTTTTAACAACCCTGAGGATAATAGCCATTTGAATACCGTGTGAGAAAAGGAGAAAATGCTGTTAACCAGCATTTTCTCCTTTTCCCACAAGGTTTTCTACACTTTCAAAATTACCAGTATTTCAGCATAATTTAATTTGTCATTGCAAATGCTTTCAATCAATAAGTAAATTTTTGCCATGTGGTAAAGGGTTCAAGTTGCATAAGAAAAATTGATTTCCAATCAAAAAAACATGAATTCTGTTTGGATTGTATAGCAATATTTTTGACAAAAAAGGTTATCATTTACTTTGTTTCTCTGCTACAGATGAGGTCGAAATGGAAACTGGACCAGAAGTAAATTCATCAAAATTGGATTCTTCAGTGACCTCTACAGTATCCGGAGAATCAGTTGTCTGGGGTACATCCAAACCTAGTCCTAAAGAACACAGGGACTTGAAAGCAAACAAGTCAAGTCCAGCCAATGTTACAGTGATTACAGTGAAGGAGGAAAGATCTTTAGTAGAACCAGAAAGTGAGACTGCTGAATCTGATAGTAAATTATCTGTTGCTAAAACCGCTTCCTCCAGTGCTCAAGAACACACAAACATGGAAGTTGAAGAAGAAGGCATTTTGTTATCTGATAGTAAGGAAGTATTTTCAAAAGATGAAGAAATATCTGCTGATCCATTACAAGGAATAGATGATAAGCTGGACGCTGTGACTAGTTCTAATGACCTTGGAAGTGGTTCAGAGGTTGTGGCAGTCAAGCAAGAAGTAGAGGATGAGTTTTATGATCCACCAAAATTGACCAGGCAATTTAGCCCTTCTTCATTTGGTACACAACAGGTATTTCTATCTTATATTTGATTTATTTAACTCTTTACTGGAGATGGAAATGAATACAAACACTGGTATTCGATCATGCAGGTTTTCAGTATTCGAATATATTAATCACAGAATTCTAGAATTACTGTATTACTGGTTGATGTTTTCTTGGTCAAAATTTGAACGTCCGAATAGTGGTACACTTACAGCCACAAAATTTTAATGTCCAAATACTGGTACTTTTACAGCCATAGGTTGATTTAACAATATCAAATTAAACATGAGCATTAGACACTTTAACTAGCTAGTTCACTAACCTTTATTTATTCATCATTGAATGCGAAATCAGTCTGATGCCTTACACAATTTACTTTTCTTCTCGTGAGAATTTTTCCTCCTGCAAGTATTGAAGTGAAAGAGCAAGATCAAAGTATGCCGAGTATCGAAAGATCAGCCGTCCCTTTCGCTGTAAGAATTAAGCATAATATACTGGAAATAAATAACTTATGCAGAAAAGATTTTAATTCTAGGGTTAATAAAACATATATTAAGCTATGTGTAGAGAGTAGTCAATTAATATACAACAACTACAACAGATGCTCGCCTTAGGCATTTATTATTAACAAAGTTACGTCGGCAAATCTAATGGTGTAAAATACGACCAATCAAGACTGGATAAAGGGAAATTTCAGTAATGGATGGTAAATAGTAGTTTATTCTATGGTGTTATGTGATTTAGTTGGTGTCAACAGTGAGTGACTGAGCGCAGGATCAAATTGGTGTTTCAAGTGGTTTTTGTTATGTTGTTTTTCCTTTGACTGATTATTTATTAAGCATTATAAGAATAAAGAAAATCAATTATGAAATTCATATTGGAAGGTTTGGCTATTTTTAGAATATTTGAATATTCCACTAATCAGTTCCATCCCTACTCTTTACTAAACAACAAAATACTGACCTTGATCCAGATTGAAAGCATTTTGTAGATGAAACACTGGAATGTTTGGCAAAGGATTAATATCGGTGTTTCCCTTTACAGAAACTTACTTCACCTGTTAAAGTGAAACACTCTCCACCAAGTTCAGTCTGTGATGTCACAACAACATCGCCAGCCATGGATACATCTAAAATATTCCAGGAGAAGTTGATGAGAGAGGTGGACACTGTATTTGGGGAGTCCCCAGCCTTAGAGGAAGATAAGAAAGAACCACTTGCTGGTAGTAGTGGTATTCAAACCAAAAAATCTAAAATATCAGGCAAGTTCAAGTTAGCTGAAATAATATCTGAAAGTGAATCAGCCGAACTGGTCAAACAAGAGAGCTATAAGAATGAATCTGAAATTGAGGAAAAAGGGAGAGTAACTCCAACAAGGTCATCTAGGAGAAGGAAGCAACTAGAGAACTCTACAGAGGAGTTGAAAGAGCCAGTGACCCCTCCAAGGTCAACACGAAGGTCAAAGAAAGATCAAGATGGTACAGTCACACCAACTAGAGCATCACAAAGAAGAACTAAGAAAGAAGAAAATATGGTGGTTGTTACTGCTGTATCACCAAAATCTTTCACTAGTGAGGCTAGAAAGGCAGTTCAAGAGTCTTTGATAAGTATTTCCACTGAAATGAAGTTAGTCAATGAAGCCTCCCCAACTGAGATGACAAAAATCAGAAAGAAAAGTGAACAGTCTTCTACACCATCTAAAACACCAACAAGATCAAGTAAGAAGGCTCAGGCTCACACGGAAGAAAACTTGGAACCTGAAAAAACAACTTCATCAAGATCTGAAAAAGGAAAAAAAGTAACTGATGATGCACTGGAAGAAAGTTATCATGATAAAGTTACGAAACCTCACACGCCAACACGGGGTAGAAAGAAAAATGACACTGTAAGTGAAAAAACATCTTCCCCCAAAAAGACTAGATGCCCTGCAAGAAACAAGAATAATAATAGTGAAAAAGTTCAAACACCATCACGTAAACACCAGAATAAAACTGATGATGAAAGTATTGCTTTGATTGATACTGAAGGCACAGATACTGTTCCTCTGACTCCCACAAGAAAATCTTCCAGACTGAAGAAAGGAAAGTCAGACCTTGCTCAAAGTGAAACAGATATTGGTCAGTCTGATATACCTGTAGATGTTGTAGATAAAGACCCTGGTACACCCTCAAGACGGGCAAGTTTAAGCCGCTCATGCAAAACTGTAAATGATTTGGTTAGTGCTTCACAACCAATTATTTCCAACAGAGAAAGTTTTGGAAAATCTGAAATTCCTGAGGACTTTGTTGAAACAGAAGATACATCAAAGTCGCCATCTCGACGAAAGAGTCTGAGCCGAACAAGCAAAGACTTGGCAGAAACTGCTTCGTTAGCATTAACCCCAACCCGTAGGAGAAGTATTGGGCGCTCATCCAAAGCGACAGAAATGGACAGCTCAACTGAATGGGATCAGTTAACGAAGACAGATCAGAGTGAAAATGAAATAAAAAAGACCCCAACAAGAAGACGGCACACAAAAAAAGCTGAAGTTAATCCTGAGGAACCTACTGACGCAAATGATACGGATGGAAGGGATACAGTGGTAAAAACACCAACACGTAAAGGGCGTCCATCAAAGGCAGTGAAGGAGCCAAAAGAGGAGAAGGATGTAGAAAAGTCAGAGAATCAATCAACGGAAACGCCTTCAAGACGAAAGCGTGTGAAGAAAGATGAAATGAAGGAAGATACTCCATCAAGACATACAAGAAGTCATGATGAAAAGCAAGTTCCGGGTAAGTATAAGTTGTGTTTAACCCTTTTCCAAGCACTCCTGAGAAAGAGTGAACTTTAGAAAACATGTAGGGAAAAGGAGAAAATGCTGGTGACCAGAATTTTCTCCTTTTCCCACAAATTCCATCATATGAGCCACATTTAAATTGTTGTCTGCAAATGCCTTCAGTTTGAATTACCAGTAATCTACATTTTTGTCATGTGGTAAAGAATAAAATACCCAGAGAGTGGAACATTAGTGCTATTTTGACCACAAAAGCTCATACAGTTTTGGAAAGTTATGGTTCAAGATCAGACTATATGTCCTGCTCAGTTTGATCTTCATCTACTGTTTACACAAAAGCAACTTAAAGGGCCAAATAGTGGCCAAAAAATCAAAGCATGTTTTAAAATGCTTTTAATTAAAATCATACCATGTAAAAGTATGAAAAATATTGTCAAAATGACAATCTGTTATTGTGTGGTTGGAGGAAGTGTTAGTCACTGGTTGAAAAATGAATTTCAAAGTCAGGCAAAAGGTAAACAAAAGATAGGATGACCTGGCAGGTTTTAACGTAGTTTTGAAATCAATTTCTCTGCCATCGACTTACACTAGAACTAACCATACAAAACCAGATTGTCACCTTCACAAGAATTTCCATACTTTGAAATGGTATGATTTGAATTGTGGTAAAGTGTCAAAGTTATGTATCTGTTATTAGTATTCTAAAGATTCCACATACACATTTACATCTAGCTATTTAGTCTTTGATAAAAACATTCGGTTTACAAAGAAATGGCCATTTATATTTTCAATCATCGAAGCAAAGTATCAGATAATGTAAATCCAAGATCACACTGTGCAAAACGTGCAATCTGGTCTTCATCTACAAAAGCAGCAGAAGTTGTCCTGTGCATCCTACAGGTTTAGATTTACATGTACAGGGTGTCCCATAATATCTGTTACTATTTGAAAATGTTTATTGTACATATTTATCAAATCAGTATTTAACCCTTTACCACACAATCCAGACTTTTAAAGACACTGGAAAAAAGCCTTTTGAAAACATGGTGGGAAAAGGAGAAAATGCTGGTAACCAGCATTTTCTCCTTTTCCCACCATGTTTTCTACCCTATCAAAGAAAAATCACAGCATTTGAGTCCGAATGAAATTGTCATCTGCAAATGCTTTCAATTTGGACAAGGCTAAAATTTTGTCATGTGGTAAAGGGTTAAATGAAAGTTACATTACAAGACAGGTAACATAATAAAGTTTTATGTAGTGAACATATAACAACAAAAAACACTACATACGCTGAGAATAGCATTTATCACCTAACCTCCCTTGTTTTCAGTGTAACATACCCATTACGAATTTTCTTACCTTATACACGTCATTTTGTATGTATTTCATAGAAGTGAATGGATTTTATGGAGATTACCGCTGGTGCATCTATAAATGGTTTTGCATCATCTGATCTATATTTGTGAAATATTGTTATGTGATTTAAAAAAAAAAAAAAATTGACATTTGTTGGCGTTTGAGATAAAGTTTTATTTAACTCATCAAGGAAAAATGTTATTGAGCTCGCCAAAGGCTCGCTTAATAACATTTCCTTAGACTCGTTTAATAAAATCTTATCTCAAAAGCCAATTCATGTCAGATCCTATATTTATCACATAATGTCGCTTGTTTTCTGTGTAATATACCCATCACAAATTTTCTTATCTTATACACGTTTGATATCACAGTTGTGTGACGTCATTTTTTACGTCATTTTGTACGTGTTTCATAGAAGTGAATGCGATTTTATGGATATTACCACAGGTGCATCTATAGGTGGTATTGTGTCTTCCAATCTATCATTTGTGAAATATCGTTATGTGATAAAAAGAATCTGACATTCGTTGGTGTTTGAGATAAATTTTATTAAACTCATCAAGCAAAAATGTTATTAAGCTCGCCAGAGGCTTGCTTAATAACATTTTTTCTGGACTTGTTTAATAAAATGTTATCTCAAACACCAACTCATGTCAGATCCTATATGTCTGTATTTAAAGCATTTATTCCATGTGACCTCCCTTTTGTGTAGTAACGACGTCGCAGCGTGTTTGGAAATTGTCAAAGTTTTGCAAGTTTCAGCTTTGATGAATCTGATTTCTCTTCTTTTATTCAATTTAAGCTCACTTAAGAAGCAGAGCATGATTTGTACATTTCTAGAATAACTCTATAGGAGAAGGTGTTGAGTAATACAACTTAATAATTTTGGCATCAATATTATTTAACGCCATCTTGAATAACAAGTAACGTCAAATGACATCATTTTCTCTTAAATGACGTCATAAATTTCCCCTTAAATTTTGGCTATAAAAATCTTAATCTATGTATATTAATTTGATATAAAGATAATAAATGTTGACCCAGAAATTATAAAACAGCCCATATCTAAAATAGTAACATATTATGGGACACTGTAATTCTGTTGAATAGTGTTAATTTTTATACGCCCGTCGAAGACGGGACATATTATGGGATCACTTATTTGTTGCAATATTTGGAAGTGCAGTGCACAAAGAATTGTAACTCTACCTCATGCTGTCTTTGAGTTATTTCCCTTTGATTGTCATTTTTAAAGCATTTAGTGCTTGTCCGGAATATAACTTTGTCATCTCAAGTCAGAACGACTTCAAACTTGGTATGCATGTTTGTTGCAATATTATACAGGGTGTCCAAAAAGTCGTGCACCAGCCTGAAAACACATTCATTGTTACAGATGCCCAAATTGAGCATCATTTTCAGTAATACAACGCTGTACTCTCCGCAAAAAGCTGCTTTGAACATTCCGTAGGGTATCTGGTGGGATGTTGTGACACTCAGTTACTGACCATTACTGAAAATGGTGCTCAATTTGAGCATCTGTAACAATAAATGTGTTTTTAGGATGGTGCACGACTTTTTGGACACCCTGTAGAATACGGTGCGCAAGAACAATAACTCTACCTAGCGCGGATTTTGAGTAATTCCACTTTGATCTTCATTATATGCCAGTCGAAGACGGGACATATTATGGGATCACCCATGGCATATGGGCGGGCAGGTGGGTGGGCGGCGTCCAGTTCTTTGTCCGGAGCATAACTTTGTCATCTCCAGTCCGATTGACTTGAAACTTGGCATTTGTGTTTGTTGCAATAATATGGAGTGCAGTGCGAAAGAACCATAACTCTACCTTGTGCTGTCTTTGAGTTATTTCCGTTTGATTGTCATTTTTACAGCATTTTCTGCTTGTCCGGAATATAACTTTGTCATCTCTATTTTGAACATCTTCAAATTTGGTATGCATGATTGTTGAAAAATTACGGAGTGCAGTGCACAAGAACCATAACTCTTCCTAGCACGAATTTTGAGTTATTCCCCTTTTGATCTTCATTTTCATAGCATTTCTTGCTTGTCTGGAGCATAACTTTGTCATCTGAAGTAGGAATGACTTGAAATATGGTATGCATGTTTGTTGCAATATTACGGAGTACAGTGTGCAAGAACAATAACTCTACCTAGCGCGGATTTTGAGTAATTCCACTTTGATCTTCATTTTTGCAGTATTTCTCGCTTGTCCGGAACGGAACTTTGTCACCTCAAGTCAAATTGACTTGAGACTTGGTAAACATGTTTGTTGCAGTTATGAAAAGTGCAATGCACTGGAGCCGTAACCTTACCTAAAGCCCTTTTGGAATTATTCCCTATTCATAATTTTCATGCTTCTCTACAATATAACTTTGTCTTTTCATGTTGGAATGACCTGAAACTTTATATGCATGTTACAACATTGGAGGAGACATTCATGCCAATTTCAATCACTTAAATGATTTCTGCTGCACTACCATTTTCCTCTACCTGCCCTTTATGATTATTATCCCCCCTCGACAACTGGCGGTTGGACGGGCGTATCTTGCAACGATTTGCCACTCTTGTTAGAAATACATCCCCCAATGCACAAACTCATGTTCCCAGAATAAAACCTGCAGGTGACAAATGTGAAAACACTTGTTAAGTTTTGATACAACAAATAAATTATTATCCTATAACACATTTAAAAATATTGTGGCAAAAGGATAGATTGCTTTTTACAAATATATCTCCTTTTGCCTGAATATTTTTGAAAGTGGTCTGCTGCATTTGCATATTATATTGTGTTGAGGGCAGTCACCACTGGCTGACTGGGGTCAAAACTTTTTGCTTTTGGTAAATTTTCTGCATGTTCAAGGACCATTTTACCTCAAGATACAGTTGGTTGTTGGACTAAATTGGTTTGATGGATCATGGTAATGCATTAAATTCCCTTTTCACAGAACACCATATGTTTTATTGGACTTCCACACACAAAATCACTGATATAATTTGCTGATAATGCCAATACTCGTTCACTTTTAATTTCAGCAATCTATGATATTCAGTCGACTAGTTTCCAGTTTTCTAATCCCATGGAAGTGGACAGTGTAGAAGGTATGTTAACCTTTTTTTTTAACCCTTTACCAAACAATCCCTGGTTGTAACGACCCTGAAGAAGGGGGCCTTTTGAGAACAGTTTGGATAAAGGAGAAAATGCTGATAACTAAAATGTTCTCTACCCTTTCATAGACGGTAATCATTCTTTGAGCAACTTATGAATTGTCCTCTGCAAATGCTTTCAATTTAATTGAATCCATTTTTGCGTTGTTTGGTAAAGGGTTAAAGTTTGATTGATTGATTGATTGTATGGTATTTAAAGCCTTTTTGAACATTTCATTTATATCGTGGTAGCCAGTGCACCTATCCATGCTTTCCTAAAGTTTCATTTTACCAGTACTCTGCACAATATCCTTTCCAAGCCACTGGCTGCTTTCCCACAACCATCATTGAAAAAAAGAATGGTTAGTGATGAGAGAGGAATGAATCCTGTCACAGCAACTGTCATTAATCCTCAGAAAGAAGTTGGCCATACTGGGGATCAAACCAGCAACCCCCCTGTTCTCAAATCCTGTCTCAAGTTCTGTACACTACCAACTGAACTACTGGGCTTGGGTATTACGATAAAGGTCAGTGCTACCAGCATTTTCTCTTTTTCCCACAATGTTTTCAAGTCATCCTTCTGAGGGTTATTAAAACTTGTTTGGTAAAGGATTAACCTTTTACCAAACAAGCCCCATGTTTTTAATGATCTCAGGTAATTTCTCCTTTTTCACAATGTTTTCTAGCCTATCATAAAACTTAAGCATGTTTATACCCATTTCCAAGTTGTTGTTTGCGTGTGCATTCAGTTTGGAAGAGTTGAAATTTTGTCTTTTGGGAATGGGTTAAGGTAAAAACAAGGTGAAAAATATTATCAAATTTACATTGCTCTCCTGTAATTTTTAAGAACTTTAATATCCATAATAAAGGACTCTTGTACTATTTAAGGACTTCAATATCCATAAAAGCAGACCCCATTCCTTTCTTTCCTAACTACTAGAGGCCATTTTGCAGTAGATGACTTATAAAACATCCCTTTAATTTATGGATATTATTTAAGGAAAATAACATTTAATTAAGATGTAATGCATAACTTTAGAATGTGGCAAAGGAATTTGTTGTTTGGGGCAACTTCTCTGTTCACCAAAATGCTTGACAAAAAAACAAATAAAAAAATGTCCTCCAGGTAACATGATCGAAAGAAGGTATGACGCCCTAAATAGAGTGTCAAGGGAAATTACGAACCCCCCTATATGGAAATTCAAGGGAAAATCCTGTTCCTGTTACCAGCATTTTCTCCTTTTTCCACAGTGCAATGGTTTCAGAACACTTCTTTCTCAGGGTTGGAAAAAATATGTGATCTATTAAGGGTTTGTCCTTTACTAAAGAATCTTGTAGTTTAAAAACTCGGAGGTGGAAGGTTTTTGAAAACTTTGTTGGAAAAAAAAAAAAAGAAATGCTTGCAACTAGTATTTCTCCTTTTTCCACTGTCTTTTTTACCATTTTGAAAATTTCATGATATACCGGTAAGTGATACTTGATTGGGCATCTGCAAAAAAAATGTAAATGTAAAAATGTAAAAACTTTAATGAGTCAAAGTTGTTATGAGGTAAAGAGTTAACCTTTACCACATAATCAGGACTTTTAACGACCTTGCAGAAAAAAGCTTTTGAAAACATTGTTGAAAAAGGAGAAAATGCTGGTTACCAGCATTTTCTCCTTTCCCACAATGTTTTCTACCTTTCCACAATTAAATTTCCTTATTTGAGTTATATTTTTGTCGTCTGCAGTTCCTTTTAATTAGGATATGTCTAAAACTTGTCATTTGGTAAAGAGCTAACAGACCTTTTTGCCATCTTTGTACTTGAATACCCTTCTCTTTGAATTATTTTTCAGCAACACAAGGACCAAAATCATTTACACCTGTGAAGTCATTTATTTTCTCACCTCCAATACAACACACAAAGTCTAGGGTAGAAGGACAGACAGATGAAGTAAAAGATGAAAGTGAGAAGGTAGAAGCCATGTCTGACTCTACAGAGAGTGAGCCTAAGACCGAGCCTAAAATTACTAGAAAAACAAGGTTTGAATATCTTATTTTTAAAGTAAGGTATTAGTCTCTAAATCTTTACCAAACAACAAAAGCTTTGACTAAACCAAATTGACAGCATTTATAGATGGCAAGTTAAGTGTTGCTAAAATGATGATTTCTGTCTTTGATAAAGTAGAAAATATTGTGGGAAAAGGAGAAAATACTGGTTAGCAGCATTTTCTCCTTTTCCTACAATGATTTTCAATAGCTTTATCCTCAGTGTAGTTAAAAAAGGGGGATTTTGTGGTAAAGGGTTAAAAAGTGCTCTATCCACTTTCGAAGACATTTGGAAAGATTGTATGTATGATACTTTCATACAGCTCTTTACCAGACAACAAAATTTTGGATTTGCCCAAATGAAAAGCATTTGGCTGTTTTCAGAGAAAACGACGAGTAATTGTCATATGCCTGGCATCATTGTTGTTGAGTAAAAACTTTGACATTTTGCAATATCTGTTTTTACTGAAGATATTAATTTTAAACTTGGACATGTTAACTATCAAAATGGGAACTTATACAACAAGGGCAGGTAACTATCAAAGTATTTTTGACACAGTTGTGCCCTTTTTTGGGCTCAAAATATTCACTGAAAATCAAGCACTTGCAGCCGAGCGTTGGCACCCGCATGTGTCGTTCTTGCTCACATGATGTTTTCAAAAGCTTACTTCTTCAGGTTGGAGAAAATATTAATTGTTTTTTAAAGGGTATAGAGAAAAAGAAAATACAATGCTTAACTACCTTAGAACTTAATTGAATTGACCCAAGTCAATGTAAATTGATTTCAGATGAGTTTTGGGTTGTCAGATTCTAGTATCATCATTTCTTCACTGAAACCTCTCTTTTTTGTCCTCATTATAGTGGTGTTGATGAGACCATTTAAGTCTTTACCAAACGATAAAAGCTGAGACTTTTCCAAATTGAAAGCATTTGCAGATGACAAATGCAGCTGAAATGATGGTAGTTGTCTGTGAAAGTGTAGTCTAGAAAACCTTTTTGGGAAAGGAGAAAATGCTGGTTACCAGCGTTCCAGCATTTTCTTCTTTTCCCACAAGGTGTTCAAAAGGCTATTTCTTCTTGGTGTTGTAACTCGGGATTGTGTGGTAAAGAGTTAAATGAGTACCAAACCAAAAGTGAAGCATTATTCCTTTAACTGCCCCCTCCAAAACAAACCCACACATACACACACAAGGCAAAAGGCGAGATCTACTTTCTTTATGAAATTATCCATATTTATGCAGAGGTGACCTTATTCCTGTAACACCTGAACATTTGGACTTCTTTCTTCAGGATGAAAAAACTGTACAAAGAAAGAGAAGAAGTGCTCTTGATCAGTCCTGTCAACCAAGAGGACTCTGATGTAGGAGAAGATGGCTTATCTATAGTAACTCGAGCAACAAGGTCAAGGACAAGGAAAGTTGATAGTAAAAAAGACAGTACAAAATCTGGTGTACAAAGTATACTTACAAATATAGGTAAACGTCCAAAGAGAACATCTCATAGAATCGGACCTCTTGGTCAGAAAAAATGAATGGAGTTGTGTCAGATACAGTACCTTTTTTTAGCTCTACTGGCTGAAAGCCAGCAGAGCTTAAGTCATGGTGTGGTTTCCGTCATCTGTCCATCCGTCCATAAGTCTTTTTCATGTTTATGCGATTGATAGAGTCTGCATTTTTGGTTGGAATTTTTGTGAAATTTGCACAGTTTGTTTATTCCATCAATAGCTTGAACCCTATTGATTTTGAAAAAAAAATCTGACTATCAGTAAGGGAAAAGTAGCCAATTTAAGTTGAAAATTTACATTTCTTGTTTGCACGACAAAATCCGTATTTCTGGTTGAATTTTACAAAACTTTTACAATTGCTTAATATCATCAATAGCTTGAACCCAAATGATTTGGAAAAACCTCTATTATTAAGGGAAAAGTAACCATATAAAGTTGAAAATTGACATTTCTTCTTTACGCAATGAATTCCACATTTGTTGTCCAATTCTTTTGAAACTTGCAGAGTTCTCATTTGTATGATTAATGGATTGAATCCTACTGAAAATGAAGAAAATCCAGCTATCAGTTTAGGAAAAGCAGCTATTCGATGACTTAGTCTATTTTACTCAACACAGTCCACATTATTGGTCACATTTCTCTGAAACTTGCAGGGATTGTTTAATACAATGAGTACTGAAACCCTATCAAATTTGGCTGGATTCCAAACTATTGGTTTTGAGAAATTGTATTTCAATTATTTCACCATTTGTACAATTCACCATGCCTACATTATGATGTGTGCTGGCAAATAAGCAAAATCACTGCCAGTAGAGTGATTTCGGCCCTCAAGGGCCTCTAGTTTCATAAATAGATCTATCAACCCTTAATGGGCCATCCAGAACTGTGGGTGCTTATACAGACAGTGTAGATCAAGATCAGGCTGAATAGAACATGCAGTTGGATTTTGATCTTCACTTTCATTAATATTTTGAGTTAAATCTGCCTTGATACTTGCTTTTTCCTAGTAGTTTTTACAGACTTATAAAAACCATTTCGGTTATTTGGTGCTCTATGGGTAAAAAAGATAGATTTGAGCATTTCCTTTGCTCAATCCTAACCTACAGAAGAGATGCATAATATCATCTATATCACAGTCATGCTCTGTGAAAATGGGTTTAATGTATCTGCTATAAATATTAACCCCTAGGCTGCTAAGTGCGACTCACTGACCTTTTGCGGACAGTGTAGATCAAGATCAGACTGCACAGAACGTGCAGTCTGATCTTGGATCTACACTGTCCGATAAGGAGTTATTATTCCCTGAAACATAACTTTGAAACAGCAATATTTGGGTTTTTTCTACTGAATTGAAAATTTACTTTTAGTTTTTTAGCAGGATAAGGGTTAACCTAGGTCAGCCTGCACAATGCATGCAGGCAGGCTGATATTGGTCAAATGGGTTTTTTTTTTTTTTTAATGATTGATTTTTAGCTCCACTGGCCAAAGGCCAGAGAGCTATTGTCATGGCGTTGTGTCCGTCGTCCGTCCATCGGTCCGTCCGTCCGTCCGTGCGTCCGTAAACTTTTTCTTTAAAAAACTTCTCCTCAGAAACTATTGACTGGATTTTTACCAAATTTCACAGGAATGTTCCTTTGGTGGTCCTCTTTCAAATTCCTTCAAATAATTGTGTTCCATGAAGAATTCTGGTTGCCATGGCAACCAAAGTAAAAAACCTTTAAAAATCTTCTTCTCCCAAACCGTTATTTGGATAGCATTATTATTTTGCAGGAATGTTCCTTAGATACAGGTTTACAGAATTCCTTAAAAAAAAAAAAGATCTGTCAAAAAACATGGCTTTTATGGGAGACTCATTTTCCTTTTATGGTATAAAGTAAAATCTTTGAAAAATTTCTTCTCTAAAACTATTCATTGGATTTCATTGTTGTTTTGCAGGTAAGTTCCTATGGTGGTTTTCTACCAAATTGTTTCTTCAGTGAGCTAAAATGCAGGATTGAATGATAATTGTTAAAAACTTCCTTTCGCCATTATAGAAATATCAGGCCTGTGGAGCGATACAGGCGCTCAAGCGCCTCTAGTTAGCAATTCCAGGGACCAGTTTACTTCATGATTCAGTTGGTTGCTTTACATATTGGATGTTATGGATACATAATTATGTGATGACTTGCTTGGTAAAATACATCATGGATATGCATTAAATCCCTTTTTGCGAGAGCAAGGCTCATATTTTTTTAGTTAAAAAAAAAAGCTGTCTAAATGTTGCAATCTAGAGGTTAGTTTAACCAGAAAACCTACTTCGGTATAACCCATGATCAGACTGTTCATATTGCATTGTCTGGTCTTGATCTGCCTTGTCTGAGACAGAACCAGTAGTTGCTCATTGCATTCTATGGTTTAGTGCAGACAGTTCGGCAATATTCAGCATCATCTGTTCGTTCCATTCTAACTGCATTTTCAAAGACTAACCATCTAATTGGCTGTGAGTGACACAGACAGTGGAGGGCCAATCATTAGCTTGTCTTGGAATGTAGGAGAACAAGAAAATTTGAATTATCTATAAAAATCTTATAGATTTTGTATGTTGCAAATCTTCTTTTACTCCCACTGAACCCTTTACCACACAAAAATCTCGAGTTTTAACGACCCTGAGGAAGAAGCTTTGTGGAAACATTATGGGAAAAGGACAAAAGAGAAATTGCTGGTAGCCACCATTTTCTCCTTTTCCCACAATGTTTTTTAACCTTTCAAAGAAAAATTTCCTACTTTGTGCAACCTTTTTCGTCTGCAAATGCTTTCAATTTGGACCAGTCTAAAATTGTCGTTTCCTAAATAGTTACATATGATTCAGTAGAAAAGTAATTAAAAACAAATATTTGAGCCGCACTCTGGCAAAAGGGGGCTTAATGCATCTCCGTGATCCATAATACCAAGCAAATCATCACATAATTATGGATCCATAAAATCCATTTTGTCTAACAACTGACAGAATCATGAGGTACACTGGTCCTTGGGGATACAGAAAATTGACCAATAGCGAAAAGTTTCGGCCCAGGTCAGCCTGCGCGGACTGCACAGGCTGACCTGGGTCGATACTTTTCGCAGATGCATTAAGCCCCCTTTTCACAGAGCACAGCTCATTTCCGTGTTAAAAAATAATGGGAAATTAGTGAGCATCACACTGAGAGGATCCTTTTTGTCTTTCATTGTTTACTGTAGACTTCAGTCGTTACAATCAACAGAGATGGTTTTGGGAAAAAAAATGGTGTGTCAAGATAGTAATTGTAATCTGCAGAATTGAAAAAAGGGAGAGAATTTTGAAAACATTCATGCTGATTGAATTTAACAACAATAAATCAAGTTATTACAAAGCAGGCTAATTATACCCCCCACCTATGAAGTAGAGGGGGGTATACTGGTTCACATTGGGGGTGGGGTATTTGTCTGCTTTGCGACAGTTCTAGACAAATCTGAAGCTACAAATGATGTAAAAAAAAAAACATTTGAGTAAAAGGACACCTTGATGATGAAAGCGTAAGACTTTAAAGGCTTATATTGATGATCAATATTGTCTTGCTTCAGGATATTTTCCATGATGGGGACACTGCGTAGCACTGGTTAAATTATTTTATTTAATTGAAAAAGTAAAAGAAATTGTTTTGTAAGGAAGACATTTTGCAATAAAAAATCCTGTAAGTAAAATTGTCTCTTGTTTTGCAAGATAGACATTTTGCAATAAAATTCCAATATTTTATCACCGAAAGTCCTGTTGTTGTTGTTGTTGTTATTATAAGAAAAAAACTTTTGTATAGTTACATGTAAAATTAGTTGATAGCCTTGTTCAAGTCCATTTACAGGAGAAAATGACTATAGAGGTGTACGACCTTGCATGTAAATGTACATGTATGTACTCTAACGTTAATTGGTCAACCCGAATATAATCTGTACACCAACTATAACAATACTTTCATATACAGTACTTTTGAAGTTATTGTGTATTGTTTCCATCTTGATTGCAACACGTAAGTCAAAAAAAAAATGTAGGTACTATGACGTCATCATTACTCGTGCGATAACAATGTGGAGGAATACTGTAAGGGAAGCTACTCTTCTAAAATCAATAAATATAAGTAGCTTCCATCATAGAATTCCGTCTTTGTAGAACTACAGCACTTTTTATCTACAATCAGAAATTAAGAAAATGCATATTGATTTCAGAGATTTAGTGTGTTTCCAATACCATGGCCTGAACTATATTTTGTCTACTTGTTTGTTAGTATATATCACCTTTTTCAAAATTATTTCAGTTATATCACATGAACTAGAGCTCCTATCAATGCTTCTCTGGAGTTTCTTTCATCAGTAATTCGCATAACTTGCTTTCCAAGTATGCTTTCCAACATAAACAAATAATGTTGAAAAAATGTACATTTTTGAGAAAGGAATGAATCCTGTTGCAATGACAGAGAGATTATCAACACTTGTAAAGTACAGTAAAACCTGTATCGGTGACCACCTCTATTGGGCAAGCAACTTGTATCAACCAAACACATAACAGAGCTCAAAAAAGACCAATATGTTGAAATGTAACTGTAGTAGGTAAGCACCTGACAGAAGCAAGCGCTTTTTTGTGTGTCCCTAAACTCTTTACCAAGAGACAAAATTTTAGACCTGTCCAAATTGAAAGCATTTGCACAGCACAAAATAAATGTGACTCAAATACATGTATTGAAATTTGTGTTTGGAAGGATAGAAAACATTGAGTGAAAAGAAGAAAATACTGGTTACCAGCATTTTCTCCTTTTCTCATAATGTTTTCATAAGCTTTCTTTCTCAGGGTTGATAAAATTCAGAATTGTGTGGCATAGGGTTAAATGCTTGCTTCAATCTTTACCACACAGCAACATATTAGACTTGTCTGAATTGAAAGCAGTTGCAGATGACAAAATAAACGTGACACAAAAAATAAAATTTGATTTTACAAGATTTTACAAGGGTACAAAACATTGGAAAAGGAGAAAATGCTGATTACTAACATTTTCTCCTTTTCCAATGTTTTCAAAGGCCTTTTTCTGCAAGGTTGTTAAAACTCGGGATTGTGAGGTAAGGGATCATGCAAGTACATTTTGAGTGTCCCTGAGGTGGTTGCTTTTAAAAACACAGGTCAGACATTTTCTGACAAAAGCTGAGAATCCAACCAGCAGCCCATAGGTTTACAAGCACTGTCTGTTACCCAAGGAGCAACCATATTGTGCTTATTCAGATCATTTCATTCTGGTCGCGGTAGGGTCAGAATAATAAAACAACATTTTTCAAAGGTGTCTACATTTTTTCAAACAAGTTCTTTTCTTTTTTTAATTAATACAAAACAAGATTATTACACTTTCATAACACTAAGAAATATTTCAATTTACAGTAAATAAATATGACATGAAAACATTAAAGCAAACATTTATAAGAATCCAAAAGTTAACAAATTTCTGCTAAGCATATGGGAAAAAAATATAGTATATATCTAGGAAAACATACTCTGTTTCAGCAGCCCTGTACATTATTTTAAAAATATTACCACTTTAATAAATGACATAATTTTAGACTGGTTGAAATGGAAAGTATTTGCAGACGACAAATTATCCATGGCTTAAAAACTGAAATTTGCTTTTGGAACATCAGAAAATGTTGTAATAAAAGGAGAAAATGCTGGTTACCAGCATATTCTCTTTTCCCACAATGTTTTCAAAAGCCTTTCTTCCTCAGGGTCGCTAAAACTTTAGATTGTGCAGTAAAGGGTAAAAAAGTAACAAAAAACACAACCTTTTTCATTTATATTTCTTTCAGAATTCTATACCTATTTCCTCATTATGAATTCCTTCCTTTTTTTTGACTTGTTCAAGCAACAAAAAGACTCGTCCAAATTGAAGCCTTTGCAGACTTAACTGATTGTGGTTCAAATGAGGGGATATGTCTTTGAAAGAATTGAAAACATTGTGGTGAAAGGAAAAAATGTTGGTTTAAAGCATTTTCTCCTTTTCCCACAATGTTTCCATCACACATCCATAGTCAGGATCAATAACTCCTTTCACACAATCCCAATTTTTATCAATACTGGAGCAGAAAGCTTTTGAAAATAGCTGGTAAGCTGGTTCTCCTTTTTCCATTATGTATTTACTATATCAAAGAACTTTGGTGCAATCATTGTATCACTTTCGACTTTGTCTTCTGCTTTCCATTTGGAAAAGTCTTAATTTGTCAGTTGGCAACAAGTGAAAACACAGGAAATTTTGGTAGTGGATAATTGCCCACTTCATTTAACCTGACCCAGGTCAACATCATTTACATAAATTAAAATTCTATTTTCACCCAAAGCATCACACCGGACTGCCTTCAGCACATGTCCCGAATGATCATGAGACTATTTTTGAGTCTTCCAAACAGAAGGCATCTGCAGGCAACAATTTAAAAATTTGTACAAATGAGCTGAAATTCTCTGATTGGGTAGAAAACATTTAGGAGAATGGTAACCAGTATGTTCTACCTTTTTCAACAATGTTTTCCATCTCTTTGAATACAAGTCCCATCAATTGAGTAGAATTTCTAAGAGGAGTTATGGGAGATTAGTCTGACAAGGAAATGTGTCCTTTCACCCTCTTAACCCTTCAAGCACCTTTCATACCTTTGTAGCCAGTAAAAATCATGATCAGGCTGCATAAAGCGTACAGCTTGATCTGTGATCGACACTGCTCTGCTGAAATACTGCAGACAAAAGCAACCATGAAATTGCAATTATTTGGGTTGTATTTCTAGGATAAAAAATTATGTTGGGTTAATTTGGCGCCCAAAGGGTTAAAACAAACTAATTATTATTTATATAATTAAATATTTGTTTTCTACAAATTTAGAAGTCTACATCATTTTGTACTGAGATAAGTAAAAAGAAAAACAGTTCTACAAAACCTGATTTCAAAGCATTTTTTTTTTTTTAACTCTTTACCACACAATCCTGATTTTTAACGACCCTGGAGGAAGAGGCTTTTGAAAACATTGTGGGAAATGGAGAAAATGCTGGTAACCAGTATTTTCTCCTTTTATCACAATGCTTTCTACCCTTTCAGAGAAAATGTACATCGAGACACATTTATTTTGTCACCTGCAAACGCCTTCAATGTGGTCTAGACCAAAATTTTGTCCTTTGGTGAAGGCTTAGTAACAATATCTAATAAAATATTGGATGGTAAAGATACAGGATCAGATCATATGCAGTCTGATGCTGATCTACACTTGCCATAAAAAGCAGTTAAAATCTCTTCTGGCAAAAAAAGTGTTAATGTATAGAGAAATTATTTGTAAACAAACTACTTTAGAACCAAGACTGTATACACCAACCATTCCACATTGCAATTTAGATCTAGTTCTCAAGAATTTTGCCAAATTTCAAAGGAATGCAATTGACTGGCTAACATAAATTTTAGCCAACTATGTGATTTAGTCAATCAGACACTGTGTTTGTTACTTTCAAATTTATAATTGCAATATAAATGCTATTTATAGGGGCCCTGGTCATCTGTAGAATTAAAGAATTTCTAACAAAAATAGTACAACCTTTTTCATGTCAAAAACAACCTTCAGTGGTAATTTATATACAACATACAAATACTATTTATCCTATTAACAAACACAATACAAGTTATGTTTTATCCATCAACTCTGCACCTTGTAACAAAGTTTTATGCCCTTACATATAGAAAGTAAAACCAGATGACTAATGACTTATTCACTGGTAACTCTTTACCAAACAACAAAATTTTAGACTTGGCCAAATTAACACTTAGGCTGCTAAGTACAACTCAAGAACCCTTTTGTGGATGGTGTTGATCAAGATCAGACTGCACAGGATGTGCAGTCTGATCTTGGATCTACACCATCCAATGAGGAGATATTTTTCCCCAAAAAATACCTGTGACAGTAAAAAAAAATGCGTTTTTACAATCAGATTGAAAATTTAATTTCACTTATTTAGCAGGTTAAAGGTTGAAAGTATTTGCAGACGACAAAGTAGATGTTGCTGCGAAGACCACGATTTTTACCTTTGAAGAGAAGGAAAACATTGTGGCAAAGGGGAAAATACTGGTCACCAGGACTGTCTCCTTTTCCCACAATGTCTTCAATAGCCTTTTCTGTCAGGGTTGTTTAAACTCAGGTATATGTGGTAAAGAGTCAACTTATCACCACACAACAAATTTTATGTAAGTCTTATCTGAAAGTATTTGCAAGCGACAAATTAAGTGGGGCTGATATACTTTTAAATATTTTTAAAAGGGTAGATTCCTTGGTGGGAAAGAAGAAAATGCTGGTCACCCATTTTCAAAGGCCTTTTCTTCCAGGGTCGTTAAAACTTGAAATTTTTTCTACATAGGGTTAAACGATGGGAATTGCCTTTTAAGGGCAATAAACATTGTTGGAAAAAGAGAAAATGCAGGTTGCCCACATTTTCTGCTTATCCCACCATGTTTTCAAAAGGTTACTTCCTCAGGGTCATAAGAACCCAGACTTGTTTCTTAACCCTTTACCATACAATCTAAAGGTTTAACAGCCCTGACAAAGAAGGCTTCCAAAACATTGTGGGAAAGGAGAAAATGCTGTTTACCAGGATTTTCTTCTTTTCCTGCCATTATGCAATGTTTTCTACCCTATCAATGACAGAGGTCATCATTTGAGCTACACTTGTCTTTTGCCTTTTCAAATTGGTCAAGTTCAAAATTCTGTCGTTTGGTAAAGAGTTAGTGTTAACACAATACATGTAACAGGTTCAGACAAAAGTTTCCTCTTGCAACTGACCACTTTTGAAAAAGTTGAGGCAAACTGAGAAATCATAAATGACGATTATTTTTTTCTATTTAGCCATGATGTTTTTTTTTAATGGATTTCAGATCTTGCTGATTTTTTTTTCTTACAATAGATTTTTAACCCTTTACCACAAAATCTAGAGTTTTGAAAACCCTGAGAAAGAAGCTTTTGAAAACAATATGGGAAAAGGAGAAAATGGTTGTGACCAGCATTTTCTCCTTTTCTCACGTTGTTTTCTACTCAATTATAGGCAAGTTTCATCATTTGGGCCACTTTTGTTTTGTTGTCTACGAAATGCTTTTGAACTTGGACATGTGTAAAATTTTGTCATCTGACCAGAACAAAGTTTCAGAATTAACCCGGTTGGCCCAAATGATAGAATTTGTCTTTGGAACTGTAGAAAAACATTGCAGTAAAAGGAAAAGATGCTAATAACTGCAGGTAAGGTGTGGCTTACATGCAAGTTCACAGACAAACTTTTCTTCACATGCTCTATTTTGACCTTCCACATTCACAAAACTTTAACCCAAACAATCTCATATTCTGAGAAAGACTGCTCATGAAAACGGTAAGAGAAAACGAGGAAGTACTGTTCACATGCATTTTCTCCCTTCCCATATTGTTTTCTATCCTTTCAACCATAAATTCCAGCAACTGCTTTGAAAGTAGTCTAAATTTACCTTTCTGGTAAAGATTTGAGCCACACTCTGTGAAAAGGGGGCTTAATGCATTTGCAAAAAGTATCAACATGTGTCAGCCTGTGCAATCTGCACAGGCTGACATGTGTCGATACTTTTTGTTTTAGATCGATTTTCTGCATGTCAAAGGACCATTCTACCTCATGATTCAGTCAGTTGTTAGACAAAATGGCTTTAAAGGATCACTAATTATGTGAAGACTTGATTGGTATCATACGTCACGGAAATACATTAAACCCCCTTTTCATAGAGCATGACTGGATCATAATATTTGCACAGTCACTGACCAAGAGTCAAATGGCTACAATTGCTCCAGCTGTCAACAATGCTAGATTGCACTAAATGTTTAACCCTGTACCAAACAATTCTAAATTTTAACATCCCCCAAGGGCAAGAGCTATTGAAAATCATGTGGTACAAAAAAAAAAAGCTGCTGGTAATCAGCATTTTCTCATTTTCCCATATTGTTTTTTAGTCTTTCAGAGAGAAATCCTATCATTTAAGCCACAAGTCTTAAATTTTGTTTGTGGTAAAAGGAAAATAGAGTTGCCAATACATCCCATTTGTCATTGGAACTTGCATTCGGATAGACCTGCCAATTTCAATATATGTTAAGCATCTTCAATCACCCATTTTAACCCATTACAGTACAGACTAAATTTAGCCTAATAAATAAGAAATACAAACTAGATGATTGTTTTTGGCAAAATCAGAAATCTCCACCCCCCATGTGACCTTTGAACCCTAATCCTTTGAGTCCTTGACCTTGGATACAGGTGTAAGAAACTCCCACTTTGCACATCCTCTCATCAAGCCAAGGTGGGCACAGAAGTGTGTAAAATATTTTTGAAATTAGACAAGGGGTTCGCGAGAATGAAGCAGACACAAAAACTGACCAAGAAAGACAGAAAACTCTTGCAAAATCAATCTGTGTCCCAAAAATCAATTTGGAGACATAATGACACAAATGAGAAACAAATGAATAAAAATGAATAAAAGCAAAACAGCTTTATGAATAACATTGTAACAGTATGATAGCTAGTTAGAGGAATTTATTCCTTTTCCATGGGGGGGGGGGGGGGTAATAAAAACTTTTAACAGTGAAAACCATGTCTAACAAAATCAATGCAAATATAAAAAAAAATGTAACATGTATACATACAGCTAATTAATATCTGTGATCAAACCTGTCAGTACAAACTATTGTAAGCCATCACTTGTCCTATAATGTTCACTAGTCTTATAATGTTCACCTAAAGCCTTTACCAAACAATTCCATGTTTTTTATGACCCTAGGGAAGAAGGCTTTTGAAAACACAATGGGAAATGGAAAATGCTGCCTTATCCTGCAATATTTTCAGTCCTTTTGAACATGGATTCCATAGTTTATTCTACATTTGATTTGCAAAGGGTTAAAAAGTCAATCCACTACCATAGCGACTATTTATAGACATACTGCAAAGTACAAATCAGAAACAAGCAATGGAAGGAAAAGTATATTATTTGAATTATCAGGAAAACACTGAGGAAAAAGGTTCCATGCCACAATTAAAATCTTTTTCCTACATGTTTTTTACAGCCGTTCTCTCTGCAGGGGATTCAAAATCTAATACATGTATCATTCGGCAAACCTCGGGTAATCAGTTGATCAATTCCTGTAGCTATACCACATAGCTTGATAAGCACCTACAGGGTACATTTCTTTGCTGGAAGTACATTACTTCATTGTTCCTAAAATCGTAACACTCCACTTAGAGAGCAAACACTAGTCACAATTTTATGTGGGAATCTTTCTAAATATATTTCCGATGACAAACAGTGTTTACATTTATTTTTCTCAGTTTATCAATTACATTGGCTTTTTTCAGCAATGGGCTGCTTATCACCGTGGCCGATGTTGCCATTGCTAATAGATTTACATCGGCACTGCCATGTTTAAGATCATGTGACTGATAGTATTTCAAAATGAAAACCCACTCGACAGGGATGAGGTTAGATGTAGGTACAGAATCAGCAAAGTTGGGACGAGTGATACATGTTTGTATGGCAATACACTCTTCAACAGGAAATAAAATCAGTACAAAGAGTAAATGTTGGGTACCAGCATTTTCTTCTTTTCCTAGGATGTTTTCAAAGGCCTTCTCCCATCAAAAATAAAAACATGAGCTTATTTGATAAAGCATTACATTATCAAACTAGAACTATTGCAAAGCGACAAATACCCCCCACCAGCACCTTGTCACTGAAGCAGCACAATCAGAGCGGAAATGATTTTCAAAACAAAATCACTATTGACCTTGACCTTTGACCCATGTGACCAAAAAACCATAGAGCATCTTCCTGGGTCATGAACAATACTTTGTAAATTTTCAGGGTCCGAGGTCAAACAGCTATTGAGTTAGAGTACAGAAAAGATTTGCAAACAAAGTTCACCTGTGACCTTGACCTTTGACCCATGTGACTCAAAAACAATAGGGTACCTCCTTGGGTCATGAGCAACACTTGTATAAGGTTTCAGAGTCCTAGGTCAAACAGCTTTTGATTTAGAGTGCGGAATCGAAAAAGTACAGACAGACAGACTGACGGAAGGACAGACATGGTGAAACCAGTACACCCCCCCTCTACTTCGTAGGTGGAAGGCATAATTACAGCGTTCACCTTACTATCACAGACAACCTGAGTACCATTAATATTCTCTACTACTGTAAAGTGACAAAAACAAACAAACTATAGTGATCCTCTGTATTGATAGTTGCTGTTTCCCTTGATCTACCCTAAACCATTAAGGAGCTGAAGAAACCCAAAATTTATCTTTAGTACAGAAATAAGACCCAAATAATAACAATTTCAAGGTTGCTCTAGTCTAGGGTGTTTCAGCTAAGTGGACAGTGTAGATCAAAGATCAGGCTGCACATTTTGTGCAGCCTCATCTTGATCTACGCTGGCCGCAAAGACAAAGTAATAAAAGGTGTTTTAAGGGTTTCTACAATACCATTTGCAAATTTTTTTTGTCAGGCAGCAGACCACTTTTGAAAAAATTGTTGCAAAAGAAGAAAGTGTTTGTAATGAGGAGGTTCTCCTTCCACCAAAATACTTTCACAAGTACCTATGTATTAACCCTTTACCAAACAATCCAGACTTTTAATTCTTGAGGAAGAAAGCTTTTGAAAACACTGTGGGAAAAGGAGAAAATGCTGGTAACCAAACAAATTTGAACTTTAGAGTCACATTCATTTTGTCGTCTGCAAATGCTTTCAATTTGGATCAGTTTAGAATATAAAGAGTTGATGTTTATATTATTTTCTTTAGTTCTTTATAAGGATGTTTTGAAAGTGGTCTGCTGCCATTTTCATTTCGGAGCATCCACAATTAATCTACCACTTCATTGGTCAAAACATGCAGAAAGGCAAAACAATTCGACAAACCAAGCAAATTAAGAGCCTATGCCAAACTGGCTCTTTTATGCATAACTGGAGCTCACTTTTAGAGTTTCTCAAAGCAATATCATTAAAAATATTTTCATTTAGAGGACATAAAACATTGTAGGAAAAGGAGAAAATGCTGGTATTTCCTAAGCTTTCTAAAGAATTTTTCCTCGGGGTCGTTTAACTTGAGTTTGTTTGGTTTACAACAAGAAACCCAGCATTTTCCCCCTTTTCACAATGTTTTCAAAAAGCTTTGTAATTTGGGTAATTAGAACTCTAAATTATTAAGTAAAGGGTTCACCCTGAAACAGTCCAGAAAAAGTAGCACAAAACTGTTCTGTCATACGCTGATTTCACCATTAACTTTTGCAAGTCCGTTTGGCTTTGGCTTGTCAGCAGCTGCTGGATCAGTTTTCGATTTTTCCTTTTCCTCTTCTAGAGCTCTTTGCATCTCTGTGTAATAGTCAAGTGCTGTTCTCACTGGTTGTATAATATCTTTCTGTAAACAGATAAAGAAGATTTGAATCAATACTTCCCGAAATACCAAAATAATAGGCTTGTCCAAATTGAAAGGAATTGCAGACAACAACTCAACTCTTCACCAAACGATAAAATTTTAGACATGTCCTAATTTAAAGCATTTGCAGATGGCAAATTAAATGTTACTCAAAAATTGAAATTTGTTTTGGAAGGGTAGTAAACATTGTGGGAAAAGGAGAAAATGCTGGTTACCAGCATTTTCTTCTTTTCCCACAATGTTTTCGAAAGGATTTTTTCTATAGGGTCTTTAAAACTCGAAAAAAGTTAACCCTGTACCACACAATCCTGAGTTTCAATGACCTTTGAATGAAAGGCCTTTGACAACATTGTTGAGAAAGGAGAAAATGCTGATAACCAGCATTTTCTCCTATTCCCACAATGTTTTCTACCCTACCAAAAGCAAAGTTCAATTTTTGAGTAACATTTATTTGTTGGCTGTGAATCCTTTCAATACAGAAAAGTCTTAAATTTTGTTGTTTGATAAAGAGTTAAATAATTACTAAAATAGAGAGTGGAATTGATCTTTAAACAGTTAAAAAGATTTTGGAAAAAGGAAGAAATGCCATTTACCAGCATTTTCTCCTTTTCCCAAAATGTTTTCAAAAGCCATCTTTCTCAAGGTGGTTAGAGCTCAGGATTGTACATGTAGATCATGGGGTTAATGTGGCAATTAACACCAAAACAAGCTAGCAAAAAGTAACCAATCTGCCAGGTGCTAGCCCCTAGAACTCACCTCAATAACAGGAAGTAATGTCCCCAGGGCTTCAAACAGGGGCAGGAGGACATATTTGATGAACCCAACTTGCGATGATGATTTGGTGACTTTGTCCCTATCCATAAAAGGAGCCACAGGAAGTCCTTCAAGTTTTTCAATATCACTCTGTAAGGGAAAACAGATCTAGTTATTACTTTTTACTGCATGTCATTTGAAAACTTTACAAAACAATCTTGTATTTTAAAGACCCTGAAAAGGAAAATGTTTGAAAACATTATGGTACAAGGAGAATATCCTGATATGCTTTTTCCACAATTTGTTCCACTCTTTCAATGATGAATCTGGAAATCAACCAATAAATCTACATTTAAACTGCCATCTTTCTCAGGATCGTTAAAACTTCAGATTGTTTGGTAAAGGGATTTCAAAAATAATGATACATGTATTACTGTGTTTCTTTGGTATTTAGTATGGTATCTTCATTTTCTAAACATGTTTTATATTTTGAATAAAAGTTCTTACAAAAAGGCATACTACTTAAGACAGAATAAAGATCATTAAGTTTCGAAAGAACAAAAAAAAAGTATATAGCCTACTTCATGCGTCATTTCGGTTAGCATTTTCTACATTTGAGAGAAAAATAATGATCCAGAAGTGAGGTTAATAGCCATAAATTGAAAAGAAGTATCCCATTTATTTTCACAAGAAAAACGTATGGTAAGGAACAAATCTAATTACGGCACAGACTTTCTGACCCTTCAAATATGGGTATAGTTTACTGTACTTACAAAGAATACATCTGTAAAAGATTTTGGTAGTACTATTTACCCTAATTCTGAGGATTTCTAGAATGCAAAAATTTTTTTTCTTTAACCGTTTGAGCAGCATATTGACCAAATTAATAAGTTAGTTAGGAAGAAAGAGTCTGGAAAATAGAGCCAAATATTCAAACGTCATAGCTTTTTTTGCTAAGATATCTCACAAAATAACAGACAACATAGATCCAAGATCAGACAATGCATTATTTGCAGTCTCAACTAGATATGCATAGTCTGCAAAAAGTAAATAAGTTGTAAAAGGGTCTCTAAAAGGATAAAATCACAATAGTTTTGCATTTAAGGCCTTTCACAATTGGAACTTGATAATCAATTCCTGAAAAAAAAACTGACATCACAAAAAGGGTGCCCGTCATCTCATTTCCCCAAACTCCTCTGACAATCCAATCTAGTTAGGACGGAAATGACATGGCTGATTTTCGTAATTGACATATATGCAAGATCTAAAACACATTCTGTAACAGTAATGACTGATTTACGTCGTTTTTAGAATGGGACACATAGAAAGACAGGACAGAATTTTTTTATAGCACAATACAATGAAGTCTGAGGTAAACTTGGGTGTTGCAACAATTTGTCATATACAAAGTTCTCTGTGAACTCTTCTTTAGGGCTGCCCATACTGAAAGCATTTACACACAACAAACTGAATTTGTCTTTGAAAAAGTGTTAAATATTGTGAGAAAAGGAGAAAACGCTGGTTTCCAGTATTTTCTCCTTTTCCCACAATGCTTTCAAATGCTCTCCTAACGAAAAAGTGTCAGGCTTGCCCAAACTTAAAGTTTTTACACTCTGCAATTCATAGTTGCTCAAATGAATAGTTTTTCATTGAAACAAAAAAAAATGTTGTGGGAAAAGGAGAAAGTGCTGGTCAACAGCATTTTTTTTTTTCCACAATGTTTTCAAATTATCTTAGGAGGAGCGTTGGGGGTGTCATTAAAACAAGGGATTACAGTGACAGCTTCCTATTGACAATTTTGAGAATAGGATTTGCCTGTTAGCTAGAGAATGTATTAGAGAGAAGAATCCATCTTAGAATGTAGAACCTTTCACCCAGCTTCTTCACACCATTATAATTGTCCACTGTTACCAAAAAAACATAAATTCCCACCTTCCTAAAAACTCTGCCTTCCTGTCAGTAATTACATTTGGACTCACCCAATTTCAAATAACATATAACAATTCAAACATTATCATATTTTGACAAATTCATGATGGACTGTATAATTGTTTACTTAACTCTTTATCAAACAACAAAATTTTGGACAAATTCAAAACATTTGCAGACAACACATTAAATGTTGCTAAATTGATGATTTCTGCCTTTGATAGGGTAGCACTTTCTCCTTTTCCCTTAATATTTTTAAAAGCCTTTTCTTTCAGAGTCTTTACAAGATGGGATCATGTAGTATAAGGTTAAACAGTAACACTTAGAGTGATGAATAAATCCAATATACATTTTCAGTCTAGAAATAACACCAAAATAATTGTAGTTTCTTGGCTGCCCTTGACTGAAATATCTCAGCAAAGCAGACAATGAAATAAAAGATCAGGCTGCATGTTTAACTCTATACCCAACGCCAAAATTTTAGACCAGTCTAAATTGAAAGCATTAGCAGACGATAAATTAGATGTGACTGAAAAATTGAAATTTTGGAGGGAAGGGTAGAAAATACTGTGAGAAAAGGAGAAAATGCTGGTTACCAGCATTTTCTCCTTTTCCCGCAATGTTTTCAAACAGCTTCTTTCTCAGGGTCACTTAAACTCATGATTGAGTGGTATAGGATTAAGACCAGTGGTAACCAGTTCTTTCTCCTTTTTCCACAATGATTTTTTTTAACCCTTTTTAAAGCTAATCCCATAATTTCAAGTCACATTTAACTTGTACTCTGTAAACGCTTTCAATTTTGATGAGTCTGAAATTTTGCTATTTCGGCATAGAGTTAAGTCTTCTCTTCTTCGTATGTTTATCACCATTTTCAACATTATTTCAATTATATTGCTGCAGCTTTCTTCCCAAGCCAATGGCTCTTTTCTCCCAAAATGGTAACAATCATGAAAACAATGATCAGCAGTGAAAGAAGAGTGAATCTTGTTACAAAGATCAATCATCAATCCTCTGAAAGAAAACGGCTGAGCTTGGGATTTGAAATCAGCAAGCTCCGGTTTCAAGCCCTGTACGTTACCGGCTGCCCTACAGGGATCACCAAGTTATTTAGTCTACTAACTGAAAATACATGTTTCATTTGCCTCGAAGCATCAGTGTTAAATCTACAATGACCTGTGGAAAGAAGTGCTAATGGATATCTTACAGGGAAGAAAATTGCTATGGAAAAATATCATCATTAACTCTTTACCAAATGATAAAACTTAGACTGGTCAAATGTGAAAGCTTTTGCTGATGAGAAATCAAACATAACTCAGAAACTGAAATTTGCCTTTTGAAGGGTTGAAAACAGTGGGAAAAGGAGAAAGTGCTGGTTACCAGCATTTTCTTCTTTTCCCTCAATGTTTTCTAAAACCTAATTTCCAAACGTCATTAAAACTCATGATTGTGCAGTGAAGTGTTAACCTTATTCTACTTTCAACTAGAGCATCCCTCATTTACTTCACTGAATCAAAATGGATGCTTGTAATTGCTCAAGTACATGACACAGATCTGTCCACAAATTTGAGGACAGCAGTATTTTTGGAGGCTTTTCTGATTTACTGTTTGCCACACGACAAAATCTTAGACTTGTCTTAATTCAAAGTTTTTGTAGGGGATAAATTGAAAGTGAAGAAAACACTGAGAGAAAAGGAGAAAATGCCTGTAACCAGCATTTTCTCCTTTTCCTATATTGTTTTCAAAAAGCCCTTTTTCAAAGGGTAGTTAAAACAATCATGGGGGGGGGGGGGAGAGAAGGGAAAGAGAGAAATAACTGATACCAGAACTACTTCCCTTTCCTTTTACCTCACATTCCCAAGTTCTGACAACCCTGATGGAGAAAACTTGTATAAACATCATGAGAACGTATGCATTTTCTCCTTTTTCCACAATGTGGTTTACTTTTTAAAGACTAATCCTTTCATTCTTTATGCCTAAAGTAATTGGCATTTGCAAATACCTTCAATATGAAAGCATTTAAAATTTTACTGTCAGGTAAAGTATTACACATCCTGAACTCTTCACCAAATGACAAAATTTCAGACTAATCCATATATGAAGCATTTGCAGTAAACAAATTACATGTAGTACAAATTACGTAGCCCAGCCGGGTGGCTCAGTGGTTAGCGTATCTGACTCATGACCTCGAGGTTGTGGGTTCGATATCCGGTTGCGGCAAACTTTCTTTCCGGCGATTTTTTCGCCTCTCAACTCTGATGCATGTGAGAAAAGTGGTCAGTGGCTTTGGAAAGAAAGTTGTGTCAGTACTGGTGTGAGAAAGCCAGGAAACACATGGGTACGTCACTGACCGCCATGATATGACCTAAGCTGTTAAAATGGCATTAAACTTTAATACAAACAAACAAATTACATAACTTGTTTATAAAAGGGTAGAAAACTTAGTGGGATATGGAGAAAATGCATTTTCTCCTTTTCCGAAAATGTTTTCAAAAGTCCTTTTCCTTAGCATCATTAAAACTCTGGATTGTGTTATAAAGGGTTAAATTTTTCTCAGTATTCTAGAATTTCACAACATCTGCGTCAGATTTGTATTAAATACAGTCTTGATTGAAGACTTATGCAATTTGTCACCAATACAGAGCCATAATGAAATTCACTTCTGCCAGAAATATAGCAGATTTTTCCTTGATCTGAAATCAGTGACTTCTCCCTGTTTTGGGTATAGGAAAATCTTCCTGGAATCAATTATTTCTCCCCCATTTTGAGGGGTGGGGGAGTTGAAGGGGGGGGGGGGGGGGTTTTGAGAAAAATTCCTTGTTAACTCTAATGAAAACCAACCACAGATCTTGTAAGTCCAAAACCTCAGCAAACAAAGTCTGACTGAAAACATGACAAAATGCGGCAAGACAGCAAAAGACCAGTCTCAGTTAGAATGAGTCTCTAGCAGGACCTCTAAGAAATTTGCAAAAATTTACCCTTTACCTTATGAGCTTATTTTTCACAACAGGGAAAACACCTTTTTGAAAAGATTGTGGGAAAAGGAGAAAAAACTGGTAACCAGCATTCTGCTTTTTCACCAGTTATTCCTACCTTTTGATTACAAATCCTATCCTATCCCCGTTTGATCCGCATCTAATTTACCATTTGCAAGTTCTTTGAATACTCTAAGTCTAAAACTTTGTTACCCTGTAAAGAGTTCATGCTCCACAAAGCTACTAATAAAAAGCTTTATTGAAAATCTGACAAAATACTGTCAGAAGACAAAACAATTTTCTCATATGAAAGTCACTCATGACCTCCAAAAAATGTACAAGAGCACTGCATGAGGGTGCCAAAACATATCCAAGAGCACTGCATGTGGGTGCCAAAACATATCCAAGAGCACTGCATGTGGGTGCCAAAACATATCCAAGAGCAAAGCATGTGGGTGCCAAAACATATCCAAGAGCAAAGCATGTGGGTGCCAAAACATATCCAAGAGCACTGCATGTGGGTGCCAAAACATATCCAAGAGCACTGCATGTGGGTGCCAAAACATATCCAAGAGCACTGCATGTGGGTGCCAAAACATATCTGCATTAACTGTTGCTTTTAGAAATGAGCCATACTCTGGCTAAGGGGGGGGGGAGGGGTTTATCTAACGTCAGCCCATTGAATCTGAAATGTCCTTTGACATGCAGAAAAATGACTAATATCAAAAATATTGATGCTTTTTCCCAGTTGCATTAAATTTCCTTTTCCCAGAGCATAGCTCTTATATAAATAGGGTATATTCAATTCCAAGCAACAACACTATGTGAATGAAAAATAGGCATAACTTTGTCAAAAATATATTGAGGGTTACCTACCCTATTGTAATGGGTTCCCCTTTTGATGGTGAACAACTAACGCAAGTTTGAGGTAAAACTCTTCAGTGATGACAAAGATATCAGAGAATGTCAAAGCTTTTGCACAAGGTCCATGACACAGACAACAGCGCTATCACATAACCTTGATGTTTTCTTTTGAAATAGCAGGCTAAATTAGAACTGTCGCAAAGTGGACAAATATCCCCCACCAGCACCTTGTCACTGAAGGAGCACAAGCAGACAACAGAAATGATTTTCAAAACAGTGATCACCAGTCCTGTGACCTTTGATCCATGAGACACAAAAACAATAGGACACCTAGGTCAAACAGCTATTGAGTTGAGCATGGAAACAATTTTCAAACAAAGTTCACCTGTGACCTTGACCTTTGACCCATACGGCCAAAAAACAATAGGGCACCTCCTCTGGTCATGAGAAACGAAACACTTCTATAAGGTTTCTGTGTCCTAGGTCAAATGGCTTTTTAGTTGGAGCGTGGAAACAAAAAAATGGACAATCTGACAGATGGATGGAGTGAGGGATGGAGGGACAGACAAACATGGTGAAACCAGTATACCCCCCTCTTCTTCGTAGGTGGGGGCTACAAAAATTACAGCTGTAGGAAAGCGGACTTAAAATTAAACACAATGAGTATTAATACTTATTTTGAAATTGTCGTGTGTAGACATCATCATTCTCAATCAGAAATCCATTAGACATGAAAAATAATTTCTTGGAATAAAGCAGTCTAAATGTTGTCTGCCAAAGGTTGTCATTTATCTATTTTCCAAATGACAAAATCATAGACTTGTCCAAATTGAAAGCATTTGCAGTCGACAATTAAATGTAGTTCAAATGAAAAAATTTGTCCTTGACATGATAGAAAACATTGTAGGAAAAGGAGAAAATGCTGGTTACCAGCATTTTCTCCTTTTCCCACAATGTTTTCTAAAGTCTACTTCCTCAGGGTTATTAAAAACTTAAGGTTTGTGTTTTATTTTCAGAGTGCATTTTGTTAAGTGAAATGGTCCCTGCAGGTTCTCTCAATATTAGGTAAAGCCATACTAAAATGCAATAAATACAAACATAAATTTTGGTTTCCTCACTATTTCTTTTTTAACTCTTTACCAAACAACAAAATCTTAGACTTGTCAAAATTGAAATTATTTGCAAAGGACAAATAAATTAGGACTCAAAACTTGAAAATTGCTATTTGAAAGGCAGAAAACATTGTGGGAAAAAGAGAAAGAGCTGGGTTACCAGCATTTTCTCCTTTTCCCACAATGTTTTGAAAAGCAATCTTCTGTAGGGTTGTTAAAATTCGGAATTATGTGGTGAAGAGTTAATAGGAAAGAGAAATGCTTTCACAGAATAAAGTTATATGAAAGTGGTCTGCTTAACTCTTTCCCATACAGCAATATTTTAGACTTGTCCAAATTGAAAGCATTTGCAGACAACAATACAATGTGACCCTAATGATGGGATTCAGCTTTGAAAGGGTAGAAAACATCATGGGAAAAGGAAAAAATGCTGGTTGTCAGCTTGTTACATACATAAGATTTAACATAAATGAGAAATAGTTTCTTAGGACAAAGTGGTCTAAATGTCTTCTGATGAAAGTTATCATTGCAGATTGACTTTCATTTCATCATTATATTTTGCTCTTGGTAATGGCCTCCCTGTGTGTTTGAATACCAAACTGGTTGGCAAAAACTGCATCAAAAAGCAATCATGACAAACATGAATTTTGATTTTGAAATGATTTCTCCTATAAAATTCTACACAGTTATGACATTATGTCTAAAATTATACACAAGAGCAAAACTAAACAAAACCATTTATATTTTATCAATAAACATTACATGGAAAATGTGTGGCAGAAACGGACCGTGGAGCAGCAGAAAACCCCAGAGAGATTCTTATAGTCTGATAAGGAACAGGACAACAGAAAACCATGTAACTCCATGGATGTTTTCCTCCTCACATGGAGATGACCAAGTGTTAGGGATCCAATCACTGGCTAAGTGACTCATTTCCAACTCAGAGTCCAATCCCTGTAGATACCCGTCACCAAAGTAAAGGTCCAGTGTTAGAGATCCAATCACTGGACCGGGCAACATACCATATCCTTTTCTAAATGGATCGGCCACTGTCCTGTTCCACTTCTACTTCCTTTTTCCAACCTAAAATTCTAACCTTATCCAAAAGTTTTGCTACTAAGTTCCCAAAATAAAACTTGAAAGAAATCTCTCTGGAAAATTTCATACAGGTCTTAATGTCTTCTGCTCAAATTGTCATTTCAGATTTACTTAACCACCATAATTGAGCACTGCTCTATGAAAAGGGTATGATTGTTTAAATTGGGTTTTATGCCACTTTCAACATTATTTCAGTCATATCACGTCAACAGCTCATCCAGTGAGGCTTAAACCATGTGAAAAAGGGGCTTAGTGCATCTGCAAAGGGTATCGACTCGGGTCAGCCTGCACAGTCCACACAGGCTGACCTGGGTAGAAGCTTTTTGTTATTGGTCAATTTTCTGCATACCAAAGGACCATTCCATCTCATGATTTGATCAGTTGTTCACCAAATTTTATCTTATGGATTATATGCATCATTAAGCCCCTTTTTGTCAGGGGCATGGCTTGGCTATTGATGTATGATAATACTCCCTGATGGTTATGAAACCACCATGTTAGGCAAAAACCATATTGAAGGGGAAGCAATACAAACAGAAAATTTGATTTTGACAGTATCCCTCCCTCTAAAATTCAACATAAAAGAGAAACAGATTGTTTGGAAAAAGTGTTGCCTGCCCTCTGGTGTGATCACAGATTAATCCTCTACCACACAATCCCGACTTTCAGCTACCCTGAAAGAGAAGGCATTTGTAAACATTGTGGGAAAAGGAGAAAATACTGGTAACCAGCATTTTCTCCTTTTTCTGGAATGTTTTCTAACCTACCAAAGGCAGAAATCATCATTTAAGCAACATTTAATTTGTTGTCTGCAAATGCTTTCAATCTGGTCCAGTCCAAAATTTTGTCGTTTGGTAAAGTCTCAGTTTTACATTTCATCATAAGAGTTTGTTTCTGTTTATGATCCCAGCAGATTTGACCACAAAGACCAGAGAAATGTTCAAGTTCCTTGTATTACAGTGATCCAAATGTCTGCTCAAGGCTTAACTTTCTTTTTTTTTTTTCGTTTTCATTTATATTTGTGGTGTTGCACCCAGCAGGTTTGAGTATCATGAAGGTAGGTAGAAGCCATACTGATAAGCCATAAATAGACATGTAAAATCTGTTTTTGACATTATTTTTCTCAAAGATTCAACAAAAATGATGCACAGGCCCTTCGATTATAGAAGTCTGAATGCCGTCTACTCAAGGTTATCAGAAGACAATCTCGATCACCCAAGAGTGATTCCCAGACAATAGAAGTAATACCATAGTTATAAATCCATTTGATAAATACAGAAGATGAGTGATAACCTATCAAGGGAAGCATTAACTCTATACCAAATGACAAAATTCTGGACTAAAAATTCAAAGCATTTCCAGACGACAATATAAACATAGCTCAAAATGACAATTTATGTCTTTGAAAGCGTGGATAGCATTGTGAGAAAAGGAGAAAATGCTGTTTACAAATGCTGTTTACAATCCTGAGTTTTAACAACCTACAGAAAGAAACCTTTTGAAAACGTTGTGGGAAAAGGAGAAAATGCTGGTTACCAGCATTTTCTCCTTTTCCCACAATGTTTTCTACCTTGTCAGAGAACTTTAACTCGTTTACACCTATTTTAAATTTGACGTCTGCAGATGGTATGAATTTGGAAGAGTCTAAAATCTTGTTGTGTGGGAAAGGGCTAAAACACAGTATATTGTGAGGATGAGCATTAAGCCACAACATCCCACTGGTAATAATTCCTTTCAGACTTTATTTCAATATGTTCAAGAATGGGAAGGGTCAAACAAGATAAGTCTACTCTTTCATAAATATCTCCTTCACAGCTTGTTGATGAAAGATTTTTTTTAAATAATTGTGAAAAAAGGTGGTCATTGCTTTGGTTTGCTAAGGCAGGTTGATTTCTTCTTGTACCCAAACACAAAGTAAACAGATCTAAACATTCTTTTTTTCATCATCAGTTACTAGGTCTTAGGGTGCAGCGACTCCGAGTGTAATGCCTTCACTAAATGTCAATGCACAAGGAATACATGAACTCTTTACCACACAATCCCAAGTTTTAACGACTCCCTAAAAGAAGTCTTTTGAAAACATTATTATGGGGAAAGGAGAAAATGCTGGTAACCAGCATTTTCTCCTTTTCCCACAGTGTTTTCTACCTATCAAAGACCAATCCAAGCATTTGAGCCACATCTACATTATTGTATACAAATGCTTTTAAAATGGACATGTCTACATTTTCATGGTGTGGTAAAGGGTTAAGTGATTGGTGTTTTGCGCTGCTTTCAACATTATTTCAGCATTACCATGGCAACAGCTCACTTTCTCATGCAAATCCTGAGTTTCTGAAACCAGAACCTGAAAACTCTTTCAATAAGAGCAACTCCAAAAATTTGCTGTACAGTAAAATGTTTTATATTTGAAGATGCATGACATAAAAAGCTGGAAAGTGTTACAAAATTTTAGATATTTGATCATTGTGGTATTTTTCATGTAAAAGAAAATGTTATACAATCTGTTGATCATTACTTATAATGAGCATCGGACTTCCAAAATTTAGTCTGCGTAATTATTCCTGGTTTATTTGTTTCTATGGTGCATAATGCCGTTTTCAAAATTATTCAAGGTATACAGCTGCAGCCAAAGCATCTATAAATGTTTTACACAAGTTTCTTTCACCCAAGGGTCGGTATTCACCAAACCTTCTTTAGAGTATTTCTAGTCTTGTTCTCACGACTTTTCTAAATTTGAAAGTAACAAAACTTCTGATTGGCTAAACCAGATAGTTTAGCCAATCCAAAGTTATGTTACTTTCTAACTCTAGAATAAGACCAAGAATGCCCTTACTAATGGCTGGTGAATACCGACCCAACACTTTGCACAATATTCTTCCCAAGCCTGGCTGCTTTCCCATGTAAACATTGTTGAGTGGGAGAGGAGAGAATCCTGTCAAAAAGATTATCATCAATCCTCAGAAAGAAATTGGCAGAGCCAGGAACCAAACTAGCCATCCGTGGATTTCAAGCCCTGTCCACTTCCAACTAAGCAAACAGCCATGCCAATTATTGCAGGACTAGAGTAAGAAGTTAAAAACATTGTTTCATTTTGGTATGACAGAGCTAAGTTTAATTAAATCTGATTTATCAGAACTAAACAAATGATTTTCTCTCCCACGAGATTCCATATTGAAATGGAAGAAGCCTCTTCACAGTAGAAGGAAATTAGATCTGCATACTCGCAAAATTCGCACCTGAAAATAATTAAATCTTTTCACTAGATGACAAAATTTTAGACTCCTCCAAATTGAAATCATTTTGAAGATGACAAAGTAAATATGACTAGAATTATGGGATGTGTCTTTGAAAGAGTAGAAAACATCATGTGAAAAGGAGAAAATGCTGGTAACCAGCATTTTCTCCTTTTCTCTGTTTTCAAGGGCCTTCAAAACACAGGATTGTTTTGAAAAGGGTTCAAACTCTGCTAAAAAGATACTCCAGATCCCTACAAAGGCTTTGTGTCTGTGTAGGTGGATTCTTCTTTCAACATTGTGATCTTTGTTGTCTGAGACTGTTGAATAATTAGATCCTTTTTTGTACATAAAGAGGGCTTCAGCTCTTCACAACACGACAAAATTTTAGACTGATCCAAATTGAAAACATTTGCAGGCGCCAATTAAATATGAAACACAGGACTTAACTTTTATCAGTAAGAGTAGAAAACAATGCGGTAAATGGAGCAAATGCTTGTTACAACCATTTTCTGCTTTTCACACAAAGATTCCAAAAAATTGTCTTGCCGAAGACTATAAATACTTGGGATTCTGTGGTAAATATTTAACCCTTTACCAAACAATGATGACTTTTAACACCCCTGATAGAGAAGGCTTTTGAAAACATTGTGGGAAAAGGAGAAAATGCTGGTTACCAGCACTTTCTCCTTTTCCCACGTTTTCTACCCTATCAAAGAAAAATCATTTCATATGAGCCACGTTAAAACTGTCATCTACAAATGCGTTTAATTTAGACAGGTCTAAAATTTTGTCGCGTGGTTAAGGGTTAACTCTAGGACTAGTCTAAATTGAAAGCATTTGCACTCAACATATTAGCCTAAATGATGATTTCTAGCTTTGAAAGGGAAAAAAAATTGTGGGAAAGGGAGAAAATGCTAGTTACCAATATTTTCTCCCTTTCCTACAATGCTTTCAAAAAGCTTCTCCCTCAGGGTTGTTACAAGACAGTATTGTGTGGTAAAGGGTTACCCATTGTGATGCTAGATGCTAGATAAATGAAATGGACATTCTCTGTACAGATTAAAGAGGCATTGCACCTTTAAAGCTTCTTTTATCATAATGTCTGGCAAAAAAGGGGGCAATGTAGATCCATGATCAGACCACATGTTCTTTGCAGTCTTATCTTGATCTACCTGTCCACATAAAAAATTAAATCCAGACTCAGCGCTTAAACACAATCCCAAGATTATAATGACCCTGAAAAGTACGCTTCTGAAACCATCCTGAGAAAAGGAGAAACTGCTGGTAATCAGCATTTTCTTCTTTTCCCACATGCTTTCTGCCCTTTCAAAGACAAATCATTTTAGCCACCATTGGTATGTTATCTGCAAATATTCTCGATCTGTCCTAGTGTAAAATTTTGTCATCTGGTAAGGACAAAATTTTAGACTAGTCCAAATTGAAAGCATATGGGGACAACAACTCAAGGGTAGCTCAAATGCTGAAACTTCCCTTTACTTGAGTAGAAAGCATTGTGGTTACCAGTATTTTCTTCTTTTCCAACAATATCTTCAAAAGCTTTCTTTCACAAGGTCATTAAAACTTGGGATTGTGTGATAAAGGGTTACTTTAACTCTTTACCACACAATCCCGACTTTTAACGACCCTGAGAAGGAAAGCTTTTGAAAACATTGTGGGAAAAGGAGAAAATGCTGGTAACCAGCATTTTCTCCTTTCCCCACAATGTTTTCCCCCCTTCCAAAATCAAAATTCAATTTTAGATTCACATTTATTTTGTGGTCTGCAAGTGCTCTCAATTTGGACTAGTCCAAAATTTTGTCGTTTGGTAAAGAGTTAATGGAAGATGGAGGGAAAAAAAAGGTCAACAAAAGGTACTGATTAAATGGAATAGTGTTTTGAGTCTTTCTAGTTCCC